>JAKWJA010002495.1:582694-1782694 GCA_027704765.1 Solanum habrochaites | reverse complement strand
CCCTCCGTCCGGCCCACCTAAATCGACCCAACCCTTTTTTATTTGACCCGGCCCCATCCCAATTCCCTTTCTTCTTCCCAGAACCCAGCGAAAATTCCCAGAACCCAGCGAAAATCCCCAGAACCCACGCTCCATCCACCCTCATAGACGACCTGTCCCCTCTTTCATCCCCCTCGTCTCCTCATCTCCCCAACTCCTCTCCACTCTCTCCCTCATCCTCCTTCCCGTCCCCTTTTTAACCAAACGCTCACCTAATTTCCCAACAAAAAAAAAAAAACAGTACGCTGCAACCCGAAACGCAGACAGTGGACGACGCGCCCAACCAAACGCCCACGTTCCTCCTTCTTCCTCCTTTTCGCGTGAGCGAGACGCAATGACAGACCCATACCCTGTCAATTAGGTCTGCGAAAACGTCGCTGTCGCCCTCGCCAAACGCGATTGCAATGAAGTTTGACCGAAATGGGTTTAACATTTTGAAAGAAAAAAAAAAAGAGGGGTGCGGGGAAGCCTCGAATAAGAAGGCTAAATTTCTCCCTCTATAAATACCCCTTTTCTTCATCAGAAAAGGGGTTAGAGAATCTGGTTGGGAGAAATTTTGGGAGAATTTTCGGGAAATCTTGGGCTCTTTCTTTGTTTGCAGTTGCAATTTCTTAAGGAAATTGAAAGCCTTTAGCTTACTGTTGGTTTCAAAATCTGGGGGTTAGACTTTTGAGACGAGAAATTTTGGAAGGTTTTGGGTGAGAACCTTGAGTGTTGGATTTTCGGGAGTTAGGAATTTTGGTTGGAGCTGATACTGGAAATTTTTCGGAGTCGAAAGTTCTTTTTCTTCTTCGTCTTAGAGAGAAGTCGACAGAATCTTAAGAATTTTAAACGTAGGGCGTTCGAAATAGAGTTTCGCTTCCATCTCGATAACGACATCGTATTCTCGTTCTAGTGATACTGAGTTCGCGGTGAAAGTTCGTGGCTGTCGCTGCTCGTTCCTGTTCCGTTCGCTGCCTTCGAAGAGGTAATCCCCTGCTTCATGTATCTCCTTCATTTTTTTTTTCTTGTTGTGTGTTCTGTTTCGAAAGTGAATTTTCGATTGCTTCGTTGTTTCGGATGTTGCTGGCTGTCGATGTATCGTTTCGTTTGTTTTGTGCTGGGTTCCGACCTGTTAACATTCAAATGTTAAGTATTGTTTTGTGTACTTTTACATAGATTTGGTTTGGCTGTTTAAAAAATTAATCCTCATGTTCCCTCGAAATAGTATGTCGATTTCAATGCTTTGAAATACACCTCGTTGATGTTGCTTTCGTCTGTGTGTTTTTCTTGAGTCTGCAAATTCGTGTTCCTTCGGTGGCTCTTTATGCAGTTTTTCTATCGAACAACATGCTTTCCTTCTCGGTTACTAGTCTAAGGTTATTCGGAACTTGTACGCGCGAACATTAGGTGGTTGTTCATGGACAATGCTATTTTATGTCTAATACATGTTTGCATACATGAACCTGCATTGTCGTTTTCCTCTCGACATCCTAGATCTCACCTCATCATCTCATATAGATGAACGAGCCGAGATGCTTTTTTTTCTGTTCGACATTACCATTGTCGTGTATGTAAGTTCAAACCTTTCAAAGTTGATTGAAGGAGTCTCATGGTGTAGTTGTGTCTCGTCTTCCTTAGTCTACCATAGTTTCCTTCATTTCGAAACCTTGTCATTCCCATGAATTCAAATGATTTTACTAAGTTATTGTACACGTTTCATTCTGTCAAAATTCAAGTTTGTTGTAGTTGTCTTTGTATGAACACGATATCTTTGCGAAGTGTAAACGAATCTTGGAGATATGAACGCATGTTATGGCTGGCTCGTTAGCCCTCTTACCAGCATCTGTCAGTTAGAATAAGCTTAGCTCGTTCGTGTGCTTGTATGTTTGAAGACAATCTTTCTTCGTTTCGTTCATCTCATCTCTTGCTTGGATAGCTACCTTATTCGATTTTATTCAGTCAGTCGTGTTGGAGCTTGTAGGTGGTAGGTGTATGCTTATTTTAACTGATATGGATATTGTTTTGATGATACTGGGTTGTGGAAATGCATATTAGGATTGGCTATCTGTCTTGTTCGTTAGGTCTGAAATGGCTTACTTATCCTCAAGGTTGTCTTTAAAATGAGTCGGGTGTTAGCTTCGCTGGTCTTAGGAATATTTGATTAGTATTGCATGTTAAAGAGAACCTTGTTGTGCTTGTGAATTTTATTCATCCTAGCTATTTATTTAAGATGTTAATTCTCACTTCACTTGTGTTTTGTGGCATGTGAAAACTCCGTTTCGAGTCCATGTGGGACCCCGCTTTCATCCATGCATTATGGAGAGCCATAAAGGCTCGGTAATTCTTTTCCATCGAATCAACCCTTCAAAGTCAAGGATCGCGAAGCGTGAAGAACCTCGAAGAAAATCCAAAATGGATTAGAAGATTTCCTTACTTTGCAATTTCTATTTTTCTTGTAATGGGCATAAGCCCTTGTCCCTTTTTATTTTTCTTGTGATAATTTGTATGTTTAGATTTAGACAGGTATCAAAATGGGTCAAAAACCCCAAAACGCGATGGTCCGAGTTTCGGCCAAGGCGAACAGCATATCCGAAACTTGGACCCAAATCTCTCCTCTCTCTCTCCTCCTCTCTCTCTCTCTTTTTCTTTTTAACTACTTGTTTATATTTTTGCCTTAAAAGCCTCTTAGTCTAAGGGTCAGATACTCCAACCCTCGAATGCTTTTTTTTTTTTTGCATTTTATCAATTTTTAAATTAAAATTAAATCTAAAAATGAATATTTCAAATTCGTAAGGCTTGTTTAGATAAAACCTAGGAATTAGCTTAAAAATCGATTTGAAAAAAAAAAAAAAAAAATAAAACAAAAAAAAAAAAAGAAAAAAAAAAAAATGAACGTTTCAAGACTTGAAAATTTCGCCTAAGTAAGTTTTAATAAGGTTAAAAATGAACAAAATATTCACAAAAAAAATTGAAATAAATAGTCAAATAGTTATCGTCGAAACGTCCGTATTATAAGGGGCGCTTAGGTGCCTTAAACACCTGCCTAATAGCTAATAAGAATCCCGACCCCTAAAATTTTTTCAAAACGATTTTTTTCTGTTAAATTTGTTTAGAAACGATTTTCTTTTTCTGATTTGTTTTAAAATTAAGTGGCGACATCCTAAAGTCGAAAAACATTTAAAAAAAACGAACCTCTTTTTTTCGAAAAAATCCCTTCTTTTTGTTTTTGATAAAACAGAAATGGCGACTCCCGCTGGGGAACTTGGAGGATCTAACCCTAATACTACCTATTTTGAACTACTTGGTAATTATTGTTAAGAGTTGTTTAAATACTTAGTTTTTTAGAAATTGCATTTCATGGCATAAATTCCTTCAAAACGTCAAAATAGATTTCATTAGAAACGAAGTTACGCGGCTTACCGCTACTTCTTTCTCTCAGATAGCCAAAATCATTTGGGAGTATCGAACAAATAGTCGGAATGCGGTCATCCGGGCGTTGTTCTCAATCGCTCCAACCTGATGTTTGTCCGACTCGGGTACCGTCATTTGAAAACAATCTAGAAGGCCTAAGTTTAAAGCGAAACCAAAACCAAATTTGCATCACGCCTAGGAACGACTTAATACCAGGCGTTTAAGTCGCTTTTTAGTAGAAACACGCCAAAAATCGCCGTCTAAGGCCTTTGCCCTCACGACGCCTCATATTATTTGACATTCGAAGGTGTAGGGTGAAAACCACGTGGGGTAGGGGAAAGTCTAACGGGTTCTGTTTTGCCATATGGACCGCTTCCCAAATTCACATGGTCATCTCCGCGCCACCCAACTAACAATTTTGCAACAACGACTTAGACGGCGATCATAGGGACTCTCTCAACAATATGTGTGGGCCTTGACCGAGCTAATCAACAATGGACGTTTGGGCCAGATTTGATAGAGGTACTCAACGGGATATTGGGGACAAGCCAATAGATGGTCTTCCTTTTGTGAACGGCCGAAATCACCCCACTTAGAAGAATAAGAAGATTGCTAGACAACTGTGGCCCGGGTCTAGAAAGAAGGAGCCGAAAGCAAAATACGTGTTTTTCCCCCCACAAACCTTCCGTTTAGGACATCTCAGATTGGTTTAGGGCGAAGAAAGATTTCACATATTGGTGTCAAGACTCCACTAAGTTCAGGCAAAATTTTACGTTTGAATTTGGACCACGCAGTTTACTATGACTGCGTCAATCGGGAATTTAGAAATTTCTACACGGGAGTGGAACGAGCTCCGCCCGTTGGCGATTGCCTATAGCTCTTGTTGGAACAATGGGTCTTACCCGCACGGCCCGAAAGCCTGATATCAACCACCAGAGCTAAACACTCGTCCAGACGTTATTCAAAGGGTACGAGAATAAGAACGACAAATATACTACTCGTAGCCCACGGCATATGTCAGACATATATCGCGCTTTGGTTAAGTGCAAAGAGGGACATCGGGTACTTCCAGGGGTTGTAATCTCTCCTCCAATGGTGGATGATCAGCACTTGGCGAAGGTGCGGAACTGAGGAACTGCACACCTCGAACAACAAGAAAATCACCCTCAAGGGACTGAACGACTTGTTATTCGGGCACCAACATGAACAACTCGGAAAACCGAGTAGGGAGAGATGGGCCCAATTTTCATCAACGAGATGAGAGAAGAGGACCTCATGGATGATTGACCGCTTCATTATCCAAAGAACGTTGTGTGAGAATAGTCGAAGAGTGTCTGCTTCACTTACACGGTTATTGAGGAAGATCCGCCCTTACGGCCCATTAGAGTCTGTGCGACAGTTCGGAAGGGAAAGCAGACTGTGCCTTAGAGCAGCATATTTATGCGTGCTTATGTATTAGACATGTTGGGGAGACAGAGTGGCACGATGCTACAGAAAATTACTTAGAGCCTGTGAAAGAAACGCCAGGCGTTATGGGTAAAGGACACTATCGCTCTGAACCGATTCCCGCTGGATACCGACGAAGGTTACACAAAGCTGGTTGAAAAGAGATATACAAAAATATCTCATTTCAGGAAATCGCTAGCTTTCGCAGCGTAAAAGACAAAGAGGCCCAAAGCAAGGGCCGAAATTGCGAGAGTGATAAAGAGGAGGGGCTATGAGGATATGCCAAATTCGTAGATAGAGCATCAAGACGGCACTGCGAGGGGGCAATCGAGAGATCGAGGAGATGAAGCAAGGGTTTATACGAGTTGGACAACTGGATCAGCAGAAAATCGAGAGGTGCCGTACGAGAGCTGGAGACAAAGGGCGTCTGGGTGAAGGTTTCTGTTGATGTTGAGGTACATGTTCCAACAGCACAAAAAAACCAGAAAGATGACGACGAGCGGGGGACCATCGGAGCAGCAATAGTTGGATATACGCCCCTGCGCGGGGTTTTTTTGTCTTGTATTCGCTTATTTAGCCCATGCGGTGGGCTGATATTATCGCATTTCTAAATAGCCCCTGCGTGGGTTTGTACTATTTCTCCTTTTCGAAACATTTCAACTCACTTAGTAAGTATTATTTGGGGGGACATTTTATTGGTATTAAATTTCACACGACATCATTCGAGATGCGCTAGGCCCGTACTTGGCACAAAAGGTCCCCATGCATGATTAGGCACGCGGATTAGAGGCTATGTGGTTCTTTGTTTACGTCTGTTTGAATGAGGAATTGTAAGCCCATTTCACAAGCCAAAAACCCACAACGGTATACAGGGAAGCCACTATTAAAATGTCGACCAAATTCCCACAAGTCCAATGTTCTCACGAAAATCCATTTCCATACCATAAATCCTAATCCTCCTATCTCTCAGGAGAGTTGAATCCAAACTAGACACAGGTACGAACGTCCAGACGGAGCTCACTGAGGAGAAATTGCGAAGAAAGAAAGACCTCCGAGCGACGTCCGCACTCGAGAAATTCAGGAAGATAAGGCGGATGGGCTCTAAGTGGACATGCGCACGGCATTACACAGCTGCTTCACGGGCAGACCTGGATGACGATCTGGCGTCACGTTTGAAAAAGAAAGAAAGCAGCAGCGTTGAGAGGCAGAAACCAAACGCTACGGAAAACGGTTTGACATGCTTGTTTGGAGATACACGAAGGCAAGGGAGAGGGCGACGACTACGATATCCCCGACGACTGCCGTATTGCAGTTGCCTTAGAGACGGCGGCGTCTGCGAGAGAAGTTGACGACCCATCGCAACTTAAGAGAGGAAAAATACTCGCCCGTTGACAAGGGAATGCAGTATAAACAGTACACAGGCCGTGAGAAATCAAGGAGACGATGAGAGGAGATCGTCTACAAGCCTCCATTTCAGACTGTTTGAAGAGGAAAGGAAGGCACAGCCCACGAAACCAGAAATCGTCAAAATGCTTGTCTTCTAGGAAATTCCAATGTTGTTTTCAATTCTTGTAATCACAATGAAAGAATGAATGAAAATTTTCACCTCAAAATCGAACTACGTTGGGCCATGAATCTCCCGTGAGAATACGTTAGGGCCTTCCCGGCCCGGCCCCTATTGCAGCGAAAATTTTCATTCTCCTTCATGTTTCGAAAGATATGAAAATCAGATAACGGACAAAAAAGCAGCTGCAAAAGACCGTTAGCTCAACGTGATTTAGCCTTCTGCTGAGACAGCGTCAAAAAAAAAAAAAAAAAAAACAAAAAAAAAAAAAAAAAAAAAGAAAAAAAAACAAAGGGGTGGCAAATTCCTGCTTGTCAAAAAAAATGTATTCCGTCTCATTCGTGGGTTAAAGATATCCTCAAACAAAGCAACTTGTGTGTTTATCTGCTCTTTTTGTGATATTATGCATTTGTACTCCGAATATGCACTAACAAATCTGCCTTTGAGTGTTGCACTTCCCAGGGGTACCTTTTAACTGGTTGTGTCGATCAAAGCTGGCAGATCATCCTTACTCACCAGATCGAAAGGTTCACAGTTCCTTCCTAGACCAAATTCAGACAAAGGAGGAAAGACATTATGGGAGACAACAACGACGAAGCGCGTCTTACTGACGTTGTGGTGGCTCAGCCCACCGTAGTGGACCAGAACGAGTTGATCATGCAACCGATGCAGAGATTGCTGGAAAATGAAGTTGAAGCAAGGAGACAGGATGCACCTCCACCTGGATTCGGTACTAGTATTGCTGATGCAAGACCTCCAGTCTACTCCCTTCATCAAACTAGATCCAACTACAGAACCAACCTTCTACACCTGTGCATAATCCGTCTGTGATAGACCTGACAACCCAAAACCCCCAATAGCTTCGGCATTTACCAAAATCCTTACCTCTTCCAAATAACCACCCTCAAAATACCACCCCATCCTCAGAATACCAAACGCCCCACCGCCACAAAATGAAAACCCAAACTCAAACTGCCTTCAATACCCAAGCATTCTACCCCATTTAAGTCAAAACACCAATCCTCAGGCCTACCCACAAAACTACCAACAGCCCCCCAAAAACGTTCCAAGCCCCTCTATAGCTCACCCCTCCCAAAAAGAGCCACATTCCAAGTTCCGTTCCGCCGAACGAGGTGACGGTTTGAGTTGGACCTATGAAGAACAGAAGAAAGAGAGTGGAGGGCAAGGGAAGAAAACGAAGGTAGACATAAAGGAGGAGATCAAAGGGGCAATGAGGAGAATGCAAAATACTCCAGACGTCGCCGGGTTAAGCTACGCAGAACTATGCATCCACCCAGACTTGAACCTACCTGAAGGGTTCAAAATCCCGAAGTTTGATACCTCGGAGGGGTGGGCAACACCCCATGGCACACCTAAGAGCGTACTGTGACCAACTCGTGGGAGTGGACAAAGTGAAGCGTTGCTGATGAGGTTGTTCAGCCGAAGCCTGGCGGGGGGGGAGGCCTTGGAATGGTTCACATCCCACGAGACTCGACAATGGGCCCAGTTGAGCGAACATGGCTAAGGAGTTCATCGACAGATTCGCGTACAACGTCGAAATAGTCCCTGATCGGTATCCTTGGAGAAGATGAAGCAGAAGCCCACAGAAAGCTATCGCGAGTTCGCGTACAGATGGAGGGAAGGAGGCAGCGAGGTGAGGCCTCCAATGACAGAGAAGGAGATTGTGGAGGTATCATACGGGTGCAGGGGAGCCCGAGTATTATGACAGAGTCATCTTACTAAATCGGCGCCAAGTTGCGCGAGATATAGTAAAGTAGGTCGAGACTATCGAGGATGGCATGAGTCGGGAAAGAAGCCCGCGTGTCTGCAATATCGCCTGGGTCTTTTTCCGGATTGGTAATGAAGAAAAGAGAGGAGGTTAATGCCCTATCTCTCCCATGGGGGAAGAAAAATCCCCAGAACTTACCGCGTCCCCAATGCCGCTCCAATCTCCATCAAAGCCTCATCAAGCCAACCATCCACCCTCAAATCACTCACTCCGGCCATACAATGCTGCCCCCATTAATCCAGATCCCATATTGTGTCGTTCAGATCCCCACCCCGATGCCCAACATTATCCCTCTATATATCCAAACTAACCCCCAAGCTTGCCAGTCCCCCCACACTACCACACGGTCGCTCCCCGGCTGCGCTAATGTACATCCCAAAGCTAATCTAGCAACCGCCTCCCCTCATATCAAATACAAACCCCATGTATCCAAAGCCCCCTCCAAATTCCAAGCCCCAAATCCAACCACCAACAATCCTACCCCATAATCCAAGACCACGACTAAACGCCCGCAATTACCAAATTCCTCTCCCCCCAACGAGCGGTTAATTCTCCCCTCCTCCCCAGGTTTTGAGAAAGCCCTCCAGAAGCTTCACCCGTGTTGGCTGAAAGCGAACCAAGTTTCGAAAGATTGTCCTGCACCGGATACATCCACCCTGTGGGGCCCAAGCCGTGTATGGTCAATTTCCATAATTCACAGACCTGATCAACGGGTGCTTACATTCCCAACAGGGTGGACATGATACATAAGCATTGTATAATCTCACCGCCTCCAGATCCAGTACTGATTGACCATTGGCATGAAGTGGTCTCGCCTTCATCAAGCCCCGGCGCCAAACGTCAACCGAATCCTTGCCATCATGGGGGTGCTAAACATCAACATTATATAAACTGACGAAGATGAGCGTGAGCCAAGAGGATTACTCCTTTGTTTCAGGAACTTGGAAACAGGGCTGGCGCTTCTTTGAGCGTCATGGAAAAGGGGGTTTGTTCAATCCTGACAGTGACAACCGTTCAAAAGGCTGTTTTCCCCTTGGTGCCACAAAGACGCTCCCCAAACCCAAGGTTCGTGATATAAACGCCGTGGCTCAAGGCATGACTATGTCCGGAATGGGGCTAGCCTCCTGATGAGCTGCTCTCGGAGGACAGAAGAAGGACCATGCTAGATGCCGATAACTAGGGGGACAGCGAAGAGTTCTGGTAAATGATGCAAGCCGAAGGACTATTCCATCGTCCACATTTAGAGAAGACTCCAGCTCAGATATCTGTGTGGGCCTGTTGATGATCTCTCCTCCCACAGGCAGCCTTAATAAAGCTCTGATGATACATACGTGCCCTCAGCACAAGCAGCGACCATGTCTGCTATGATTCACCGAGTCATCAGGAGACACCGTATCATCTTCTGCTATGATGAGTTGCCATCCGAAGGGAAGCCCCACAACAAGCTCTACACATCACCGTGGTATGGCCGCGGAAAGAAATCTTCAACCGTGTTTTGTAGACGACTATCTGGCCTAACAGATGCCCTTGTCCACGCGGAGCAGCTGAGGTGTTGACCTCGGAAATTTTTGAGAAAACCAGGTCCAATGTGAGAGCTTTTGATGGTGTTCCAGAGAGACTTAGGTATCGGGACTTGATCATACCAATGGGCCCCGCGAGTTTTCGAGGCAACATTCCGGTGTTGATACGACCACTATAAAACCTCCTTTTGGGAAGGCCATTTTTTCATATGGCTGGAGCCATCCCTTCCAACTCTTCCCCCAAGTGCTGAACTATATGGAGAATGAGAACTAGTTATTCACGGGGGAAAGGAGCCTTCGGTAGGCAGTGCGAGCTGTGGACCGAGACCCGAAACTAACTTCGGCCTTTACCCAGTGGAGTTTTGGTAAAGCCACAGCTGGAGAGGCCTGGACCACAACTCCATGCCGCGGCCGTGTAGCAAAATGCTGCCACGGTGATCTGGGCAGAGCGGATTAACCTGGTTTCGGATTAGGAAGGATCACAGGGATCAGCGAGCCAGTTCCGTCCTTGCTACGGATCAAAGTTTGGTTGTGGTACTCCCACCATGATGAATATGAAATGAAGAGGAAAAAGGATCATGGTTGACCTAAGCCGATCCCTCATATCTATCAATCCTTTCCAGTCCGTGATCATGAGCCTGACCTGATACGATTGGGAAGGAATCTGTGACCTTTTCCAGGAGGTCCATGCCATATCGGGAAAGGCTGAGCATGCTGGATTCCGTCGACGGCTGGCCCGGAGGATGCTGACTGAATTGGGACGTCCACCGCCCATCCTGATGTCCCGGACTCCATGGGTGAAAGGAATTATTTTATCATAGTAAAATCGGTTGGTCGTCCGGAAGAGCCGAGACCCACCCGTTCTTTCTGCATGTCTTGATTTGAATTTTGTATATGATGGTGTTAAAAGGCAACGTGGTCCTCGCGCCATGACCCAAGTTTGCATTTTTTTACCTCGTGTAAATAAAGCCTCCTTATGTGACTTTTTTATTTTAATTCGTTTTTTTTACCTTTGCCTAATTTGGTGTCTTTTATATTTTCAATTAACGTAAGTTGACAAACCTGCCAATGTCCTGTCATGTCATGAGCTAAAATGATTCAAAACAAGGCCAAATGACGACGACGTCGCCTGACCACACTAGGAAAATAGGAACCACCTATGTGTCGACGAGTTTCGGACAGTTTGAGAATCACATAAACGAATCTGGAGGAAACAAGACGTTATTTGGAGGTTCAGAATATTAAAGAGGTTAAGATTAGCACTCATTTGAATGTACTCATAAGGAGAGCCTGGTTCATCTTCTTGCCGAATACAGTACGTGTTCTTTGGGAATTTGTGACATGCAGGGTTGAGTCCTGACGTCGTGTCTCATAATCTGCCTACAACCCAGGGTTCTAACCGTGCCACACAAGAACTCGAAAATTCAAGCCAAATTTGATCTGCAGATTAAGCAAGAACCACCACGCAGATATAGTCCCTCGATTGTGGGGGGGGGGGGTTGTGGAGGGGTGGGGGTGGGGTGGCATTAACAATATTCCAACCATGGCTGGCCAAGTTCCTTTCGGTCGCCAAGACAGATGGAAACATAGGATTTGTGTTGATTACATTGAATCTCAACAAGGCAGCCCAAAGGATAACTTTCCGTTGCCAACTCTCCCTATGGTGCTGATTGACAAACTGTGCCAAACATGGAATGCAGTCATTGTGATTGTTACGCGTGTTATCCCAGATTTAATGTGATGACGAAGACGCTGAAAACGCCTTCTTCACCCCCATTGTGGATATATCTCCCTACGGTAATGCCGTTTGGTCTCAAGAACTCGAGCGACTTACATTAGCCATAGAGCGACCTCTTTCCACGACTTATTCACAAGGAATTGAGTGTACATGGACACTCATAATAAAATCCCGCGAAGTTCATCTCATTTTTAGCTGCACCTGTAGGCAAATTCTTTGAACTTTTTGCGTCGGTTCCACTTGCAGCTAAAATATCCGGCCACAAGTGCTTTTGAGTCCCAGCTGGCAGTTTTTTTGGGGTTTATCATCAGAATAGGTATTGAGCTGAACCCCTCCAAGATCAAAGCCATTCACGAGTTCCCCTCCTTAACAAAAACGACCAAGACTTTTGGATGATTTCTTAGGTGAGGTTACAACTAGTATCACAGCGGTTAATAGTCACAATCGACATATATGTTCTTGGCCCAATTTTCACGTTGCTGAAGACAAGACCCCCACTAGAGTACCTAGATGCAGACCGCTTTCGAACGCTATCAAGAGATACTTGTCTAAACTCCCCCCGAGTGGTTCCCCATCAGAAGGGAGTCCTTTGTTACTGTATGTCGATTCAGATAGGCCATTTGATGTGTGACTGGGTCAACACAGCGATACATGGAAGAATGAAAGGGGCTATCTACTACGAGTTCCACGAATTTACTCCGTACTGTCTCGCTAACACTTTCTTTGAGAGAACATGCTGGCTCTCTGACAATTGCTTTGCCCAGAAGCTAACACTAACTTGTCTTCATACACAACCACATAGCCCTTTCCGAATGTATCCATTGAGTACATTTTTCCAGAAAGCGATGCCGACGGGGAAGTTCGCTAAATGGCAAATTCTGTTAATAGTTGTGATTAGTGGATGTGACTCATAAGGCAATAAAGGCACGAAGCGCTGGCTATCATCTTGCTGAAACATGCCCGTGGACGAAGATTTAACCAGTCAGGACTTATTTCCCCACGATGACGAAGTGTCATTTGTGGGGTGAAGACATATTCCGAAGCTTAATCCAGGTTTGGCTAATTGTTCTGCGATTGGGGGCTGTGAATCACACCAGGGTAAAAGGTTTGGCAGTCTCTTGTTAATCAAGAACTGGTCCATCATATCCTATGGCGGCTAAACGCATTTTCAATTGCCAAACACTATGGCTGAGTCTGACTCTTGCATTCTCGTTTGAGATGGCCGTTGACATGAATGTTTACGAGTTACTGTTATTGGAGATTCCGATCTTTTGATCAACAGGTTCAAGGAGAATGGGCTGTGAAGAACCGAAGATTATCTCTTACGTACAGTACATTTGCAAAATCTGTGTACCGGTTTTCGCAGATCGAGTTCATAAACTCCCAGAATCAAATTATTAGTTACTGCTCTTTGCCTTTGGCCACCATCGCTTCAAGACAAACATCCGTACACTGATTACGATCGACCGGTGATATAGACTTGAAAGAACATCCATTCCATTGTTCACTCACTGGAATCAACCAGACGGTTTGCCTGGGTGTTTGACATAAAGAGGTACTTGGAGGCTGGGACATATCCAGAAACGCTACATCTAATCATAAGAATTCGATACGTCGCATGGCCTCTCATTCTTTCCTGAATGAGAAGTCTTGTATAGGCGTACTCCGATTTAGGTATTGTAAATGCTAGATGCTGCAAGCTGTGAGGCCTTATTCGAACAGGTACACTGGGATTTGCGGTACACACATGAACTGTTTACTTTGGCAAGAAAGTTCTTCGAGCTGGTTATTTCTGGATGACTCTGAAATGACTGTTGCAAATTCTGCAAAATGCCTACAAATGTCAAGTGCCTGCGATCTGAACTGGTGCCACCAATCACGACTTAATGCTATGAGTTCACCTGGGCCTTTGATAGCTTGGGGAATGGCTTGTTATCGGTCCTATCGAGCAGCCGCTTCTATGGACACCGCTTCATTTTTAGTCGCCATTGATTATTTCACCACTGTTGGAAGCACCTCTTACAGTTCGGTAACCAAGAAAGTGTTCCGATTTTGTCCGCAACAATTCTGATATCAGATTGGAGTTCCAGAGTCCATTGCATTCGGATAGACTGGTGCATAAATCTCACAGTCATCTGATGAAAGGATATGCGACAATTTTAGATTATTCCCCCGGAGACAACACCAACTGCTTATCGCCCTCAGATAACGGAGCTGTAGAGGCCTCCAACTACGAATATCAAGAAGATTGCTGAGGACATGATTGACAAACCTCTAGGGTTGTGCCATTAATGTTGCCATATTCTCTACTAGGTCTATCGACAACTGTCATAACACACTCGCCACCGTGGCTACTCCGTACTTGCTATATACGTAAACACAGAGGCAGGGTGCCTATTGAAGTCGAATACGTCCTTGGGATCAGCCAAGCAGCTGAGTTAAGCAAGCGCTGAGTGGTTAGCAAACGAATTGATCAACACTAGCTTTGATTGATGAGAAGAGATGGTCGCCGTTTCCATGGCCAGTTGGTATTACAGATAATGACTCGCGCTTTTCACACAAAGAGGAGAGGCCAGAAATTTTTTGAAGTTGGGTCATTGGTCCTTAATCCGTAGTTTCTTTTTCCTCATCAAGACGAGTACAAAGGAAAGTTCGCACCAAAACTGGCAGGTCCCTACATGGTTCCGTAGGGTTTATCTGGAGGTGCTTTGAGTCTTGTCGAGATGGATGACACTGTCTGGCCCAAGCCTATCAACTCATATGCTGCAAAGATACATTCTGAAGTTTCATCTTTTGCCTTTTTTTTTTCTGTTATTTACTTTGTAATCGTTCTGTTGCTTGTATTGTTTCAATTGGAATTTTTAGTTCCCTCTTGTCACGAACTACGTCTGACTGAATGTCTCGAGAACGAGATCCGTAGGCGGCCTTGTCGCTTTCGGACCCCATTTACCACCCCCTTTATTAAATCATTTCTTTGTGATTTGAACTTAACGTTTGACTGATTCCTTGCCTCAACGGATACGTAGCGCCACAAGGCGCGGTATATCTCTCGTAATTCTAATTTTCCCCCGTTTGAAATAGAAACTGGGGACAGAATTTTGAGATGGACTCAAAAATTCTCCAAAGAAGCCTCCTTCACAACGACCAAACTAGAGACTTTCAAAATTTCGACAACTGGGACAGAATTTTTGAGAAGATCTCAAAAATTCCGCGATCGCTGTTCGGTCTCAATGGAAAGACGAGCAAGAATACTAACGGGACCGAATTTTGAGGATGGCCTCAAATTTCGTCATGGGTCTTCCCTACAAGTCCGTATGCCCTTTAAATCATTAACAAACGCGACTCAAAAGAGCTCGGTAAAGCCTGACATGACATGAACTTGGCAATGACTTTTTCAAGATAACTATGTTCTTACGGAAAAAATTTTCTTGTTTCTCATTAAAAATTTCCCTTTTATAGTTCATCTGTTTTGCCTAATATTTTTTCCTTATCTATCAAGAGTCGGAAAATCGCTGAAATCAAACCGGGAGAATCAAGGACCAAGGAGCAAAACAACCGAGGGATCGACACAGATCAGGTATGTTTTAAAACTGACAAGTTTTCCTGTGGATGGCAGGTTTCTACTTCGCTATCGACATCGGGCCGAATTCTTCCGACTGATGAATACGGAATAGAAACTACCTCCACGCCAAGTGATTCTATTTGAAAAAGCAGAGATGTTCAGATCAGTTTAAATGCCAGAGGATTCTTTGTGAATGTGTTTTTTTTTTCAAGCCATTCCCATACATAATTTAAACACTAAGTGCCCTGGCCAGTTCAAAGGTGAATCAAAAATGAATCTCAGCTAAGATTTCACGATTGCTATAAGAAGACGCTGCATTTTCAACGTGGCGTTATCAAATCCAGATGATATTGTCGATACAAAGACAACTCATTCCTCAGAATAGACAGCTATGCAATTATTATTATTTCTCATTATCTATCGATCAAGTCGATATATTATTTTGGAGGTCGTCTTGCCGTTACTATTCACGGGGGCGATATAAATCATTCATCGGCGGAATATGCATCGCGAGTCAATAATCATGCATTACGAGAAAGATTTTCACATGCCTTCGCCAAAATTTGATACCTCGCGAGAAAAATTTATGCCTCTCGGAAATCCCATTGCCTCTCGGAATCATGCCTCGCGAGTCCAAATAATCATGCATTGACGAGAAGATTCATGCCATCGTCAAATTTATAATCGCGAGAAGAATTTAATCCTTCCTTAAACTGCATGCAGTCGCGGAAATCATGCTCGCGAGTAATAATCATCGCATGACGAGAAGATTTCAATGCCTCGTCAAAGATTTATACATGCGATAAGAATTTATGCCTCGTTGGAAGTCATGCATCGCGAATCAGCATCGCGAGTCATAATCAATTCATGCCGAGAAGATTTCATGCCTCGTCAAAATTATACATCGCGAGAAGAAGTTGAGCCTCGCTGGAAATCATGCATCGCGGAATCATGCCCACGTCAGCCGAGGCATAATCATGCAGGACGAGAAATTTTCACATGCCTCGTCAACAATTTTATACAATGCGAGAAGAATTTAGGTCCTCGCTGGAAATCAGCCGCGTATCATGCAACGCTAGTCAATAAGTCGATGCAGTACGAGAAGATTTCATGCCTCGTCAAAATTTACACAATCTCGGAAAATTTATGCCTCGTTGGAAATCATGCATCGCGGAAATCATCATCGCGAGCAATAATCATGCATGCGATAGAATTCATGGCCTCGTCAAACTTTGCACATCCGCTAGAAGATTTCAAGTTTCCTCGCTAAAAGTTATGCATTCGCGAGAAGATTCGAGATCTCGCGGGAATTTACGTATCGTGGAAGATATTCAGCCCGCAAGAGACGTACTTGAATAAAGAACGAGGCAATACGTATCCATTGGCCTCTGACTATCGACTGCATTCTGTTCTTTCTTATACCCAATTAAACATCCAATGAGAGCATCAAAGACGACAAAGACACATCAACAAACATCGCGCTCAAATTTTAATTTATTTATTTTAGCATCAAATTGAAAGTACAACTGAAGATTTTATTTAACAAAGCACACTGCATAAGGCTTTATTGCTAGATGTCAACCGATCGAGTCGACGTCGAATATATTGAGAGAACCTTAAGTGTCGACATGGTAAAAAGCCTGTCTCCCATACTATTTGCATTTTTTAAGCTGACTAGTTTTATCTCAGTCGTTGTCCGAGAGCATCCAAAAGGTAATTCTCCAAAACCCACAGGTGCGGGACGACATCAAAGATGCAGCACAACTGGAACTTTTTTCTTAGCACGAACTGGGACCAGTCCAAAGAGGAAGATCACCTCTTAGGACGCAGCAAGGAGCGACTTCCCCCACATTCTAACCACCCAATCCGAGGCTTTACTGGTTTTCTCTAGTTCTTTCAGTTTCTGTCGCAGCTTCCGAAAGTTTTGTTTTATCGAAGCAGTTTCCTCCAATCTGAGTGCAACGCGCCAAGACTTTGGAATTATGTCCATTAATTTCTTTACCTATGGATATGAGAGCTCCACATTCATGGCTAAGATTTACAAAGCCTCTTTTCATACTCGTATGAGTCACTGCTTGTTCCAAACTAAAGTTACTAGCTTAATAGATTTCCTTTTTTTCCACCGTCGAGTCGAACTAGCACACCCCTGATTCCGACGGTTACGGATATGTGGCGGATTCAATGTTAAAACTCGCTTATTCCCCATTCTCCTCGATTCCATTCTCGAGCATTTCGATACCTTCCTAATCCGGTACGAAGTGGCTTGGATTCTTTCAAAATCGGCGATAATCAATCTATTGAACTACAATTGGCGCTGAATTCTCATATATCCCTGAGATATGTCGGAGACCCCCTGTTGCAAGGGTTCGGCCTAATTCCTATAAACCTGTGTCTAATCTTTTCTTTAAACCGAATGGTGTTGGGCGCAAAATTGGTTTCGGTCCATTTCATTTTCCTCGAGTTGAGTCATCAACCCAAGAAACGAGGGACAGTTGTTGACACCAACCCATGTTTGACCCCGCGCGCGGTATAGTTGAATTATCGCGCTTCGTGAGTTTTGCAAATTATTTAAAGTTATTTAGTTTTTATAAATCTTGCAAAAATAAAATATATTATATGATATACATTATGTATAGACATAGATGTATATTATATGTGTGTATCCTTAAGTTGTCCTAATTCCGCAGGCCCACTCCACCATCAGCCCCACTCGTATCCCAACCCCAAGTCCTTTAATCCCAACATCCCCCAGGCCCACTTCGTTCACTCTCTACACGGCCCAACCATTCCTCAATTATCCCACGTCCACTCCCAATGTTCATTTCATCACCCAACCCTCCAACCCTTTGTGATTTAATTTCCCCGGCTCCAACGTCTTCACAGCCCCACACCTCTAATCAAACCCCAATCATTCCCACATCTATTCCGCCCAACACCCCCCCTTATGTCAGTCCCAAACCAATTCACCGTTACACCTACCCTTACCCCTACCACCCTACCCACCTCCGCCCGGACCCACCTAATCGACCCAACCCTTTTTTATTTGACCCGGCCCCATCCCAATTCCCTTTCTTCTTCCCAGAACCCAGCGAAAATTCCCAGAACCCAGCGAAAATCCCCAGAACCCACGCTCCATCCACCCTCATGCGACCCCCATCTTTCATCCTCGTCTCCCTCATCTCCCCACGCTCTCTCACTCTCTCCCCATCTCTCCTCCCCTTTTTACCAAACGCTCACCTAATTCCCAGCAAAAAAAAACAGAACAGTAACGCTGCAAACCCAGAAAACTCAGACATTGCAGCTCACGACTAAGACTCCCGCCAACAACCCCAACGTTCTCATCTTGGCGTTCCTCCTTTCTCCACTCCTTTTCGCGTGAGCGATTCGCAATGCAGACCCATACCCTGTTCCAATTAGGTCTGCGAAAAAACGTCGGTGTCAAGCCCTCGCCAAATCGCGATTGCAATGAATTTTGACCGAAATGTGTTAACATTTTGAAAGAAAAAAAAGGGTGCGTGGAAGCCTCGAAATAAGAAGGCTAAATTCTTTCTTTCTCCCTCTATAAATCCCCCTTTCTTCACTTCATCAAAGTGTGTTAAGATCTGATTGGGAGAAATTTTGGGAGAATTTGTCGGGAAATCTTGGGCTCTTTCTCTTGTTTGTCAGTTTTGCAAATTCTTGGAATTGAAAGCCTTTAGCTTACTGTTGTTTCCCAAAATCTGGGGGTTAGACTTTTGAAGACGAGAAATTTTGGCAGGTTTTGGGTGAGACTTGAGTGTTGGCTTTCGGGAGTTTAAGAAATTTTGGTGGGCTGTACTCCTGAAATTTTTTCGGAGTCCGAAGTTCTTTGTTCTCGTCGGTCTTAGAGAGAATCGAATAATCCTTAAGAATTGTTAAACGTAGGGCGTGTCGAAATAGCGTTTCGCTTCCATCTCGTAACGACTCGTAGTCTCGTTCTATTGAGAACTGATTTCGGCTGTTGAACGTTCGTTGGCTGTCGCTGCTCGTTCCTGTTCCGTTCGCTGCCTTCGAAGAGGTAATCCCCTGCTTCATGTATCTCCTTCATTTTTTTTTTCTTGTTGTGTGGGGGCTTTGTCGCAAGTGATATTTTCGATTGCTTCGGTTGTTTTTTTCGGATGTGCTTGGCGTCCGGATGTATCGTTTCGTTTGTTTTGTGCTGGGTTCCGACCTGTTAACATTCAAATGTTAAGTATATGGTTTGTGTAGCTTTACAATATTTTGGTTTGGCTGTTTAATCCTCATTTCCATCGAAATAGTATGTCGATTTCATATGCGTGTAAATACCTCGTTGATGTTGCTTTCGTCTGTGTGTTTTTCTTGAGTCTGCAAATTTCGTGTTCCTTCGGTGGCTCTTTATGCAGTTTTCTATCGAACAACATGCTTTCCTTGGTTACTAGTCTAAGGTTATTCGGAACTTGTACGCGCGAACATTAGGTGGTTGTTCATGTACACTCTTCTTTTATGTCTACTATACATTTTTCATAACATGAACCTGCATTGTCCGTTTCCTCTCGACATCCTAGACTCACTCAGACCTCATGCATCTCATATGATGAACGAGCCGAGATGCTTTTTTTTTTCGTTCGACATTAAAACCGATTGTTCCCGTGTATGTAAGTTCAACACCTTCAAAGTTGATTGAAGGAGTCTCATGGTGTAGTTGTGTCTCGTCTTCCTTAGTCTACCATAGTTTCCTTCATTTCGAAACCTTGTCATTCCCATGAATTCAAATGATTTTACTAAGTTATTGTACACGTTTCATTCTGTCAAAATTCAAGTTTGTTGTAGTTGTCTTTGTATGAACACGATATCTTTGCGAAGTGTAAACGAATCTTGGAGATATGAAAAACACAGTTATGGCTGGCTCGTTAGCCCTCTTCCGCATTCTGTCAGTTGAATAACTTATCGCGTGGTCGTTTGCTTTATGTTTTTCCAAGACAATCTTTCTTTTTCTTCTTTCTTCTGTCCTTCGTTTCGTTCATCTCATCTCTTGCTTGGATAGCTACCTTATTCGATTTTATTCAGTCAGTCGTGTTTGAGCTTGTAGGTGGTAGGTGTATGCTTATTTTAACTGATATGGATATTGTTTTGATGATACTGGGTTGTGGAAATGCATATTAGGATTGGCTATCTGTCTTGTTCGTTAGGTCTGAAATGGCTTACTTATCCTCAAGGTTTGTCTTAAAATGAGGTCGGGGGGTGTAGCTAGCTTCGCTGGTCTTAGAGATTGATTAGTATGTTCAGGTTTAAAGAGAGCCTTGTTGTGCTTGTGAATTTTATTCATCCTAGCTATTTATTTAAGATGTTTAATCTCACAGTTCACTGTTGTTTTTGTGGCAAATGTGAAAACTCTCGTTTCGAGTCCATTGGACCCCGCGTTCAGCCATGCCTTATGGAAGGCCAAAATGCATCGTAATGTCTTTTTCCATCTAATCACCTTCAAAGTCAAGGAATCGCGAAGCTTTAAGAACCTCTGAAGAAAATCCAAAATGGCTTAGAAAGATGTCCTTACTTTTGCAAGTTCTATTTTTCTTGTAATGGCATAAGCGCCTTGTTCGCCTTTTTATTTTCTTGTGATCATTTTGTAATGTTTGATTAGGACAGGTACAAAATGGGTAAAAACCCAAAAGCTGATGTTCTAGTTTTCGCCCAAGGCCGAACAGCTCCGAACTTGGAGAACCCTAAATCTCTCATCTCTTCTCTCCTCGTTCCCTCCTCCTCATATCTCCAATTCCTCCAGGTTCTCTCTCATCTCTTTGTTCTGTTTACTCTTGTTTCTATTTTTTTGCCTAAAGCCTCTAGTCTAGGGTCAAGAATAAACCCAAACCCTATCGAATGCCTTTTTTTTTTTCATTTTATCAATTTTTAAAATTTAAAATTAAAATCTAAAAATGAATATCAAATTCCTTAAGGCTGTTAGATAAAACCTTAAGGAATTCACTTAAAAATCGATTTGAAAAAAAAAAAAAAAAAAAAAAAAAAAAGAAAAAACAAATGAACGTTTCAAGAACTTGAAAATTCCGCCTAAGTAATTTTTTAATAAGTTAAAAATTACAACATATTCACAAAAAAATTGAAATAAATAGTCAAATAGTTTAAAATCGTCTGAAAGCGTATAACGTAGCGTCTTAGGTGCCTTAACCCCTCCTAGAAGCTAATAAAAATCCCGAACCCTAAAAATGTTTTCAAAACATTTTTCCTGTTTAAAATTGTTTTTAGAAACGAGTTTTCTTGATTTTTTTTAAAAATTAGTGGCGACTCCTAAAGTCGAAATATCTTTAAATATAAACGAACTCTTTTCGAAAATCCTTTCTTTTTTTTTGATAAAACAAATCCAATGTAATTTTCATTTTTAATTATGTGATTTAATGGAGTAAAATAAACAAGAAATTTTAACACATGCAATATATATATAAGCTTGGTGTAAACATCTCGTGTGGATAAGTTTTACCTGTGACATTATGTTATTCCATATTTATTTGATATCTCCCGGATAATGCTTTGAAATGTTATCATAGTTTTTATAATTATTTTGGTTAAACAATTATAAAAACAGACGAAAGATTATTGAGGCACAAAATTAAACTAATTTTGGAAGAAAATTCACATTAATTTGCCAATATGGATCATCTACTAACAACTTAAAAATCAACCTTAAACCTAAATACATCACTGGGGCGAGGAGGTTTTATAAGGCGGCCCAATCTAACAGATAAAACATAACTCGAGATGTGCATAAGCTGATCCAAACACGACTAATAATAATTAACCTTCTTGTAGTGTTGGATTTGTTATGATAAGTAGTAGTCTTCTTGCACTTAACACTAGTTTCATACTCAGTAGTAACACCATGAGCTTTGTCATTCACTTTATAATTATAAATCGACTTATAAAGTGAATGACAAAGCTAATGGTGTTACTACTGAGTATGAAACTAGTGTTAAGTGTAAGAAGATTACTACTAATGATAACAAGTCCAATAATTATAATAGGGTTAATTATTATTAGTAATATCTGAATTAACTTGTGCGTACCTCAAGTAGTAGACTATGAATTATGCTAGTAGTTGTTTAATTTTATTGTTTCAAAGATAATGTTTTTATGTTATTGTTGGTTCTAAGTTGTTGGAGTGATGATTTGGTATTTTTACGAATTTATTTATGTACTTTGATTTCACTGGGTTTAATTTTATGATGGTAGGAAATAGTGAAAAAAATTGTGAAGAAAATGAGAAAAAAAAAGGTTATCTTATGTTTGAAGAAAGTTTGAAATAATCCTTTATATATATATATATAACTATACGATTTTTGTCATTTAAATTTACGATCAAGTATGAGATTAATGTCAGTGCAAAAAGACTAACACTTGTGATGTTTGAATTTGTTTATGCATATTTCGAATAATATTTTCTAATTAAGGATGTTATGGTTGATTGTATTTTTTTACTTTATCTGTTTCTAATTACTGTTTTTTTTTTTTAGTTGTAGTTTTTTATTTATCCATTTTAACAAATTAAGAAAGGACATTACTTTACTAATTACATCTTAAATTAATTAATTTGAGAAAAGGTAGAAATTCTTAAAAATCTTTAACTTTTATTTCATTCACTTCATAATTAATAAGGATAAAACAGTAAAACTCAGTATGTTAATTATTATTTTCTTAATATGTGTGTGTCTGTTTGCAATAAAATTTCTTATGTGTGGAAAATCGACTACAAGTAAAATAAATAAAAGAAAATGTGTTTTTATTGATGAATGTTAGTGGGTAAAATTCTATTGTTCTCTTGATTCTTCTCTCCTAAGTTTCTCCGTGATTCAGGGCCTTCAGTAGCGTATTTCTCGAATGTACAATAATGTAGACCTCCTTGAGATGTATTTTATCTCCGTGAACGTCAAGAAGTACTTCGTCGTTGCAAGTTGATTTTCGAAAAGAATTCTGTTGGTCACTCCTTCAAAGAGCTGTGTAGTTGATGTTGTAGCTTATGTAGACCTCTTTGAGATGTATTTGATCTTTGGAAATGTCATAAAGTACTTCGTCGTTGCAAGTCAATCTCCGAGAAGAACTCTATTGATCACTCCTTCGAAAAGCTATTGATGTTGTAGCTTTCTCCAATTGCAGCATGCTTGTTGAAGAATTTTCTTCCTCCCCTTGAATGTCATGTCAATCCCCTATTTATAGTTGTAAGGGGTGGACAAAGTTGCTTGTGATTAGCCAAAGAATGTCATTTTGACACTTAACCACCGTGATTCGTTCTTGCATTTGACACGTGACATCACCTTATTGGTCTTCAAGGCCTAGTCACTGTAACACATGCATGAGTTTGGACTTTAAGGTGAAATGGACCTTGACTTAAATTTATTAAAAATAGACTTATTTATTTGTACAGCCCAAATTATTCCATCAACCCAAATAAACATGAATTTCATTCAAATTATATATGAATTAAATCCAACAAAATTTATGTGTCTACAGTGTCAATTTAAAAATGGATAAGTAATTTGGGACGAAAAAAATATGTTCCGAGTAATGTTAGTAGTTCTTAGAGTTACTTTTGCTATTACATGCATTTGTCTATGTATTTTGGTACATGTTATTTATGATTATATATGTTAAGTAATTCTTGGAGTGACTTTTGGATTTCATCAATTTGTTTAGGTACTAAGGTACATTTTAAATTGTTAGGGGAGTTTTCTCCGATAAAATATTTTGTAATGTAAAATTTAAATTAATAAGTATCCAATAAAAATATCGAACAAAAAAATCACATAAAATATAGATTTTTTTAATTATCTACACTCACCCAATAAACTGTAATTTTTTTTAAAAAAATTAGTATCTAAAGTTAATAAACACTTATATAATAATCAAGGTGACTTGACACCTTTTTATGTTTAATTAAAAATTATAAAATTATAGTGAATATACTTTTTTAAAAAAAATCAATAAATGTAGTTTTCCAAGAAGAAAAAGGATTATTTATTGTTACAATGTGCACAAAGAAGTTGAAGAATTATACAAACAATGCATTTATTTATTCTATAATCTCAACCAATTACAGCACCTCTGAGTTTCATAATTTCGAAAAAATATAATATATTAATTAAATTAAAATAATATAAAATATTATTTTTAAAAGTTATTCTGAAAATATCCTTATTTAAGCAGGCACATTGACGATTATCAACATGTCAGCTTCAACTCAAACTTTCTTTTATATAAAATAAGAAAAAATAATTATGATAATACCACTTTATTGTCTGTCAATTTTGAAATTAAATAATACCATTTATTATTAATTAATAAATATTAAAATAAAATTAAATATTAATTTCAGCACCTTTTATTCAATAAATAACAAAAATTATTTACAATGATGAAAATAGAAAATATTATTGAATTGAAATAAATGGATAATGATAAGTTAGTTAACTTACCCTTTTAATTAATGTCTTTTAAAAGTTGAGTGAAAAAAATGTAACATGTAAAACAAATCAGAGGATATATATATATATATATATAAAAGGAATACTGAAATGTATTTGGACAAGAAAAGTGAACATAGGGAGAGGATAAATCTGTAATCTCAAAAAAAAAAAATTTATTACATTAGTTGTTGATTGTAATACTCTCCAAAAAAAAATTAATTGTTATGTTACGTTTTCTTAAAATTAACTTAATTAATTTTTAAAGTCAAATTAAATTATATTAATTTGAATATTTTAAACTAAAAGTTTAGACATTCAAAAGCTATACGAAAAATACTATAAATTTACAGTTTTTAATATGTCAATATGATGAAAATATAAATATTTATCAAAGTTCTTACTATTTGACTGTAAAAAAAAACACTAAGCTAAGTAATAATTAAAATAAGTCAAGGAAAATATATAAGGGCCATTAATACTAATATCCTTATTTTGTGCTGATTTTTAATTTATACTAAAGTAAAATTAAAATAAAATTGAGGGACATCAATATATATATATATTTTACATCACATGTTTCACAAGTTATGTATAATATGATTTCAATTTCCAAGACACTTAGAAATTTCACACATGATTTCAATTTGGAAAGAACTTATATTAAATTTCTAGATGACAAAAATTAATATCACCACAAAAGGGTTATTAGTACAATTTTCAACAATACATTACAAGTTTACAACTATAAATAGGTCCAAAATAAAGTCCCATTATCATTAATTCATCCTTTTTACTCAATTGATTTCTCAATTCCCAAAGAAGAAATAAGAGAAGCATCAATATACCTTGGTACTTTCTTTTTTATTTTAAAGCTTTTTTATTAGTTTTTATATACACTTTGTACAAATGTTCTTTTGTTAGATTCACTCTATGTATAATTAATGGGGTTAATGTGTTCTTAGATAATTTGTGCAACTTTTTTTATTTTATTTTCAACAATCACTCAAGAAAAAAGTTGGCATTTGATGATTGTAAGCATCTCTACATGTTTGAGTTTTCATGTTTTGTGATTATGAATTTTTTTTTATGAGTACATGCTAAGGATGTTCACTTATAAAAAAAATTTAGTAAATTCGTAAGATCATGGTTGAGTGGTTGGGAGGTGATGCTCCCTTATGGGGAGATTTAGAATCGAATGTAGTCTCCATCTGCTACTTAGTCATGCACTCATTGGATGGCGTTTATATATCTAAGTGTAATTTACGTATTTTGTATAGTTTGCAAACTATTATATAATAAATAAGTTACTATAAAATGTTTTTTCGAAGGATAAACTTGATTTAAGATTAGTTTTTTTAAAAAAATCGACCTCTAGTGGTTAATTTTATTAGTTCTAAAAATAGAGAAGGTATAAATAATCTCTGGAGGTCTTGTTTGGTAAAATATCGATCTTGAGAGGTTGATTTTTAATTATATTTTTTTTAACGATATATCAACGTATGAATTTTGTTTTTTTACAAAAATATTTTAAAAAGAAGCTAACCTCTTAAGGTTTGACTTTTTGCAAAAAGAATGAATTTAGATAGATCGTACTTAGTGCAATTTAAAAAAAAAATGTTTTTGTGACACTATAATTAAATTTTTTATTATTGTGTAAGATATTGAGTGCACACAAGCCTCTTTTCATTTATTATGTTGTAATACGATGTGTAATATCGTTATCAATCTCCCAATTTTCTTGGGTTATTGACTCAAGATACTTGTAACTTCCTTTCTTGGTGATGAATTGTATATCAATCCTTAATTACCTCCACATTTGCCACACGAGTTCCATCGTTGAACCTGCACTCCAAGTACTATGTATTAATCATGCTCAATCCGTACCCTTTAGACTTCAAGGTCGGTCTCCTATCCTTAGACGGACTTCCAGCCTTTCATTAACTCTATCACATGTCTCATCGATTAAAATTATGTCATCTACAAATACAAATAACATATACCAAGAGACCTCCACTTAGATACGTCGCATCAATCCATCCATCACCAACACAAACAAAAATAGACTAAGGTTTAATTTACCTTTTACTTAAATACTATTTCTATAATATTATATCACTTAAAATAAACTTACCTTCCAAAATAATAATAAAAAATAATATTACCATGAAATACTTCATTTTTCTCAATACAAGTTTTATTTTTCTCTCCATAAACTCAACATTAGCTTGCATGCTCCCCCACCCCACCCCCCCCCCTCCAAATAAAAAATTATACTACACACGTTATTAATAAAAAAATAAAAAGAAGATCTTACTAAGGATCTTATATTTATTTTATATTGTAATTTTATTTTTCTTTCTGTATACTGAAAACGACTTTATATTATATAGTAATTTAACAAAATGTAAACTCATTCATCATAAAACTTGACCCTTTTAGCCACCACTATACTTAATTTTAAACAATTTTTTTTAAAAATAATTTAATCATGATAAGAGTCAACTAGCAATTATTATATTTCATGGTCAAGAATATAATACTATTTTTAGTAACATCCCTTAAATATATCGTATCAACAATCAAAATATACACATACTAAAAAATTAGTTGACAACATCACTAAGGAAAAAAAACCCTGAAATTAGTTATGAACTTTATCGTCAAACGGTCACTAATTATTAACTTATATGTGACGTAATTTTTTTTATAATTTAGCAATGACTTTTATTTTATCTGTCGCTAATTCCTGTTTTTTTTTTTTTTGTAGTGAATGGATATTGAAAAAGGGAAAGAAGAACTTGAGTGTCCCAATTTAGGAATTGAGAGAAAATATGAAGAGATATTTATACAAGTGAAGAAGTTATTGGTATTGGCTGGGCCTTTGATGTTAGTTAATATTTTGTTATATTCCTTACAAGTTATTTCTGTTATGTTTGTTGGTCATCAAGGAGAGTTAGCTCTTTCTGGTGCTTCAATGGCTACTTCCTTTGCCTTTGTCACCGGCTTCGGCTTGTTGGTTAGTCTTACTTCAAACTTCTTCTTTTTTACATCGAAATATTGTTATAGAGAACATACAGTATAACATAATATAAAAGTCGTATTTCATTCAAGAAAAACCATTTGGTTGTGTGTTATAGTGAATCGTTGCTTATGACAGAGGTCTTTAACTTATATATAGGGTATGGAACAAGTATTGTGTATAGTGAATCACGAACATCTTTATAATAGAGTCGGGTTTGTATGAAATGTTTGGTGGTTGCTATTGTAGTGTTAGTCTGTTGTTGTTCTAGTGAATGTTGCTATAAAGAGGTCTAACTATATATATGTATGGAACATAGTTATTGGATGTGAATCGAACTTCTTTATAATAGAGTCGTTTGTATGGAAATTTTGGTGGTTGCTTAGTGAGAGGTTGTTAGTGTGATGTTAGTTATAAAGAGGTCTAACTATATATATGTATGGAACATAGTTATTGGATGTGAATCGAACTTCTTTATAACAGAGTCGTTTGTATGGAAATTTTGGTGGTTGCTATAGTGAGACGTGTTGTTCTAGTGAATGTTAGTTATAAAGAGGTCTAACTATATATATGTATGGAACATAGTTATTGGATGTGAATCGAACATCTTTATAACAGAGACGTTTGTATGGAAATTTTGGTGGTTGCTATAGTGAGATGTGTTGTTCTAGTGAATGTTGTTATAAAGAGGTCTAACTAATATAATATTGGAACATATTGTGGATTGTGAATGAACTACTTCTTTATAAACAGAGTCGTTTGTATGGAAATTTTGGTGGTTGCTATAGTGAGACGTGTTGTTCTAGTGAACGTTGTTATAAAGAGGTCTAACTATGTATGGAACACTTTATAACAGAGTCGTTTGTATAAAAATTTTGGTGGTAGCTATAGTGAGACGTTATATAGTTATATTAAGTAGTTTCTAACTTCTTTTATGTACGCGTTTTTGATCAGATGGGAATGGGAAGTGCATTGGAAACACTATCTGGTCAATCATATGGTGCAAATCAATATCATATGCTTGGTATTCATATGCAAAGGGCAATGTTTGTTAATCTTTTGGTTAGCATACCACTTGCTTGTGTTTGGGCTAATGCAGGGCGTATTCTTGTAATATTGAGACAAGATCCAGAAATAGCAGCTGAAGCAGGAATTTATGCACGATTCATGATACCGAGCATCTTTGCATATGGACTACTCGAATGCCAGATTAGGTTTCTACAAGCTCAAAACAATGTTGTACCTATGATGCTTACTGCAGGAGGCACCGCGTTGCTGCATGTTTTTGGTTGTTGGATTCTTGTACTCAAATCAGGGCTTGGAAGCAGAGGAGCTGCTCTGGCTAATGCTACGTCTTACTGGATTAACGTGTTCTCTTTAGTTGCGTATATTAAGATCTCACCTTCCTTCAAAAGTACTTGGACCGGTTTCTCAACTGAAGCATTTTCTGATATCCCGAGATATCTTAAACTAGCAATTCCCTCCGCTCTTATGATATGGTATTCCTCAACTCCTTTCCTATAATCAAGTCATTGTGTTGCTCGCACCTGATAACATTTCTGAAGAGTCAGAGCAACGTAATGTCTATTTGACTCTTTTCCATCTTTTGAAACTTAGCTTGGAGATATGGTCGTTTGAAATGATGGTTCTGTTGTCTGGTCTTCTTCCTAATCCGAAACTAGAAACCTCAGTTCTTTCCATCAGGTTGGTTAGATTTTTCAACACATCGATTTCAATTTGCAAACATCATGTTTGATTACCCGGTCTAACGTTACTAATACTTAATTTTTCCAGCCTTAATACATCTGCTATGGTACATATGTTGCCTCAAGGACTAGGTGGAGCTACTAGTGTAAGAGTTTCCAACGAATTGGGAGCTGGACGACCAAAAACAGCTCGTCTTGTAGCACGTACTGCAACAGTTTTAGCTACTACAGAAGGCATTCTAGTAGCTATTGTCATGGTTTCGATTCGTAAAGTCTGGGGCCATTGCTATAGCAATGAAGATGAAATAGTGAAATATGTTGGGAAAATGTGTTTCTTTTTAGCAGGATCTCACTTCTTAGATGCACATCAATCTATATTTTCAGGTCTGTCTAAATTGTGTATATGAGACAAATATTATAATCTTGAATACTCTTAACGAAATTTATAGCTTCGTCATTGACCTTATAAAAAAGTATTTCAGGTATTGCTAGAGGATGTGGGTGGCAAAAGATAGGTGCATATGTTAATTTGGGTGCCTTTTATCTGTGGGGAATACCAATTGGTATTGTGTTAGCTTTTGTATACCATTTTGGAGGAAAGGTACTATTCCTTCACATATTTCATTTTCACTGAATTATATTCTCGAGTTTAAGTTATATGCACTGATAGA
This sequence comes from Solanum habrochaites, assembly GCA_027704765.1. Classification (NCBI taxonomy): domain Eukaryota; kingdom Viridiplantae; phylum Streptophyta; class Magnoliopsida; order Solanales; family Solanaceae; genus Solanum; species Solanum habrochaites. The sequence goes on along the minus strand of JAKWJA010002495.1, from coordinate 1,752,798 downwards.
GTGTTAGGATTTTCTTATGTTATCAAATGTATTCTTGTGTTGTTAATTTTCAATTACAACGTCAGTGCGTAGAACTTATACTCTTTATTGTATATGAGTTGAATTATGTGGCAAAAAAATTGATGTATATATTTACTTGTCTAATTGTGCAAAAGGGACTTTGGTTGGGAATCATTCTGGCCATTTCTGCTCAAGTTGTGATTTATTCTGTTGTTATTCTGAGAACAAATTGGGATAAACAGGTTAGTTTTTTGCTCCTTTTCAAGGCTTGTTTCAATTTCAACTTGCTCGGATTCTTCAAAGATGTCGTCAGGTGCGTGTCAGATCTTCTAAAAGTAGTGCACTTTTAAGGATCTAACACGAGTGTGACAATACTTTTTGAAGAGTCTGAGCAACATAGCCAAATCTCATGTGTTGCTCGGAGTCCTCAAAAATGCTACGGGGTACGTGTTGTATCCTCCAAAGTAGTGCGTTTTTTTGAGGATTCAAACACGGATACACCAACATTTTTGGAGAGTCTGAGCAACGGTGATCACGATCAATGAATCATTGTAGATAATGCAAGTTTGTTGTGTTTTTGTAGGTAAAGAAAGCAGCAGTTAGGGTGACTCAAGCATAAAGCATATCAATTTCATGCTACATCCAAATCAACGTTGCTTAAAACTCTCCAAAAATATTGCAACACACTCGTGTCAGATCATCGAAAAAAGTTTAAGGAAGGATTGTTCTTGTGTTTGTTCTTTTATCAAACTAAACATTCCTTCCGTTTCATTTTATGTAACAGTGTTTAACTAGACATCGACTTCAAGAGAGTAAGAAAAAAGGCAAATTTCGCCACATATTAAAGAAAGCTTTAGAAATCGCGGTTTTAAACATTTCTACATGTTGGTTTAGTCACTTGAAAGTGTCAATTCTGCATTTTCTTCTATGTTAACTAGCTCTGGAACCACCCTATCAGCTGCCTTATTTGCCTACAAAACTCAAAAAAAAAGACCTGCATTATTACTGTGTTGATACATAATATAATTAAGTAACTAAAAGTAATCGTTCTTCCATTTAAACTTTACGATGAGATGGTAACACAATTCAAGAATATAACCGAGTCAAACATGAATTTACCTCTTTTTCCCAGTTTGTCTGCAGAGTAACTACAAAAAGAAGTAGTGCTTGTGCAAATAGGGCAAGTGTAATACCCAACCATAGTCCCTGAAAATCGTATCATCGTTAAGATCTTCCTATAGTTCGGAAAGAAGGGAAAATGGCTAATAAGGAAATGATATTGTACGACCTTTCACCTATATGGTGAGAAAGTAAGATAACACCCAGCAGGATCCGAAAAGGTAATAAGCTCCCAAGTTAACAACTGCTCCAATCTTTTGCCATCCACACCCTCGCGCAGTACCTGTTATTTGATAGGTAATAAGGTCACTAGTCATTTAAACCCTAGTGGCAAATTTAACCATGGGGGTTTGTGGATTCAGAAGAACTCAGTGTTTCAAGGTCGAACCATATATGTATGTGTAAGAAAAACAAAAATAGAATGGGCTCTTGAGTTCAAAAGTGTTGCCAGATCTACTTCAATATGGTATCAGAGCATGGTTCGTCTCACCTGATGTTAGAGCCCCCAAAATGAAAATTGCCCACGCACTAGATGCTAAGCACGGGGCGTAATATGGGGTGTTAAAGAATGACAAAAGTCCTACATCGGTGGTTAATGAGATGAGTGGACTCCTTATAAGGCTTGGGCAATCCTCTTCCTTTAGAGCTAGCTTTTGGGGTGTGAGTTAGACCTTAAACCTAATTCAACGAGATCCTTTATAAGTAGTACATTTACATTTTTGAGTATATGACACGGGACGTACCAACCTATAGGCTCCTCGAGCCTAAAACAAATCAAAGAATCATAGTCCAGATTCTTGAAACACAGCAACATGAAACTCGTATTGTAAAATATTGAACGAACCTGAAAGTACAGATTGAATACCATCTAAGAAGTGGGAACCTGCTAGCAAGACTAGCATTTCTGCTACATATTCGACTACTTCTTCCTCGGTGCTGTAACAGTAGCCCCACAGTTTACGAACAGAAATCAACACAATTGCTGCAACAACTCCTTCTGTAGACACTAATAATACTGCAGTACAAGCTGCTAAACGAGCTGCTTGAGGTCGTCCTGCTCCTAGTTCATTTGAAACTCTTACACTGAGGAGGAAACCAATTAAGTATACAAAACCATATAAAGGAAAAATGCGACAGAAGGTGATTTTAAAATGCTAAGAGATTCACCTCGTGGCACCGCTTAGTCCTAACGGAATCATATACACCATAGCACATGTATTAAGGCTGAAACATTTCAAAATTATCAACCCTTTGATACACTAAGAGATTAGTGGTTAGTGTGACATAAGAAGAAGTGACACCTGATAGAAAGAACCGACGTCTCTAGCTTTGGATTCGGAAGAAGTCCAGACAACAGAACCATCATCTCAAATGACCAAATCTCTAAGCTGTGTCACGAAAGGCAAAACATTTGATTCGTTCGTTTGAAAGGACGAATATACATAGATAAAGAACACACTACCAGAGCATAACAGCAGAAGGAATGGCAAGTTTCATATATTTCCATATATCACGAAACGCCTCTTTTGAAAATCCAGTCCAAGTGTTTTTACAAGAAGGCGATATTCTGACATATACCGCTAGCAACAAGAGATTAATCCAGTAGGATATCCCGTTAGCAAGAGCAGCACCCTTGTTCCCTAGGCCAGATTTAAAGACCAGAATCCAACAAGTAAATATATGCAGTAAAGTAGTGATCCCCGCGCTGAACATCATGGGGATCACATTGTTTTGTGTTTGTGGAAATCTAATATGACACTGTAGAAGTGCATATGCGAAAATAGTTGGAATCATATAACGCGCATAACTTCCTGCTTCAGCTGATATTTCCGGATCTTGTCCAAATAATACGAGAAGATACCCTGCATTAGCCCAAACGAAAGCCACAGGAACACTAACCAGTAGAAGCACAAGCATTGCCCTTTGCATATGGATACCAAGCATATGATACTGCTTTGCACCATATGATTGTCCACATAAAGTTTCCAATGCACTTCCCATTCCCATCTACGATATTCAGATATAACAAAACGCCACTTAAGTTCGTATCAAATAACTAAAAAAATAAAACTCTATGAAGATATGTATCAATTATGGTTGCAACATGTCCTTAAGTGGATGGTAAAAGTCCATTTAAGATCTATCGATACGATCATATTAGAAACGAAACAATAAGAGATGACAATAAGGACTAACCATCAAGCTTAGGCCAGTTACAGAGGCAAATGAAGTAGCCATTGAAGCACCAGAAAGAGGTAACTCTCCAAGATGACCAACAAACATTATAGATATCACTTGAAAACAATAAAGTAAAAAATTAACTGTCATAAGAGGTCCTGCTAATACCAATAACCTCTTCATTTCTTCAAAAATTTCATTTTTCTTGTTCTTGGACTCTTCTTCATTTACAGTTTCTCTAATCAATGAACACTCAATGTCTTGTGTATCCATTTGTCTTTTCTCAAAGTCTTCCCTCCACAAAGCAATAATTTTACAACAGAGGATATGTACTCTAGTGCAATAAAAGCTAACTTTGTTTGTATGTATGTCCACCCCATGGGGACGAAACTATCGTTCGTACTAGTGGGAGGAAGTAGGTATATTATTTCTCGAATTAATCGAGATGTGTACAAGTTGGACATGAAATATCATGTTTATGAAAAGAAAAAGGTAGCTTTGTTGGACCACCCCATGAGAACAAAGTTATTCGATATTGGTACTAGGGGTGGCTCGATAGTGTTGAAAAAAAGACATGTGTCTTAACCCTCAAATTTATTGGGCCTCATTGTAAACTTTTCGTTAGACAAATTTTTGACATATTTGGAGTACTATATGTTATGAAAAGTAATTTGAAATAAGAATGGTTATATTATCAATTGAAAACTAAAAGAAAATCAATTATACAAAAAGTTATTAACAATTTAAGCTCAAGGTCCCGTTTGATTTTGTTGTTAGGTCCATTATAGACTGAGCTGCAAAAAAACGGCCCTGATTGGGTACGTAGTGATGGGAGTAGTAGGTATCTTTGGATTACTCCAGGTTGATATGTGCAATTGATGTTAAATCATATGGTATCAAGAAAAGAAAGGCTAGCTTGTTGGTCGCTTCAAGGTTTGGTGGACAGAGTTGTCTGATACTTAGGGAAGTAACAGATAGCTCTTGAAATTAATCAAAACGCGTGCAAGTTGTCTCCAATGATATGATTATCAAAAGAAAAAACCTTCCTTGTTAAAATAAGTCAAATCAATGAACGGGGTCATGATCCAACTTGTCCGAAATTTAATTTGTATTGTTCTAGTTTTGGTAGACAAAGTTATTCCGTATTATGTTGATCTTGTGACTAGCCATGTTCATTAGATTTCCCCATCATGTATAACCAAGAATAGTTAATATTTCACGAGGCGGATTTAAAACACAGAAAAATGTTGTATGGGCTGGGTTAGCTGATCTAGAAAAAAATGTAGGTTAAACTCAACCTGCCCTGTCCTGTCGTGCCTCGCCCCATTGCCATCCTTATTAGGCATGCTAGGAATACACTTTTGAAAAAATATTTTTTTTTTGTTTCTTCCCTAACAGCATCTAACATTGCAAAATGGGTAGGGAAAATTTGAACTGATAAGGTGACTTGCTTTACCAAAAGATCAAAGTGGTTAGGCCCTACACTAACTTTTAATATTGTTATGCATATTTTTGATTTGTGACTTTGGAATTTCTAGATTTTTATACAAAAATTCAAAATTTTCATACCTTGTATTTAATCGTAACGATTAGTCTATGTTATTTTACAAAAATGGAAAACTCATAGGAATCGAGCATTGTTTTGAGTGTATTTTACGCGAAACGAGTCTTGACATAACAGTAGAAGTTATTTTTTAATGGCTAAAAAGTTAAAGGTTTCAATTTAATTACTCATCAAATAAGATATTTTTCCCTAGAAAGGAAGACAATGTTACATGACCAAGCATTGATAATTTACTAAATATAATTAATGACAAATCATTAATGTTATTACCAAAAACAACCTAAGTACAAACATTGAATGAGTCTATCCCTTTCAAGGGATCACAACAAAGAGCAAGAGGTTTATATTTTCCTTTTCCAACCAAAACCATTGTGTTGACCTTTGAACAAATTCGCTTCTAAAAACATAAAGGTAACGGTCTTAAGTATGCAACACAAATTAACCAGAGAGAGTAAATTATATCGATGCAATGGTAAGAGTTGTTGTGTGACTAGAAATTCATGAGTTTCAATTTGATTACAAATGTTTTCCCAAAAAAAACAAATGTTACATGGACCAATAATTGATGATCATTTCATGATACAATGATACAATATGTATATAGATCTATATATATATATATCTATATAGCTATATATATATATATACCCGTGTGAATTCATACATTAATCCTTTAAACCCCCTTTTCAAGGAATATATCATAGTTTCCAGAAGAAGTGATAATCTCAACCAACTTGTTGAAATTTTGAGTTGAACTCCCACTTGTTCCAACAGCCTTCAAAGCAAGTTCTTTATACATCCCAATTTGTTCCTTCAATTCCTCTTTATTTTTTGACACACAAATCACGTGCATCATTGTCCCACTTTTTATTGAAAAAACAACCCCCACTTCATTCACTACATCCAATTTTCCAACTTTTTCAAATAACCATCCAAGCATTCACAAAAAAGAAAAAAAAAATGATGATCACCGAAAAATGCCTACAAATTTGGTACCTGGCCGGGTTACATGAAGACCCTCGCTCTCTCACTCTGCTATGCCTTGACTGTCTATCCATCTTTCTTTATAAAAAACTCCAACAGCACTATGTTCAAGAACTTGTACTTGTGGTACCCATGGTACAACTTTACCATACTCAATTGTCTTTTCCAAGAATCCTTTTGGAAAATGTGACATAAAATTCTCTTTAATTGACCAAAGAAATGGAATTTTTTTGTCTTCAAGTGCTTGAGCCATTGCTTCTAACTCATTAGGAGGTGGTGTTGCAACAGTACCAAATCCAATATATGCCACAGAGTTTGGCTCTTGATGATTTAACCACTCAATACAATCATATTTGTCTACAACATTTGCTAAAGGTGGTGGTGAAGTTAAATTAAAAGGACCAACATTAAGAATGTTGTTGAATTTTGACTTGAGATATTGAACCATTTGAGGGTCTAGTTCTTCAAATGAATTTATTGATATGGCTTTTCCTTTTCCTATGGTTTTTCCCATTTTATGAAGCATCATCGAAAATGGCGATTTTAGGTCACCAGAAACAACTCCACCAGGCAAATCACCAAGTCTTACTTCAGAAATTCCAGCAATAAAATTCAAAACTTCATCTTCACGTCCATCAATTCCTATGAAACAAAAAAAAAATGAATTGATTTTTATCGTATCGCGCAAATACAACATGTAATAAATCAAAAGAAAAGTTAGATCGTACTTCAGAAACATCAACATATCTTCATATACTATAGTCTTATCATTCATCCAATGTTTAGTCATCATGAACATGACAAAGTTCTCTATAAATAACAAAAAATAAATGAATGATTTTTATCGTATCGCGCTAACACACTAATAAATCAAAATAAAAGTTAGATCATACTTCAGAAACATCAACATATCTTCATATACTATAGTCTTATCATTCATCCAATGTTTAATCATCATGAACATGACAAAGTTCTTTATTTATATTGTATTGATTATCATTTTGAAATCAACTTTTTCCTATAGTGATATCTATCCTACCTATTATCGTCATAATATCAGTCAATTTCATACTCTTTAAGTAACGGAAAAAATGGACAAATGTACCCTCAAACTATGGAAAAATGGTATGTAGATACCCTGTTATACTTTTGGGACATTGTTGGTGTCTTTGATGCAGATACCCTCTGTCATACTTTTGAGACATTGGTGCTCTTACCATAAAAAAATAGAGTATATATACCCTTCAAACTAACGGACATACATGTGTCATAATCTTATCCACCGACTCGACATTTATTAAAGGCATAATACATAAATATACCCTTTAACTTAACCTCATTTTATATTTATGCCCTCCAACTTTGAGTGTGCACAAATAAGCACTCAAACTTGTACACGTATGACAAGAATTTTCATGTAGGATGTCATACAGGACGTTTGTGTCTATTTGTTAATACAAGTTTAAGTATCTACTTGTGCACACCCAAATTTGGAAGGGGATAAATGTGAAATGAGGCACAGTTAAAGGGCATATTTATGTATTATGCCTTTATTAAATATCGGATCAACGATAAAGATTGCGCCACGTGTCTATAATCAGTCTTCTGTCAGAGTGAAGAGCATATATGCTATAACTTTTGTATAACAGGCGCATCAATGTTTCAAAAGTATAACAGAGAGTATATATATCTGCATATAAATTTACGGTATTTCAGGGGTATATCTGTCATTTTTCCCATTTTATTCATAATGGATAGAAAAACACTATGATGTTCAACTATTGAATAATTGTCATTTCGACTAATAATATATATGTATATATATAAATACCTTGTATCCCAACATTTTCTCTAATAAGATCAGTATCAACATGAACAGATAGTGATCCAGCTGCAGAAGTCCATACAGGAATCCAATTAACATTACACTCTTCAGCCATATCACTAGTAAACCACATAAATGCATCAGCAATAACACATGTAATTTTTTTCCCTGAGTCATTCTCAGCAGAAATCATAGCACTATCAATATTTTGCTTCGCGGATTTGAAGAATAATCCTATAATTTCCCCCCCCCCTCCCCCTCGAGAACCACCTCTCATCACGTGACCCCTATTGGACCGGGGCCATCAGAGACCGAACATCAGATGGCTTAACATTTGTATATGGCTAATACCACTGTGGTGAATTGAAAATCGAAGAATTCGAATTTTTTGTGCTAAAAAATGTGAATGTCACATTTGGTAATGTAGTTGCTAGCCTTTGAACAAGTCCATATAAAAGCCCAGCATGGGTTGCAAAAGGAAATGCTATAACAGCAACATGAAAATTAGACATTTTTGTGTTTTTTTTTTAATTCTTGGAGGAGTTTATGGAGATAATAGAATAAAAATAATATGGAGAGAGAGAAAAAAAAAATTGTAAACATTCTTAGCTTCTAGTTTATATAATTAATATAAAAAAGTTGCTTTAAAATAGGAGGTTTTATAGGTTTTTTCTATGGTTGTAATTTATATAATGGAATTATCTTATAGCTATCATATTATTTATTATAAGTGGGACGCATTTAATTTTAAGGTAGATTACGAAAATGTCCTTCACCATTTTTTTAAAATCTCAACTGTTTTGACTAATTTTTAAAATTAAATCAATAATGAGATATTAAAGCTCGATCAATACATAACGTATCATGTTCCCCTTTTCTTAAGACTTTGAATTGTTAAAAACTTTTAGCTTCTGCGCATAAACACTTCATGCACAACTTTCATGGACTTAATTTCTCCCTTAGCAATTGATAAAAATATTTATCACCACACTTTGTTTGTATCATCATCTAATAGTTTTCTGTAAGAATATTTTTCATTGGTCAATTTTTCTTATTGATTTGTGCCTCGTTCATTTTTTATTTCGTGGTTGTTTGCAGAACACATAAGCTAATAGTTCTGTAATATTTTTTATTGGTCACTATTTTCTATTATTTGTGTACTGCCTTCATTTTTTTATTTTTATGATTGTTGGGAAGTAATTTATATCCCAAGAAATTTCAACCTTTCTTAGTTCTAAGGCCTTATAAGTTGCTCATCATTCACCAAAAAATAATCGGGTCGAGTCGGTTTAAAATTGAGAAAATTGATTTGGGTAAAACAATGGGTTATATTATTAAGTGGGACGGGTCGGATCGGTTTAAAATTGAGTAATTAAAGTAAGATCGAATAATTTTAATTGATTTGGGGCTTTCCATCCAAGGAGGGGTATATTTGTTAAGTTAAATGACGGTAGGGGTAAAAATAACTTACTTTTAACGGTAGAAATATAATCAACCACTAAAACAAAGTTGAGGGGTAATTTTGACCATTTTCCCCTATTTCTTTATGATATAGAAGAAGTTTGTTTTGTAAAAAAATATTAATCTAGAATGTTATATAGTTGATTAAAATATGCTTTAAAATAGGTGCTTTTCTCGAATTGTTGAATGGTTGCAAATTAGATGCATATTTAAATAGTTGATTTTTTTTATCTTGTGATTTAGAAAGAAGAAAAATAAATATTAGAACACGTCGTCACTATTCTTTACGTGCGCACAAGGTTAGTCTGTAACTCTGTGACAAGTCCGACCAAAAGAGCATGCAAGATATTTCAAACCTAGGACCTCCTATTTGAAAAATTACATGCTCAACCAACTCGATTATACTAATTATGATCAACCCTCGTTTTTTTTTTTGAGGGGGGAGGGTGGAAAAACATCCAGAGGTTGCAATGGGCTGAAAGCTTGAGAAATTTGGGCTGGTCTATGTTCACTTTCTTAGTCCAAACAGTCTATAAGATTTATTTGTGAATGTTTATGGTAATAATATAAGATATTTCACTTATTTTATTTCAAAATTTTGGACAAAGCTATGTAATCTCATGCAATAATCTTAAATCAATATTCATAAACAAAACTAGATGGTATTCATTATTTATTAACCGTCAAAGGTTATGATGGAGTAGTAATTATCATTATTTTATTTTTAATTAGATGTATCGAGACTGGGAATTTTTCCACGTCAATTTAGATTAATCGAACCCCAAATGAATATCAATAAATCATAAAATTCTAGTGTACTCATATGTTCCTATTCTTCTTTTGCCATGCAGAATTTTCTTTGCTCGTCGCTTATTAAAATTACGCATAATACATAAATATTTTTTAAAACTTGCCTACAACTGTATTTAATTATGTCCTTTAACTTAGGATATATAAGTAAATATTTAAAATTTGTATAAAAAAAAATAAGTAGACATATCAAAAAACACGTACATTATATAGAGCGCACGTAAAATACAAATTATTATGTAGAATCATGTAAAGGCGAACTCAATATTATTTATTGTCTTCATGTGAGTTCAGAAGTGTATGCTCGTAATATGTTAATTAAAATGTTCACATAACTCATGAGAATTTATTTATTATCATTTAAGTTGTTTAACGTACAAAAGCACTAAAAGGGGTTTTCATATTAATTGTGATTTTTCATATTAGAAATCATAAAAATCTACTTTTATAATAATGTGCAAATACATAAAAGACGAAACTAGAGAGGTGAAAGAGGGTTCATTTGAACTTTTTTTTATCCCAAAAATTACACTGTATATATAAAAATTAATTTCTTCATATCTTAAAATAATTATTTCGAAACGAATAAATGTTGTCTTACGCTTCAAGATTTTATATTTTTAAGTAGAAAATAAGTCAAGAAAAACATACCATAAGGTCCCATAAAATTAGTCCCCGTTAATTCAGGTCTCATTCACCTGCGTTAATTTAGGCACTTTAGACATATAATTATTCTTGGACAATATATAACTTTTATTATCATTACGTTCGAGTCAATTTATGCATATTTTATTTAATAATTTATGATTCATTTATTACCTTTCAAAAGCAAAAGTAGCGAATAATTCTACTCACATGACGTAACATTACAAACAAGGTACAGAAGTATCGATAAAACTCAATATGATCGACTCGTAATTTAAATTTATCTTATAAAATATGTGCAAAATTAAATCTACTCACTAATTAGCATTTGAAATCATTGTCTTAACAATTTATATACGTAAGAAAATATTGAAGCACAAGAGTTATTTTTAATAACTATGTTAAAATTCTAAAATACAGTAATGATTAATTAAAAAACTAATGATAATTATTTTCTTTTGTGAATAATACGTCATATCCTGCTGTAAAATATTTGTTTGGATAAGTAAATAATTGTGTTCTTTCTTAATGCATACACAAGGTACATAAATTGCTTTTTTTTTATTTATTGTGTTTGTGTTTTAAAATCATACAATGTTTTGTATAATTTTTTAGAAATTTTATATAGTTGAAAATGAAAATGTCTACACTTTTGCACTATATAAAACTTGACAAATTCAATGACAAAAAAAAAATGGTTTTACTTTAAATGGATGATTTTTTCTTCACTTTTTAAAACTTCAAATTAGTGAAGAGCATGTTATATAGAAAGTATTCCTTAAACAAAAAAAAAAAGTCAATTAAACTATACATTTGAAGAATTCAAAAAAAAAAAAAAAAACACTCTTGTCTAACAAAACTTATTCTAATATTTATATCATTATTTTAATTATTCCTTATATTCCAAATTTATGTCTCATTCTTTCCCTTTTCCTCCCCCCCCCCTACCCAACCCCAACCTAAAAAAAATTAAATTTTTCTTTTTAATTCTTAATCAGATGATTTATAGCCACGTAAAATATCTATATATTATTTTGAACCACAACTTTTAAATATTTTCTTTTCCTTTCTTAAACTGTATATTCAATTGACGATAAATTACGATGTGAAGAAAAATATAAGAATTAGCGACGAAATACTTCTACCTCCAAACCACAAAATATCTATTGCTAATCCTATTTAACGATAGATTAAATACCAATTATCAAAAAAACAATGTCATCTAAGAATTATTTAAAAAATAAGGGGAGAAACAAAAAAAAAATTCTTATATATAAATAGTCAAAGGGGATTAGATTTCTTTAAACTAAATTCTTTTTTTTTTTTCAATCTTACATAAACACAAAGTGTGGTAATCATTATCGAACATGGGTGCCACCAAATAAGTTTGACACTTTAATCCACCAACTCTTTTTTTCTTTCATATAAATACTATACTATATACCCCTCCAAAAGTACTTAAACCAAAAAACAAACAAAAAAAAAAGAAAAAAAAATGAGTTCTTACTATTTTTTTGCCCCTCTTTTGTTACTATCAATTTTTTCAACAACCATCAATGCCTTCACTCAACAACAAAGTAACTATGCAATGCAAGCATATACAAACTATTACAACAACAACAACAATTTGATTCAACAATTTTTGGCTCCTCAAAATGCAGCTCGTTCAATGCTTAGGTTAAAACCATTAGTATGGGACAAAAAATTGGAGAATTATGCAAAATGGTATGCAAATCAAAGAAGGTATGATTGTGAATTGCAACATTCTAATGGACCTTACGGCGAAAATATTTTTTGGGGGGGAGGGGATGGTTGGTCGCCAATCCAGGCTGTAGCAGCGTGGGTTGGCGAACGACGATCCTACAACTATGGTTACAATAGTTGTAGTGGGGAACAAGAATGTGGACACTATACACAAATAGTGTGGAGAGAGACTAGAAGAATTGGTTGTGCAAAAGTTACTTGTTACAATGGATTGGGTGTTTTTATGACTTGCAATTATGATCCACCAGGTAATTACATTGGTGAAAGACCTTACTAATTTTTAACTTTTTTTTTGGGAAAAAAAAATAAATGCATTGAGTTGGTTTTTGTATTATTATTATTATTATTATTGTTGTTTCTTGAATTTTTTTTTTGTTTTTGTTTTGTGAGATTGAGAAAAGAATATTTTTCTCATTGTTACTTGATTAATTTGTATCAATAATGACAAGTGTAATATCATGATTTGAAAGTTAACTATATGGTTTATGAGTTTATGTGAATGTTGAAGGGTTTTTAGGTTTATTTTTATTGAAGTTTTTATTTTTCAAGAATATAAGCTAGCCATTGAAAGGGAAATGAAAAAAATTGTTTTCTCCAGAAACGAATTTAGAATTTAAACTGTTCTGCAAAATCTACTTCTTTGATGAATTTTTTTTATATTTATACAGAATACGAGCAAAGCTATTAATTAAATTTTGATAAATCTATAGAACACTATAATACGCGCATTCGCTCATATAGTTGCGTTATTACTTCTTTAGAAATTAATTAATCTCAATAAAAAAGAAAAAAAAAAAGGCCCCCCTTTCCGTTCCCCCCTTCCCCTTGCTTCGCCTTTTGATGAACTCGTACCACATTCTTTCTATTGGTGTTGTAGTTTGAACACTTCATTCACGATTACATTTTCCTCAAAAATAATAGTTCATGTGTTTTTCGTTTAGATATCTAAATACAAAATATTAGGCCAAACCCTTCTCTTCCTATTCTTTTGCTAGCTCCCATTTTATTTTTATTTTTTTTCTATTTTTCCATTTTATTTTTTGTTGTTTTCCCCTTTCTGTTTTGGAATGAGGGTATAAGTCAGAACAATAGCTGGCAATTTAGAAAATTGAGGAATATTTGGGGCCAATTAACAGAATTATAACATAGTAATAGGTTTTACAAAATAATATTTGTTTATAAAAAACCTAAAGTAGAACAACATTTATTATAAAACATTTTATAATAAATATATTAAGATATCTTTTGTTTACGAACATTGGTTATCGTCGATGGTTGATATTCCTTCATTTTTAATTTGAGATTTCATATAGAAAGCATCACTCGCAGAAATAAATTTGACAATATGTAATTAAATTTTCATCAAATTGCAATGTACGATTTAAATTTAATTATATTATAATATCAGATCGGACACTAAAAAAAACAAATAAAAATATATTTCTTTGTTTAATATATTGTTATCTATAACATCAATAATCTAACAATAAACCGACCAAATGCCAGACTAATTAAGAGCAGACTTCTTGAAGGCTATGCTCCTTTAATTTTTCTAGATATGATAATAATAATTAATAATATAAGTTAGGTTTTCCAACTTTTAATTTAAAAAATACTTATTCTATGTTTTTAATTAAAGATTTTGAGTTCGAACTTTAAAAAAATGTAGAATTTTGAATATATTTCTTATAAAGAACATTTCTTCGTTATACGTTCTTATTATAAGATATAAATTATATGATCTTGAATTAATCGTCTTATCAAAATACCAAATTTCACATGTTTATCTATATGCATATTATATATTATATATATATAATATATATATATATATATATATATATATACTACATTATTTAAAGCTGAATTAATCGTCTTTATCAAATACCAAGTGTTCATATAGATATCTATATAATATCATATATAATATATATATATCTTTCTTTCTCTTTTTTATTTTGTTTTTATTTGGATTTAGTCATTTTCATATTATTATGTAGACCCAATAAAAGACAAAGTGGGAACTTATTTTTGTGGTAGAAATAAATACCACTTGATTTTTAGTGGCCACATGTCTTTTATTAAAATCCCTCTTTCAAACCTTTTATCCACAAATTTATACTATTCTAACTCTTCATGCAATTAAAATAAATCCAACCACAAAATGATATTTTATACCTGCAGGTGCATTTTGATTATTTATCGAGTATCTGCTATCTCCCGATATTATACAGGACATATATTGAGAGATAATATATATTTCTTATCAAATATTAATTGGTTATTAAATACTTATCCTATGTTATTATCAAACTTAATTGAATTTAATGAGTATTCTTTTCTATCTTTAATTAAAGATTTTGATTTGAGTTTTGAGAGCGATATTGATTTTAATTCGATATATTTATTTTTTAAAGTGGTAATTCTTAACGTGAATCTAAACTTGTCGAGTTCTAAAGATAGCATCGAACTTCTAATATGAAATTATGTATGATTTTTTTTCGGAGATTCAAGGTTTCACCATCCTACTAGGGCAATAGACAAACAAATCTATGGGCCTAACTAGACTTTAAATTAGGCCATCAGCTTGGGCTGGTTTTGAACCTCAGAAGAATGAAAATTGACCTAAATTCTTACTTCCAATTGATTTTTCATAGATTGATATGACAGGTTTAAGATCAAAAATTTAAAAGGTAAATTTAATACAATTTAATATGGCATGTATATCATTAATTTAAAATCATAAAATTTATTTATTTATTTTTCATTCATAAACTTCATACCTCAATCAATATATCAGTGAAATAAAATAAAGATAATAACTTTTCAGCTGTTTAAAAGAACGTTCCTGCTCAACTATGTGAAAGATCGTAATTCAACCCTTTCTTTCTCTTCTTCCGATCTAATGCATCAAACTCTCATAACGGATCACTCATATATCCACTTCGTATTAACTAGCATAGTTAAGATATTTTACGTTTAGTAACAAATAAATTTAATTTTTTTCATATTTATCCCTACCACTGCAAAACGTACCGGTTTTCTAGTGGTGCCATGTAGAAAAAAAATTCAATGGTCCATTTGATCAGTGTCGATCTCTTATAACTGATTACTCTTGTGTCCATTTCGTCCTGGCTAGCAAAACCGAGATATTCTAGCCTCAACAACGTAACAAATAGTACATCCAATCGCTATGAAACGTGTCGATTTTCTACTAGTGCCATGTGGAAGTTCTATAATGGACAATTGTTGTCAAGTTGTCACCATCTGATAGAACAATGAAAAAAAGGAGTTCACGGACTCAACATATAACATGATGCCATAGCTCACGAGCAATTATTAATCAAAGCCATGACAAAAAATGGCCAAATCTTTGCATAAATTGTCAAATGCCACCACTATATTTGTAATCTTTACAACCATACAATATTACTAAAATTATTAGTATAATCGACCCATGCCACATATATAACATGCAATTTTTCCATTAAAGGAACACTACTATTAGCGATATAGATATCGAGTAATTTTATTTGTCATTTTATATATATAAAGGAATAATAATAGCGATATAGATATCGAGTAATTTTATTCGACATTTTATATATATAAAGGAATAGTAATATTAGTGCTATTCGGATAAGCTTAGCTAGTAATTTTATGGAGTATTGTCGCTACCTCTCGATAACATAGAGATAAGGTAATTTTGTCGATAAAAATATGGACAAATGAGAAAAAATCAATCATTATTTTTTTTCTCAATCGTATTTATATAAAATTTACATATTTAAAAATTGTATAAAATTAAAATAATATTAATCCCTCTATCTCATTTTACATCATTTTTTACGAACTTTCTCTCTTTCTTGAACTTATAACTTTAGAACAAAATTGTGTGATTTCATATAAATTCTCATATAAAAATAAAATAAAAAATTTAAAATTAAATTATTTTCAAATATAGAAAGTTATCATCACCTTTGAGATTCATTTTAATTTATTTTTTAAAAAGTATGTCATATTAGACAAAACTTTTAACTTTACCATTTCACTTGCTCCCATCAAAACTTTGGATATTATAATCATTCTTTGATACTCAAAACTTCGTCCAAATGCTACTTGATTTCTCAATATTATATTACCAAAAATAAAAGAAATCTCAATATTATTATTAACCTTCAACAGATAATTTTTTCCTCATTCACCAACAAATTAAAATATCAAAATACTTTTAAAAAAAATATTTTTTTTTATATAATGACTTACACACCCTAATCGATATTATTCAATAAAAAATAATTAAGTGTATAAAATATTTCACATTTACGTAGAGTTCGAGAAAATAACGTGACCTTCAAAAGTGAGGTGTATAGCTCCAATATAAAACAAATATTCCTAAGCCTACACCCTAATTGATACCATTCAATAAAAATTAATTTAGTGCAGAAAACATTTCACATTCACATAGAGTTCGAGAAAATAGCATACACTCCAAAAGTCAGGTTTAAAGCTCCAATTATATAAAACAAAATTTCTGAATCTTCACCATAATCGATATCATCTAATAAAAAGTAATTTAGTGCATAAAATATCTCACATTCACACAGAATAGAAGAAAGTAACATGCATCCCAAAAGTGTGTTGTAGAGCCCCAATATAATACAAATATTCCAGGACTTACATCCGAATCAATATTAATTCAATAAAGAATAGTTTAGTACACAAAGCATTTTACGTTCACGTAGGGTTCAAGACATGCAGTACTCCAAAAGTGTGGTTCATGTAGAGCTCCAATATAAAACAAATATTCCTGAACCTAGATCCTAATCGATATCATCCAAATCCAATAAAGAATAGTTTAATACATAAAGCATTTCATTAGGGACGGAGAAAATACCTATGCTCTCCAAAAGTTTGGTGTAGATCCAAATATTCCTGAACTCTTATATAATAAGACACTAGCCACATTATTCACTACTTCAATTCCCAAAGAAATTAAAACAATCAACCTATCTCTCCATAACCAAAATAAATAAATATGAAGTCTCTATTAATCTTCATTTTTCTTCTATTTTCCATCACCTCAATCCACACCCTTAAAATCCCTTCAAAATCATTATCACCACTTGATCAAGCAAGTCTAAAAAACCTCAACAATGAAACAATCTACAAAATCTCAAAACAATTATGTTGGAATTGCTTAGGAGAAGCAATTCAATTCTTGTTTCATCACAATTTAGTAAGAGCAACAAAAATGGAATTACCCTTAACATGGGATTCAAATCTTGAAAATTATGCAAAATGGTGGGCAAATTCAAGAAGAGAAGATTGTAGACTTATTCATTCATTT
This sequence comes from Solanum habrochaites, assembly GCA_027704765.1. Classification (NCBI taxonomy): domain Eukaryota; kingdom Viridiplantae; phylum Streptophyta; class Magnoliopsida; order Solanales; family Solanaceae; genus Solanum; species Solanum habrochaites. The sequence continues at coordinate 1,735,098 of JAKWJA010002495.1, read as the reverse complement.
GAAGAAGGTTATTTTAAATTAGGTGAAAATATTTATTGGGGTAGTGGAAATACTTGGACTCCAACAGATGCTGTTAATGCTTGGGCTGATGAGAAAAAATATTATGATTATGCATCAAATTCTTGTGTTGAAGGGCAATTATGTGGGCATTATACACAAATTGTGTGGAAGAGTACTAGAAAAGTTGGATGTGCTAGAGTTATTTGTGATAGTGGTGATGTTTTCATGACTTGTAATTATTTTCCTCCTGGAAATTATATTGGTGAAAAACCTTATTGATGTTGGATTAATGATGCTTTATGGTTATATACATTATTTTTTATTCAATTTGATAAATTTGTTTTGTGACGTGGGGTATTATTAATTAAGTACAAATCACATGGTATTATATCATTTTTTTACGAATATTTGGTATCTGAAATTCACTGATTTGACTAATATTCAGTAGGCTCTATGAATACATATTTTCATTGTACAAAGTCTTAAAAGAGAAATACTAGCACACTCTATTGAAGAAAATTGATTTATCTCTACATTTTGAGCAGTTAATAATGAACTCTTATCGTTCTATCATATTTTTGGATTGTACAATATAGTACTTGTGATTTGTGAATATCTACGTAAGGTGTGATGAGGGTGGGGAGAATACAATCAATATAAAATACAATTAGTGTAATTTATTAGGCGCTTCAGTTGATGAGGTTAGGTTCGTGATTTTGAACTCCAACTCCTAATATGTGTTTCTTAAAGCTTTTGAGTTTTAGTTATGAAAAAACATAGAAAGATTTTGTGCAAACACCTTCCAAATATATACCATAAATACATTTCTCCAATCAAAATTATCCATAATCACTAAGCCATTCTGTTTTCTTTAGCTAGTTTTTACCTTTTTTTTTTTGTTTTGAAATCTTATTCACTATATGACTTAATAAAGGTATTGGCCTAAAACCTATTTTTAATAAGAAATATATTATTATTCCATTTTTATATATTTTTTTAATTGTATAGTATTTTTAAAAGTATAAAGTCTTTCTTTGTCATTTGCTTGTAATACAATCTGTCGGATGATATTATATAAAATTTTATCTACTAATACGAACTTATGCCTAATACTACATAACTAGTGCCTTGAGATATAAATTCCTTAAAACATAATGTTATAAATTGAATATTTCAAATATAACTTGTGCCTTCAGAAATTAGTTCATCATTCAAACTTCTTAAATCATAACGTTCTAATGGCTCCACCTGTCTATACCACTTAACTTGTGGCTTTTATACTATAAATTTCTTAAATCATAATGTTATAAAATTAAATATACCAAATAAAACCTATACCTTATGACATTAATAAATTATACAAACTTCTTAAATTAGAACATTCTACCTTATATACAATATAACTTGTGATCCAACAAATTTGTATACTTTGGGATTTTTTAAAAAAAATTTAATATCAAAATAATTTTTATTATTACTTGAAATTAAACAACACAAATTTGAGTTTCAAAAATTGAACTCAACCCCAAAATAGGGCATTCAATAAAAATGATGCCTTTGACTTTGTTATAATAAATTCTCATAAAAATCAATTCTTTTGCTACTTTTACTCTTTCTTGATGCCCATTTTTTCTTGATCGTTCACCTATGATCACCAAAATTAAGCAACCCTTTAAGTCCAAGATCCCAATATCAATAACAACTTCAGTCTCACAGTTATCTGGCTCAGTTTTGAGTTTTTCTTCAAAGTCAAAATCAAGATTTGACAATAAGGGTGTCAATAATTGTAGGCTGTTGTGGGTGGATGAGAAAGGGAAAATGGAATTACTGAGGAAATTAAGCAGAGGGTGTTTCAGAAATAGTCTTAAGAAGGGTCAGAAGGTTAAAATTGAGTCAGTTAATGATGGTGAAGATGTGTTTGATGCAGCTTCAGCTAGGGCTAAGTTGCAGCCTGAGCATCTTGTTGTCATGGTCAATGGGCTTGTTGGGAGGTAAAAAGATCGATTTTTTTTCCCTTCTCTTTGGAGCATGTTGATGTTTTTGAGGAATTTGCTTAATTGTGAGATAGTATGATTTTCTTGATTCTTTTGTTTTGGTATCATTTGTTAGCTGTTGTGTTTAAGGATTTGAGTGATTATTATGGTAGCCTAGAACTAAAGTTTGTTTCTTTTTCCTCTTTTCTTCAGTTTCTCTTAAGTATTTAAAACACATTTTTGTACATTTGTGCTGAAGTTTATCTTTTCGATTGCTAAAACAGAAAGAGGATTGTATTCATTGGGAGGTAACAACAACATACCTAGTGTAATCCCATAAGTGGGGTTGGGGTGTGAGGAGGGTAGTGTATACGGAGACCTTACCTCTACCATAGAAGATAGAGAGAGGCTGTTTTTGATATACCCTTGGCTCAAGGAAAAGCATTTCGAAATAAATAAATAACGGGAGTGAAGAAGTAATGGCGATATACTAAAGAAAACATGACAAAACATTCTTAGAAGGAACAGTGACATTACTTCCTCGAGGAAAATCAAGTTCTCAGAAGTGAAAGCATCCAAAATGAATCATTTTTCAATTAGTGATGGAGAGTTAGATAAACATTGATGTTACTTCCTCTAGGAAAGTCAAGTTCTCAGAAGTTATCTCGGTCCCAATCTTCTCTATCAACCTGTATATCATTACATGATCTTGATCCCACTCAGATGGCTTTCTGGTCATGGGAAAGAAACTTGTAATGCACATTGTAGATATGACTAGTTTAAAAAGTGGAGCAACCAGAATAATTATCCCAAGAAAAGGAAAAGGTATCCAATTGTGCTTTTTTGTCTTAAAGCAGATGTCGTGAAACATAAAAAGTGATATGGCCAAAAGCTGGAGTGAGAAAATCTACAAGTGCTTGTAGCTAGCTGGAGACTTACGGGGACTGCCACATTAGGTCCATTATGCTCTTATTGCATGATGAAGAATTTGAAACTCAACTTACTTACCTTTCTCAGAAAAAGAAAGACTTTGAAACTCAACTTATGATCAGTTAGTAAATAGTAACTGATGAATGTCCTTGGATCTCTTTTACTACCTGCTTATTCTACTCCATTAATGCGGGGAAAAAAATTCTTTAATGTACTTTACTCTCTAATAGTTTCTTTTTTTGGTAGGTATGTGTATGTCATAGCTCCTTTATGAATGGTGTTCTCTTTCCTTTTCAAATCTTTTGTTTGGTATAAGGAGTGGAGAGGGAAGAGAAATATATTTCTGTATAATTAAAGCATAAAAGAAGTAATAAAGTGAAATGATTTATTGATGGTGTTAGCAATAGTATCTTTTGACTTCTATACAGAGGGTCCATGTTATAACTGCAAAAATTTCAAAATACAATGAGAAATAGGTTAGGGGCATTGACAAAGGGAATTACCCCCTATCATAAACTAGAAGCAAAAAAGCCAACCAAAGTTATATATGTAACTTACAAATTTAGAAAAACACCATTTTAATCAGAAATTGAAGGATAATGTTGGTTTTCATTGACACTTCCTTGTCATGCCATTTCTTTTTGAAACTTGTAACTTTGTATTCCTTACCATTAAAGGATATGTTGTCAACCTCCAAAAAGTGTGCTACAGAGTGGTATTAATTACAAAAGTCCTATGAAATCTGCTACATGTATTTCATCATCTATACTATGCTCTTTACACGAAAAACATAAGGAACTAATACAATTTCATTTGATCTTTTGAATAGAGTTGGATCTGCCTTAAATTTCTTCTTCTGCTTAAAATTTCTACTTCTACCATTTCTTTCCTTCATATGTTTCCATGTCTGGGTTCTTACCTGGGCTAAAATCATAGATATAATCGTAAGACCAAAAGAAAATTCTTATTGGAAACACTTATGTATATGCTTCAAAGAACCCCCCGACACACTTCTGGTGAGAATTTTAGATGCATACTTTTGGAGTGCTACCAAACGTCATTGTAATGGTAGGTCTGATCTCTGGAGTTCATATCTATAACTGTGATGCTTTCAAAATGATGCGCTTTGTCTTTCATTTGTCTTATAATTGTCACCTTTTCAACAGGTATAAGTGGAACAAAATCCTCTTTTTATGTTAATTCCTGTAATCCAAATTTCTTAATAGTTTATTTCTGCTGCCTTTGCAGTTCTGCAGATTGGAGATATGCCGCTGAGCAATTTGTCAAAAGGCTCCCTGAGAAAATTGTTGTTCACTGTAAGTCCAACTTTAGTAATAATCAATTTCAGATTTTAGATAGATTATTTATATGATAATGTGTTCCAAAATGCCCACCAGTTTTTACTTATTTGTGTGGAATGCCATCTTATCCCCGCCATAATAGCGAGTTGACCTGTTCATGAATCTTTGTTTCCTTTTTCTCCCTTCTATGGGGATTTTGTCAAATGTCTTCAATGGGTTGACAGCAGGGTTGTATCATTTTTGCCTTAGAATCAGAATTACTGCTGCTACTTCAGTGTAAGAATTTGTCTTGTGATAGCGTACACCAGATCTGGCGCAGCATAGGGATCACTACTCTACCACTGTGCACGGCAATTATGGGAATTTTTATGGTAATTTAAGGTTGTTCCGAAAGACAACCATGACCCTTTGATGTTTTCATTAACGTAGAAGGAGAGGCTTACATTAGGTCTACTTGGATGAAATGCATATGGAATGTTTGTAGGAACTTTTGAGAAGTTCGTCCGTGTGATCTCATGAATAGGGATTAGGCGTCCGTGTTGAAAAATGTAAGTTCCTTGGTCTGTATAATTTGGAACTGGCAGAATACATAGATAGACACTTCAACTTGGGCTCAACTGGAAACTACACACCCCAACTTTGAAAAGGCTCATCTATACACCTTAACTTGGTCTAAATTGACCCTGTGAACACTGAATACCCAACTTTTGGGAATGCACATCCAGAAAAGTGTGCATTCGGGGCCAACTGAAACCAAGTTAAGGTATCTAGATGTGCATTCTCAAAGTTGGGGTGCCAGTTGAGGCCAATTTAAGGCGTCTTTCTATATAGTATGCCCTTGAAAGTGGACTTTGGACATCAATCTCATGGTAAATGTGAAGCGGGAAGTTCAACTGGTTTACAATGGGCTATGTCACTTTAGGTTGTGACAAACTAGTAGGTTATGCATATAACTCTGTCTTGCTATATCAGAGATCTATAGTAGAAATATTGTTAAACAAATGTTATCTTTCCATCTAGTTGGGTGATAGGTAGAATCTTCAAATTGTAGCCCGTAAAGCACTGCTGAAGTGCTGTGCAAGTGAGGCAAAGTTCACATCCTGCATTGAAGCAAATTGTAAGACTGAAGTACAGCTCTATTGTGCCTTTAATAATACTGTCCGAGATTTTCATTTTGTTTTTCTCTTTCTATATTTTGCGATGCAATTGATTGTTGCATATCTCAACTATTGAGATGAACTGAGGTTGTTTGAACTGACGGACTGACGATGATTATCTTGTGACTTGTCAGGTAGTGAGTGCAATTATTCAATGTTGACTTTTGATGGTGTTGACAGGATGGGCGAGAGACTTGCAAAAGAGGTACTTCGCTAATGACTTTCTGATTTTAATAGGTTCTTATTGAATGAATTTCTAGCAAATGTAAGTCTGTTAGAATAAGTAATTTGAGGCTTGAAAAAACCCTGCTGCTTTATAGTGCAGGTGGAGGATGTGATCAAACGGTGGCCTGGGGTGCGCAAGATCTCTTTTGTTGCTCACTCCTTGGGTGGCCTTGTAGCAAGATATGCTATTGGGAGGTTGTATGAACCTCCAGTGAAAACAGAGGTAGCTGGTCTTAATCGCTCCTGCTTAGTCAGGGAAGAGAATGTGTCTGACCAGTGTCACAAGCAGTCTTCTGAAGAAACTGTTGCTGGTTTGGAACCTGTGAACTTCATAACAGTTGCAACTCCGCATTTGGGCTCAAGAGGGCATAAACAGGTGTGTCATTATCTCATAGTTTCTTCATTGGTCGATTTTTTCTCCTACTTTAGCAATTGCTATCTGCTTTTCGAACTTCATTGTAGTCATTCCACTTCAAATGCTTAATTACTGAAAAGTGAAGTTTAGTTGGGCAAGTTTGAGCATAGGCATCTATCAAAAGCTTCACAGAAGGACATACATTTTGTGCCTTCCTTTTCAAGCTTTTTTCTTGTGACTAGTGGATATTAGTTGTCAATTCAACTTTTTCTAGTTGGTTCCATTTTTACCGGCTAATTAATTTATGTAAGCAACTTCATTTTAGAAAGATGATATCCTCAGTCTTTTTTCTTTGGGGGTGGGGGGTGGGGGTGGGTGTAGAATTGCTTCCATCCTTAACACTGAAAAAATTGGTCCCGTCCTAACTTGCGAGCATAACTGTTTGAATTTTTTTTCATCTTCTTGGTAATCAATCAAGTGTGCTTCAATCTTAAACTAATTGAAGTAGATTATTTGAAGTTTCTGCATTACTTCAGCTTTGATCAAGCCTACTTAAGTACAATACTGAATACACTGTCTTCCAATGCAAACTAAGAGTTTCTACAATCTGGCATTTATCTCTACATTGGGATATATGTCTGAAACCAATCTAGCAAAATTCATGGTAAATAATAGACCTATTGTAAATTCAGTTTTAAAAAAATAATGGACCTAATGTAAGTCTAGCAATTAGAAAGACCTTAATACCTACTAGTTGATCACGTTGATGGATCATTTTCTCCTATTCAGTGTTATTCTTAGCTAAGTCTTCTTGGATCCAAGTGATTGGAGGTACTTTAAGATAAATTTTCTCCATATGAAATCTATCTCGTCTGCTTTTAGCACATTCAAATTTTACAATATTGCACATACAAACAATGTGTATTGAAGTTTTGGTAGGACATAGAAAGACCATCTTTCTCTCATTTGTTCTTTATATGTGCTACCTGCACACTCTGTCAGATTATTTCATGTTTCAATCTTGTATATGGCACATTCATTTCATTAATAGGTATGGAGACACATTATTTTTAATATATGTGTTTCTTTGATTGGCAATTTGTTGGTTTAGAGGCCACAACCAGTTAAACATTGTTGCCTCATAACCGTTTCTATTGAGCTTGCCTTTTACTTTGTTCTGTCCCTGCATATGGGATAGATTACCCATAACATTCCTCTATTTTGGTTATTATTTTTTGTTTGTTTGTAAGTTTATGTTTTAAATTTTTATCATTGTTTGGGACTGAATCATGCAACTATTGTTGTTTAAATTTTGATCAAAAGCTTGCATATCTCGATAAATCAGTTAACTTTGATCTCTTAATAAAATTTATTTCCTAGATCACTTCAGACCATACTAATTGTCCATTTCGTTGTAATTTCTCTGTTTTCTCCAGCTGCCACTTCTCTGCGGTCTTCCTTTGCTGGAGAAAGGGGCATTACAAACTGCTCACTGGATTGCCGGGAGATCTGGAAAGCACCTATTCCTCACTGATAAAGATAATGGGAAGCCTCCCCTCCTCCTAAGGATGGTCAATGATTCAGATGATCTCATGTTCATGTCCGTATCAATTTTAATACCTTTTTTCTATTAGAGGGAAGTGGCAAATGCATTATTATGTAACACCTCTTTGGCTTTCTGTGTAGGTCAGGATTACGCTCATTTAAGCGTCGTGTGGCATATGCAAATGCAAACTATGACCGTATCCTATGAGTGCAATTTTTCTTTTCAAGTTTCTTTTATAAGTTATATGCTTTAAACACATAAATACGCTTGTATAGTCTGCAAATTTTTCTGAAGGGAAACCTCAGAGTAGTTATATTTGGGCTAGTAAAACTTTATAGTTTGGGATGTTCATTTGATTGGTGCTTCCTATCAAATTAGATGTTGCTATGTCAGTGGGGTTTTCATAAATTTGATGTCATCTTGTAAAATTCTTATTCTTGAATACAGCCTCAGTACATGCTGTTAGGATTGAAGATGATGTCATTGTTCTTCCTTAAAGCTTCCACTAAAATTTTAGTGTCTAGGTCAGGGAATTTGACCTTTTTAGAATGGACGATGCTGGATTTGAGAAGATATTCACCCTTTAAATGCTCTATGATGAAATCTAAAAGTAGTGTTGATATGGATGTTCATCGATACACTATGCTGTAAATGAACCTTACAACAAAAGTAGACACCTAATACTGACAATATTATATATATTGAAGATATCTCTGAAATTTAGGTCTGAAACACCCCTTCAAGTAGGCAACTAATTCTTTTTAGCCAAGTACGTTAAGATATTTTGTTGATAGATGACGATGAGTTTAACCAACACATCTATTTTATGCCTATTTAATTGTGCAACTGTCTCATTTAAAATTCTAGAGGGATATTTTTCTTTATTTATGACTAGTATTCATTACCGTTGGTTTGAATTTGTACTTAGCTACTATTCTTTCTGACTAGTCATGCCACTTGCTATTTTTCGTTAGTTAACTTGTATTTTATGTCGATTCCCCCTTGTGATTGAGTTGGTATATATTCCGGTTTTTTGTTGTTTAGTTTGCATCTACTTTAGTGGCTTTGGTGAGCGATGTTGGACTGGGTCATGTCTTCGGTCGGGGCTGGGGGTGAGGGGCAGAAGTGGTAAGTGGATTGAGGGGTCTTCTAGACTAAGAGTAGTGTTAGTCCATAGTTCTAGTGAAGATTCTCAAGAAGAGAAACATTAACATGGCTTGCATCTATGAGACCAAATGGGTAGGTACCAAGCCTCGGATGTGGACGACTTTAAGTTGTGGTACTTAGGACAAGAGGGAAAAGAATGGAGTAGCATTTTAGTAGATAGGAACTTAGGGAGAAGCTGCTGGAGGTTAGGACGATCAATGATTGGGTGATGACGGTTAAGCTAGTCATTGGAGGGCTTACTGTGAACATAATTAGTACTTACATGCTGCAAGTGGGCTTGGATGAGAGGTCAAGAAGCACTTCTAGGAGTATATATTTGGATGAGGTGGTGAGGGGTGTACCACACTCTGAGAAGCATTTCATTGGTGGAGATTTCAACGGTTACATTGGGTCAACCACTACAGTTTTGATGGTATGCATGGAGGTTTTGGTTTTAGGGTTAGAAATAGAGGAGGAACTTCGCTTCTGGATTTTGCTAAACCTTTTGAGTTGGTGATACCTATATCGTGCTTTCCAAAAAAAAGGACCATGACTGATCGAGAATCAAATGGGATGGCTTGACCCCTGCTCGAACCTGGGAGATTGGGAGAAGTTAATGACTATGGGGGCTTGGGGGAGTAGTGGAAATACGAACAATATGTGGAATAAAACAACTAGTTGTTCTAGGGAAGCAAAGATTGCTAAGGAGGTATTAGGGGTTTTCAGGGGCAACTTTTTTGGCCATCGAGGGGATTGGTGGTGGAATGGAGAAGTCCAAGAAGGTTGCTTATGCAAAGTTGGTGGAGAGCAAAGACAAGGAGGAGAGGCGGACAAATGGCTTATGCAAAGGTGGTTAGACCAACTTTGTTGTATGAGGTGCAACCAGTCAAGAACTCCCATGTTCAAAAATGCAAGTGGTGAAAATGAGGATGTTGAGATGGATGTGTGGGCATACTAGGAGTGATAAGGGTATGAATGAGGATATTCAGGATAAAGTGGGAGTGACCTCCGTGGTGGGCAAGATGACTGAGATGGTTTGAGCATGTGAAGAAGAGATGTGTACATGCCCAGTGAGGAGGTGTGAGTGGTTGGATATTGTAGGGACGAGAAGAAGCAGATGCAGGCTGAAGAAGTATTAGGGAGAGATGATTTGATAGGATATGATGCCCCTTTAGCTTATCGAGGACATGACCCTAGGTACGAGGGTCTAGAGGTCGTGGATAAGGGTAGAAGGCTAGTAAGTAGTTGGGCGTTGTCTTAGTAATATTGTATTCATGTAGTCTTTGGCTTGGTGGTAGTCTAGAGCACCGTGTCTCTCGTAGTATTAGCCTATTCATATAGTCTTTGGCTTTTCATATGTATTATCATATGTTGTTTACTATGTTTAGGTGCTCGCACCTTGTTGTTGATGTTACGGTTCCTTGCATATATGCTCCACTGCTTCCCTATTAGTTGTCACCTGCAATATTTGGTTCATGCCTGTTGATCATCACAAATGCCACTCTTTCTTGGCAGAGAATACTTGAGTTCATACTTCCCATCTCTTCCTTATATTGATTCTTCCACAGTAGAATTATCTTGAATTCTCCTTGAGCACCCTTGACTATAATCCTCTGTCTTAACGTTTTCCTGGTACTATTCGGTGCTATGTACCATGTGAAGCTGTAGGCCGTAGTTCAAGGTTTTACATGACATGGTTCTATGAAATTACCAATACTATAGTTATTTTTATCTTTAACTCATCTCTAAGATGTTGTTGGATGGAGAACATCGTCAATCCGTCGTCAGGATGAACTTCCAAAGGTTGGTATTCAGTTGACTTATCTGCATTGTGTGTTCGAGTACTAATTTGTTCTTTTATGTGTAAATGGTTTTCTTTGCATTCTTCTCCAGTCTAACCTTCAAATAAAGGATCAGAAATACCCACATATCGTAAACGTTGAGCAAGAAACCACTCTGGATATCAACCATAAATTATCTTCACTGGAAGGGAAGAAAATGGCTGATTTAGAAGGTTTGTAAACCCTTTACTTATATTTTTGAAGCATACACAGGCCCACTCAAAGGAAGAAAATATTGTAATAATAGTACGATACTTGCTATTCATTCTTTTGGTGTGCTGCTCCCGGAGATTTTAGAAGAGGACTTCGTTGATTACGAACTCTTAATTACAATTATTACATTTTATTCAGTATGCTCTTCTTTTATCCGTCCTTTTTCTTCTTTGGTAATAGTCTACTATGTAGTTATTTGCACGATCTTTTGCATCGATAGGGTTCTCACATAACCTTTCTTAGCCCATGTAGAGGAGATGATTGAAGGCCTTACACAAGTACCATGGGAACGAATTGATGTTAGCTTTCATGAAAGCAGACAACGATATGTTGCACACAATACTATTCAGGTAAGCTTTCGATCCATTTTCTTGCTGATATTTTCTAGTTAAGCCACAATGTTTGTTTTCCTTATTATGTATTCGACTTTTAAATTTTTAAACGATTAGACATATCAGGACTTGTAAGCGTTGCAAAGTGCTTTGTCTATTCTGTCTTTCTCGTGTTAAACTCCCCGTAGCAACTAAATTGTGAATTTTATTTTACTTTCTTCCCGGAATTCCTTTCTAGCGTTCTGTTGTGCTTATTTTGTTTATTTTGCTTGATATAGGTGAAAACTTATTGGCTTAATTCAGATGGCGCCGATGTGATTGAACATATGATAGATAACTTCCTTCTCTAATTGTCTGTCATGGTGAAATCTCCTTTCGATTTTCAGTAACACCTAAGGACTCTTAGTCACAAGCATAGACGCGAATTGGAGCATCATCATCGCTAAAATCGTTGTCTTGTATGTATATCATGTGTGAATGTATCTTCAAAAACCTCACAAATTTTTCCTTTTATCAGAATTTTTGTAACATGTTCTCTCATTTTCTTTCATTTGTGCTTCACTCTATTTTGTTGATGGATTGATGGGATTTTGTATTTGTGAGTGACTATAATGGAAAGAAATGTTCAGTCAATTGATCAATCAAATAAGTATCTATACCAAATTATTTGTGAGTGCTTGTATTTTCATATTCATTCTGCTTCATTTGTCGCGATCCAAAAATAGGCTTGTAAATGTGAAAATATGCCTGAACAAAATGTGAGACGATACGTAACTCTTGCCCAACTCATTATGGAGGTCCTCATAATTTTTTCAATTTTTTTTTGGATGCTACCAGGCGTCAGATCCATTGGCTGATATTCATACAAATCAAGAAAGTCGTGATAATTTCTAAAAGATGTCTGTAAATGAAAAAATATGCTAAAAAAATTGTTTGACATTACGTAACGCTTTCCTAACCCATTATAGAAGTTCTCATAATATTTTTTAGAAAACAATTCTGGGTGCTCCAAGGTGTAAAATCCATTGACTAATACATACGAAAAATCAAGAAAGTCTCGTTATTCCTAAAACCTGGCATGTATATATGAAAATAGTTTTGAAAAAAAAAGTGAAATTGTATGTAAGGTTTTCCCAACTTATTATGGAGGTACTGATAAGATTTTTTTGGTAACTTTTTGGGTGTTTTGAGGCGTCGATCCATGTATTAATATACACGAAAAATGAAAAAAGTCACGTAATTCCTAAAAGTTAGCTTGTAAATACAAAAATATGTTTGAAAAGAATGGTGATATTGTATATTATGCTTCTTCAACTCATTATGGAGGTCATCTTAAAAAAATTTTGAAAAACAAATTACGGTGCTCTGAGGCACCAGATCCATGAGCTAATATTTATTAATGGAGTGAATTGCTCCCAAGGTGTAAACAGACGCATTTTCAAGTTCAAACGAGCTCCAAAGCAGAAAAACTGAATTTTATCATTTTCGTGTGCTATAAGTCCATGAATTGTTGGTGATTTGAAATTCTGGAAACAAAATGTTCGAATTTTGTTATGGATGTCCGTTAAGACCTTAGCAATGGACCCAGTTCATCCCGCGGGAAAAATGAACGCATTTTCAAGTTCAAACGAGCCTCAAAGCAGGTAAATGCATATTTTACTGATTTTCGTGTACTATAGTCCATGAGTTTTCTGTGATCCGAAATTCCCAAAACAAAATGAACAGAAGTTTTCATGGACGTCCGGAAAGACCTTAGCAATGGATCCAGTTCGTTCCGCGGGGGAAACAGGGACATTTTTCAAGTTCAAACGAGCTCTAAAGTAGGTGAACACAAATTTTACTGATTTTTATGTTCTATAGTCCATGAAATTTTTTGTGATCTAGAACTTCAGAAATAAAATGGCCGAAATTTTTCATAGGCGTCCTTTAAGACCTTAAAAATGGACCAGAAGGTAAATGCAAATTTTACTAATTTTGTGTGATTCAAAATTCTCAAAATAAAATGACCGAAATTTTTCATGAACATTCTTTTAGACCTTAACAATTGACCCAGTTTGTTCCACGTGGAAAATAGACACATTTTCAAGTACAAACGAACTTTTACGAAGGTAAATGCAGATTTTACTAATTTTCATGTGCTATAGTCCATGGATTTTTTGTGAACCGGAATTTCCGAAACAAAATGATCAAATTTTTTTGATGGATGTCCGTTAAGACCTTAACAATGGACCCACTTTGTCTCGCGGGGAAAACATATGCATTTTCAAGTTCAAACGAGTTCAAAGAAGGTAAATGCAGATTTTACTAATTTTCGTGTGCTATAGTTTATCATTTTTTTGTGAACCAAAATTTCGAAACAAAATGATCGAAAATTTTCATAGACGTCCATTAAGACCTTAAAAATGGACCTAGTTCCTCCGTGAGGAAAATAGACACATTTTGAAGTTCAAACGAGCCCAAAGTAGGTAAAACAGATTTTAGTGATTCTCTTGTGCTATAGTCCATGTTTTTTTAATTCGGAATTGCTAAAGTAAAATGACCAAAATTTTTCATGGACATATGTTAAGACGTAATCAATGGACCAAGTTCGTTCTGCGGGAAAAACAGGTGCATTTCAAAGTTCAAACAAGCCCTAAAATAGGTAAACACAGATGTTGCTGATTTTCATGTGCTATAGCCCATGAATTTTTTGTAATCCAGAATTTTCAAAACAAAATGATCAAAAATTTTCATTGATGTACTTAAGACCTTAACAATGGATCCAGTTTGTCCCGCGAAAAAAACGTACACATTTTCAAGTTCAAAAGAGTACCAAAATAGGTAAATGTAGATTTTATCATTTTTGTGTGTTTTATAGTCTATGAATTTTTTGTGATCCGAAATTTTAAAAAAAGTTTGGCCTATATTTTTTATATACGTCCTTTAAGACCTCATAAGTGAACCCAGTTTATTTTACGAAAATGGACGCATTTTCAAGTTCAAACGAGACCTAAAGCAGGTAAATGCAGATTTTGGTGATTCTAATGTGTTATAGTAAATAAATGAATTTTTCGTGATTAGAAAATTCCCAAAACAAAATGGCTAAAAATTTTCATGAACATTTGTTAAAACCTTAGGAATGGACAAAGTTTGTTCCGTGGAAAAAATAGACATATTTTCAAATTCAAATTAGCCCCAAAACAGGTAAATACAGATTTTGCCAATTTTGTATATGTTATAGTCCATGAATTTTTTGTGAATCAAAATTTCTAAAATAAATGGCCAAGTTTTTTCATGGATGTTCATTAAGACCTTAGCAATGGACCCAATTTGTCCCGCGGAGAAAATCAATACATTTTCAAGTTTAAACGCACCCTAAAGCAGGTAGATGCAAATTTCATCGATTTACTTGTATTGAAGTCCATGAGTTTTTTGTGATCCAAAATTAGCCAACGAAAATGACTAAAAATTTTCATGGACATCCATTTAGACCTTAGCAATGCACTTGGTTCGTTCCGCGGGTGAAACGGGCAGATTTTTCAAGTTCAAACAAGCCCCAATACAAGTAAATGCATATTTTTGCCGATTTTTGTGTGCTATAGTTCATGTATTTTTTGTGATTCGAAATTTTCGAAACAAAATATCCAAAAAAAATTATGGACGTCCATTAAGACCTTAGCCATGGACCTAGTTCATCCCACAGAGAAAATCGGCACATTTTCAAGTTCAAACAAGCTCCAAAGCAGATAAACATACATTTTATCGATTTTCGTGTACTATAATCCATAGACTTTTTATGATCCGGAATTTCCAAAAATGACCAAAATTTTTCATAAATGTCCATTAAGACCTAAGTAATGGACCTAGTTCGTCCCGTGGGGAAAACGAATGCTTTTTCGAGTTTGAACGAGCCCTAAGCAAGAAAAATGTAGATTTTGGTAATTTTCATGTGTTATAGTCCATGGACTGTTTATGAACCGTAATTTCCAAAATAAAATGATCAAAAATTTTCATAAACGTCCATTAAGACCTTACCAATGGACCAGTTTGTTCAGCGAGGAAAACGGATGCATTTTGAAGTTCAAATGTGCCCAAAAGCAGGTAAATGTAGATTTTATCAAATTTCGTGTGCTATAGTCCATGGATCTCTTTGTGATACGAAATTTCCAAAATAAAATGACCAAAAATTTTTATATAGATGTCGAATAAGACCTTAGCAATGAACTCAGTTCGTTCCGCAGGGAAAACATGCACATTTTCAAGTTAAATCAAGTTTTAAAGTTAGTCAACACAGATTTTACCGATTTTTGTGTGCTTTAGTCCATGAATTATTGTAATGGAATTTCCCAAACATAAAATGTGAGGAATGTTCTATGAACGTCGGTGAAACCTTGCAGTCGCCGTTTCAGTTCGTCCTAGGGGGATAGCGGACACATTTTCAAGGTCAAATGATCCCCAAAGCAGGTAAATGCGAATTTTGTTAATTTTTCTGTGTAATAATCTATGTATTTTCTGTGATCTAGAATTTCGAAAAGAAAATGGCAAAAAAATTTCATCGACGTCTGTTACGGCCTTAACAATTGACCGAGCTCGTTCCGAAGGAAAAAAAGACGCATTTTTTAGTTCAAACAAGTCCAAAAGCAAGTAAACACAAATTTTACGGATTTTATCGATTTTCGTGTGCTACAATCCATGGATTTTTTGTGATCTGAAATTACTGAAATAAAATGATTGTAATTTTTCATTGACATTCATTAAGACCATAGTAATGGGCCGAGATCGTCCCGCGGAGAAAATAGTGTTTTTTAAAGTTCAAACGAGCCTCAAAGCAGGTAAATAAGGATTTTACCGATATTCGTGTGCTATAGTCCATGCATATTTTTTATCTGTATTTCCCTAAAAATGACTAAATTTTTTAATGGAAGTCCGTTTAGACTTTCGTAAAGGACCCAGTTCATCCCGCGGAGAAAATATGAACATTTTCAACTTCAAACGAGCCCCAAAGCGGGTGAATATAGATTTTGCGAATTTCATGTGCTATAGTCATAGATTTTTTTAGAATCAAAATTATCAAAACAAAATCGTCATAATTTTTCATGTACATCCATTAAGACCTTGACAATTGACCCAATTCATCTCGCAGGGAAAACAAACACATTTTTAAGTTCAAACGAGCATCAAATAAGGTAAATATAGATTTTACCAATTTTCGTGTGCTAGTCTATAAATTTTTTGTGATCCGAAATTCCTAAAAAAAATGGCCGAAATTTTTCATGGACGTCCGTTAAGACCTTAATAATGGACAGAGTTTGTTCCGAGGGAAAAACAAACGCATTTTAAAGTTCAAACGAGCCCAAATAAGGTCAACATAAATTTTTGCTAATTTTCGTGTTCAATAGTCCATGAATCTTTTTTATTCGAAATTTTAAAATACAATGGTCGAAATATTTCATGGACGTCTATTAAGACCTTAGCAATGGAACAAGTTCGTATTGCAGGAAAAGTGGACGCATTTTCAAGTTCAAACGAACACCAAACAGGTAAATATAGGTTATACCAAAATTTGTGTGCTATAGTCTATAGATTTTTTGTGAATCGGAATTTCCCAAACAAAGTGATCAAAATTTTTCATGAATGTCAGTTAAGACCTTAACAATGGATCCAGTTTGTACTGCCGAAAAAACGGGCACATTTTCAAGTTAGAAACAGCCCTAAAGCAGGTAAATGTAGGCTTTGCCGATTTTTATTTGCTATAGTACATGAATTCTTTGTGATCCGAAATTTCTAAAACAAAATGGGTGAAATTTTCCATGGACATCCGTTAAGATCCATGCAATGGACCCAATTCGTTTTGCAAGGAAAACATGTTCATTTTCAAGTTTAAATGAGCTCCAAAAACTACCCCCCCCCCCCCCCAGTGCGGTAATGCCCCCCCCCCCAATTTTATCGAGTTCGTGCCCTGTGGTATGGACCATGTATCCTTTTGGCGTGAACGGAGTTTTTCCAAACAAAATGACCAAAATTTTTCATGACGTCCGTCAAGACCATAGCAATGTACCAGTTCGTCCCGCGGGAAAAATGAGCGCATTTTCAAGTTCAAACGAGACCAAAGCTGGTAAATGTAGTTTTTATCGATTTTCGTATTCTATAGTCCATGATTTTTTTGTGATCCGAAATTCCTGAAACAAAATGACCAAAATTATTCGTGGCATCCGTTAAGACCTTAGCAGTGGACCAGTTTGTTCTACGGAAAAAACGATGCATTTCAAACGAGCGCCAAAAAAAATAAACACAGATTTTATCGATTTTCGTATGCTATTCAATAGATTTTGACCCTTTCAAATTTAGCTTAATTCTCCCAAATGTTTTAGCATAATTATATTATATTATATCATATTATAAATGGACAACTTCAAATTAAAAGTTGGATGATGAAAATGTCTTTATAAAGTCAAAGGAATTTTGGACAAAATTATAAATACACATTAATTATTATAAATACTATCATATTTTATTAAACATTATTATCATATATATGGTGACAAATATTGAATGATTTTAAAGAAATAATGCGGTAGTTTCTTATTTCCAAAAAAATAGCTTTAAATTAAGAAAATAATCGTTCCACTAAATTTAATAAAAGTAATTAGTTGAATTAATTGAGAAACTTTTTATAATTATCTGCTAATGAAGTTTTATATCTGGCTTTCAGAAAATACTAAAAAGTTATTGTGTCATTGTTAAAACTTTTGTCCAGTTGTCTGATGAAATACTTTTTATACATATCAAACTAATATCAAGTATTAGTCTAATAGCTTTAAAAGATCTTTAAACAAATTTTATTGCTCCACTTGAAATTTCTAATGATAAAAGATTCTTGAATATTACATCAATTATTGTGATTTATAATAATTTTTAGATAATTTTTAAAGAATACATATTAGTTCCTTTGTCTCAATTAATATGACACAAATAGGGATGTGCATTCAATTTTTCGATTTGGTTTTATACTATTCGATTTGAATTTTTGATTTTTGATTTTGAAGAAGTGTAACCCAATCCAAATCAAAATAAATTCGGTTTGATTTGGTTTTTCTCTTTTTGGTTTGGATTTTTTCAGTTTGGTTAATCGGTTATGTAAATATATATATATATAATTGAATTTCTTAAATATACTTTTAAATATAAATCAGAAGTAATACGTAAAATCAATACTTAAAAGTATATCAATTATAAGTGTTCAAAACATCGAAAATAACTAAAAAAATGACCCAAAAGTGGTTTTAAAAGTATATATAATATATTAATAGCTATTATCTATATAGCAGAGACGAGACACACTGCATTTCGTATTCCACTCCCCTTCTTCATACTTAGCCTAATATAGATATATATATAGTATATATATAGATATATATATTATATATATATATATATATAATTTGTTTGTGTGGGTTTTTCGGTTTTCATTTTTCGTAAAATCAAAACCCAAACCAAAAAATCAAACAAAGTACATTATAAATTCAAACCCAAACCATGAATCCAAAAAACCAATCTAAATTAGAATTCGGTTTGATTTGGTTTGATTTTTCTATTTAATCCAAATAGTGCACACATATAAACACATATAAAATTTGAAGAGTTAACCAAATCTTTTATATATTTTTAAATATTTCTAGTTATTAATTATTGAAATTTACTATGTTTCTTATGTTGTTTCCAAATAATACATGTTATTTCATATATCTTATTTTAAATAGCACCAATAAAATTTCAAAACTTCACCAATTTTTTTACATACCTTTTAGATATTTCAGATTGTCAATTGTCATAATTTATACTCTTTTTATACGATTTAAAATATATAAAACACTGAAAAACTAAAACAAATAAATTAAAATAGAAGAACTAAAACAAATATAAGTAGATTTATAACAATACATAATATTACTTTTTGATTTATAAAAAAATTAAAATTAAACTTCTATCAATTGAGATCACCAATCGCATCTAACGAAGTAAAATCTTGAAGTTCTTTGTTCTGTTCAAAAAGTGCCATTTCTTGATCAGCCATAACAACCCAAGCTTCAATTCCGCCAAGAAATTCTTTAGAGTCTAATAAAACAATATTATCTTTTACCCCGAGAAACGCGACAATCGTTAAAATAGGCTCACCCCATCCAAAGTTTGCTTCATAAATTGGAAATTTACACCAACTTGAAATTCTTAACACACGAATATCATCCCCTTGACTCATAATCAATTCTCCAACTTGCTTAAAATTACTGTTTACAAACTCAAAACCATCCTCTCCACGTATTTTCTCCACGTAATTACCATCAATTCTCCTAATTGCACTATTTATTTTTCCTACCAATGAACACCATTCATTTTCCACACTTGCTATACAACTTGTTACCAAAAAAAAGTTACCAAATGAATTTCATCACAAGGTGGACCGGGTTGGTGGTTGGTTGGTGGGGTGGAAGGGGGGGAACTATAATTTTTCCTTATATTCCACTGGAATAATTGCAAACTGAGTTCAACCCTTTTGCAAGCAATTGTGATTTGTTGTGTGTGATGGGGTGGGGGCTGGGGTGGGTGATTTGATGTTGGGGTGTGAATGTTGGTATGTCGTGTTTGTGTTGATGATATTGGTGTGTTGTTTGTTGATGTTGTTGGGTTGTTGGTGTGTTGATGTGTTGATTTGTATGTTTTGTTTGAGTTTGATGTGTTTGTGTTTGTTTTGTGAAACATTGTCCCAAAAACAAAGATAGAAAGACGTTTTTCCAGAAGAACATTACGAAACGTCCCCATTATTTGTCGCGGTTCTTCATTGTATCCCCAATTTATCAACTTAGCCTTCATTTTAGCTATATTTGAACTAGTAAAAATGAATCTTTTTACTGCTAGGTTTTCAGCTACAGGATGAATAGGTATGCATTTTTCCTTTGGGATGTCATCACATATCCCTCTTGGTGGAAATGTTGACGATATAGAGACGAAAATAGAGTCTTTTCGTACCTTGTTAGCCTCTATGTTGCTAGGGTTCTTCAAAAATGTTGACAGGGGTAGTTGGATGCGGATTCAGAAGTCGTGTTTTTTTTTTCGAAGGATTAAAGGAGGGATCTGAGATACGGGTGAGACAAAATCCATGTCTGGAAGGGAGAAGTCTCTGTTTTGCAACATGTGTTGCTTATATTAATCCTTACCCTTGTATTGTGCAACCACACTAATGATTTATTTTTTAAGAATGTGCAAAGGCTAGATAGTAGGCTCTTTAGAACACATCACCAATTCTTATGTGAAATTAGAAAGATACTAATTTGCTATACCACCACAATGTGAATAAAGTTGTTCCTACCTTGAATGGCGAGAAAGAGGTTATTGAAACAAGTTGGTGGATGAAGAGAATATTTGAATTGTAGGTGTGGGGAGTTGACTAATCATTGGATTTTGGATTCTGATTATTGTCTTAAAAAGTGAAGCATTGTTCTTCCAATTATTGTTGATTATTGATAGGTTAAATCCTCATTCATTGCCAATCAAATTGAACCTAATTTGGGACTTCCATTTCTTCCAGCCAAAGAGGAAAAAATTGAGTTAAAGTTTGTGGGAAAAGTACGTGATGAACTGAAGATTTTCAAGACGGCTGGTTTGTTATACATATTTGTGATTGTGTGGATGTTTTCATTCTTTTTGAAGAACAAAAATGATGGGGGATTTGAAGGAGAATGACGGGAGGTTCGGTCATCTATGTGAAGAGATTTTGTCAGGTCCTCTAAGTTTCATGTGGAAGTTGGGGATGTTTGATGTGTTGGCTTGATTAAGCCTCTTCACAAATCGTGCGAAATTTGATTTTGTTTTTTTGTTTTTTTTTTTTTTTTTTTTTTTTTTTTTATTTTTTTTTTTTTTCTTTGAATTGTAAGCATGTACGAATGTAGCCGTTTTCTAACTTATACAATTGATTCGAGTCGGTCACGTCTAGCTAGTGATCGTGTAAGTTTGTGGTCAAAGGGATAGAGAAAAAAGGCCGAGGAGCTAGAAAGAAGGAACGAAGAAGAAGCGGGAGTCTGAGAAGGAGGGGGGAGAAAATAAAGAAGAAGACAATGGAAGGAGCCACGGACAGGGGTGGAAAGTGCGGGACGGAGGAGGGGGAAAAAAAAAAAGGGGTTGAAAAAAAAAAGAGACAAGAAGGAGCCTCGAGTAAACGATGATTGAGACAATAACAAGAGGAAACGTTGGTTATACTAGGACGAAGGTCCTCCATCCTTTACCCCCCTGCTGATGTGTGACTGAAGTAGTTGAGAAGTAAGTGGGCTACGCCCGTTGCAGGCCGACGGGGCACTAATTGAGAAAAAAAAAAGTCAATTCAACGTTGGACCCACAAGATTTAGTGGTCACTTAGGGAAAAACACAAAAAAAAAAAATACACACATACCTGCTACCTCAAAAACCCAAAAAAAACAGAACCACTCAAAACCTAAAAATGATATAAACAAAAAAGAATCAAAACGAATAAAACAATCACCCAAACTCAAAAAACCAAACAAAAAACCACAAACTCAACCAATCACAAAAAAACACAAAAAACAACCACCAACACATACACCAACAAAAAACACAAATAAAAAAAACTATAAAAAACAGGCAATCAAAAATAAACAAACAAAACACAAAAAAAACTGAACCAACAACTAACAACCTCAAACTCCAACAGATCACTCTAAAACCAACAACACAAAACAAAACACAAAAAACACAAGGGAGGACAAATAAATACAAAAAAGAATAAAATCTATAAAAAAAATAACAAAGGTCGGGCGAAAAAGTAAAAAGATACTATACACAAAAAAAACAACAAAAATAAAACACAACAAAAACAAAACTCACTAATATTAACAACCCGGTAAAAAAACAAAAAACAAAAAAAACAAAACCATCAATAAACAAAAAAAAAGAAAAAACAAAAAAAAAAAAAATAACAAAAAACAAAAAAAACAAAAAAAAACACAAAATCCATCCAGAAACACACAAAAAAAAAAGAATAAAAACAGAAACACCAACTATAAAAAGATACAAAAAAAAACCCAACTCAAATAATATAAAAGAAAATATGACAAAAAACAAAGAAAACAAAATGAAAAAAAATAAAAAAACAATATAAAACAAAAAATACAATACCACAAATAAAAAACAAAAAAGAAAAAAAAACAACAAACAAAAAAAAAAAAAAATATACAACACCAATACACACAAAAAAAAATAAAATAAAACACAACAATTAACACAAAAAAAAAAAAAAACACACAAAAAAAAAATACAAATAAAAACAAAACAACAAAACCACAATTCAAACAGGTAAAACACCCAAGCGAGAAGAAAACAGCGCAAAGTCCAACTTCTTACAGTCGTGACAAAGGCCCAAACGAGAACAAACAGGAAGAAATCCCTCCTATCCGTTCGCTGTGGATCGCTCTTGTGGTCTAACAAGTCCGACCGGGACTACATATCCATCTGCGCAATACGCCACCCTAGTACACGTCGAGCGATTAACACCGTCGACACGGTTCACGCATTCAGGGTATCCTAGTCCAAGGCCCTTCCTTAAAGCCGAAACGACGCCGAGAGGCATCTGCGGCCAAGAAAGAATGACGAAAGGAGGAGGATCCGACCTTCGCCAGGCAACCTAGATAACGGGCAAGGGCCAGTGACAGAAGGAATAAGGACGCGGGAGGATTCCCACACGGAAAGCTGTGCCCAGTAGTAACCATAAAGCGGACCAGAAAGCGGGATCAAGCCGGCAACCCCCACCCACTCGCATCTCATACCCGCTAATCACCAATCCACACCCCCACCTGCCTTGTCCTCCACTACATACATAGAACATTTACACCACCTGCAATCCATCTTTCGAATTACCCCCCCCCATTCCAATTACCCTCTTCGTGCCCCCCTCCCAATCATTGCCCATACCTACACCTCCCTATACAAACCGAGTACTGTTCTTTTCGCGCCGCTACTTCTCCATTCCAACTTTCGCACATATACCGTCTCCTTCCTCCCTCTTCTCACTTTCTCTTTATGTACCCGTACCTTCCCTCCTTCACTTTAGGGTGTAGTGTTGTAATTTAAAACCTTAATATAGTATAAGTGTGTCTCTAAGATTTCGTATATAGATTGATACCAGTCGGAGTCGGATAGGGCCGAGTCGGGACCGACAGTGAGCGAGCCGGAATGACACGGTGACGGATAGAGGATTGGAGAAACAAAATCCAAAAAAAAACAATTAAAATAAAAACCCACAAAAAAAATAAAGCGCATGGTGTTTACTGATTTACTGTTGAAAGGTGAATCTGTAAGAACCGTGAGAAGACAAAATGCGACAGATTCTTGACAAGTTTACAATAGTTACTTGTGATAAATAATTCAATTTATTTTTTGATTCTGAGGAAGGAAAGTAGAGAAATTGTAAGAAGCAGGAAGTAATTGCGATACTGTGCACTTTTATGGTGGCATATAAGATAGTGCCACACCCTACTCACAACTAAGAAAAAACTAGATTGATATATTCAACTATTAATAAGTCTTGATGGTTCAGTATGATGTAAGTAATTAGTAAACACCTCCGTTTTTGTTTTAATTAATTATGTGAACATTTATATTTCGAGATTCCAACAATTAGTTGTTTGTTGAGTCTTACAGGTATGGACGAACAACACCGATACGCTTGCACTATGGGGCAGAGGGAACTGGGAAAGGGGGATGGTGGATGAGCGCGCGAATGGGGGGGGAAAGGGCACGCAAATCCGGGAGCGGAGAAAACCACGTATTAAGACCAGGTTCGAGAGGGTGGTGAGAGGAGAAGGCGGACTTGGGAGGTTGGTCGTGGGTGTACGGGAGCGATGGTAGGCGTGAGTGTGAACGATTAGGGGGGGTTCTTCATTTTGGTTATATAACAGATTGTAGTAAATGGAGGTTGATAGGAGTATATGTATTCTATAATTGCTTGACGTTTAATTTAGGAGTTTGCTCTGTTGCTATCGCGGTGCGGAGAGGGCGTACAGATGAGAAAAAAGGGGAACGGAGGGGAAGAGTGCTGTACCGGGCTATGATTTGAGGAGGGGATGAGAAGGAGGGATATCGTCATGATCTCTCTTCTTCTCTTCGGAGGCTTCTTGATGGAGAGAGGGAGATTGATAAAGTAAGTAGTTAGTAGTTAAAATACGGAGGTGGACCACCTTTTTTTTATGGTAATATACAATAGGACCCATAATAATCTATTTATGATTTTATTCTACTATAGAGACTATCATTTGAGTCTTGTATTTTTCTTTTAAATCTGTTGAGATACATTAGAGGTTTATACACATGACAACCAGATTTTGCGAATTTAGTTAAATTGACTTTTTATCCGAATTATTATTTATTGTTAAATTTTTAATTTTATTTTACTCCCGCATTTTATCGTGATATTTGAGTTTTAGGTTGACTTGGCTTAGTGGTATAAGACAAGTGTCATCACATCTATTTTGTATGAGACTAATCAACTTTGATTTGTCACACCATTCTTCCTCTTTTGACCTTAAAGAAAATTTGGAACAGGGGAGAGGGGGCGGGAATGAAGGGGGGGGGGGGGCTGAGTGATGAAGACACGGGGGAGAGCACGGTGCAGGTAGAGGAGACGGGTGGTGATAGGTATCGGGGGGTGGCTAAAGTAAGATAGATGACTTTTAATGTTTGATTTAATTGAACAATGAATCTCGGTGGGAGGGGGCAGGGTCAGCGGAGTGGCATGTAGAAAGGGGGGGATGTCGTAACCCCACGGAACACCTCACCTTCCCGTCCTCGCCTTAAACTTTTAAAGACCTCCCACCAAGATTGCCTCGATGACGCCCATATTTATCGGTTTGCTCCCACAACGAGGCCGTCCTGTACAGTCCTTACCCAATCCCTTCTCTCCCCCCCCCCCTTTAGGAGTCCTTGTGTGTATGATGGTGGATGAAGGTGAATGGTTCTGTGTCGGCCAAAAGCAAGGTGAGGTTGAGTGATGTGATATTTTAATAGTGAAATGTCGTTAATTTTTTTTTTTGATTTTTTTTTTTTTTTTTTTGTTTTTTATTTTTTTTTTGTTTTTTTTTTAATTTTAATTTGGCTCTTTGCAATTTTTCTTGTATGGTGGAGTTGTTTGCGAGGAAGGATTTTGATGTGGATGGTGAAGGTTGAGTGGAAGCCACCATGGGTCAGCAGTGTAAAAAAACGGGAGGTGTGCACGTGTGTCCCGTGCCATTTATGTGGTGGAGGCTTTGAGGTTTGGTGTGCTCATGCCCATCCGTGGTAGTTGGGTTGGTTGTTTTTTTTTTTTTTTGTGTGTTTTTTTGTTTTTTTTTTGTTTTTTCCTGGTGACGTTTGCGGTTTGTATCGGCCGCACGAACTTGCCGTGCCTGCCCTGCCCTTTTCTGTCATTTTCACCTCGCCCTCATATTGAGTGTGGCCGTGATCTGGCTGCCCTGCCCGCGTCTGCACCGTTTCACATCATGTGCCCTGCTTTTGTGCCTTCGGATCCCCTCCACTCCTTTTTAGTAATTATTCAGGTGTGTAATAATTGTTCCCCTACGTCCGTTTGCAGTTCCGCTTACCAGTTCCCCCCCGGGCCCCCTATCGTTTTTTCCCCCCATCCGCACCGTCTCCCTTTCTTCTCTCCCACCTACCCCCAACTTTCGATGCCCCGAGACAGACAGAAGGGCGGGGCAGACGAGGAGAAAGAAAAAGAACGGGGGAAGGCAAGAAGGGAGACAAGGGAGGCACGGCGAACGCACGGGGGAACGAGGGTGGTGACGGAAAAAGATCTAACTCAAGGTTATACCAAAACTTTTTAAAGTAAAAATATATTTAAAGACAGAAGTCGCAAGTATTTATTTTTTATATTTGTTAAATACTTGCAGAAGTCAAAAACTAACTTAAAAGTAAATTTGACCAATTTTTAAGTCAAAACTAATTAAGAGTAAATAACTATATAATTATAAAACTAGGCCTCCCTTCCACCTATGTGGACTATTCTTTCCTTATGGAAAAAGAAAAATATTTTTGTGTTAGGTGAAAAATTAATGTCCTTCGAAATTATAAAAAGATAAAAAAAAAAATTATGCGTTTAAATTTCATCTTTCTTGATTCATAATCAAGACGATTAAAAGGTGGAGTTATCTGAAGATAATATTAAAGAATTTATTCTCGATGTTTGACAATTAATGAATGTGTTAAGATCAGTACAAGCATCAAATTAAATACATAGTGATTTAGCTAAGGAATTCGAGTTGGATGTAAAAATAATAAATACAAAAAGATAAATCTGAATTACATAACAAATACATATTTGGATATTAAAATCAATATTTAAGCATGTACTAAGTGCACAAAAATAATTAGAGTTGAAAAGAACAAATAGAACAAGACAAGTGATTATACATCTTTTTTGTCAACTACCATACCTAATCCGACTATATATTAATATATCATATTGTCATGATCATCCATCACTAATAATATTTAAATTAATTATTTCAACTAATCTGTACAAAACAAATAGACTAATATTATTAGTGTTTATCCACCACTAATAATATTTAAGTTGTTTATTTCAACAAAAAATAAATTTAATACTATTAGTGTTTGTCCTCCACTGGTAATATTTTAATTATTTATCAAACAAAAAATAGACTAATATAAAAAAATAAAAAAATAAGACGAATATTATATTTGAATCCTATCCCACCATCATTCTTCGAGCGATGAGAATTCGTTCCTTGTGAGCCACTTTACGAGCCGTTATTTATTTTGAGCTTTAAAAAAACTATCTAAATGTTATTCACCGAATAACTTCTTCTCTTGTTTTTCAAACCAAATGATTCAATATATTCAATTGAGATCACAAATTGCATCTATTGAAGTAAAATCCTCGTAGTTCTCTATCTTGTTCAAAAACCGTTATTTCTTGATCAGCCATAACAATCCAAACTTCAATTCCGCCAGAAATTCTTTAGAATCTAATAAAATAATATTATCTTTCACCCCAAGAGTCGCAACAATCGTCAAAATAGACTCACCCCATCCAAAGTTTGCTTTATAAATCGGAAATTTACACCAACTTGAAATTGTTAACACACGAAAATCATCCATTTGACTCCTCATCAATTTTCCAACTTGCTTAAAATTTCTATCCACAAACTCAAAACCATCATCTCCACGTATTTTCTCAACATAATTACCATCAATACTCCTAATTGCACTTTTTATTTTTCCTACCAATGAACACCATTCAGTTCACCCCGTGTGGTTGTTGTATGTCAAGTGTGTGTTAACTAAAAAAAAGTTACCAAATGAATTTTCATCAAAGGGTGGAACTATCCTTTGCCTTATATTCACTGGAATAATTGCAACTGAGTTACACCTTTTGCAACCATAAAACATTTCCATAACAAACCTATAATAACTTCGACACGTGTCACGTTCTCATTGTATCCCCAATTTATCAACTTAGCCTTCATTTTAACTATATTTGAACTAGTAAAAATAATTCTTTTTACTACTAATTTTTCAGCTACAACACGAATGGGCATGTTGTTTACATTTAACGTGTTGTCGATTGTCCCTCTCGACGGAAAAATCGACGATAAAGAGATAAAAACAGAGTCTTTTCTTACCTTATCGATCTCTGTGTTGCTAGGGTTTTTCAAAAATGTTGACTGGCATGAATGCAACAACATTTCTGGAGAGGCTGTACGACTTCTTATTAATCCTTCACATGCATTGCTCCAATTTTTAATGAAATTACAAAGGCTAGAAGCATCACCAATCT
Organism: Solanum habrochaites; assembly: GCA_027704765.1. Taxonomy (NCBI): domain Eukaryota; kingdom Viridiplantae; phylum Streptophyta; class Magnoliopsida; order Solanales; family Solanaceae; genus Solanum; species Solanum habrochaites. The sequence goes on along the minus strand of JAKWJA010002495.1, from coordinate 1,707,245 downwards.
TATGTGAAATGGAGATACTAATTGCTATGCCACCACAATTGAATAAGTTAACTTGAATGGCTAAAATTTCTTGAAAATTTGATAAGGTGCCATTTGAATTATAAGGTGTGAGTTGGACTAATTCATTGGATTTTGGATTCTTGATTATGTCTAGAAGTGAAACATCCACTTGTGATTCTTGATAGTAAGCTCCTTCATCATTGCAATCAATTGAATATTGGGACTTTATTCTTCCAGCCAAAGGGTAAAATTGAGTTAAAGTTTGTGAAAGTGAAGATTTTAAGTGGTTGCATATTTGTGATTGTGTGATGTTTTCACTCTTTTTGAAGAACAAAATGAGTGGAATTGAAGAATGGGGTATTCGTTCATCTATGAAAGAGATTTTGTGGTCTCTAAGTTCAATTGGAGTTGGGGATGATGGTTTGATAAGCTCTTCACAAATCTTGGAAATTTTCATTTTTTTTTTCTTGAACGTGTATAGAGGAGTGTAGCTTGTTTGTTGTTTATATAAGCAACTGGATTTAACTTCTATATATTGACAACGTTTGTAAAAATAAATTAAATAATGATTCTTAATAAATGAAATTAGTATAATATATTAAACAAAGTTGTGTAGTTGTCTCATAAAATACTTGTATATTATATTAACAACAAAGATTAGTTTAGTAGATTGAAAATGATTTTTTTAATGATAATACAAATTGTGTTTCTCCACTTTGAAATTTCTAATGATAATAAATAATAAAAGATTCTTGAATATCACGTGGATATATATATATATACCAACTCGATTGAATTTGTGTGGTGGGCTAGTTGTTTAATTTACATGATATAAATAAAATTGGGAGAGTCAAATTTAATATTATTTTTTTTTATATTTTGAGATACTAATTATTATTATAATTTATTGCGGTATTTTTTACATAATTTTTATTTGTGTCAATTCATGTGTCATTAGCAGAATTTCAAGAGAATCGAACTCTTTATGTGTATTGTAAATATTTTAAATTGTTAATTATTGTAATTCATATATTTTTTTACATAATTTCAAATAATATTCCCTTTGTTTCTATTTAGTTGTCATTATTTTAGATTTCAGGTCCCTTAATTAAAAAACTAGGTAAGTTTACAATTTTACCCTTAGTTAGTGTTCTCTTTTAAGTCGAGTTTTCAATTAATAATAAATTTTAGTTTATTTTGATTAATTAATTTGACCGACGGACATGATTTATTTACTTAATTTTTCTATTGCTAGTCAAATACTTATTTTCGAAGGTAATAACTCTCGAGGCTAAACAGAAAAAATAATGTAATTCATGCATTGATTTTGTCAAATGACAAATATTAAATTACAGCTATTTTTAATAAAGACGACATGTAAATAGGAACAGAAAAGGTATATAGTATTCCCCTTTTCCTAATTTATATGACACAAATAAATTTCAAGAGTCATTTCGCGAGCAGTGAAATTCTGTATGGCCTAAGGCTGATTGTATCCACAGTGGAGAAGATCAGTTCGTAAATATTTACTATGTTGCTCGGACTCTCCAAAAATGTTGATGTGCCCTTGTCAGGTCCTCTAAAAACTAACAGCTTTCGGAGTATCTTACACACACACGGGACAGTATTTTCAGAAAAATTCCAAGCAGCCCTTAGTTTTTAGCTATGTTGCTCATACCCTCCGTAAATGTTGTCAACACCCTTATCTAATCATTCAAAATGTATAAGGAGTATCCGAAACACACGTGACAGTGCGAAGAGTCCGAGCAACATAGGTTTTTAGTTGTCACACTAGTAACCTAGTAGATAGTACTTTCATATCAGCAAAATTCTGGCAGCCCTAACTTCCTGGATACATGAAGAAAAATAAGTCATTTTCTTTGTATTCTACTGTAATTCAGCTTGATTTCAATACTTTTCTTTGAATATTAGGTATATATAAATATCATTTTTTTACTCCTAAGTTTTATCAAACACTCACTAATAACAACACAAAGAATATTCCTAGTTATACATCTTTTTTCTTCATTTCATTTCATTTCTAAAACTTATGGATAGGGAAAATATCATTTACCTCTTCTTGTTAGTACTAACTTTTTTCACTCTTCAAACTTCAACAGCTTCTCAGATGTTTGTTTCTCATAGACACCTCGTTGGAGAATGGCGATTGTTGCACGAAAGCATTGGCATAACCGCGATGCATATGCAACTCTTGCATAACAACAAGGTAGTTATCTTTGACAGGACGGATTTTGGACACTCTAACCTCTCCCTTCCAAGAGGGCGTTGTCGTTATAATTCCCATGACTTAGCCCTACAAAAAGACTGCTCTGCTCACTCTGTATTATACGACATTGTTAGCAACAAGTTCCGTCCACTGATGGTCCAAACAGATACCTGGTGTTCCTCTGGTGCTGTACTCCCAAATGGAACGTTAGTACAAACCGGAGGATTCAATGATGGAGATCATATAGTACGTAGTTTAGCACCTTGCACGGATGAGAATTGTGATTGGTTTGAGCTTCCGAGGACTTTAGTTCAACGAAGATGGTATTCAACTGACCACATCCTTCCTGATGCACGAATAATCGTGATAGGAGGGAGAAAACAGTATAACTACGAGTTCTACCCGAAAAACTCCAGAGGTGACTCTGCTTTCAGTCTACAATTTCTTAAGAGTACCCTAGAAAGGAACGAGAACAACTTGTATCCGTTTGTGTTCTTATTACCAGATGGAAACCTTGTCATTTTCGCGAATACACGAGCTATAATACTTAACTACAAGGAAAATCAGGTTGTGAGGGAATTGCCTTCCATTCCAGGTGATGAACCTAGGAACTATCCAAGTACTGGCTCTGCAGTCTTACTTCCACTAGACGAAAATCGCCCTATGGAAGCTGAAATCATGGTTTGTGGAGGTGCCCCTCGTCGTGCATATAGATATGCAGATAAATATAAAATGTACATGAAAGCCCTTTCAAGCTGTGGACGAATCAATGTCATCGATGATCATGGTATATGGGAAATGGAGACTATGCCAACGCGACGAGTCATGAGTGATATGCTAATACTACCTGATGGGGATATTATCATTATAAATGGTGCATCAAGGGGAACAGCAGGCTGGAATAACGCGATTTCCCCTGTCACTACACCAGTGATTTATCGGCCTAACGTGAGGAGAGACAACAGGTTTTCGATCATGAAAGCAGCATCAAGACCCCGGCTTTACCACTCCTCAGCTATTTTGATGACCGATGGACGAGTTCTAGTAGGAGGAAGCAATCCACAGGAATACTACAACTTCACTGGTGTGGAATTCCCAACTGATCTAAGCTTAGAAGCCTTCTCACCGCCTTACCTAGCTCGAAAACACAACCATCTAAAACCAACAGTACTCTCTATCGATGAAATCCTAACATACAAAAATTCATTTTCCGCGACTTTCACAGTGCCTACATTCTTGAGAATAGAGACTGTTTCAATCAGGATCATCGCGCCTTCATTCACTACACATTCTTTTTCGATGAACCAACGAATGGTGGTGTTGAAGGGAGTCGTGGTTGTTGCAGTTTCCGATAATTCTTATAAATTCACAGCATTTGCTCCATCAACTAAAGAAATTGCACCACCAGGATACTATATGCTCTTTGTAGTACATGCAGGCATACCAAGCTCTGGTGTGTGGGTGAAAATCCAAGATAGTACTTGACATACACACAAACAAGTGTCATACAGTGACGGAACCAGAATTTTATACAAAGTCGAAACTTATGACCTAAAACAACTTTTGTAACCCCTTTTTATCATTTTACAAGAATTTTCCTCATGACAAAGGAATTCAACAACTTAAATATAACTAAAAAAATCATCATTTTAACAATTTTCTTGCCACCACTTATAAATTACTAGTGTTATGTTACATTTGTTAAAAACAAGGTCAAATATATCAACGATACCTTAGACTTGTCAATAAATTTCATATATACATGCGGAAATCGAGCTATCGAACACCTACATGTTGGTAAAGAAAATGTCATCATATCAAACACTTCACTAAAATTCAGTTAGAAAAACAAGACGCATAACATATAATTAATCGCTTTAATCGTTTTAACATGTCAAAATCAGATCGTCATAACAAGTTTGGGGGCCTAAAGCCAAACATTATAAAGAGGTCCTATTTTTTTTTAGTTGATAAATATAAATTGAATAATTTCGATATAGTAGTGTAATCCTACAAATAAGATCCGGAGAGGCAGAATATATATGTCGGGACCCCATAATAAGAAGAATGCAATAATGTAATATTTTCAATGACAAATTATATAATATAAAGTTGGAATAATAAACATGACTTAATTTTTTTTAATATGATGATATTAAAAATAGTGTAGCGATGAATTTTGATAGTTAATAAATAATATTAAAATAGTGTGATTCGTTTAGTCTTAAATTTGAATAGGACAAAACCCAGAACAATTTAATTTTTGTAAAACACGCGACAATAGATATCACTAGTAGAATGTGTTGAATACGTTTAAAGAAGACTTGTGAATATTCAATAATGAAAGAATAAAAAATAATGAAAGGAGAATGAAGAAAAGTAAATATTTTAAGAACACAATATTGTTGGTTTTTGATAATTGTCAAAATATAAATGAGCTAGACAACAAAATAGATAGTTACATGCGAAACTAGAAAGAATAATATAATTAACTAGTCACATAAGAATCTAAAAAAGACACTCGGATTAATTAAACAAATATTCAATTTCTCAATTGCATTTTCAGTACAAAAAATTATTTTTAAATTTATCAATACATGAATATTTTTGACAATATATATACACACACATCTATGAGAGAAAATGGAAGCCCAAAAAAAATTGAGACACCAAGGAATTGTTTTAGTGGTCTTATGGTCGAAAGACAGATCAAAATAACAAATAAATTTCATTTATTTATTTAGAATATATAGGGGAAATGTGACTTTTTTTTTTCTTGGTTATATTATATAACTGAATTATTAAATGTTTAACTATGCTTGCTTATTTGTTTTGGTTATAGAAAATATTTGACCAAGTTTTATGGGGAATTTGTTTATGTGATAAAGAGTCTCCTCCTCCTAAAAGGAGACCAATCACATAAAGTTTATGTAACAAGAAATCATATAGTTCATGCTTAGTTAGGAATTGAATTTTGTGAATTCGAATTAATTAATATTAAATTTATAACTCACTTTTAATTACGACAGTATAGTTAAAATAATTTATGAACCACTAATAAATGAAACTAAAAGGGGTGACAATGAAATTTATTCTGAATATTGGATCAAAAGTAAGCAAATAACATAAACATCCAAGAAAATTAAAGGTATCCACGTGATGCAATATATCCAAAAATAAATATTTTTTTCGTTTCGTTTTATATGATAATATTAAAAACATTTATTACAAAATCACGTAATATCAAAGAGAATGAAATTTTTGGCTTTTTTGCAATTTAAATATTTATATCAAATTTTTATATAATAATAAAGTGATCGAATTGATTGAACATATAATCATTATACCCCTTCATAACCCCACTTTATATTTCTCAATATCGAGCTCATCTCATGAAATTTAACTATATCATTTTTATGTTATCGAAACCTATTAAATATAACTATACTATAATTAAATAGTTTAAAATAAAACTTTTTTAACAAACTAAGAGAAATCAACGTCATGAGCACGTGTCAAAGTATATCTTTGATACCTTATCTAAATCAAAAAAAAATTATTAATTATTGCAATTATAATCCAAATTAAACTATTGAAATATTAATCATAAAAGGATACGGATAAATGACAAATCCTTAATATTTTTTAGTTCCTTTTTCAATTGAAAGTGCTAAAATATTAAGTTTTTTGTACTATATATACCTCTGTTGCTAGCATAGATTTGTGTGAAGCTAGAGTTTTTCTGTTTCTTTAGCCAAGAAACCTAAAAACCCATCTCAGATTTTGCACTGGTAAGCCTTTCATCTCTTTAATCATTCTTGTTTTTGCAGATTACATGTTGGGATTTTCATAATATTGATAAAAATTGGAGCTTTTTGGTGATTTTTGATTTGTTATGGATGTAAAGTTATGATCTTTGGAGTATTTTTGTTGAGATCAGTGAAGGGTATGAGCTGAATTTTGTTTCTGGTGATGATCTTTTGGTTACATGAGATTGGTGATATTGTAGATTAGTGATGGTATAAATTACTTAAAAGTTCTTGATTGGATTATCTTCGATTTTTAGATGGATATGTAAGTGTAACTTCTGATCATAAGTTTTTTTCTTTTTGGAGATTAAAAGGGGGGTGGGGGTGGGGGTGGGGCTTGTTAGTATTGATTATATGGTGGTGATTATTTAACTATTGGCTGATGTTTTGTGATTAATGGTGTTGCTAAAAATCGGAGCTTTTTCTTCTTCTATTTTTTTTAAAAATTGATTGTTATAGGTGTAAAGTTTTGATCTTTGAAATATTTTTGTTGAGATCTACTCAAGGATGGGGTGTGGAGGCTCGAGTAATTAGTGGGATTTGAGAACTCTTTTAATTACAGATTTTACGTAACTATTGGCGAACGTTTAGTGATTAATGGAGTTGTTTATTATCTTGTGCATTGCAGATTTGACAAAAATGAGAGAAAGGAATGTTGGGAAGTGTTTGTTATTCCTTCTTTGTTTGAATGTGGTCTCAAGTGTAGTGGTAAGCGAATCAACGGTTCTTCGTTAGTATAATTGTCATGTCTAATTATGACCAATGCATATTTTTCTGAGTTCTTTAATATTTGTTTTTCAATTATGTTATTATGAAAAAGTATATATGTCTCATAATGTACGTCCGTGTCCTCCCAAATGCAGATGGCTGCTGCTCCACCAACTTGTCCTGCTGATACTGGCAGTGGTTGTGGGAGTGATTCAGGTGAATGGGATGGGGAGTTTTTCCCTGGAATTCCAAAAATTAAGTATGAGGTAATAATACTAATATATACCCTTTAGTTACAGAACTTTGAAGTATTGAGCTTGTTGGTGAATTTGGATATGTTATTTGACCGAATTTTAATTGCTAATTTTAGGGTCCTTCTAGTAAGAACCCACTTTCCTTTAAATGGTACAATGCCGAGGAGGAGATTCTTGGAGAAAAGATGAAGGTTAGTTGTGATCACTTGTTTTAGGATTCTTGGCAAAAACTATATGATTTTGTACTAACAATTTTTTGTTTGATATAGGATTGGATGAGATTTAGCGTAGCATTTTGGCATACATTCCGTGGCACAGGAGCTGATCCATTTGGTGCTCCTACAAAGTCGTGGCCGTGGGAAGATGGCACCAATTCCCTGGCTATGGCCAAGAGAAGACGTGAGTTCATAGATTACCAACTCTAATTTCTAAGTAGCTTTTGGATAGAACTTATTTCTCACGCTATTACTAATTTTAGTGAGAGCCAACTTTGAATTCCTGGAGAAACTTGGAGTAGAAAGATGGTGCTTCCACGATAGGGACATTGCTCCAGAGGGAAAGACCCTTGAGGTAAATATTGAGAGAATGCTATGCTTCTAGAGCTTTTATTCTGCATCCCCATCCCAGTAATAAAGTGGATTGACGAAGGTCATGTCTGATTGTTGAATCAGCTGTGTTTAATGTTCATAAACCTCTTATCCCCCCATTTACTTCTAAATGCTGATGGATCTTCCATCTCTTATGAGCATAAAATCTTTGTTATCCCGAAAGAATCTGACATTAAATCAAAATATATGTTTTGTGTTATAGGAAACAAATGCAAATTTGGATGAAGTGGTGGCTCTTGCCAAAGAGCTTCAGGTAATAATTAGTCATTAGTTTGATGAACAAATAAGTTGTAAACCAACTATCATAACTTTTTCCGACAGAAGATGAATTTTCCTTCTGCTCTCTCACATTTTCTGATGCCTTGAGGTATCTAATACCAGTTTTACTAGTTCACCTTGTTATGTTTTGTCAAACGTTGATAAGTTGACATTTCATCTTGAATACTTCCCTCTATGTGGATTTTACAGGGAGATAAATTTCATCTTCTGTGGGGTACCGCTCAATTGTTCCTCCAGCCTCGCTACATGCATGGTGCTGCTACTAGGTATGCATTGGTACAGAATTGCCTTTGATTCACCCTGTATATGAAAAGAGTGCTCATGCTCGGTAAATGTTGAATTGTAGCTCCGAATTAGGTGTATATGCATATGCTGCTGCTCAGGTCAAGAAAGCCATGGAGGTTCGAACTTCTGCTTTCCTCCTTTTGTGACTATTGTGAGATCAGAATTGATGAGAAGTCTAATTACTTGAACAAATACAGTACTTGAAGTAGGATTTGCTTGAACAGTACCTTTGCGTGTGTTTCATTTTCAGGTTACACATCATCTTGGGGGAGAGAATTATGTCTTTTGGGGTGGTCGAGAAGGTTACCAGAGCCTCCTGAACACAGATATGGAAAGAGAACTTAACCATATGGTGAGATTGTCACCTTAATACTTATCAGCAAAATTCAGAAATGTTAATTTCACAATTAACATATTTTCTCTTGTAATCAAGTTAAAAACCCATCCTATGGTATTATTCCATCATTCTTTGTGTGCTTTGAGGGTGTTTGGGGTCCAATTCAGAATAGAGTATCCGCCACTGGATTTCTTTATTTTGTTTAAGATTGCTTACTGTACTGAGAAAATGTGTTTTAACTCCTTGCAGGCAAGGTTCATGGAAGCTGCTGTCGCTTACAAAAAGAAGATTGGCTTCAATGGTATTTCAACTTAACTTGTTCTAATATTGTAGAATTTAATTTTCTGCCATGGAGCTCAAAGTTTTAATAGAAGTGTAAAAAACTCCGATTTGACATCTTGTGTAGCTCGCCAATCTTATTAGTTGTAAGTTAACCTCACACGTTATTTGATTTGATTCCAGGACATTACTAATTGAACCAAAGCCTCAGGAGCCAACAAAACACCAGTATGTTTACTTTACGTGATGCATCTGCTGAGAATGTAATCTCCTAAATTTTTACCTAATTTATTTATCATATTAATCTAGGTATGACTGGGATGCTGCCACTTCTGCTAATTTCTTACGCAAATATGGGCTTATAGGTATTTAATTCATTTTTCATTTCCTTCATAGTGCATTTTCGAAAAAGTGGCATGGGAGCTTTGTTACTACATTTTCGAATAAGAGGGAATCATAATGATTTTCATTTTGCGTTTTCTGCAGGAGAGTTCAAATTGAACATCGAGTGCAACCATGCCACTTTGGCTGGTCACAGGTTTGTGTTTTCAGTGCAAATTAACTATGTCCGTCTTTTGCACCTTGTTAAAACAAATTCTTGTTTTGCAGCTGCCATCATGAGCTTGAAACAGCAAGAATTAATGGTTTGCTGGGCAACATTGACGCAAATTCTGGCGATCCCCAGATTGGTATGTTACATGGAAATATGAGAATACATATCAAATATGTCAATGTGATTGCTATAATACCATGAGACTTGAAGTAATGAAAGCTTATCCATTATGTAGGTTGGGACACAGATCAATTTTTGATGGATGTCGCTGAGGCAACATTGGTGATGCAAACCGTTATTAAAAATGTCAGTGATTAGATAATTTCTTTTTGATTGTTACGAAACTGAAAAGTGTGAATCAGTTAAAAAAAAGTCACGTAATTCTTAATTTTAACCGCTGATCGTTTGTTTTGAACAGGGAGGATTGGCACCAGGAGGATTCAACTTTGATGCAAAATTGTTAGTTCCCTACTCCACTATTACCTTTTGTTTCCATCTCGAATATTTGACTTCAATTATCTTATTAATGTTACCTATCATATGTTACAAATCTTAGACAGTAACGAATTAGTCAATATCATTCAAGTATGTCTCGATCCCAAGCTAGTTGTGATTGGCCAGACAGAAACTAATCCAAAGACAATACTTGTTTTGTTGTCCGTCATATGAAAAAAAATATACTTTAAAGGGTTGGGGATGATGTTTTTTGTTCCTCCTAATAGGCGGAGGGAGAGCACTGATGTTGAGGACATATTTATTGCTCACATTGCTGGTATGGACACTTTAGCCCGTGGCCTCAGGAATGCTGCCAAGCTAATTGAGGTGCTGTTCCTTTCTCAACTACTTGCCAAATTTTCAATCAACTAATATTACCGATCAAATATGCAATGGTGTACTTAATTTTCTGTGTTTGCAAACAGGAGGGCTCGTTGAATGATCTTGTCAGAAAGCGATATCAGAGTTTTGACTCCGAACTTGGTTCTGCAATTGAGGTATTGTTTTACTATCACCTTTTCGTTTTCCATCTGCTGTCTACTGTGTTCTGTTCACTAAACGCTTGAGAGTAAAACTACGTGTTCTCCAACAGTCTGGGAAGGCAGACTTTGAACTGCTCGAGAAGAAGGCGCTAGAATGGGGAGAACCTAAAGTTCCTTCTGGAAAGCAGGTAACATTTTATAGACTTGCAATGTTCACTTGCCATAAATAATATTTCATTATTTGCAAATACTAAAGTTTAGTATTAACGAATAACGTTCTGATCATCATTATTACAAATACTGAACTTTCACTATTTGAAATACCAGTGAAATCTTGAAAAACTTGTTTAGTATTTCAAGTGAAATTTACTGTTGAAACGTCACTTATCTTTCGAATACTCTCTCAGCTTGAACGTTAAATACGTGTTCTTTTTAAACCTTCAACAAAACATTGTCATCTAATATGTACATATCTGGAACTTATTCTTCTGTATGTGATCTTAGTTTTAATTACTTTGTTTGGTTCAAAAAAATGCAGGAGCTTGCAGAGATGATTTTTCAGTCAGCATTGTAGAAATCAGAGTTTTATACTTTTTTAACAGGCAGCAGCAGCAGCATTAGGAAATAATATTATCATGAGTAGAAAGAAAAATTGAGAAATAAATATTTTACATATTCAGTGTATGCGTTGTTTCCCAGTGAATTTTTTAGTGAACTAATTATTCAGAAAGCTGAATGTTTATTATCCCCACATCAATGACTACCATGCTTCTGAATATTTTTTTAATACAATTTAACTTTTTATGTGTCAACAGTTGTTTAGACAAATTCTTTCTAAAATCTCAAACAAGTAGGGATTGACTATTTGAGTCGCTTCATTTGAGAGTGTGCCATAGTCCTAGTTGTATCCTAGTTTAGGGATAATTTTTGCTATCTATGTCGCTTCATTTGAGAGTGATTTATTTCGATATATTTTGAAGTCAATTAAATATAATTTTAGTATATTTAATTATCTCTCCGTTTGATTTCTATGTTATTTTATCCTCTTTGTGTTTACACATTCTTCAATGTGATCATTTCCTTTTTAATGATCATTCTGTTCAATTCAGTTAAATAATGTTCTATAAACATTTCTCCAATTCAATTATCCAATTGTTTCTGTTTTGACAACTTCATCTATGAGGTACTGTATTCTCCAAGAATACCAAATATAATCAACTTGTTTTTTCTAACTTGCAAACACCCATTGTTTATGGAATATAACTATATGTTTAAAATCAAAGACCAAGACAAAAGACAAAATATAACCAAAACAGGAAAGAGAAAAAGAAGAAAAGATGAATGGAAAATCATTGAGCTTTTCAAGTGTAAATTGTAATCTATGAAGTCAAAATAAAGCCTCGTATTCTCATTATCTGTGATAAGTATAAACATTATATCCGAGCAGTTCGCATTAATCAGAAACTATGGCAATTAGAAAAATAATTGAAGGCCACATTAATACCAAGTTCTCTCTTGTTTGTCTTCACAGTCTATCTGCAGCATCGTTTACAAAAATTTAGCCACCTCCGGATTTGAGTGTATTACTCAACCTACATTTAGAAGAATCGACATGAGAACGATAGGTTTATGTGGTGTGTTCAACTCATGTGAGAGACATCTCAGAAAAGAACTGCAAAATATGATATCAGCAAAGCAAATGAAGAGAAGTTGAGGCTGAAAAATGCTTGCATAGCCTTGGAGCCTCTCATCCAAATAGACTACCAAGTTTGACAAATAATCTTTTCATTTTTTTTATTTTTGCTCATCTTTTCCAAAAAAGCACAACCCAATTAAACGGGCTGTCTTTGGAGCAATTGTAAAGTTAACCCCGTGCAATCTATAGGTCACGTGTTCAAGTTGTCGAATTACCACTGATCATTGAATCATGGTAGGCTGCCTACATTTCATCCCCTTAGGATGTGACCCTTCCCAGGACCCTACATGAATGCAAGATGTTGGGCACCGGAGTGCCTTTTTTTTCCAAGGAGCCCACTTAATGACAAATGAGAACACTGGTACGACCGGTGGAATCAACTAGAGTTTCAAAAAATATGGTTTGCATTTATGCCATATAATTGCTGTAGCAGCATAAAAAAAGTACGAAGTTGAGCTCACCAGTCCAAGCCCTCAAAGAGCCCTTCTCCTTTGATGGCAGAAGTCTTAAAAATAGCCCACTGCCTACTTTTAATCTTGTGCAGCTCTAAGGCCTCAGTCACTGCAGCATCATCAAGTGCACCAGGAAGATCCTGTCAAAAATTGAAGACTCTAAATAAATGATAGTGAATGATTACATGCTTATCTGAAAAAACGGCTACTGTCAGTCTGTATGTGGGTTGGTATTTCAGTGTCGCACGTGCACGCATGAGAGAGAGAGAATGCAAGTCGGCCAAAGAAAGAACAACAACGACTACACCTTAATCCCAAACTATTTGGAGGCTGCTAAATGACTCATCTATTTCCAATTGCACTCCATTGGGCCTGTTACAGTCCAATAACCAATAGTTTGTCTTTTAAAACAAACTAGGGATTTTCTGAATCTAGAGGTTCTATAAATCTCAGGCTATCCTTACATTGTCATGCAAATCTCTGACAGGCAAAAGAAGAACTATGTAGCAATTACAATACTACTAAATAGTAACCCAAAACTATGGCTTAATAATGAAAGAAAACATTGCATTTATTCCAGGATCAAATGGACCAAAACTTCTTTCTCAGCTATGTAGAAAAAGAACTAGCAAGGACGCAAACCTGCTTGTTAGCATAGATGAGGACAACAGCACCCTTCAACTCTTCCTCCTGGGAAGAAAAAAAAAAGGAAACATGCATCATCAATGACCATCCTCATAAGTAAAACACATCGTAAATGCTATTCCTCAGAAGTCAAATAAAAGATAGGAACCAGAAAGTTAAACTAGAAATTAGAAGATTCAAAAGGAAAAAAATAGATGGCTTCCTGGTAGAACAAATTATATTTCTACTATTTGTACAACTCTTAAAAATTTGCATCTCTGGCACCCACACAAATACAATTCTACCATTAGTAGAAATTATTCCCCACTTGCAGCAATATGGCTCTTCAACTTAGCAAAAGTTAAAGAATGAAAAATTCAAAAAAAAAACATGTATAGGCAACCTTTCCATTTTCAAGTCTCTATGCAATGCTCCTTTTTGCGAAGTTTTGAACTGAAGGACACATGTCACTTTCAGGTAGCAGATTAACCACAACTAAAAAATCATTCGGAGAGATTCTAACTTCCATCAGAAGAGCAGCAAAGACCTAATCTCCAACAAATTTGAGACGGCTATATAACCTCACTAACCATGTTTCTCCATTCAACTCATCTCAAACCAATATTATATAAAATAAAAACAAATAATACTCCTTCTATTCCATATTAGGTGAACTTGTGAGACAATGCACATTCATTAAAAAGAAAAGTGACATAAATTGAATATTACTTTCCACTTTTACCCTTTAAGTTATTGTGAAACTATTCTTGAATATAGAAATAACTCAAAATAAAATCATAAATATGAGAAATTAACTCTCTTGAACTTATCACCTAAAAATGTAAATGAAGGGCAAAAATGGAAAAAAGTTCTAACATTTATCTTGAACTTGGAACATTTCACTTACTTGAAGAAAAAAAAATACAGTTTTTGTATTGGTATATAAATCTCTGACAAAGCTAAAAGACTCCTAAAAACCATGGGGCCTGAAGGAAATGTATTAACATGACAAACATATCTCAAACTTATTTTTGTCGCCTCTATAGATTCTTATCTCCCATTGTGTTTTAACTTCCGCTAAATCTACATGAATTAGATTATAGGATATTTGAGACAATTCCTTCCATATGAATATAAGTCTACTTTCATCCATTTTCTTTAAAGAAAACTAGAAGAAAAACATTGTCAATCAACTTGCACCACCAAAAAAACTATGTACAAATTTTACATCAAGTCCTTTTGAGAAAAAACAAAGTCATAGAGGACCTCTGTAGAGCCAATTCTAAGGACTGCTTATTCTGTAAATCACTTTGCTAAAACAGCTTTTCAAATAACACTCTTGTCCTGTTTTGACAAGCAGCTCCCCTCTACTCCACACAGTTTCATCCAAACACCTCAACTCAATCAAAACAAATATTTTAAACACCTTCAATGTTGTGTGTTCTCACTAGCCTGACATGGATGACACATCAAGTCCACGTAACATGTAAAATTAAAATAAGTTTGAAATACCCAAAAAAAATGTGATGAAAAGGAAAAAAATGTTCAAAGAATTCTACAGAATATTTTTTTTTATAAAGGTAACATAGGATTCTACAGAATATATCCCCCCCTCCCCATTTTATCTGTTTCTCTTCCATCTCCCCTTTGCGTCATTTACGTCTCCTTCCCCTCTCCATTATCTTCTTCTTTCTCCGCCGCTGTCATTTTTCTCATCATCTTCAATCCCCTTCTTCAGCACCCCCCCCCCCTTTTCTACCATCTACAAGTTTGTTTAATCCAAGAATAATAACTATACACATGAATAACAAATATAAAGGGCAGTTTGGTGGACTAATGCATCATCTACGAGGAAGGGCGGAACCACAAGGTTGTTTCCACAGCTGAACACATGACCTCCTAGTCACATGGCAGCAACTTTACCAGCTACGCCAAAGCTCCCTTCATGAATAACAAATATATGGACGAAAAGAATAACAATGAAGTGAATTTTTGATTGTTTGATGTCACCTCTTCAAGAAACATTTATTGGCAAGGAAAATATGTCTTCTCACAACACTGAAGTGCACACTAAGTGAAGCAAAGCGCTCAACATGTTTTGAACCTCACTTTAGAGTAAAAGTGTGCTTTAAACGCCGCTTTGACAACAATGGCACGAAGGAGCCAAGATCCGTGTAAGGACACTAGGAAGAGACTCTGAACAATTCTCAATCGTGATGGGGTTCCACCAGGGATCAGCTCTTAGCCTGTTTCTATTTGTCCTGGCAATGGATAAATTGATGTGTCATATCCAAGGGGAGGTACCATGGTGAATGTTATTTGCACCATAATCTATCGAGGATTTGAAGTTAGTAACTGACTTTTCCCATATTAGTACTTTTAGTATATTGTCCTATTATCTTATTCTCAATTTTTTATTATTACTGGTTTCCTTTGCTTTATCATCACTACCGTATTGTCTTATTCTTTGAGTTTTGTTGGCATATGTTGTTTTCTTTTTGCTTTAATTATCGTACTATTTGCTACTGCTATTGTTTTATTCATCTTTTTGCTTTAAATTGCTTTACTCAAACCGAGAATTTTCCAGAAACAACCTATCTACCTTCCCAAGGTAGGGGGGTAAGGTCTGCGCATACACCACCCTCCCCAAACTCCACTTATGGGATTATTATATTGAGTATATTGTTGTTGTTGCCTTATGCTTCTAGTAAACTTTCTATTTTGAAGTTTCACAAGTGCTATATATTCGAAATGACAATTTTGGGGGTATTATTGTGTGTTCAGAATCCCTTCACTTAACAGGGAAACATTGAAAAGGAGTAAAGGACAAGTATTTCTTTTGCAATAATAGCCGACGGCCGTTGTTTCCATAAATCAAGTTTACTTAGCATGCAGTGTCTGGATCCAAAGTAAAAAGATATGTCCTATTTAGCAGCAGCTGGTCACGATGGAACCTAATTTTCAACAAGCAGGAAGATATTATATATATATATAGACACACATATACGTTAGAGAGTGAGAGAGAGCAATAAGGAAAAGGTACCTCCAATATGGCGTGGAACTCCTCTTTAGCAACCACGAGCCTATCAGTGTCACTTGAGTCGACAACGTAGATTATAGCTTGAGTATTAGGAAAATAGCACCTCCAGTATGGCCTAACCAGCAAAAGAACCCATGAAGGACCTTTCCACATTTCAAAAATCACGAAATGGGAGATGAGATATACATTATGATGGCAACTATAAGTTCATACATAGTAGGTACACAGTATCAAAAGATGCTGAGATAACAGTACGAGGCTTAACCTCATACTGTTATCTCAGCATCTTTTGATGCCAGAACATACTGCTGATTCTTTGAGCTTTTGGATGAGGGAGAGAGGGGAAAAGACCCAAAAAAGATGGTGGTCTATAGTACCTACTTGTGTCTGGTGGGCTACTTGGAGAGAGAGAAACCTCAAGTGTCATGAGAAGGAAGTTGAAGAAAATTGCATAACATGTTATTTTTTTGGTGTAAAGAAGATGGTATAGAAGAAACAGAACAGTTGGTAGATTTCCTTGGATCTATGTAATTTTGGATTTAGCTTGTAAATTTTTGGAGGTAGCCAGCTTACCCTTATTGCTGAAGAAAATACAACTTCAACTTTATCAAAAGAAAAAAACAGTATGAGGCTTAACCAGGGAAACAAGAGTGATTTACGAGAACCTCAGGAAGATATAGACCTTGTGTATCTAAAAGTCATTAAATAGTTCAGTTTTTGAGGCACTAAATTGAAGCAAGCCCCAACCCCAAAATGGCCACAGAAAAAGTGCAGGTTTGACTCGGCTTTTACTCATGCCTGAAGATAATCTTTTGATGAAGTAATAAATTTTTATTGATGTTTGAGCAAAAAACAAAACACCCATATACAACATGTATACCAAAAAGTAGAAAACATACAAAAATAAATGGAATTCTACGGAAGACATTAAGCCATCAATACATAAAAGGAATTTCATAGGTGCACCGAAACGAAATAAAGGATAAGAAGGTAATACTCAATGTACAAAATTCATCTCTACCCACTCAAAGCTCTCTTATTTCTCTCTTAAAATAATCCATATAAGTGCTGGTAGAACAACATTCCAAGCCCTACATATTTTCCTTCTTTTATCATAGTGACCATAGTTCCAAGTGAAAATAAGCTCTTTCACTGTGTGTGGCATCACCCAAACTGGCCCAAACCAACTAAGGATTTCCCCCCATAACCTCGAAATTGCCAAACAATGAATGAAGAGATGGTCAACACCTTTGACATAAGCAACCTTCCTCTTTCTCAAATTCTTAGACGCCAACATCACCCCCTCTTGCTGCTAGCCAAGTGAAAAGAAAAAAAGAACACACCTTTCTCTATACTTTTTGAGATCTAAATCGAGCTATATGGAAATGCATTCTCCCCCATAACCAGAAACATTTCATAATAAATTGTAACAGAGAACACTCTGTTATTCCTTGTACCCACCTCCACACAGGCATACATCGTGACTATCCTGCAATATACAAGCATACTTAGCTTGTCGAACAATAGACCAAGCTTTGGCACTCTGCCACCTTCTGGTCCTAAAGACGTGACAGTTCCCTTTAAAAAATATGCCAATCGTGAATATCTGAATTAATAACTTTGCTTGTAGCCTACAACCAGGGTATCCGATACATATTGTTCCATTTTTGGTTAAGAGTCAATAAAATCTTGCCAGCAGTGTGTCAAAACATCACAGTAGAGATTTGGACAACAGCATAAGCCTGCTACAGCCTTCCAAGACTCATGAATACCAGTAGTAGAGCCCAAATATATGGAGATCTTCAAATTTGGTGTCTTCACGTGCTATCCGGCTCACAAAGAAAAGCCCATAGATGTAAACAAGACATATATTTCCCTAGTTTCTTTCTAAACAAAGCAGAGAAGAATTTTTAGTTTTCTCAAAACTAATAGAACTTTTTCCTCAAATGATCTGGTTTCTGAGACAAGATCTTCAAGGTAAAATTTATGTATAAAGATTTTATTCAAGCTTCTCCTAGTATGTGTTAAGGCCAAACCACTTAATGGCATATTTTGTCAAGGAATATATACTAAGACAGAGCAGCAAAAGTGCAAGACAAGCTCACTGGGACACATATAGTAATTCTCCAATATGCTACAACCCTAAGACCAAGACGAATTGTCTAAAAGGAAGATGCCCTAACTGCCAAGTCCGTGAAAGCATTTATGCTATAAAGTAGTCACACAGATAGTAGATAAGATCTACCTTTACTTACTGTAAAATGTTCTATAAGCTAAAGAAGTGGTTGTCTCGTGGCCTAATATTAATGCTGAAGTACTAAAAATCAACAGATCTGATTTCTAGACACTGCATATATTGAGAAAAATCAAGTCTTGAATACATCGAACTTCAATTTTCAGCTTAATAATCCCAAATTGACTTGTTATTTCACATCTTCACTGATGAGCCAATTCCTGAATCACTGGAGCCAGTTTTACATTACCATCATGAATCCCATCAGAGAGTAAACTTGGAAGGTAAGGAAGTGAACCACTTATGACATTGGTCATCAAGTAAGGAACTCTAGATATTGACTAGGTGTGTGCAGTATGACCTTTATTTATAAAAGATATCACAAGTCTGCACTAGCACATCAACTACAAAAAGAAATGGAAAGACTGAAAGGGGAGGGGAGACGAGCATACTAATCAATGATATGAAGTTAACATCAACCATGCACATTAGTAGATTTCAAGATAGATACAAAAGATATGTACAAATCTTTTTATTATAAGTTTCAGAGTCAGTTAGAAGTTACCTGATACTAGTCTGTCCCCCTGCATTATTGTAAAAAGGGTGAAAAAAAGAAACATAATTAGAAGAAAGTCATATTGTTGATTCTAGGTAGAGAGGAAAATAAATAGAAATGACGCTATGCAGAAGAGCGCAACAAAAGCAAATCTGTCAAAACACCACAAAAATAAAGAAGAACCCTAAACAATGATCTTTGGTCTGAACAATCAGAGAGATTTGCACTATTACACTTCCATTTTTATTAAAAAACGGGTGTAGTTTAGTATTTTTTCTGAAGGGTAACATTCCTCTTTCGCTGTTTGCCTTTAAGCAGAAACAAAATTCAATTTTGGCTCATCGCATTATGCCTACCTTTCTGCCTAGAGCTCTCCAACCACAACCTATCCCCTATACTAACCATTCTTTATGTAACCCTTAGTCGAAATCTTAACATGATATAGCAAAACAAAATTGATGAGGAAAAGCGTAAATCACTAGGAAATGTAGCTAAAGGAATCAGATACACACAAATTGAACACTGAATAGTTAAGTTGTTTAACGAAAATCAGCAGAAACTCGCTTTTTTCGAAGACAAAAATCATCATAGCTCTTACAGTAAAGATTTGGGATATACGTCCACTACATGAAACTACACATTCTTTAAGCAGTAAGCAATGTGATCACATGCTGATAATCTTTCAACAACATACACAGTGCAATCTCACAAGTGGGTCTGGGAGGTAGGGAGTTGTTTCTCATAATACACTCAGCTCAAGGAAAAGCATATCAAAGTAGATGGAAAAAGAAATAACGGAAGTGATATTATAGAAAGCATGACAAAGCATTCTTGGAAAAAGAAACAATAACTATACATCACATGCTGAGAATTGTGTATTGAGATAATTCCAAGACTTTGAGTAATTTTTTCATGGCATGTTAGCCATGTGCCCATATAGATAGCTTTACTTTACACAAGTTGTTCTCAGTATCCCTGACAACATTTTTTTTTCCAACTCGTATCCTACCTTCGGGAGTGTAAGTTCAATGACAGGACTCATGAAGCGGACATGGACATGAGGCTTAATACACACGTCATACTCAAGAGAGGAAGTTTCAAGTACCTAGGTCAGTAAATCCAAGGTGTGAAGAGATTGACAATGATGTCACACATCATATTGAAGCCGGGTGGATGAAACTTGCATACGGTTAAAAATGTGTCATCAATACTTAAAGGTAAGTTCTACCATATGGTGGTTACACTGACTATGTTGTATGGGGCCGAGTGTTGGTCAATCAAAAACTTCCTTGTTCAACAGATGAAAGTAGTAGAAATGAGGATGCTGAGATTGATGTGTGGACAAATAAAGAGAGATCAGATTAAGAATGAAGAAACTCCGGACAAGGCGGGGGTGGTGATGGATCCTTTCCCACTTTGAGATTGCTTTGCATGTCTTTATCTGAAGTGCACACTTTTTATGAAGCATATGGTGGTGGGGTCCTTTCCCACTTTTCTCCCTTGGTAACTCAACACCCAATATTATGGTTGGAGGTGGAATATCTTTCCCACTAGGTAATCCCTCCTTTGTCAAGACATGCACCTTAATTACTAAGCTTTAGGATAAATTTTTTAAACAAAAAGGTGGTTTCCGGACCAACTTGTGTGCATCTTAACAATTTAACCGGGCACCTCCTATGATGTTACCTCTAACTAGCTCAGAGGTCAGGTAAGTTCATTAAGGCTTAGGCAAATGGAAAGAATAACCTAGTGTTTTTTTGCCTCTGCTGGAATTTGGAGACCTCATAGCTCTCCTCCCACTACACTAAACACTAGTTCAAACCTTTCTGTGCAAGCTTTAGGATACAATACGCCAGACACCAATAACCCATATACTGACACAAAGCTTAATTTAGAGATAAATGAAAGATCTACAATTTACATGAACTGATTACTCATTTTTTAATTTTGAGTGCCTGTGACCATCCCTATTGAACATATTTAGCCATGTAAAAGCATCAAAGTTGCGTGAAACTAGTGTCTTGTGCGAAAAGCTGCAAAAGTTTGAACTAATTTAAAAAACTGGGAAGAACTGAGGCCATCCTGTCTAACAAAACTTATTTTACGTCAAGGGAATTTCAAGGGAAACATTTACTACAGATATAAGCGTCAAGCAAAGAGCATGAAATGGGTGTCTTATGAGAATAAAGCTGGAAAATACTGAGCTCCTAACAAAACTGGGAAGAAAGCGAAGCATTATTCAAACAAAATCTAGTTAAGGTTCAGGAAAACTCAGAACATATAGAACAAATACTTTGCACCAAACGTCAAACTAATCCATTAGTTTACCTAGATCCCAAACTTGAAACTTTATATTGTTATACTGCACCGTCTCAACATTAAATCCAATTGCTGCATCATGAAAATCAACAAAAACCATCCATTACAAAAAAAAAACAGGAGAAACATACAAAGAAAACCAATATCCTCTCTTCACTTAAAGAATGTAAGAAAATGCAATGAAATTATAGCTCAACGATTAAGGTAGAGGCCAAGGTTCAAATCCCACTGAAGCATGGGTTTGCTCAAATCTGAATCTTGATGTACACCTTACTAGTGTTTGCCAGGCGGATGATTTTCCCACCCATAGATAGCACATAAAATTTCGTAGATACATTTCTACCTCATAACCCAAAAAGAAAGAGATAATAGACAATCACCATAGTTTCATTTTTATACTTCATATTCACTAGAAAATGGCTAAATTTATCTCTAATCAACTCGGCATTATAAATAGTCCTCCCTATTTCCATAAAAACGGTCTTTTTAACTAATACTCTCAAATGAAATCTATCAACATTGGTACACAAAAGCATTGCAACTATACTAACTCTTGTGTTGATTTACATTTTACACATCTTATTTCTTTTCAAGTAGAACTGGTTTATAGTATTCGTTTTGGTTTGAGTAAGATTGATACAAGCATAAAGGAAACAAACAAATCTGAATGAAGAATAACATAAGTAATGCAGGGAATCTTAGCAGCTCAGTTGGTTTGCGTTTGATTCCTTACTTTATAATCCCCTCCCCCCATTTCTATTCCCCAAGTAATCTTTCACTTCACTAAACTATTGAAAGGATTAATGAAAGAGAAATCAAGAAAAAGAACCTACTTGGAATAGTGGAAACTACTTCACCCATCTGAAGACGATCTGCATGATAAAAAACCCAAGAAAACAAGTAATCATCATACTAATCAAACTGAATATGAAAACCCAGAATTCAAATCAAAAAATAAGCAAAAGGGTATTCATAAAAAGGAACAAATCATACAGAGAATTGTTGTTTTGCCAGCATTGTCAAGTCCAAGAACTAAGATCCGAGCTTCTTTGTTTCCAAATAACGAAGAAAACAATCGTGAAAACACTAATCCCATTTCCCCCCCTTCGCTTGCTTTTCTGTATATACAAAATCAAAGTTCAGATCTTGAAGAACCCCAATAAGCAAAAGGCAAAATTGTACAAAAAAATGAATGTTTAGACAAATTTATGGTGACCCAATAAAGGAAAAAAACTAGATTTTTCATTGAAGTGAATTACCAGCTGATTTGGGAACTTGATTAGTGTTTGGGGTTAAGCTAAAAGAGAGAAAGTGTGAATTGGATCAACCAAAAAACACATATAGGACTAGCCAATTGAGATTTGGGTCATTTTTATTTTTATTTTTTTATTTTTTGAAAGTTATTTTTCAATCAAAAATGTTTTTCATAAGATTGGGTTTGACTCTTAAAAAATTATTTTTAAAAAAAAAATTAAGGAAGATTTGATAGTAGTGCTCATGAAAAAAAATACAAAATAGTTTTGGATATGTATTCTACTTTAAGAAATTTCATTCAGGTTTTTATAGTTATTAAAATATATAATATGAAAAAAAAATTAGAATTTTTTAAGATATCGTCAGAAATATTATTAGCGTAACAAGGGAGATAATAGTTTTGTCAAATTTAGGGGTGTTAGAAATTATGAAGTGCTTGATTCAAAAACTTTTTGTCCGATTTTGATTCTTTGTGCTTTAAAAAAAAAAAATTATAAAAAAAAAAACCTCATAATCTGAATTTGTATTTTTAAATATGTTAACATCCTTGACACTAATACTGATATTTATAGTTTACTAAGCGTGGACACCCATTAATATGCAAATCAACCCCCACCCACTTTTAGCCATAATTTTACGTTCCACATTTAGCAATCCTGTCCGAGAATAACAAGTGTTGATCAAGTTTAAGTAGTGCTGAAATTAAGGAACACTTGAGTCGGCCCACCCCGTACTCTTTGTTAGCCCTAAAGGAATTTAATATTTTTTGGAACTATCTTAGTGATCTCAATCTTTTGTGCCTTTTCGTTTAAAAAAAAAAAAAAAAGAAAAATATTTCTGTTCTGACCTCTCTGAAATTTATATTTTGTTGTGAGTTTTTTTTTACTATCCTTATCTATAAAGACTTATTCCTTAAAAAATAATCATGAGTTCATTTTTAATAAAGAATAACGTAGGAAGGTGACATACTGTGTAATCCCAAAATCAACCGAAGCCCAAGAGCTGAGTTTTTCGAATTTCAATTCAAAAAACTCTGATTGAAATAGCATTTTCATATTCATAGAGAATTTTTCTTTTTTTAATTAAAAAATTATTTACTAATTTTTTTTAAATAATTTAATAAACCTAATATATCATAGTTCTTGCGTTTCAATTTATTTCCTTTTTTCTTCACTCTATAATACTTATTACTTTAGAATATGAATACACCTCAGTGACGTTGCTTTTTTTACTTCTCTCTCCCCCGACGCTTTCATTTACATTCTCATTTTTTTTCCTTTTCTTTTTTTTTTTCTTTTTTTTACTTTCCCCCTCCTTTTTCATTGGCGTCTTCAGTTTACTCTTTTTTTCCCGCGCCCGGCCTTTTTTCTCCCCCCTCTTCCCTACCTTTTTCCCCTCCTCTCCCTCTCCTCTCCCCCACTCCCCCCCCCCCCCCCCTTTTCTCTCTTTTTTTCCTCTCCCTTTTCTTTATTTTATTAGCCCCTTCCTACTCCCTCTCCTCCTCTCCCCCCCCCCATTCACCTCCCCTTTTTGTCCCCCACTCTTTTCCCCCCCTCCTCTTCTTTCCACCTTCCCCCCCTTTTTCCCCTTTTTTTCTCTCCCCTCCTCATTCCACTCTTTTCTTTTTTTCGTTCTCTATTTTTTCTTTGTTTCCCTTATTAAACAGTTAAATAAAACCAAACAAAAGTCGTCTTTTTTTAATATAATTATTAATTTAATTTTTTTTTTTATTTACTAAGTAAAAAAATTACCCAAACCCTTCTCCCACCCCCCCCCCCCCCTTCTCTTTTTTTTTTCTTCCCTTCCTTCCTTTACCCCCTCCCTTTTTTCCCCCCCCCCGTTCCCCCTTTTGGGATGGTATTGGAAAACCGGGTAGGTCGTTTGGTGCTGATAGTTCGGTGTTTTTATTGACGTTACCTCTGTGTGTTATAAACGTTCTTTTTTTTAAACCCTTCAGCGTTTATCATTTTTATTTAACTTTTTCCCCCTCCCTTCCCCAAGCTCTTTCCTGTTCCCGCCCCTCCCTTCCTTTTCCCTCCCCACTTTTTTTTCCCGCTCGTTTTTCTATTTCCCATTCTCCGCCCACTCTCCCTTTTCTCCTCCCCCCTTTTTTTTTCTTTCCTGCCCCTCTATTCTTATCCCCTCACCCTCCTCCTTCCCCCCGACTATTTTTTTTTCCCCCCTCTCCCCTCTCCTTTTGCCTCCTTTTCTCCCCTTTCTTCATTTTTTTTCCCCCCCCCTCCCCATTTTCCTATCCCCATTCGCCCCTTCCTTCTTCTTCGTTTTTTTCCCCCCGTTCTTTCCCCCTCGTTCTTTTCTTTTTTATCCCTTTTTACCCCTTCCTTTCCCCCTCCTATCCTTAATTTTTTCCCCCTTTCCTCTTTCTTCCATTCCTTTTTTTCTTTCCCAGCATTTTTCCTCTTCTTTTTTTTCCCCTTCCCACCCTCCTCCCTTCTTCGTTTTTTATTCCCCCCCCTGTCGTCGTTCCTCTCCTTCCTCCTCTATACCTTTTTACCGCTGAATTGTCATCAAGGTTTTTAGGTTTCATTTATTAACCCCAATAATCAGTTAAATATACAAAACTCAAATACAAACTTATTTAACGAAAACCAAAAAAACTTTCCTGTTGTAAAAATAAAACGTTACAATTACTTTAATTCAAACCCCAATTTAACAGTAAATTTAAATTTATAATACTTTAATAAAAATAATATAAAACCTTTATATATAAATTAAATATTAATACAAAACCCCCCACCCCCGCCCCCGCCCCCCAGCCCGGGCGTGGATAGGCCCACCCCCCAATCCCCCTGCCCGTCCCCCGCATCACCCCTACCGTCGCCCGCCCTCCCCCCACGTCCGCGCCGCCCCACCTCTCCCCCCCCGCCACCGTGAGCGCGTAGCAACGGCGCCGGACTCTGACGCCCAACCGGGTGGCGAGCAATGGCCGCAGCATGACCCGCCGAGGCCCACCTCCACCCACGCAGAGGACACATACTTAATTTTCTAGTACAAATACAAATTTATAACAAAACCTATTCTTCTAAACTCACGAATCCCCTCAATTAGCTCTATCTTCTTGCTCCAAAACATAGCGAGCTCCGTACGCATACATATTAACAGAAGTTGAAAAAAACAATGTTTTCATTGTACTGGAATCCAATACTTTGATATCTAAAATTTAATTTCTCTCATTTTATCTTAAATGACATGCGCTTCTAGCTGCTATAATAAGAAATAACACTATTTTTAAAAACTCTACACAAATCTCTTTTCGAAGAGATATTTCAATCTTGTCAAAGGCTCCAATCACCAAACACACAGAATTACCTGCACATTAGTTCTTCAATAGTTCGAAAGGTATTTAAAAAAATAAAACCTAAGAAATTTTTTTTTTTTTCAATACCTGCAAATTTCATATTAACACATTGGGAACTTTTGTTGTGATATTGTTTGGACATATTTGTTCTAAGCCCATTTCTGTTGTTTTACATATTTGTTCAAGCCCATCTATGTACTTGGCCCAATCAGCCCATGTTTACTTTTCACCCATGCATCTCTATATATTAGATAGAGAATTAGATCGAAATCTCATCGAGAGATAATGGTTAGGGTTGACTGATATATATATATATATATATCTACTATATATATTATCTATATTATATAGATATATATATATAGTATAGCATGTCTTATCGTAGTTGATTGTGCATTCAAGCATGAGGAATGAAAATGCTTCGTTGGGATGAGGGCAGCTATCTTCATTCCTGTCAGACGAATTTGAATTAGTCAGACTAAAAGTAAATATTATATACTAAATGTTAAGCAAAAGAGACTACAAACTAAACGATTCAAGATGATCATCGAAACAGTGACATACATGTCAAGTCGACGACTCCAAATAGAAATTCATAGTGGAAGAGGAATTAGAACTTGTGGTTACGTCAAGACACGATTATGGTGGAACAATAATTATTCATTCATTTCAAATCAGATCAATTTCTTTGAATCATAATATATATCATAGGGTGGACAATAAATAAAATAACCCAATCAAACCGATAAGTAACCTAAAAAACTCAAAAAATCAAATCTAAGTCTAACTTAATTTTTTAATTTTTCTTGTTCTGTTGTTGATTCTTGCTGTTCTTCTTCGGTTTGGTGTCGGTATTTTATTTTTGGAACTTAGGTTCTTCGGTTCGAAGTTCGGTGCAAGGGTCTCGAAACTACGGTGTACCGAAGAACCGAAGTTTTATTAAATAAATTTTAAAAAAATTAATTATATTGCTTAGTTAATAATACTTTTATATATTTTTTAATCAAAATATTTACATGACACATTTAAACATTTTACTTAAGGCGTATATCCATTGACGACAAAAAATTGTTTTACTGATTAAAACATTATAATGAACAATTAGTTTCTGTTTTCTGTTTATGTACATAGTCCTTATATTTTTTCTCTTTTTATTCAGGGCAGGTAATGAGAAACCAAAAATATCATCGCATATTATTTTCCTCTTTATTTTTATTAAGCAAGACATAAAATTCTAACACTTTATTAATTTTCCACTTTATTTTCACTTTAGTTTTTATTTACAATACAAATTTACAACCAAAAAAATCGATTTTTAAAACAGCGATTCCTTCAAATACTTGGTGAAGCACGTGACACTGGACCCACCCTGCTCTATATCACGAGAACACACAGTGGACCCACTTGTCCACTTTGTACCAGACGACAAATGGACAATAAAATAAATAAATCTAAATCAAATAAAAATGAAATTGAAAAAAGAAAACAGAAGTAATATTAAATGAAAAAATATCATCTTTTTTTTTTTTTTCATAATCCTTCAATATAATAAAAATCTTTTTTATCATCAAAGGTTGTGGACCATGGATATGATAATTAAGTATTCTTTTATTTTTAATTAAAGTTATTGAATTTTGAAAATTGAATCACTTTCAGGTTAAATATTTTGGTGTGATTCTACATTATTTTAATTTTATAATAATTATTAAACATCAAATGAATTTTTATTTTTTTTTTATATTTAGCAAAATGAAAAATCACAGATTGCTAAGAAATACCTAATATATTGTATATTATATACTTTATAATATAAGGAATGCGTTGTATAAAATGGGATTACTAACCAAAATTGGAAATTTAACGAATTTTAAATTAGTTACACATTAATTCTCCTTGGTTGCTTTCCTTGATTACTCCAATTTCTTCACGAGCGACTCAAACATATTAATAGCATAAAGTAAAATTAAATGAGTTTTTAGACTTAAATTGGTAATAATTTTTATATAATTGATTTCTTCTAGTTTTCAATTATAATACAATCATTCTTATTTTAAACAATTTTTTGTGAGATATAGTACTCTAAATATATCAAATTTTCTTCTAATAATATTTACTTTTTTTTACAAATAATATTTAATATTTGCTAAATAATAATAATTTCTAATTTATTATCATTAAAAATGAGACCTCTTAAATTTAGAAGCGTAAAACACATACATTTTTTTAATACTATAAAGTCTCCCCTGAATTTCTTTGACATATTTTGTTCTGCCTTTATGAATTAACTAACTCAAACTACACAAAAGTCAATACAATTAATACAAAACACAATTTTCAATACACAATTAAAAATTAAATCATAAACATTATCACCTCATTCTATTACTTAATCATCGTGTATTATTATGACTTAATGTGAAAATAGAATATAAGTTTTTTATTTCTTACACTTCCTTTCGTCTAATATTTGTGTCATGTTTTTATATTTTTTACGAAGTTAAATTATCAAAAACTTGTAATACTCATATTTTAAAAGATTATTCTTTGTCATTCACGTATTCTTCATCATGCAAATTCGTTCATCCTTTGCAGCATCAATTATAATCAAAAATGTTGCAATTTATAGGACTTTTCATATAGTTTTAGAATATCGATCTAATTTTTTTGTGTTTTGTTTTTCGTGAATGATCGGCAAATTAATGTAAAGTTAATTTCACCTTGAAAAATTAGTCAATTAGACTTTCAAAAATGCAAATATGACAATAATTTCGGACGAAGTAAGTACCCTGTTTGAGACTTGTGCAACCCTCCCTTGTGCACTCCTCTGCCCCCGCCTCGTCCCTTGTGCACCCCCTCAACCTCTTCCGTCCTTTCTATTTCTACATATCGTAACCATCATCACATGATTGATCAAAAAGACAATAAAAAGATTTAAAAAGGATCTGGAGGTTAGGATGTTTATCAGTTAACAAAATTTCGTTCATAAAAAATTATATTATTCCATTACAATTAAATTTATATTTTTAAAATTTTTAGAGGAAAGTGAAAATCTCAATTCTAATCGGGGCCGGCTGGCTCTCACTATTCTCCTAGAACAATAACTCCCCCTTCAGATTCTACACTATCAAAGTCCCTTAAAAAAATTTCCATTCCTATTCATCACTCTCATTCCTCAATTCTATCAAATCACTCTCTATCTTAAAATCACTACTAATTCTATTCATCACGTATTCTTAACACCTCAATTCTACATCACTCTCACTCGGAAGGATATTCTTCCAAAGACTCTATTCTAAAGCTTCTATCCCACTCACTACGCCCTACTTTCTCCGCCTTCTCTTCAACTCTCACTAGCCTCCTCCCCCCGTCATGCCTTTCTCCATCAGTACTGCTCCTGGAGTGCGGGCCGCGTTTTTTCCTTGCTTCCCACGGCCGTGTGGGTGGCGGCACTCCCCCCATACGATTCTAAATCTCAAATTCTAAATCATCGCACTTCGATCACGTTCAATCATTCTAATCCCACTCGGGACTGGTGGTTGTTGAGAACCCAACAGTAGAGGGAGGGGGGGGCCCCCTTCTCTCGCCCGTCTGGCCTTCCTCCCTTGAATCACTTCGGGACCAGCTACCCCAAAAACTCATAAGATGATTCTATAAATATCATCAAATTTTCATTTAATCATATGTTATGAGGGGACGCTATGCATCGAAATTTAATACGATTAATAATTAAACTTAAAAGAGAGAAGATTTTTTTTTAATATATAGGAATTGGTAGGTCATGAGTCAACTTATACTTTACAAATATACATGACCTGGCTGCTTCATTAATTTTACGTTGTTTCAACTGTATTTTAAAATCTCTGTTATACGTGAATCTTATGTTAACTGATACAAATAAATAATAAAACACGAAAAAAACAATTATGAAAAGAAAAGTGCAATTAAAATTAATGAACAATACGTTTATTCTGTTGACGTAATTAATGGCAAATGTATAGATACTGTGTTGGGATGAAAAATTAAAATTTCATTAAACAGGTACAATAGCATTTAGGCAAGGATAAAATAATCGTTTAATATTTAAATGCTGGACTCAGATCAGGGGTGGCTCGACAGTATTAATGTGTCGTAGGCCTTCAAATTTAAGGGGCCTTATTTTTTATAATAATAGGTTATAAGTTATTGTTTTTAACAAACATTGAATACTTATTTGTAGAAAAAATAAACATCTCGTGAAAACTGAGTGATTATTAGCAAGCAATTTGACATAGTTTTGAGTACTATCTCTTAGACAATACTTTCAAATAGAAGGTTATATTATGATGAGGTGCAAACTAGCTAGAAGAAATAAATTATATAAAAGTTATTGACAATTTAAGTTTAAGGCTTCATTTAATTTTTGTTTTAGGCCACTAATACGCTTGAGCCGCTCCTTAGTCCGAT
Organism: Solanum habrochaites; assembly: GCA_027704765.1. Classification (NCBI taxonomy): domain Eukaryota; kingdom Viridiplantae; phylum Streptophyta; class Magnoliopsida; order Solanales; family Solanaceae; genus Solanum; species Solanum habrochaites. The sequence goes on along the minus strand of JAKWJA010002495.1, from coordinate 1,676,993 downwards.
TAAATTGAAATTCGCTTAGAAAAGTTTCACATTAGAGATAAAGCTTTTCTTAATAATGGCAGCTTCATATCCTTGCTCAAACTCGAAACCTCTTGATAATTCAACTTTAAAATTTTATGAGCTTAGTGACATAAAATAATCTAATAAATATTCACTATTGACTTGATACACACTTTAAAAAAACGATAAATAAGTAATATAAGTAATATTACTACATTGCAATTTGAATATATTAAACTTAATGTTTTTGTTTTAAGTTTATTACAATATAACGTTTCTTGCCTTTGCCCTAACTTTAAAGAACTCTTTGAAGTACATATTCTGGAAGTTTCTATTAAAAGTTGGACTAAATAACTATTCATATTACTTTGTGGAGTAGTTATTTTATCTTCAAATGCAAGATGTTTGGAAAATACATCTAGTTTTATATAAAAGATAGTAAAAATAATAATTGTATACTTTTGGTTCTTTTTGGTATTGATAGATTTGATTAATGATGCAAAATCTGTGTTAGATACACTTGAATTTATGCTGATTAATTTGATGTGAAGTTTGGAATTTGAACCAATTTTAGATATTTGGAATGAAACCACCTTTGGAAGGAATTCCTTAAGTGATTTTTTTTAGAGTAATCGAGTTTTATGAGATATATTAAAGAAAAATTACATGAATTGGTATATTTTTAATAAATCAATAAAATTACTGAGTTTTAATAATATTTTTTTATTTATTATCATTTATATCAATACTTGTTTAATCTTGCAATATGATTAAGAAAGTGAATTATGTATGCGCAATATTATGAAATTATAATTGGTTTTTTGAAAAACATCATTTATGTTGTTGGGAAAAATTTGACGCATGTATAGTATAATTGTATTAAAATGTGGTGGAATAAAATAAATTATCTCATTACATTGAAATAGAAAATTGTTTATTTGTAATAGGAATTAAACTTGTTGAATATGATTAAAAATGATTAGTGAAACAGAAATGTTATTGCTATAAATGGTATTTTTTTTTATAGTATATTTATGTAAGTTTCCTGTAGAAAATAAATAAATTATGTTTAGGGAATAAAAATTAATGATCTCTAATTACAAGACTTTCGACTAATCCTCTAAAATTGAATTTCAAATTCCTTATTACTATTATTTTTTTCAACAAAGTCATCAAAGACTTTGAAATTTATATAACTTTCCATCTCTATCATTTGAAAAAAAAATATATATGCTATAATTATATACTTTTAGTTTCAAGAAACTTCTTTCTATTTTACGTTAGGAAAGGGAAATATCTATTAAAAATTTTGGCATCCAAAATTGAAGTAATGCTTTCATTATTAAATGCTTAATGATGACAAATAACGAAGGACGTGAATTGTAATGGAATAGTTAAAGTATCTCAATTTTTAATATTAAATTTTGAATTTTTAATTCATAAAAATAAAATACTATTGATGATCGCCAAATCCATATTCGAGTAAGTTGCGATACAAATATTAAACATTAAATTCTAGCGAGAAATCATTTTTAAAAAAAAGACAAATTGAAATTAAATGATGGGTTCATGCAATTCCTTTGCCCTCATGGAACAACTTATATGAAAATAAAGTTGATCCAAGAAGTCTATTCAAATGTTGAGTGTCAACCAATCTTTTAAATGTAATTTGTAATCTTATTTAGGTAATAAATGTTAGATATTGAGCATGAGTCGTGGATCGTTTTATATAAGTTAATTTGATATTATTATGACATTGTGCGTTTTTTCTTTAAATCTACGTTACGCTATGTAAATTCAAATTATAAAGGAATAATGCAATGCAGAAGTATTCCATCAATCTATGTCCGAATTTTCAAAGATACACTTATATTATTCTAAGGTCTTATTTCCCCCTGAACTTATTTTATTAATAATTTTCTACCCCTTTTCGACCTACGTGATACTATCTTGTGAATCCAACGCTGGTTGACTATTTTTTTAAGCTAGTATCACGTAGGCCGAAAAGGAATAGAAAATTACTTATAAAATAAGTTCAGGGGGTAATAGGACATTAGTATAGTATAAGTGTATCTTTGAGGTTTTGGACATAGGTTGAAGACATACTTTTATATTTTTCTAATTATAAATTAACATTTTAATATAAATATCAAATAACAAATCTAAAAAAAATAAAATCATAATATTATGATATCATTTTACTATCTACATAACTAACTTTACTAGAAAAGCTATAAAACTTTACTCACATTTGATCTTTGTGATAAAGTAAATTAGACAAACTTTTCACTTCTCTTTCTTGTGATCTAACACTAGATTTTTTTTTCTTCTTTTTAACAAAAAACTAATAAACTTCTTCACATCACTATCAACTTCCACCCAAATTTCATCTTTATAATTTTTTTAGAAAAAATAACAACACCCACCCCCCAAAATAATAAAAATAATAATAAAAAAAATCCACCATCCTCAATGTAGGCCCCACGTCGGCACAGCCATATGACAATTAATACAAAATAATATCATGCTTTGTCATAAAATCTTTTTTGTGGCCAAAATTTATTACACGTGTCACACCTATACTAGTCAGCATCAAGATTTCCCTTAAGAATAAGAAGCAATAGTTGTTCATTTTGCTAGAAGAAAAAAAAACTACATTAACAAAGCTTAGCCATCAACATTAGGGTAGAGAAAAGAAGGATATGGGCATATTTAGAGAAGCCCCCAATTGTTTTCCCGGAGGATGGAACACCGGCGCGGCGGCACGGATGGCAAAGTCGTGCGAGTGTTGCGACCTGGCCGCCGCGCTGGTGTTCTGTCGCACGGACAACACGTTCGTGTGCCTGTCGTGCGACACTCGCTTGCACGCCCGCCACGAGCGTGTGTGGGTGTGCGAGGTCTGCGAGCATGCGGCGGCTAGCGTCACGTGCAGGGCTGACGCGGCCGCGCTGTGCGTCGCGTGCGACCGCGACATCCACTCCGCGAACCCGCTCGCCCGGCGCCACGAGCGGGTTCCCGTGGTCCCATTTTACGACCCGGTGGAGTCGGTCGTTAAGTCCACCGCCGCCACACTCCTCGTATCAATCAACGGTACCACAACCACAACCACGGCCACGATCACCCCGGAGTTGAGTAAAGTAGATACTTGTATTGGACACGATGAAAACAACAATGATCCATGGATTCCACCAAACCCAATCACATCAAAACTTCCATTAAACACAGAAATGAAAGGAATGGATTTCATATTTACAGATTCAGAAAACTTTCTTGATTTTGATTATCCTGCTTGTGTAGACACACAATCTCAACCTCATTACAATTCATCAAATGATAGTGTTGTACCAGTACAAACTAATACTCCAATTAAATCATTGCCATTTCATCATCAAGAAAAACATTTTGAGATTGATTTCACTCAATCACACATCAAATCTTACAACACCCCATCACTCAGTGTAAGTACCCCAAAAACAACAAATCTTGAAAATTTCATCTTCTTCAAACTTTGAGCTATTTTCTTGAAAATCCCATCATTTCTAATTTCAATAAAGTTAGCTTTTTTCTTGTTTTTTTTTAACTAAAACTCATCATTTTACAAATACCCAAAATTGCATTTTCATGAAATTAAGCTAATTTAACTTTATTTTTATGAAAAACCCATCATTTTACCAGCACCCAAAATTGCATTTTTCTTGATTTTTATGAAAACCCCATCATTTTACCAGCACCCAATTCTGCATTTTCTTCAAATTTAAGCTCTGTTTCTTGTTTTTTTTGTTGAAATCCCATCATTTTATGAACACCCAGATTAGCATTTTCTTGATATTTGAGCTAACTTTCTTGATATTTTTTTTTTTGAGAAACCATCATTTTGAGCTAAAATTTCTTCATTTTTTGTGGGATTTTTCTCAGGTGTCTTCGTCTTCATTAGATGTTGGAATTGTACCAGATGGAAGTTCAATTTCCGAAATATCATACCCATATATAAGAACTATGAATAACAGCAACAGCAGTATTGATTTATCGAATTCTGCAAATCATCAAGGTGAAAAATTACTGGGTTTAGATAGAGAAGCAAGAGTTTTGCGATACAGAGAGAAGAAAAAAAACAGAAAATTTGAGAAAACTATTCGTTATGCTTCAAGAAAAGCTTATGCTGAAACGAGGCCAAGAATTAAAGGTCGATTTGCTAAAAGAACAGACGGAAGCGCCGGCGCCGGCGAGTTTGATGACGTTGACGGGATTTTCTCCGGCGCCGATTTCATTGCGGCTGAGTCGCGATACGGCGTCGTTCCTTCGTTTTTAACTTAATTTAATTATTATATTAAAAAAAATAGTTTTATTTTCTATTTTTAGTTTATAAGTTGTACTAGTATTTCCAGTTACCCGAAAATATCCAATGTGTATTGGGTTTTTTATGTACTAATGGAAGGGTATTTTGGTAACTAAAATAATAGTCAAACTTTTTTTTTTGTTATATTTTTTTAATTACTTGTTTGTTGAGGATCTATTATTAAATTTTAATTGGTTGTTGACTCAAAATGGACACGTAGTAGATTTCAATAATAAAATATTAATAAAATAATTCATATCATTTTTTTTCTTAAATTTCTTATTGCGAAATGAAATGATATGAAAAGATTAATATTTTATATCTATGTTATGAAATTTATTTGATAAGTATAAATTGTTCATTTACAATTACGTACGTTAATTTTTTTTAAAATAATCAATATTTATAAATTTAAAATTCTAACTTAACATCAGTCATTTGTAAAAACATAGATAAGAATGTGCTATGTATAAATAATAAATCTTGCAAGATCTGACCTTTTCGAATTTCGTAAATTACATATAACGAAAGCTTAATTTATCAAGACGATCATATTTTATTACTTCTAGTTGGTTTGTTTGGGATGTGTTTCTCAATTATGATTTGATTATTCAAACCAACTGCACCACCACTAGGAGGGTTTTAATTTTTTTAATATATAAATACGTAGCTACGTTGTATCTGAACATTGAAAGAAGTTTATTATATTTTATTAGTTGTATAAAGCTTATGAAGAAGGAAATGGGAAAAAAGAGACCATAGTGATAAAATCGATAAAATCTTTCATGAGATAGATAATATCGATTTTTGATAATTTGCTAAATTTCGTTATACAATGATCGTTGTCTGAGTTCTAAAATATAATTCTATAAAGAGAAATTTTTTAGGTAAGAAATATTTTTGATTCGGTAAGCGCATAGATTTGAGTTGATTATATTAGTCAACATACTAATTATATGATAGTTAAAGAAGAAAGAAGAACCAATAAAATGATTTCTTCAATATTCTTAACAAAACGTATTAAATTCAAATCCCTAAAAGTAAAAATATCTATATGAGCATGCAAAATCGATATAATTAGGTCAATAAATAAAGAAGAAAAGGAAAGGAGCCTATAATAATAGAATTTGACTCCTTTGGAAATTCATTATTAGTCACACATATTTTCTTACATATATAATGGACATCCGGCTATTTTTTTTTCGGGTTTTTCAGAGATAATCTTCTATTTTCATAAGATAAGGATTTATGTATATATTATTTTCAAATTACACTATATAATTAAGTATGTTATTACTAAATTTTATAGATACCCTCATCATACTTTTGGGACATTAATATCTTTGCCGTTCAAAAACTAAATAATATGTACTTTTTATAACGGATATACAATTTTATCCATAGATCCAATATTTATTAAATATCAAATCAACGGATAAGATTGTGTCACGTGTCCTTATTTAGTTTGCCGTTAGAGTGAAGGACATATATGCTCTAATTTTTGAATGACATCCCAAAAATACGACGTACGATATCTGCATGCCACTTACGTGAGTATATTTGTGTCTTTTCCCTTTATAGAATATATTATTTTCTCTCTTTCAAAGAAGATCTGTTTCTTATATGTAATTGGCTAATATCAATCCATTCTCAACCCTACATTTTTGAGTTGTCAATATCAATATTGGCTGTGGAGATATATCTGTTTCTGAATTTTTATTGGCTTATACTTACTGTATTTATGTCCCACATTTTTATAATGTTTAGGGCAATTATATCATAAATATATTATTATATTTTAAAAATTGCCTTATCCAGCCGACCATTCACCTGTCCTTTTAGCCATAGCCACTTTGATAAATAAATATTAACTTTTTCCTTCTATTATTTTGACTAAAGGATTTAACTCCGATAAATATCTTTTCTTTCTTAATCGAATATTTCGAGTTTGAATTTTTATGATTATAGTGTTTGTTTTTATGAGAGAGCACTTTACTCTTTAAGGTGTGACTTTCTAGCATGAATTTAAATTTAATTAGACTCCAATATAGACATCAGACATCGAATTATGATTTATTTTTTAAAAAAAAAAACTATGCATATTTGTTGCCAAAATGCCACTTCAATCATGGCGATATAAATTGTTTGTTTACACATATTTTAAGTTGTGTAAATACGAAGGGTTTCTAGGAACTATATAATTGTTTTTGTGTGATTTATAGGTCAAAAATTTGATATAATACTATGTATTTAGGATCTATATAACACCTTATTGATAATTATTTACCTCTTTAGAAAATCCTTTTGAAAACTAATTATATTTTAAATAGAATGAAATTAACATGTATTTTCTAAACATATATTTAAAATAATCTTTTATTTCAACGTTAGATCATACGATAAACAAATTCAAAATTCATTAAATTTTAAGATAAAAATCAAACGCGGAATTGAGAAAAGATTTCATTAATTGCCTTTAGAGTGGGCCATATATCTCTTTCTAAAAGTTGCCCTTTGGAGTATAACATGGTATATCTTCTCATAAATTCTCATTGGCACAATCCATAATAGACTTTGTTTATTTTCGACACCAACCTTTATCAGACTAATATAAATAATAACAACTAAGCTAAGAGAAAAAGTTAGGTTAAAATTTTATAATTTTTTTTCTAATGAAAGTTGGGCTGGATTGAGACCCAAGAGATGTTGCCAATTTACTAAATATTAGTTAAGAATGTTCTCAAAGTTTCCATAGAGGTGATGAGGTGTCCAAATTCTATAAGTCAGATTAATTTTTAGTTAATAGTTATAGTCACTATAGTTATTATAAAAATAAGATACACGCTATTGTCAATTAACTAACGATTTGCTAACCTGAGATATGATTTGAAATTAAAAATGTGTTTAATATTATGTAAAACAAGTCTATTAAAAATATTGCGAACTTTTATATATACTATAAATAAATTTACCTAAGTAGTTATAACAATTCGTATTTTTATGGAGTTTCATTGATTTTTTTATTTTAATTGACAAACTAAAGATAGTAATAATCCCATCACGCTAAATCTTGATCCCCTTGTGGATTTTTATACCTAGGGGCAAAGCTAGAGGTGAAAGGGATCCATTCAAATTCTACTCGTTAAAAAAATTATACTGTATATATAATATTAATATGTATATATGTATATAAAAGATATACATAAAAAATGTAATAATATATTTGATATTTATCTTTTGAATGATCTGATAACGTATATATACCAAACAAACAAATGATTAGGTCAATTTAATATTTTGTAAGATTTCTAACCACATAATAGGGAATTCAGTTTCAAGGAATATAGAGTACGAATATACAAGAAAAAATTTAATGTTGTGACATTTCATAAACACCTTTGTCTAATAATTTGTCCATAACTAATTTGTGTATGATTACTAACAATATTTTTAGGAAAAATGACAAATCAAATTATATTGCCACGAGATCGATTTATTTGGTTTTACAAAGTTGCGTGAATCCACGATAGGATAAAAAGCTACCTAACAAAATATTTTTCGATTCTAAAATTTGAATTATTTAATTAAATCCGAAGAAATTTTACTTTTAATCTTATCATATTCTTTGGTGGTGCGTCTTCAATATCGTTATATAATTCATCTATAAAAAAAGTAGTACACACATAATTTTTATTAAGTAAACGACCTTTTAATTAATTAAGCAAATACTTAGAGAGATTAAATATTGTTGTCACATTTGTTCCCTTTTTGAGGGTATGTATTCACTTATTTTTTTATTTGATTCTAATGTTCTAACCTATCAATTAAAGCAGAGCGTGTATTCTAAATTCGTTGATTTATATTGATATTTTTTTCAGACTTACGTCTAAATTTTATTTTTATTTTAAAAAGTCGTATAAATATAATTCTGAGAAGTTATCCTTTTAAACAATAAAAGACTCGAATATAATATTTTCTCATGTACTATTCAAACCTACAAGTAAAATATTAAACCATCAAATTCTAGCTTTTGCGGTAGCTTATAAAATTTGTGATCATTATAGGACATTTTATTTTAAGATTTTCAGTTTACTCAAGAAAAGTCTTGATAATACAGTCTAAAAGATCTATGAATTACAAAAAATTCATTTATTGAACAACTGAAATAATTTTTAGACCATGGTTCAAAAAAAAGTTCGTAATCTAATTTAATGGTCTAAAAAAATAGTCATATACAAAACATTTAAATTTTTATCTGTATTTTAAGAACTGTACAAATAAAGTTCTTGAGAAACTACCCATAGTAACAATGGTACTATGGTAGGCTCAAATTTAATATTTTTTCATATTATTTGATCTGGCAAATAAATTATTAAACTGTCTGTAGATAATAAAATTCGCGTAGAGAAAATAATAATTAGGTTTAGAAAATTATAGCAACAATTGATTTATTATTTCAAATGCGAGTGTTACAATCTCTATGATTCTTCTGAATTCGCCTTTTCAAATATAAATTTAAGGTCGTTAAACTTGATCTTACTGGTATTTATACTTGCTCTTAATCTCGTATCTTTATCTTGACTTTATGTTGAACATTATCTTAACTTGAACTTTATCTTGACTTCTATTTGGAATCCAATGGCTTCGGCCTTGGTCAGTGATCTCTATGATCTTCCTTGAAACCTTGAAATGCTTGAAACTTGTAGAAAAATCTGCAGCTGTTTGATCCACGAGCCTTTCTCAAGCTTCTTGTTAACATTCTGACCGTCTTTTCTGAATTCTTAGACCTCTTATTTATAGTTTTAAATAGCTAAAGTTGCGATAATAGCGGATTTTTACTTAAATTTATATTTACATCTGAATTTAATAATTAAAGCAATAAAAAATCTTATAACATTTTATTTGGACTAATAGATTTTAATTTACTATTAATTTAACCATTTAATAAATTTTATATTTAAACTAAATTTTAAATGATTACACTATTTTTCTTACATTTGCAGCGACTTATAATATTTAAGATCATTATATAACATTTTCTCATAAAATCTCAATTTACATAAAAAGTCTTTACATCATAATTTTAAAGGTTCATCAATTAGAAATAAATAAATAAATAATCATTTACCAAACAACTGAAATTCTCTATGGTCTAAAAAGTCCATTGTCTAATCTAATGATCTGAATAAATAATCATTTACTAAATATCTATATTTTATCCCTATTATTAAAGTCATACAATTATAGTCCTTCCAAAAATAGATATGCTCAAATCTAATATTTTGTCATATATTATTCAATCTTACAAACAAAATATCATACTATACTTCATTTCACCTTCAAATCTTTCAATTTTAACTATGTACAAAGTAAATATATAAATTTATATGAAATTAAAAACATAGTTATATTCATCTTACATGAAAAATTATGTCTTAGTGACGTATATTATATCATATAAAACTTATATATTACTTATTTAACTTTATACTTGTTTAAATGTTTACTTATTGCGTATATAAAATTGAAGAACGAAAGTATGAAATGATATCAAGTTGAAGGATACATTTATGTACTATGTCAGTTTTAAAAATAAAGAAATAAAAAGAGAGTGTTAAAAATGACAAAAAGTCCAACGTCGGTGGTTAATGAGATGGGTGTACTCCTTATAAGGTTTGGATAATCTTCCTCCCGTTGAGCTAGCTTTTAAGGTGTGAGTTAGACCTAAGACCTAATTTCACATGGTATTAGAGCAGGGTCTGTCTCACCCGATGTTGAGGACCCCAAACTCAACATTATCCACGCACCAAATGCTGAGCACTGAGCATGAGGTGGGTTGTTAAAATGACAAAAAAATCTCAAATCGGTGGTTAATGAAGTGGATGGACTCCTTATACGGTTTTGACAATCCTCATTCCTTTGAACTAACTTTTGAAGCGTGAGTTATGGCTAAGACCTAATTTTACAGTCATTTACTAAACAAATATTCCGAAAAAGGTTAATTGTCAAAAATAATAGCCACCCTCTTGTTCTTATCACTTTTGTTGACATTATATAGAATTGACAAGAGAAAGACAAAAGTGGGCCCAATTACACGAGGTTAGCTCGTGAAATTCACGTGTTATGTAGGCCCATAATGGCCCATTTTAGAACAAGAAGTTGATCTCCAATTGCCATCTTACCAACAAGACATTTTGGCCATCTTTTACTCTCTTTGTCTCAAATCCATCCAAGCACTTCACTTTTTATTTTTTTATACATTATCACGGTGTATCGAAAATAACTGTTCTATCTTTAATATGGAGATTCGATTGCGTATACTCTATCCTCTTCAGATTTCACTTGATGAGACTATGTTGAGTATATTGTTATTGTCGTTGCTGTAATCACAGTATTGATTAATTTACGTGCATCTTAACTATTTTTTAGTGTGTCTACTATCTCTTACTAGTACATGTACTAAGTAACTTTGTTCACCTAGTTTTGAATAAAGGAGAAAAAATTATCTCATATTATACACCTAATGTACTTTTTTTTTTTCTATATGAGATTTGTGTATTTTTTTGAGGTGGATAGGGGTAGGCCAGGGTACAGTCAGCTTGACTATCGATGAATAATCTTAAAAGGTGTTTGTCGAAATTTATAAGTTGGTCGAATTAACTTATAAGTATATAGTTTTTTAGCTTATTTGCTTAAACATTTTTTAAGGGCATGTTGGTATTTTAGCAGTAAATTGGTTATCAAACACATCAAATGTCTTTTTTTTTCGATTTTAAGCTCATCAAACACAAATATTTAACTTCTTATGCATTAATCAGTTTTAACACCAAAAAGATATTTATTATCAGCATTTAATGCTTTAGTATTTTTAATGTCAATACTTTGCGTACATAAATTTTCTGTAAGATAAAAACAAAAACTTGAGAAATCAAAGAAAATGACACAATCATAACAAAAAGGATATAATAATTGACAAATTAAAGAATCAAAATGTTTTTAAAAAGTACCTTATGAGAGTACTTTGATTACAAAAATTCTCTACTCTTATTTTTTTTATCTATTACACATGGCAATTTGCAATTGGGTCATAATACACGATCACCAACTGATATGGTGCAGTGAATGAGACTGATCTTTTCAGGATCAAAGGTGTCGAGTTTGAATATTGAATATAAAAAAATCCTTGATAGCGAGTACTTCCTCTCCAAATGAGGTTACGACGTGAAGTCATAATACTCAAGCTCTAATATACTATAACAAAAGGGCATAATACATTAAACATTAATTAGTGGGAAAATCTATGGAAAAATGAGGGAAATTAATTCAACATTATGATGAAAACTAAAGATTAGAAAAGGTCTTCTAAAATTAAATCAGAAGGAAGATCATATCCAAAAACCATTGAGTAATCATTAACTTCATCACTTGTAAATTTTGGTATTCTCCAACTTTTTGCTGCCTCAGAATCATCCCCATATCTCAACAATTCTAACACCTAAAAGAAGAAAAAAAATATAATCGATCATAATTTATTTGATACTGAAACATTATATAATATAACTAATCACTATTTTACCTCGGTCGTTGACGGACGCCATACGGAAGATTGTCTTACACAATATGAAGCTGTAAGGACCATTTTATGTAATTCGTCCATATTAAATTCACCCTCCAACTTTGGATCTACTAGTTCGATTAATTTTCCACCTTCCATCAAGGGTGTCGCCTTAAAAAAAAGAGAGTAAAATTTTAGCAATTAAATCAAATAACTTACTATATAGATAACAAATACAAGTCTATAAATATCTTATCATCCTTCATATTGATTTTCTTTTGAAAGATATCATAATATATTTGTTGAAAAATTATAATTTTTAGATTTTTTTGCCTCCATTATATTACACGTCATTTTCATATCCAACTTACACACTTATTTTAAAAAAAAAAAAAGTTAAAAAGACAAGCCAATGGGATATTTTTTAGAGCAATTATTATTGTTAATTAAATGTATGGACCAATGTCCAATATGTATTTGTTTGTTTCATTAGATTTTTTCCCCAAAAATTCTAAATAAAGTAAAAATCAACAACAAACTGTTTTTTTCTTTTTGACTAAGCACATAGTATATATAATTGTTTAATAAAGAAAGTAATTTCCTGTTTTCATTTATATGACATTTTTTTGGTTAAAAATAGTGAACGTAACACATACGTCCTTTTCTAGAAATGATTTTGTTTTAAACTTCTCATATTATCCTTAATAATATGATTGATTTATAGCCATATAAATGTATATTAATAGTTTTAAACCATAAGTTTCAGAAGTCATGTTTCTTTCTTTCTTAAACTTCTACTACAAAAAAAAGTTACAATTATCTACAAACTTCGTTGCTTATTCGACATTAATTTGCTCATAGCTAACCAAATTTTGTAACAATCTATCAGTCAATACAAAAAACGTCGTACATGTTCCTAAAACTCCTTCACATAAATTGTGACAGAAGAAGTAGTATCTTGAAACTCGTGGACATAAACATATCATAACATCTTTGTAAATGTAATTTTATTTTTTTAAAAACTTATATTACGTGTACCATAATATTTATGTGACTATAGAAGCTTCTCACTAACAATAAAGATAAAACTTAAATTAAATAATTTTTTTTAAAAATAAACTAAAAAAATAGAGGTAAAAGGAATAAATAAAACTTACCCATAAAAGTAGATTTTGTCTTGATGAATCCACAGGCCTTCTACCAGTAATAATTTCAAGAAGAAGAATACCAAATGCAAAAACATCTGTTTTTTCATCCACAATTCCATGCATGAAATATTCTGGTGCTAAATATCCAAATGTGCCTTCAATTGGAATTACAGCATGGTGTGTCCATTTATTTGGTAGCCATTTTGCTAGCCCAAAATCTGATATCTTCTCAAAAAAAAATAAAAAATTATGAAAAATGAGAGATTAAAAAAAAAATATATTTCAATTTCATCTTTAAATCTTCCATATTGGTAGAAAAGTAGATATTATGTAGACATTGAAAAAATAATAATCAGTATTTGAAAATTCGTTAAGTAATAATAAATTTTGATATAATAATAAATATCACGATATTATCATGTATTTTAAGAATATAAGAGAAAAAATTAAAAGGGTAATGATTGCAAGACTATTAATTTTTAAAAAATAGCCAAAGTATGGAAATTTGTAGAAAAATAATCATTTTTGATATAGAAACACCATAAAAATTATTATAGAATTCGAACTTAAGTGAAATATTCATGACATTTTTTAACCATTGACACTTGCATTAATTCCATTACGAAAAATGAAACTTCATGACAATGTGTTGTATATTTTATCTAAGATAATGTAATAGAATTTCACCTTTTAAAATTTGAAACTTATGAGACTAACTCATGAATTCCAAACATATCTATTTCTCAATGACTTTTGAATATTTGGTTATTTTTTCGAAATCAAATTCGAAAAATGGCTATTTTTTTAATTTTATTCGATACATAAATATACTGAATATTTGATAAAAATTGCGAATAAAAAACGTGCTTTATGAGTTGTACCTGAGGCTCATAGTCTGGTCCTAGTAGAACATTTGATGCTTTGATATCACGATGTATTATACGATGTTTACAACATTTGTGAAGATAATGTAAACCTCTAGCAATTCCAAGGGCAATTTTATATCTCATTGGCCATTCAAGTGATTTATTTGATTTTCCTGCAAAAAAGCATTAAAAAGCCAAAAAATATTGATCATCGGTTCAACGTAAAATATTCCAAATCCATTATATAATATATGTAAAAAATTATCTAATGTTGTCAGTATTTACCTCGCAGAGGTGAAATAACAATCTATTAAACGTTAAAGGTATTACAAATTTTAAAAGTTGAAAACTTGAATCTTTTCTGGTTAAAATTACTAATTTACCCCTGACAAGATCATGGTGTGTGTACAAAAAACCATCTATATATATATTTGTAAAAATTGCTCCGTAGCTAGCTAACAAATCGTTCATATCGTTAATATAATAGAACATGGATTGTTCAACTTGATTAACGATGAATTAATTTTATTGTTTAACTACAGAATCTATCGATCGAGATAAATTAGGTTAAAAAGACATACCATGTAATGCTGAAGAGAGAGTGCCATTTGGATAGAATTTGAAGATGAGATAGAATCCATTTTCAATGCAATAACCAACTAAACTTGCTGTATTTGGATGATTAACATGGCTAATTACACCTAATTCCATTAAAAATTCTTTTTCTTTGTTCATATTATTGCTATCTTTTGCTAATCTTTTTACTGCAATTCTTCTTCCATCTTCAAGATCTCCTCTATATACATCTGAGTATCCTCCTTGTCCAACTAAATTCTCTACAAAAAGAAATAAATAAATCAATGATAATTCACAAAATTGAAATTTTATATTCATGATTTAACAATTACGTTTAGTCCCAAATAATATATATATCCTTACTATTTTATTTAGTAAGATCTTTTGAAAATGACTTCTATTTCCCATAAGATATAAGTTATGGCTATAAATTAAATTTGTTATCCGGAGTCAAAAGTTCAAGACCAAACACCCTTTTAAAAGAGATTTTACTTTCTCTCCTAATGTACTTAATATATCTGAGTTACATATTAATGTATCTGAGCCACTACTTAATGTATCTAAGCTACATATTATGTATCCGATTTATTTTATAATGTATCCGAGCTACATATTATGTATCCAATTTATGTTATGATGTATCCGAGATACTCTTTAACGTATTACAAATTTTATGTGATTATTATAATTTAAAAAATGAAAATAAAATATAATTTAACTTTTTACACTATGGGATTTATATAAATTAATACTTATTTTAAAAGCCACACTTAGCCATTGGCCTAGTGGACCTAATTCAAGGAGTAGCCTAGAAAGCAGGCCATTTGGTCAAATATATACGTGTAACTCTTCAATGTCATACATATGTAACCTTATGCATAATTAAATATATAATCATGTAATCGATTTAGAAAGATTTTATTAACCTGTCCTAGCATTGTCATGTGAAGGTCCGTTTCGAAAGAGGTAAAAGACATACTTATATATATAACACATGAAGAACACAAACCTGGATGAAAATAATTTGTAGAACTTGCAATCTCCTCATAGCTAAAACACTTCAATGGAGACATTTGTTTAGTTTCCTCATTTTGAAATCTTGAACTCTTCTTTCTTGAGCTCAAATCAAAAGGTGAACGTAAAAAAGACGAAATTCGCCTTAATGGAGACATTGGTTTCTTGAATTGATCTTGTTGATATTTGAATTCCTTAGTCACTAATGATGATGATGATAATATTGAAGATTTAGTGATGGAATTTTCACCAAAACTTGAACTATTTTCTTCTCCTTCACATCCATTTAGTACAGTTGTTGGTGAATTCCTTGTAATAATTTGTTTTTCTGAAGAAGGGGAATTGTTTTCTTTAAGCCATCTTGAACTAGGTTGATGATTTTCTGCATACAATTTGTGTATCTAACATTAATTTCACGTATGATTATTGAAATTTATTCAATATAAATAACAAGTAAAATTACGAGTTATTTATAATCACGTTAAAATAAGGCAAATATATTCACTATATAGAGGTAAAGCAAGTGCTATTTTATTGCATTAAAGTAAATGAATTGTATCAACGGTAACATAATAGTAATGAAATTTTATCCATTGATAAAGGTTGACTTTTTTGATGTGACAAAAAAGTGTAGGGATAGTGACTTAATTGTTCTAGTAAGTAAAATTTCAATTATCTAACATGTGACATTAAAGTAACTGAATTGTATCAACTGTAACATGATAGTAATCAAATTTTATCTACTATAATGATACAAGTTGATTGTACTATAATAGTGGGTAAAATCTATGACTTGGTATGATCAATACTGAATCAATTGTTATAGTAGGCAAAGTTTAGTTACTTTGACGTGATAAAATATATAGTTCTGTAACTTTTTATATATAAATAAAATTCAGTGACTATACGTAAAATCAAGTTAATTTTTTGTGTGATAGGAAATTGAATTACCTTGGATTCGAATGGAATTGGAATGAATGTTATGTGGTGGTGGTTGCCCTGAATTTCTAGCTACCACAACTAGTGAACAATTATCTGGAACTCTTTCACAACAATACTTTGCAATTGTGAATGGATATCTGAAAATTATAATAATAATAATAATAATAATAATAATAATAATAATAATAATAATAATAATAATAATAATAAAATGTCTTAAAGTTACCTGCAAGTTTTATTCTTTTTGCCACCAATGAGAAGATAATCAGCTGGAATACTTTTAGCCTCTTTAATTAAACCTCTTCCTGGATTAGAACTAAAACCAACTCTTGCTTCTAAATCTACCTGAAAATTTTCAATAAACTAAATTAAATCAATAGAAATGACAATACATTTTATAATATTAGTTGGAGTAACATAATTAGACTTCTCGAATTTGAGTTTAAATTATAAAAATAATTTTTGTAAATAGCTCTAATTTTACGCGATGAGAATTTTAATTAGTCAGATTCCAAAACAGATAACAGACACAAAATATGGGTTTAAGGTGAGTTTAGGTGGACAACATGGAAAATAAAGGTAATGTAGGGAATTTTTATAATGCACAACAAAAAAAATCATAATTTTTATTTCTTACAAATTTTAATTAGTATGTTTTAATCAATCACATATAATCATTAATTATTCGCTAATTATCAATCGGTGACAAATGATAACTAAAAGCTACTATAGCTAGGTAATTAATAAAGTATTTCTTAGCCGTCTGACTAAAAATGTTAAGATTCCAATATTAAGTCGACTATAAATTATTTGGGATTGAAATATAATTATTATTATAATCGAAACGAAGGAGAATAATATCTCAAAACATATATTGCAAAAAAGTTTTTGAAAAATTAGTGAACAATAAGAATAATAAACTTAGTGTTTGAGGTTTGAAGAAGGTAAAATATTCAGTAGTATATAAAATTTTTATTTACGTAAATAAACTATTTTCAAAAGATGTTTTTCTGACAAAGAATGAAAAAGAGAAAATAACAACAAATAAAAACAAGATAATAAGATTTCGAAGCTACCTGTTTATATTGACATGTTTTTGTAAATTCTCCCATCATAGAAATAACAAATGCTTTTGCCTTTCGAATTTGAGTTTGATTTTTCGATATAGATTGCCATTTTTTGCTTTCTTCTTTTCTTTGATCACCAAATCTCTTGCTTTTCTCTGTTGCCACTGTTTCATCAATGACAACAAAAAAAAAGTAAAAAAAATCAATACATTTTATACAAATTCAAGGATTAAAAAGCTACATTTTTATGAAAATCATTTATAAAAAAAAAGAAAAAGAACTTGTATTCTTCTAACTTTGAAGAACTTGTATTGTGCTAGCTTCTATGTTACATATGAGAATGTTGAAAATATTCCACAAAGAGATGTATAAAAATCAAGACCCCTACTATTTCTTATTTTTATTTTTTGTCTTTCTTATCTTCTTTTTGATTGGTTTAATAATAAAATTATTTCAATAAAAGTCACACGTGTCATTCTCCAAGGGTCATTGTCACACTTAAGGGGGGGAAAACAAGAAAATATCACAAAATTAAAATTGTGGTTAGGATTGAAAGAAAGAAAAAACATACCAACAATGTGTAGTTCTATAATTGTATACTTAGGATTAGCTAAAACTCTAATTTCTCTAAGTGAGACATATCACACAATACAAAAGAAAAAGTTTAAAAAAATTGTGGCTATAATAAAATCGCTGCCTAGATAACAATTTTTTTTTAAAAAATTGAAAATCACTGCCTAGGTAGCAATTTGAATTCTTTTTAAAAAGAAATCACATTTTGCAAAATCGTTGCAGTAGCAGTGATTTTGCTTTTTCTGATGGAGTAAATCACTACTGTTCCAGCTATTTTTGCCATTTTGATTAATATAAAATTTTATATATCGTTTTGAAATTTTTGTTAATATTTTATACCCTTTAGGCTCCGAACTCGACGCATCACACAATACAAAAAAATAAAAATAAAATTGTGGCTATAATTGAAAGGAAAATATTAAACTTACCAACAATATGTTGTGCTATAATGGTATCATTAGGATTGGCTAAAACACTAATTGCCCAAGAAATAAGTTCTTTACTTTTCAACATCCAAAGAAATTCCCACAAGAATTTTTGATGGCTTATAATTAGTAGTAGTTGAAAAATCCATTTTTTGCCCCAAAAATTTAAATCACCACTTCACTATATTTGTTGTTGATGAACACATAGAATTGTAGAAAACTTGAGTAAGAGATATTTAAATGATTAGTGGTATTTATTAGGACTTGTGGTTGGAGTGGGGGTGGGGTGTATAGTGTGACCACCTTAGTTCATTCAATTATTCTTTCATAAGAAGCATAGGATAAAAAAAAGTATAATGTAACTTTTGGATTTAGCAAAGGTAAAGGTTTTTTTTTTTTGTTTTTTTTTTTGCATTTGATTTCTCTTGTAGCATAAGTTTTGTACATGACTTGTTATATTGTTTGGTAGGTAAAGTTATGTGCCACTCAAATGAAGTCATTCTTTTTACTCTTATTTGCCTTGCCCTCATGAAAAGGGAACATTCCTAGGTGGTGGGACAGTGGTTGAAACTCTACTTAAAAATATGCACACTTCCGATAAAAAGATTAGTGTCAATGTTTTGATCGATAATGACTAGTGAAAGATTTATGATTCAATAATCAAGCACGATAGTAATGATACATCTCATCTGTCATATTGAATAAAGTTTAATTTTTATATCCTGATAATATTAAAAAAAAGCTTTTATAATAACTGAATCACCTAAAAATAATATGGATGGTGATGATTTAGAATATAATGACCTCCTATAAATTGGTTGGTGAATCAGTGAATATCATAAGAAAGAAAAAAAAAAGCAAATGAGGAAACATAATAGTTTTTGTGGCTACAAATTATATATAAGAGAATGGCCCAAAGATAAGGGATAATTGGATGCAAAGAAAATAATAATATATCAACTTATCATTACTTGTCCACATTACCAAACTAATAAACTATCTCTACATCCTTGGAATTTTTTTTTAAAAAATAAATTATTTCAGAGTCTGACATGTGCTTTTCGGGTGTCGTATTTTATTTAATGTTTGATATCTATTTTAAAATTTTAACAATAATGTGAAAATTTCACAAAAAGAAAACATTTTTTAATTTTGAAAACATCTGATTTTTTAAAAATGTCAACGGTGATTGAAATCTTGTAGTGGGTCCTTTACTTTTTTTTTTGACATTTGATATTCATCACTTTGTTATCTTAATAAATTAATTATTCACATAATATTTGAAATACTTGATTAAATATTTTTTTAAATAAAAAAAATTATTCATCTCACAGTAAATAATAATCCTCTAAGGTTGGGTCATCATAGTGTCATGCAAACTAAAGTACAATTTTGACCTAACACCACTTTAGTAAATAATTATATGTGGTAACAACAACAATATCATTCCTCACCAAGAGAGAATTAAAAAATTAACAAACTAATAACTAGAAAACAATGATGATGATGATTATGTAATTGCATATATGGCAGTTTGAAACATGCAGCTAACTGTATAATCATTAGCATTTTTTCCAATTATTATGTGTATGGAAGAGACTTTACTTCAAATCAATATTCACTTTACTATGTAAATTACTACAAAATTATTATGAAATTCAAAAGGAGATCCATAATAAAATTCTTCAAAAATGTAAAAAAGAAGATTAATATAATCCATACATTCACATATACTAGAAATACGTATTTCTCCGACAGACATTTCTATAAAAATTTCAATTTGATTCGATAAAAAACTATCATAAATAGTTTTTGACATATATATATATTTTTTACATATATCGTCAGAAATATATCTAATATTAGAGAGAAATGAAACATCCAAATGATTAGGAAAACCTATTACACAACAAATTCTTCATGCACAAAAAGTATTCAGATATTTATCATTCTGAAGTCGAGTTATTTTTTTGATTCATATCGATATGGGTGGGGTGAAGAAGGAAGAAATTATAACTAACCTCGTGAAATTAGGCAAATGAACAATTCTTTCACTAAAATTCATTTCCAAATTATGTGATTTAAGTAGGCTGAATTCTTAATTATTTAAAACTAAAAAACGTGCAGTAATAAATATAAAGGAAATAAATTGAAGGTTCTATGATACAAATTATCTCGAGGGAAAGAAATTAGGGTGTCAAGTTCATCGAATAATAATAATAATAATAATAATAATAATAATAATAATAATAATAATAATAATAATAATAATATTTATTATTATTACTAATAATAATAATAATTAAAAAGTACCAAAATAACCTCGTGGTCTTTTAGCAATAAATTAAATATTTAACTTGTAAGAGTGCAATACTCTTTTTTTTTAGTTTCTCTGCCCGATGTTTGTATCAGTTTTAGACATAATTAATTTAGATTCGTTTGATAAAGTTCAACTTTGAGGAACAGTTTATCAAGGTGATTTTATTTTGAACATAAATTTGAGATCTTTGATTAATGAGTACGTATAATATCTTTTAGCTATGCTCATCCCTTTTTAATTTCTAAAAGTAATATAATCATGAAGTTTATCACTAATATGTATAATTAATAGTTTCTTCATATTGGATTTGTTAATTAGGCACAAACATGAAGAATTTATTTACACAAAGGCTAAAAGTAGCTTCTGTCTCATTGCTAACTCCAGCTAATGCTTTCTAATTTAGATATATTGAACTATTACAAAGTTAGTTACAAATTAATTTTTTCTTTACAAAGAAATATTAATAAAAATGGACTTATCTTATTGAGTCAATTAATTTTGGTTAGTGTGTCACGTAAGACCCATCAAAGTAGAAATGCTTTCTGTTATATTTTCTTTCATTATAAAGATTCAAACTCAAGCCCGGTGATTACGGTCGATCCAATTTGATGCACTATAATTCTTTGGTGATTTAGATTTTTAATATTGAACTTTTTATGATAGCTTTGGACTCAGAATCTGTCTTTATTGAAATTTTATGTTTTTTTCACATACATATTTGTATTTAAGATTATGGATTCGATTGAACACACTTTTTTTGTTTTTTTTTTGTTTTCTCTCAAGTAAATGACATCGTCACCAACAAGGATATGGTGAGATAGTCGATAAATAGAACAAAATGAAATAAACTTAGGATACATTTATGTTGTAGTAACATTCTTAGAGTTCCATTCTCTAACATAAAATAAAAGAATACATTAAGAGTGTGTTTGGTATGAAGGAAAACATTTTCTGGAAAATGTTTTCCAATTTTCTCATGTTTGGTTGGGGCAAAAGTTTTGGAAAATGTTTTCCAAATACAACTCATTTTCCTCCAAAATTAAGGAAAATAACTTCCCTTCAAAAATTAAGGAAAAATTTTTACACAGCTCTCTCCATTTTGAAATACATTGTTTTTGGGGAAAAACATAAATTTTTAACAAAATATTTCAATTTAAATATTTTATTTTTTCACCGATCTCTGGATCCCCCTCCCCATCTACCCCCCCAACCCGCCCCCAACAAACACCAACTTCACAAAAGAAATTAATTTTACTTTTTAAAATAGTGTTAAACTCCAAATTTTTATTTTAAGCGCCTACTCTACCACCAACACGGACCCAACCCTACTAACCACAAAAAAATTAATTTATTTTTTAAATACGATCAAACTTCAAATTTTGATTTTTCATTCCTACCTCCTCCCTCTGCACCCCCCCCCCCACCCCTTATCACCACCCCCCACACAAAAAAAATTATTTTAAAAAATATTTTCAATTCTCATAAATTATTTGTATTCTAGTTAAAAATAAAAAATATTCTCAAAAATATTTTCATTCATAAATCCAAACAGTAAAAATCATTTTCGAAAAATATTTTCTAGTCACCACACCAAACATGAGAATAAGTCCAAAATCTACTTGTTTTCCAGGAAAACATTTTCTAGGAAAACATTTTCCTTCATACCAAACACACCCTAAGACATTACAAATAAACACCTTAAAAAAAGCCAATAGCTCAATTCCTTGACATTGTGCATTACAATATCATTACAAATTCAAACCAAAACATTGTAATTGTTCAATAACGATACTGTTCAAGTCAGCTTACGTACACCTCAAACATTATTTCTCTCCAAAACGCTTGTAAGGATCTTGCATCTTTTTCATTTCCATAGCACCAAATACACCATAAACACTACTTTCATTTCCTTGATCACTACTACTTTCATTATCTTCTTGATCACTAGTTTGATCCAAAGCCAATAAATCATTTCCATACTTAACACTTTGAATCCTCAAATTCTCATGATTTGCCTTCACAACATTATTCACTTCTTCCCCTTTCAAAATACACACAACTTCTTTCATCGTTGGACGTTTATCAGGCTCACTCTGAACACACAATGCAGCTACACGAATCGATTGTTTCAATTGAATTTCATCAAAATTCCCCTTTAACCTAGGATCAACAAGATCCTTAAATTTTTCTTTTGCTATCATTGGTTCCATCCACTCTGTTATTGTCCTTTTAACACCATTTGGAAGTTTTTCAATTGGTTTTCTACCAGTAATTAGTTCAAGTAGAAGAATTCCAAAGCTATAGACATCACAACTTTCAGAGACTTTACCCCACATAGCATATTCTGGTGCTAAATAACCCAATGTTCCTTTGACACGTGTCGTCATGTGACTAACACCTTCTGGAATCAATTTTGCAAAGCCAAAATCAGCAACAAGTGGCTCAAAATTTGAGTCAAGTAACACATTGCTAGCTTTGATGTCTCTATGAATTATATGGGGTGAAACCTCATGATGCAAATACCTATGTATATAGCCAAAAAAAAACATATATATATGTGAGTATATGTTATGATTATTTTGAATCAGAGTTTTTTAAGTTTTATACACCGATGATGTAAAAAAAATTTGCATAATCGGATCACTTATAAGGTAATGATAACAAATAAAATTCTATGGAAAATGCTACTCCTCTATTCCAATTATATAACAGTATATACTAGCATGGAGTTTTGAAATAGTTGTCTAAAACAAGTCGTAAACACTTGTTTGTCTATAAATCATCTTATTCAAAATAAAATGGAAGTATTATTATATTTTAAACCATCGAATTAAACTACTTTTACACTATCAGATCATTCAAATAATACATGTAAGTCTCCTTCGAAAATGAGATTTGAGATTCGTATTTCTTCAAAAAATTAAGTCAAATTACCTTATTGTAACAAGGCAATAAGTGATAGTATAAACTTATTTACATAAACAGTGTATAATGTATATAACATAAAAAATTTCTAAATAAGAGAGTATATTCTATTTTTTTTTGAGACAAACTGAACAACAAATGTCATTTTTCGATTTTAACAACAGAAGTTGTATGTCGCTAATTCCGTTATAAGAGGAAAAATTCATAAGTATCCCCTTAAATTATATGATCGAAATCGCATAAACACCTTCATTAAATAAGGTTCTGTTACTCCTCTGAACTTTTTTTTTTGTAATTTTGTACACCTTTTGTCTTACGTGTCATATTATGTGACTCTACGTAATTGAGGCGCGTGAGATATATTTGGATGACACATAAGCCAAAAAGGTGCACAAAATTATAAAAAAAAAGAAGTTACAGAATAATAAGATCTTAGTTTAGTTAAGATGTGTCTCTGAAATTTCGATCAAGTCTAGGGGTACCTGTGCATTTTACCCTTATAAAGTGATATAAGATATTGAAAAGGAGTAAGTAAAGAAACTTACAAGAGGCCTTCAGCAGAGCCAATAGCAATTTTCATTCTTTTTTTCCAATCCAATTGAACTTCTCTTGATAAATGACCATGTAAATGTGAGAGTAAACTCAAATTTGGCATGTAATCATACACAATAAGTCTTTGTTCATTTCCAGCACAATAACCTCTAAGACCTAACAGATTCTTGTGCCTAACTCTTCCAAGAACTTCAACTTCCACAGCAAATTCCATTTCTGCTTTTGAATTCATTGACTTTAGTTTCTTTACTGCAATCTGCAATTCCAAAGTGTGACTTAATCTAACCTCTAATAGAAACGCAAGGTAAAATATATGGTTCAATCGGTCACCAGATCGATCACATAATAAGAATTTAGTGCACCAAATTGCCTTTTGATATAAAACACAGTCTGGTGCACGAAGCATTTACATTCATGTATAACAGGACTCTAACAATCGTGACTTATAAGTCACACTGAGACAACTTTTATCATTGTTCTATGGGCTTCCTATCATTATGATTTCTTAGGTTCAAATGGGAAATGATTTTTCTTTAGAAAAATAAATTGTTGATATGTTAAATTCTTTTTAGTATAAACAACTAAGAGCCCATTTGGATAAGCGAAATAAAATAGATTTTAGGTCAAGAAAATAAAAATAAAGAGTCAAATTAATGACTTTTAAGTTAAAAATAAAAAAGCAGGGAAGTCCTACTTTTGATTTTTAATTTTTGAAAGTCATTTTAAGCTTATTTTAAGTTATTTTTAACCTTATCAAACACTCTCAAAAGCTAAAAATGACTTGATATTTAATAGTGTTTTTAACTAACTTTTAATTCAATCCAATCTGACTCTAAATTGACTAATCTAGATTCACGTTCCATAGGACTCATCGAAGGGATAAGCTAGACATTTTTTAAACTACTTTTCTATATTGTATCTTCTACCATTCCAAAATGATAATAGTGAAGGAATTTCATTTAAAATTCTTGACAAAAAAAATAGGACTACCAAATTTAAACTAAGAAGCACCACTCTATGATAAGATCGCTCCGTTTTTAATTAGAAATTTCTGATTCAAGTATTATAAATAAAAAAAAAGTTATGATATGAAGTGTTTCATCCTTAATGGACCTTACGCAATGCAGATCCACATTAATTAATCGGAACCCCAGAATAAATAGCGAACATCCAATGAAAACTAAAACTCTTATATTAATTGTATTACCTGAAGACCATCAGAGGTTTTACCCCAATAGACACTTCCAAATCCACCTTCTCCAAGCTTGTAATTTTCACTGAAACCATTTGTTGCTGCATATAACTCCTTGTATGTGAATATTCTCCAAGAATTTTCACCAACCAATTCATTGCTTTGCCTACAAAAATCCCAATTAATTTACTTGTGTATGATTTTTCTAGTTTGACATAAATCTTCAAAACATACAAAAAGAAAAAACTATATCACTATTTAAAAAAAAAAAAGGAATTTTCAATCGATATTTTGTTGAAATTCTTTTTTAAATACTGTGTTATATTGGTAACATCTATATCTATCTATAGTCAAACCCACAAGGACACTAGGTGACCTGAGTTATAATCATGATCGAACATGACAGGCGTAATTATTAGATGAAGTTATATTCTTTCTATGAGCTATAACTTTTCTCGAGAAGTGTTTGATCTTAGTTTCAGTGACACCAAGAAAACATATCCTTCATAGAACGGCACATAGTAATCTTCGCTCAAATTATGTATATCTAAAAAAAAAATATAAAATATATATATATAGAGATATAATAAATCGTATTTTAAAATTTAACATCTCGAATAAAAGTTTTTGTAGTGCACATACCCTTCATCAACTTTTTCATCACCACAGCAACTGAAAGATGATCCCATTAGCTTCTAATTCACATAAATTAAACTAAGTTCAATTGATAAATTTTAATTTGGTGGACTCCTTTTTAAACCTGAAAAAAATGACAATTTAATAATTTGTCCATTATGATAGGCTAACACTACTGCCGTCCTCTGCCGGCTTAATTTATGAAACTAATACATATATATATGTCAAATATTTAATTTAAAAGTTTAATTAAAAAGCCCATAAAAAATTGACTTTTTCAAAATCATGAACTTTTAAATTATTATTTTTTTCAGTATGAAAGTAGATGTTATGGTGCCATTTCGTTCCAAGAGCCAAGTGGATCTCAATTTTAATCTTACAAGCAAACAATATTTGACTAATCACAAATTTGTAGTACTAGGAGGTTCCAATAGAAAATTAAATAAGTAATTAAAATATTCATTTGAAAAAAAATAAATTAGTTGATTACCCCCAAAATTGTTATTTTTCTGTATATGCAAGAGCTTTAGTGCCTATTACGAGTATACTAAAATTGTCTTTTTATGATTTATATATCATATATATTTTAATTATAGGAAGTCGGTTAATGACAGATTAAGGATTCAGATTATTTGATAGAACCTTGTCAAGATGAAATGATGCTGTATCGGTACGAAACTACGTCATTCATATTCCCTTCCGTAGATATTGTTGGCCCATTGATTTTTATTTTTTAGAGTCAAATATAAAACATTTGACTAATATTTTACGATTATTTTTTCATCAATTAATATGAGGGAAAAATGTTAATTTATAGTACTTTTCATTATAGTTTTAGAATATCTATTTTTTGTTTAAAATATCAAATTAATGTGATCGATTTACCTGTTGGAAAATTAGTCAAATTGACTTTCGATAAGCATAACATGACAAATATTTCTGGACGGAGGAAGTAATAAATGTTTAATTAGTTCATCACATTGAAAATGAATACTACAAAAAACTTCCCTAATGGATTGTGCCTCCTTATTTTCTAACACACCTCATCTTCATCTCCATCCACTCACGTAGCCCTGATCCCCAACACCCCAACACACGTATTCCATAGTTACACCTTCGATTATATTCATCTAAATTATACATAAATATTTTTAGATTTTTTTTTTACATATCGAATACAATAAATTAAGTAAAAAATTCATGTATGTCAGGAGGAAAACATTTTTATTTGTATCAAAGATACCCGGTGGAGACACTATTACTATAACAAAAATAATTTTTAGCTGTAATAAATATTGATAGTAATAAAGAGAGTTAAAGTATTTATCGGTATTAATTAATTGTCATTAGAACTAATATTGCTAAAGACTTTAAGCACATATACAAAAAATGTTGTTTGCCATTAAAATACATATTTAATGACAAGTAAAAATTAATTACCGCTAATGATATTTTTGTTATAGTGTATATTCTTTGTTTTCTAACAATATTATTGATATCTCAGACATATTATGAATTGTGACAAATCTGATGAAATGATTTATGCTGGATCTTTTTTTGATTCTTTTGTCCAAAATCAGTTAATTTTGTCATTTACGACAATCTATTTGATCATTAGTAACTAATTTGACAATTTAATTTTCTATAGTTAAATAGTGATATATCTTTAAAAAGAGGAAGATAATTAACTATTCCAACATGGATTACATTCACCATGGGAACTTGGAAGCAACAGGAAAACATGTATTTTTTTAAGAGAAATGTAACGTAATATATAATTACATTCATAGTGCTACCAAATATTAAATATGTGATACTCTCAATCTTGTTATCTTTATAGATTAAAAAGTTACGTATCATTCATTCATTTATGAGGGTCAATAATGTTACTTAGAGATTTTAACGCATAATTTTTGTTATATCTGTTAGGCGAGTCCCGAGCGTTGAGTGTCGGTCGTTGGACGTGCTTAGGGCATAAGTCTTGTAAAACGAAGTCCCACACTTGAGTCTCGAAGCGTTTTGCTAGAGCCCCGTCGTAGGGCAAACCTCGAAATGAGTCCCGGAAGAGTCTTTTAAAACACTGGGACTGACTCTAGTTGGACTTACGTAGTTTTAACAATCAATTAATTTTAATACAAGTATTAAATACTTTTAAAAAATTAAAATTAAATTAAATTTTGGTTGATATGAGATGGAATCGGATAAACCCAGCCCAATTGAAAACCTGAGCCCCAACCCGGTAACCAACTTGGACCACGAAACAACCGGGTCAATATTTCGTGAACGGATCCGCCCCTTTTTAACACCAATACAATTCATCTTCCCTCCCATTATTTCACTTATCTATAAAAATCCCGCCAATTCAAATTGACGATCTCTTTCGCTATCGCTCTCTTCTCTCTGTTGGGGGATTTCCAAAATCCATAATCGCCATAGCTTCTGTAAGTTCAGCTCAAAAATCTGTAATCAACATTCAGAAATTTTCATTCGATTCGTCATTCATCATATCAGTAGCTAAGATATGTCAAAAAATTTGAGGTAAGAAACTGAAAATCCCTTCGATATTCATGATTTTCGTATTCTCCTGTTGAATATCATGTAAATTTATGTGCTCATCCGTAATATGATATTACTACTCTTAAAAGAGAGACGTATGTATTGAAAAAATTGATTCGATTGTTGTAGATCTCACGCGGATTGAATTTAACTGTGTGAGTTCTGTTAGTTCTCTCAATAGAAGTAATTCAATATTGTATTGACAGTGAGAGTTCTATTAGCTCTAGATGATCAGTAAACTGATTTTGTTTGGAAGTTTGTATATTTTCTATTGAAATATCATGTGAGTTGTTGTACTTCTGTGGATATCGATTATATGTATTTGAATTAAGTAAGTTGATTTGATTATTGTGGATCTTATGCGGATAGAGCAAATTACTGTGTAAGTTAGGTAAGAAGTATTGTATTAACAGTGAGAGTTCGAAGATCTGTCGTCTGATTGTAAAATTGATTCTATTTTTTAAACTGATTTTGTTTGGGATTTCGTATGTTCTCCTATTGAATGTCAGGTGAATTATGTCGCTTCGTTGATTTTTTGATTTGTGAACTTTGATAGTCAAATAAGTGTTCACTGTTTTATTTAGAAGAATTTTGTCAATGTCAATGGAGAAATAATATTCCTGCAAATGAGCTTGTTCTGTTAGAGAGTTGTCACGTGATGTACAACAACTCGAAAAGTATACACAGCTCGTAGGCTCCAAAGATTTGCCATCACCTGCTTAAGCTAAATGTCTTAGTGTTGTCCTTGTAGGATTGTGTTTGGATGCCAATTTCATGTTGGTATATTATAGTAGAAGTTGTATTAAACTATTATGAGGCTAGGACTCCATGTATGAAAGCATAAATAGTCTTTACACTTGTACCACAAGAATGAATCATTAGTAAAACATGAGTTTGCTTTCACTGTTTGTTGCACATTTCTTCATGTTCATTTACTCAAGGTTTTGGATCTATACTAGTATTCCCTGAATATTAGTAAAACACTTGGGGTACTTTGTATTATTACACTTTATTGCAAGTGTAAAAAAATAAAATGTGACTATTTTGGAGAGTGGTAAGCTTGTCCCCTTATTCACTACTTTATTATGACCAGTTGTTTCCTTTGCTTCGTTTTGTTATGCCTTTTTTTTTAGTCGAGAGTCTTTCAGAAACCACCTCTCTAACCTCACAGGGTAGGGGTAAGGTTTGTGTACACACCACCCTCTCCATATTCTATTTGTGGGATCACATTGGGTTTGTTGTTGTTATTGCTTTGGTACTATTAAGGATAATATCTCAGCATCTTAGATGACTTAGCTTTTATTGTTTAAAACGACATCTTTGGAGCTATTAAATATGTTAGTATCCTGTCATTGTTACAGCTTTTAATTTAAATAATGAAATTAGCCTGAGATGGAATAGCCTGATATGTTTATGCCTTGTTACTATGTTTTGTCATGTATTATGTTCCCTTTAAATGAGCTATTTAAAAGCTGTGTTATGACCAATGTATCCAATGAGAGGCAAGAAGTTCTGTTGGAGTGAAGGACCTTGTTAGTTGCCATTAAAATCAAATTAATTGGGCAGAAATTCTAAGTTCAGGCAGTTATAGAAGAGCTCAACTCTTTTCAGAATTTCCAGCACTGTACTCAACATATATTCCCGGCTTATAACCTTTATTCCTCCTCGTTATTTACTGTGCTTCAGTTATCTCATTGGCTGGTTATTGTTATTGCCCCTCTTTTGAATGTGACAATTTGTTTTCCCTATTACTTTCTATGTCCTCTTTACTTCGGTATTTTTTCGTTACTCAAGCCGAGCACTACCTCCTCGAGGTAGGGGTAAGGTCTACATACACTCTACCACCGCAGACCCCACTAATCGGAGTACATTGGTGTCTTTTTTTTTTCTTTTTTTTTTTTGTATTGAAGTTCTGGGGCTGTGTTACTGTTACCTGTATACTAATTCTGATCTAATATACTTGGTCGTTCTATTTGTTCATTCTCTGATACGAGTATTGACATAGCAAATGCAGCAGACGGAATTTTAGTACTGTCTGACTGATTATGTTTTCAAACCCTGTTTTTTTTCTTCCTTCCTAGTTAAGTTGAATTGAATTCTTATTTTTTTTAATACTTGTTGTTGTGTTTACAGTTAATCTGTTGATTATATAAATATTTCATCTCCTTGAACTTGTATTGTCATGTATAGTCAGATTTAGTACTCTCTAAAACTTTCAGCCCTTCGTTTTAGAATTATCATGGATGAGATAAGTCATGTGTAAATATGCTCCTACCACATCATGTTGGCCTCAAAACAATGAAATACGTTTAACTTTTTCCTTCTTAAAGTTTAGCTTTATAACGAAATTATGTTATCTATGTGTTGTTATTTACTAGGTTCCTGATGCCAATAGTGGCAATGAACAAGCAACACAAGTGCCCCGAATGCTATTAGTGACAGCAAATTCTTTCTTCTCGCAAGGTACATATCTTTTACCATACAAAAAATCTTTCTGTCCAAGTTGGACAAAATCTATTAACTCTAACCTTAAGATGAAGAGAATCTTGAGATCTTGAAAAACATAGAACTTCCACCAGCTAGAAGTAAAGAAACTCCAAAATGAAGATCTTTTAACTGATACATTGGTGTATACAACATGACTGAAATGAGTGCCAGGACATTACAAAAAGAAAGAAAGATCCCATCTTTCATTTTCGATAGTCTAATTCTTTTGGTATGAGTTCAGTTGGATACATAATTAACAATATTTTTCTACAACGTTGTCATGGTTTACAGAACATCTAAAATTCATCTTATCAATTGTAACTAGGATATATGCATATATATAAAAGAACAAATCTTGAAGCAAGGGAAGAACACTTACTTTTCATTGAAGAGAGCATCAAAAGAAAACAAATCAATTGTTATAGGGAGAAAGGCCAGAGGAGTAGTAAGAATAGGAATTGGTGCAACAAGAAGATGTGTTAATTCATATGCTTTTCTAGAGGAGTAAGGAGGATCAAGCATGAAAAAGTCTCTTTTTCTAGCACCGCATCTATTAATTTGTCGATTGCTTCCCTGTTGTTCCTTATGTGGTTCTTTGCAAGTTCATACATTTTCTATATATGTGCCTTTTAGATACATCCATTTCTTCTGCTAGTTTCTTTGACATTTGATTCCTTGCCAGCATTCTCTGCACCACATTGCCACTTTATGCTGCTGGATCCGTTAAATGCCCACGGTCCAATCTCAGAATCCCAGACATTGTCACCATTTGCTCGGAACATGAACATTGACAAATCAAAACCCGTGAGTCTTCGACTACGTTGTTCTGTTTTAATTGATGCAACAAGATGTGTTAAGTAAATACCTGTTGCTATTCAAATTATTTGTTGCAAATTTCCTGCTACACCAGTAGTTATTTCTGGTTACAAGTAGCATCCAATGCTTGTGAAAATGTGTTATAATATATATATATATATATATAGTACTGATTCAAATTCGTGTCGAGTAGGCTCACTATGAGGGGTAAAATGCCCCATACAGACAATATTTTCATTGTCAGGGGCTCAGGGCGCTCAAACATGAGACATAGGATTAAGAGTGGAGGGATCACAATCATCACTCCACGAGCTCAAAAAGTTAGTATTGACAAACCAAATAGGAATTGGACGATTTCTTGTCAAATCAAAATCGAATTTGTTCTTTGAGCCATCCCAAGTCCAATAAAGATAGTCCAAATCGGAGGAAGTATGTTCATGATCTACACCACTAAAGGATAGGCGTATGGGGCTACTTTTCTCTTAATTAGAATTCTCAAGTTCGAGCTTGGGGTATGAAAAATCCTTGGTAGGGAGAACTCACCTTGAATGGGGACCTACATGGAGCAAATATAAATTAGTGGGGCTCTAATGCAGATACCAAAACACAGGGTGAAAAACAAAAAAAGAAGTAAACGTTCATGATCTACGAAGCTTCCAATTTCTTGTTAATTTGATTAAAATTAATGCTTTGTGCGACATAGTCCAATTCCAAAAAAGATGGTCCAGTTTTTAAGAACAAAATAGGAAGATCAATTGTGAGATTCTCCTCACTTTTATTCTTCATCAACTAGCTTTCTTTGAGACCCAAAAATCTGGATTATTGTGTAGGGAATTTAAACTCTTAGGAAGAAAGGAGGAGTAGTTGGCACTCTAAACTCTAAAGTCTATATTTTGGGACATCCAGATTTTTTCTGAAGCAAAATAGCATGATATATATCAAATGAGAAAACATGTAGTAATACACAATGAAAATTAAGAAACTATGTAATTACTAAATATCATTTACCTCTTACACGTAAAATGCGACAACACTCCTCTTTTGAGCAAATAAGTGGAAACTTATTACAAGGTTAACCCATTTGATGAAACTCGCAATCCAATGCCAATCATGAGTTTTTTCTTTCTTTTTTAGAAAGAAACTGGGGTAGGGGAAGGGGAAATAGCTGAGGGGATTGTAAGCCGGGAGAATCAAACCTAATCAACAAGATGAATAACCAGATAACCAATCAACTGAGTTGTATTATTAGTTTACTCTTTAATTGTCATATGACTGTGGAGTGTGGACAATCATTTAAACACATTCTACTACTAAGCTGTTAATGTAAATAAATGTGTTATAAAACAACACATTATCCATTTAACTTATAGAAATGGCACTAGCCAACTTTAGACTCGAAGCTAGTAAGTAAAAGCAGCAGGTTTAGTCTAAAATTTGCCAAAATTGACTAAATATTAAATAGTTTTTAAGAACTGAATATGACCATTTGAACAAAGGTACTACA
The DNA here is from genome assembly GCA_027704765.1 of Solanum habrochaites. NCBI lineage: Eukaryota > Viridiplantae > Streptophyta > Magnoliopsida > Solanales > Solanaceae > Solanum > Solanum habrochaites. Next base: position 1,643,503 of record JAKWJA010002495.1, on the reverse strand, counting down.
AGTTCAAGATCTATATTTAAAGCATAGCCAAAATTTATAAAATCTTACAAGTTTAACAGCTTCGAAATTAACTTTAAAAACTAGACATAAATGTTTGGAGTTATAAAACTACTTCACATATATGCATCTGATGTTTCACATTGGGCCTGAAATTTACATAGATGAAGACCAATCCAATTGGATAGTGCTTGCATTTACAGAGCAAATGTTTTGGGCCTGTAAATGCCTCTTCCAGTCCATCACAACCTATGAAAACTTGGATTGATATACCGTTCAAATTGATTAATGAGAAATCTTGTTAATTTTTGTAAAAGATATTTTTTTTTCATTTTGATATGTTATGTATAACCATGATATAAAACATAATTTTATTATATACTAAGAAAATTATAAAAGAGCAAATACAAAAACTAAACCTTAGTAAGAATTGAGTGGATTGGATTGTGCCCGCATTTTAGATTATTTCAACTCAAGTAATTTAGACAGGTCAAAATAAGTGTAATCAAAGAGGTATTGGAAGGAAAATAATGATAGCAAAGTAGCAACATAAACAAATCGAGTGAAGCAACAAGTAGTAGTAGTAAAAGTTGAAGAATAAGATACGATGTGAATACTAAATAATAATAGCACTAGAGAAGGAGAAAATGAAAAGAGGGAACTATAGCCCCCTTATCTCTCACATAAAATACTCGGTTACCTATTACTTTTCTATCCTAATTCTCGACTCTAGACCTCTTTATCTAGGGTTATGTGCTATTAATTTTGTCCACAAAACACGTTAATAATTTTATGTAGATAGATACCTTTTTCTAGTTTCTGCATAATTATTTTTGACGTTTGCAAAAAGAATAATCCTGAATCTGATCATCTTGTCCACAAAATTGTCCAAATGGATTACACATAATGAAGCTTATGACTTGTTATTTTCATTATTTTTTGAGTTGAATTATTCATGAAACTTTCTCCATATATTCTTGGCTTACTTCATCAAAAAAATCATTTGAATTCAAATGACATGACTTTTGTCCAACAAATATAAATGGCTGTCATAATCATTAGGAAATGCCTTATTTTTATCCTCTCCAATAAAGCTTTGCCAATTTTTTTTAAAACATTAAACATATTAATTAAAAATTGAAATCATATGCCACAAAAATCTAGAGCTTGCAAATTCTCAATTTAAACCCTATAGATTCAAATTTAAAATTCTTCATATTGAACCAATTGCAATTTTAAAGTTACCATGATTTTTTGTATTATTTCTTTTAATCTTATTAAATTTTTACACCTAATTATATGGTTCAAATTAAAAATACTAAGTTTAGAAGACCTAACCAATGTCGCACCTCTAGGCTTACCTAGAAACTAAGTCTATTTGATTGATAAGTTATGAGAGTGTAACCTGACTCCTCCTAGGTAACTCTGATGCTCATGAGTCATGACACATGTCTAGACTGATGAGTTCATTGGCCTATCAATCATTGATATGGTACAATTTTTGCAAATCCCAAAGTCATTAATTTGATAAATAGAGAGCAATATGAAATTAAGCTCATTGGTCTAACAACAAGACCTATGAAATTAATCTCATTGATCTTCCTCAAGATTCTAGTGGATGTTGCATTAATATGCGTTGACTGTTTCATAATGGTAATGCAATGAGGATTGTGTTTTAGTAAAGATACAAATTGATAAAGGGGACGTGTCATCACTTGAAATAGATTCACATTGACTAGATCTTGCTATGTGCAGTATAACTTTAATTAATGATGAACTTTGATTGGGATCACACGTAGCATACATTTCAAAAAATAACTTGGTTTCATTTGGACACCATATAGTGTTATTCTTGAATATTTTCTCTGCCTAATGCAAAAATTGCTAGTTTTTGTGGATATTGTTGAGTGGGAATTCACTTAATGCTATGAATGTTTTGTTTAATGCACTTATTTCAATCTAGATCAATATTTGATGCATAAAGATCGTTAAGATTATCGATTAGAATAATCGCTACGTAAGAAATTTTAAAATTAATAAATATTATATTTTAAAAATCCATAATTTTCAATATTTCACGAGTTTAGTGATAAGAACTTAATATTGAACCCATAAAATTTAAATTCTGGACCGATTTCTCTCTTATGACATGAAATAGAGCTAATTTGCATTTGATAAACTAGCAATTCCTATTATGAATGCTGACTCTAATTAATTCTCACTTGAAAGCATCAAATTTTCTTACAATTTCATTATTTGAAGTGCTTGATAGATAAAGACATGTTTATGCAAATAAAATTCTTAGTTGTCTTCCATCCATTTAATATGAAGATGAATATACAAACCATTATGCCACATAATTAAGATCAAGAACATTTCTTGTTTTGCACAAAAGTGCAATCACATCATATTTTCAACTGTTCATAAGTAGTAATCAATTGGAGTTTGTGCTAATAACATATCGATGTAGACTTCTCATTAATTGAAATAAGCAAAATGACCTCATATTAAATGTAGTTGGGGGGTGGTCTAGATTTGGCTTATGCAATCATATAATTGGGATCATATATACAGTAGCACACACTTCAAAAATAGTCTGGTTTCATTTGGACACCATATAGTGTTATACTTTAATATTCTCTCCCTTATTTTGATTAATTGATAGTTTTGTAAAATAATGTTTGAATGGGACATACTCAATGCTATGAAAATGTTGGTTAAGTGCACTTACTTTAAATCAAGAACAATACTCTATGTTAGAGGTCACTAATATTGTTGGTGAGAATCACTTACCATACAAATTTATGGAAGCCTATACTACTTGACAATAAAAAAAGTGAAAATTGTTGGTAAGAAGCCTATACTACTTAACAATAAAAAAAAGTGAATTGTTGGTATCAGTGGCTACATATGCAAGTTTATCGAAGTGTATATTAATTAACGATTATAAAAAAGGTCATACCCATGGCATAAAATAAGATAATCATGTCTTCAGGCCAAAGGCTGATGGAGAGTATTATCATATTTAGTTGAATCTAATATTTTCAACACTAATTATCGATTAACATATGAAAAAAATTATTATAATTTCAAATGTCATGAATTTAACTATTGATAAAGAACTCAAATATTGAGTCCATATGGGTCGTCTGGTAACTAGCAAAGAAGCCACTTATTCATAACCCGCATCCTGCATGTTTAAGTTATGAGGGAATTGTATAATTTTTTTTAAGGTAAAAGATGAATTACTATTATCCACATAATTATTTTAAACTCTGAATATGCCTTTGATATGAAATAGAGCTAATTGTATTTGATAAATTAGCAATTCCCAATTTGAATCCTGAATCGAATTCTCACTTGAAAACATCAAATCTTCGTCCAATCTCACACATCAATAAATGAAGTCCAAATGACATGCATGTATGCAAAAGATAACTCTATTAGTATTTTTTTTATCCCATCTATTGAATTGTACTAAGAGATGATTATCCATACATTTACCAGTAAAGATCAACATTACTTTTTTCTTTTGCACTAATGTTTAATCAAAAGTTTATAAAGTAAATTGATTCATGCACTTTGTGAAATGAATAATTTGATCAAGATATTAAATGGGCATGTTTGTCATAGCATTTAGCAGTTGTTCTATGTCATGTCATACCTTAAATAGAGTTTTCTTTTGTTTCTTTTAATATATAGAATAACTTTGAAATGTTCCATTAAGGAGTTAAAAAAAAAAATGTTAAGAATAATGGGTTTAATTATTCCCTAACTTTTAAGGAAAAAAGTTTTTTTGGGGGGGTGGGGTGTTTGGGTAGTTTGCTGGGGGGGTGGCTGATGGGAAGTATTGAAGAACGAAGAGGGCTGCTTTTTTGAAACCTTAACAGGCAGCATGTGTTTTGTGATTTAAGCAAAGGAGGGGGGGCAGGAGATTAGACCAATTATATGATAAAAAGAGTAGTCAAGCAATGAATGAGCATTTTTTTAAATATATGTTGTCTTGCCTATTATCAATTGTGCGACGGTTATAACTTTTTTATTGAGAAATTTGAATTTGATTTATGGACTTTCAAAGGGAATTAACTGGTATTTAGGTTTAACATGTTGGCTGCGAATTTTCATATATATGTTGTACGGGTTTGGTCACTCTTGGAAATAGTTGAGTTTTAAAGGTTGATGGGTTGTATGTTACATGACATGATATATCTAGAACTCCCAAGGGGAATAATCATTTATGACCTTTTGGGGGGGGGGGCGTGGTGGGTTGTGGGATGGGCTTACATTAAAGATAAATGAGTTTATACGTTTTAAATTACAAAAAGATATGTTGAGATAACGCCGTTTGAAAATTAAACTTTAAGTTTTTGAACCTTAAATATGTCGTTAGTTATCATGTCGCTCAAAATGATAGCTATAACAAAATTTATTTAGAATATGAGATTCATGTATAATGTGATAATAAAAAGGTTATATCGTTAGTCCAAATTTACCTATTGGAAAAACAAGTAACCTATCTTATTCTCGATGTTATAAAGCACATATTTTATAAAAAAATACTTAAGTATCTTTTAAATAATAATATTCATAATATAAAAAATACTTTATACTGATAATGTCTATAACTTAAATCATAAATAAAAGGTAAAATTAGACAAGAAATTAAAAAGTATGGAAATAGAGAGAAAATGAACGAGCACCTTTCTTGTATATTGCTAACGATTGGGTTTAAGCTTCTTAACATGAAAAAAAATCAGTGCTGTATTTAAAAATATATTTTGTAATATGCGATTTAAATTAATCGTATCTTAATATAAATATGAGACATTAGATGAAAAAAAAATTTAAAAACTTTAGCATATAAGAATAATAAGTTGAATTATATCTTCCAACACTTGTCCACTTTTAGTTTGTCCTATAAATGCTAAGCAATTAAAGTAAAGTGCTATACCATTATATATATATATATATATTTATAGATATATATATTATCTATATATATATATAGTAGGGGGTTATATATATGACAAAGAGTACACTATTTTTTGTTCGGTGATATACAGTGAAGAATGTTACTGCAGCTAATTAACCAACATTTTCATGATGCCGCATCTTTTTGATTATTTGTGCTTCTTTTCATGATTGACATGTTAATTTATGTCACTTTGAGGTGATTTAGGCTTTCTATGGTTAAGACTTTCTCACGTTTTTATTTATTCATCTTTAATTACATTCTCTCTGTTTTACTTTATTTATTTTTTTAGTTAAAATATTTTTAATACAATATATTTAAAGTCATAAAATTCAAAAGTATTTTAATTTTAAAAATTATGTATGAAATCAAAATTAAATAAATAGAAACAGAGACAACATTAAGTTTTTGGAAATTATTTAATTGATGAATTTGGTGAGCTAATTTATCTTTCCTGTAAGATTTAAACTTCTATACACAATCACCCAAGGTTATAATAACGACAAGGAAGGATAAATTAAATACAGTATTTTTTAATTTTTGATTTAAGGTTTTAGATTTGACCTTCTAGAATTTTGACTGGTACAATCCCTTTTTAATAGATGTGTACAAAAATTAAATCGATAATAAATTAAATTAAGAAAATGTTATAAAATTATTGTTATTGGGTTATTTAAGTACACCCGTCATTTTGAAATTCTGAATACACTTGCTATTCACCATGATTAATAGGAACAAAGTCAGTAAGATAAAATGAATTTACTCGAATCGATTTATCAAAAAATTATAATATATGATATCTACATGAACAAATTTCTTATATATATATATATATATAAATTTGACCTTAGATGAAATACTCTAAACTTTATTAGAAATAGCTCTAGTTGGTAAGTTAAAAGGGAGTTTATTCAAATCCCTTCATAAAAAAAAGTGGAATATATTATATATACACAAACAAATTTCTTGTATACATATCAATTTTATCTCGATAAAAATTCCGACTTAATCACTCGATCATGATATTCAAATGGAGTGCATTGCCCTGTTAGTTCTGTGAAAGATAATTATGGTTACAAGTCATTTTAAATGGTTCCACAAAAATGGTGTACAGTCTTAATATAACTCAACAAATTAAAGTGGATGTATTATTCATAGAGTGCATCCACTCAACTAGACAATGCGTGTTGTTGTGTACCACTTCCCTAAGAACAAAATAAAATTATCATCATTAAAACTTGTATCATTATCCTAATTTTGATCTCCATTTCACAAACCAAAATCAATCTTTTGATTTGTTATTAACTTTATTTAGGTTCACTCTAATCATATGAAACACTAAGTTACTACTCCGTAAAAAACAAAGTGTAATATATTCATATGGTAATTTGATTAAATTTATATTTTCAATATTGTAAGCTTCATTTATAGAGACAGTTTAGCATTTTCAATAAGATTTTTTCCCCAACAAAAGTGTGGGTCTGAACTTTGAAATTTATAGGTTCTTGGGATTTCAAAGAGGAATCAAATCCTCAACATGGAGAGTAACAAACCTGAACAAGTTTCATTCTAATAAGTTTTTTTCATCGCAAATTAATATGAAATTTGTGTTACAAAATATGATTATTCCGTGCACCCTAGCCCTATTGAACCAGCTCATCAGATAACCACCTGATGAAAAGTAAATTTCATCGAAATATTACAAATAACCACTTCTTTTTTTCTTTTTCACTAATTCACTTAAATATTTGTATATTTACTAAACATTTTTGGGTAAGAAATAATATTTTCTTACTAGTGAAACCAAGAAATTTCTCATTAGTAGATTTCCAACAAAAAATTCTTTTATATTAATATAAACTTCTTAATAATTCCCCAAAACTTGCTTTCCCCATCTTAAAACAAAAAAAAAGAATCCGTCCTAGATGCCCGGCGGCCTGTGCCCCGTGTGGACCCCTTTCTGCGTTCGGCTCCCTTTCTTCCTTTTTTTCCTCCCTTTTCTCTTTCTCTTCCCCCCCTCCCCCCTCTGGTGTCTCGTCCCATGTGCCCATCGATTATAATCCCCAAAATTTGTAACACCTGGCTCTCTGTCCGAGGTAGGGTGGGGAGGGTGGGGTAGGTATTAATGGAATACACGTGTTCATTTAAGTGTCACGTGACTTAGGACAACAGTACAAAAATTTAATGCATGAAAAATTCTTGTTGTTTGGATCAGTTTCAGATAAAAGCTATAACTGTCTGGATTTTTCATGTGAATTTCTGAACTACTCCCTGGTTAAAGCTGTACCAAATAGACAGATTATTTTGGATATATACATATATATTTAAGAAAAAAAGTTTATCAAAAAAGAAAATTAATTTTACGACATTATTAATATTTTTTAAAGTTAAAATTGTACTTTTTATAGAAGTTTGATAAAATATACTTAACACATGATATGATCAATAAATAGCAGGGGTGGATCAATAAATTATAAAGTTCAAACATGAACTAATAAAATCCCATAAAACTTTGAAAGAAATAGGTTTTTGCTATTCAAATTATAACTGATCATACAATAAAAAATAAATAAAGGTGGTGGTGGTTGTGTGTGGGGGGTGGGTGTGATTTTCATGATATTCAAGCATTTTCAGAATTTGGGATCTCAGGTCTGAGGACCACATCGAATTTACTGTCTACCTAACTATTCTTAAGGTGGATGAATCACACCACTTATGTGAAAAATATAATTATAATTTAATATTGAAATTGAAATCCATTTGAGAGGGTACATAAATACTTACCCTTGCGATTTATATTTAACTAAATAATTAACTTTAAAAATTATTTAATCTTTAACAAAAACATATAACTAGATATAAACATCTAACGCACATAAATTTTTACTCCTAAAGGTGTATAAGCATTGAATAATGAGCTTTAACATACCTAGCATATGTTCCAAAATCAAAAAGTATGATCTCCTTATTTAAAATTATCAATATATATAAAGTTTTCCCAATTCATCCTCCAAAAAAATATATACATTTCCGGAAATTCCCACATAAGGGGAAAAAAAGAGTTAAAAAAAAATAAGATTTTTTTTTTCTCTTTGAAATTAAAGGACCTAATCTCAATCATGCTTACCATATGACTAGAAATTCATTTCGTTAACTAATTTGTATTTGTGTCACGTTAACCACAAAATCATTTTCAGAAGTTGAACTCGAAACCTCCTTTTCTCTCTCTCCTACAAGAGTTTCTTCATGATTCTCGAGACTTGAACCCGAGACATTATTTCCTTTCTCCTCCTCCTCTTCCGCCTCGGATTTATCCGTACTACTCTCACTACTCGCGGTACAACCGCTATTGCTACCAAAAGATGAAGCTCTACTAGACAAACTTGGTGTAGCAATATAAGTTGGCTTTAATTGTCCAGCCATAATCACCAAAAATTTCTCTTCAAGAATTGGTGGTTCCACCATTTTACCATCTCCACCATTACTATCATTATTATTATTATTTCCTTCTTCAAGATCACCTTCTTGATTTTCTTCAAGATTACCACTAAGTTTCCAATAAGAACAAGCTAAAATTAGTAAAGCAAATGCAATTAGCCCTAACATAGCTGCTAATCCTCCGAATAAATACGGCACCGGTGAGTGCCACGGTGACCGTAGCGGGCCCACCGGTGCAATAGATGATGACGATCCCTCCAAATTCCTCATCGTTGTGAAAAATAATCTTCTCGTTCCAAATAGACTAGTTATGTTATAAGTGCAACTGTAGACTCGTAATTTTTTTCGTATGATAAATTTTTAAAAATAATTTAAAAAACTTTGGATCTTTTTTTTTTTTTTTTTTGGACTAAGTGATGATGAGGTGATAGTGGTACGGAGGAGGCGAAAGGCTCGCGCGCCTGCAGCTGCTTCAGTACCGGCGGTGGGTTATCTCTCCGACTCCCGCCGCGGGTGGCTTTATTTCTTAGTGTTTATAAATTTTATGTATTTATTTCTGTAATTTATGTTGAGTAAATGTTTTCGTCCTTGCATACAAAATGGGGTCCATCATATCAGACTTGTTTTGTCTGCTATTTTTTCCTAGTTTTAATGTTTTCGTTTTTGGAGGGACAAATTTCTATGTATATAAAAATATAAAAATATACTACACTTGGAAAAAGAAAAATAATTAATAAAAAGGTAATTGGCAAAAAAAGAAGATTGATAATTGTGAATGAGTTAAGGGGGACCCAATCATTTTTTTTTTTAACTTTTTGTTAAATTTTGAATAATGTTTTCATAGAGTACCTTTTTTGTTTAGTCGTTTTTCTTAAAGATATATAGTAGGAATTTTTTGGATTTAGTCTTGCATAGCACAATAATGATTATAGTCCTTCAACATAATTAAAGGGATTTGATTTTACAAAAGCAAATTTGAGATCTAGTGATGTAATTAAAATTTAACTTATATAAATTAGATGAAATAAATTTTTTAGATTTCATAACAATTTATATGCCTTATTTTTAAGTAATTGAGTCTTGATCCCATTAAAACAAGAAAAATATTACTCATTGTTCTCGTAATTTAATTGAACATAAAATTTAAGATAATAATTTTAAAATATTAGAAATTCTCTATAGATTGTACAAATTTATAAAATTTGTCCTCTAATGGGGTCATAAGGTTCCTAAAAAATGACAAGTAATAAACATACTCACATGATAAACTCTAGAGTTTGTAGTGCGGAACAGAAAAAAACTCTTTTTTTAATTTTTTTCATATTTAGTTAAATTAAATAAAATATTCGTGCTCCTCTTGCCTCATCCAATTGCAGATCTACCGTGTTAAATAATAATACTTGGGCCCTTAAATATGTCTCCATCCGTCCTCTGTCCTGCTTTATCTTCATGCGGATAGGCTGTTCCGGGTCTTAGGGTGGACGGGGGACACGTTGTCTCAAATGTCCGGATAAGGCCCAGTGTCACACGGAGTGACAAGCTCGCGCTCGCGCTCTGCTGCGCCCGATCTCGGGGGAGGAAGTTTATATCAGAAATTACTTACATATTTATATATTAAATCTTGAACACATAAATTTAATTGCCCGTATTATACACATATGTCCAACATATCACAATATATAGCACTTTGTTTTCCATTTACTTTCTCCATAATTGAGTTAAGAATTAATTCCTAGACTTTCAATCAAAACTTTTTCATTTTGTTATTTTTCTGAAACTAATTCAATTTTACAATAGTAAGGAATTTCTTATACGTAATATCAAAGAGAAAGAGGGTGTCCATAAAAAGCTTCATTAGGCTCATCATTTATTCTACTTTTAAGAAAAGTCTAAAATTGCTGAATCACCCATCATAGACGTTAGTAGAGTTAGCTTTTAAGTTTCATATACATGTGTGGACCCAACCCTAGAGTATTGCATGGGTTGGGGATGGCAATAATTGGCTGTGCTTTTTTTTTTTTTTTTTATCGCGATCGGAGGTTTGATATTTATATTAAAATCAAATTAGAAAGTTTTACATTAATTAACGGTTGAAACCTCTACATATCCATGCTCAAATCAATTGGTTGTGAACTTTATGTTTATTCCTCGTTCGATTCAATGTTGAATGTCTGATAATTATATTAAAATTCGATTAAATTTGAATTATATCGAAGAAGCTCCACTTTAATATATATAATGCTTTCTTTTAAAGATGTTCGTATCCATGACTCAAATCAATTACTGAACTTTGTGTTTGTTCGGTACTTCATATTAAAGCTTGTGTTATTAAATGCGACTCGTATTTGCAAGTTTTCGTATTGAAAGTTTAATCACTCGTTATAGGAGTGACTTCACACCTATAAGTCACGTTAAATTTTTTAATTAAGAGAAAAAATAAAGCCATAGTTAGAACTATATCCTAAAGTTACTAGAGTTGGCTTTTAGGATCCATATTGGGACCATTCATTAGGGAAAATATATAATTGGTTGAGAACTTGCTAGGATTAAAGTTGTGAAAGTTAAGTTAGATATGACCCCAACAGGTTATTACGTTTTATACGCGAAAAATTGAAGAAGAAAAAAAATCTTATGTGGCAAAGTCGATTTTGGAGGTAAATTTGATCGTACATTATTAAAATTTACTGATCTGATTATTCTTATTAATTTATTATGTATAATAAGTTGGGAAAAACACTTTATCAAAGAATTTTTTAATTTTTAAAACTATAATCAAATACCACTAATTAAGGATTGATTGATTCCATCCATAGTAATGAAGTTGTAATATTTTGTATGAATATCTATTTTTCAATTTCTTTTTTCTACTGCATCCTAAGTGTCATGTAACTTTAATCGATATCACTAAATTATGAACTCATTTACGTGAACAAGTTACAAATTTGATTACGAAAAAGAAAAAAAATATTACTTTTTAATTGAAAGCTACAATTCTCAATTACTAACTTTTGATTTTATCTAAAAATTCTCCACTTTATGAAACAAAACAAATAGAACAGACAATTTTCCATAGTGTAACTCTGTAACCCCACCCTATCAGGCTTTTGGCAGCTGGAGATTTTAACAGGTGAATACTTATCCCCAAAAATTCTCTAAATATACTCTCATTATGAAATTAAAACAGCAATAAATAAATAAAATCAATAAATAATATTTGAAATTGACCAATCACATTCTTATCATATATTCATATTCTGCATAAATCCGAATTAAAGGTACAATATATTCTTCTTGTCTAAATTTTCGTTTATAATTAATCAAAACTTAAATTGAGAGACGTTCGTCTTTAATTACAATTTCTTCACTAATTGATCATGTGTATATCTAATAATAATAAAAAACTATATAAGCCAATTATCTACGTAATAATACAGGTAAGACATCATTCTTGTTCATTATATAAAAATAATTATCGAAGAATGAAACGTGTTAGCAAATAGGATTGATTCAAGGTTGATTCTCTCGTATTGAATTTGGCTAGTGCAGTTTACATGTCTTGTCTGGTTTGCACGTTATTATATTGTTGAGAGGGGGAAATATTATCCAATGCGCATAAAGTGTTCATCACATAGTGTCCACCCGAAGAATAGATGTTAGTATAGAGATTGTATTAATTGTTGATTATCCTGAGATTCCAAAAAAAAAATTGTCCGCAATAACAAAAATTTTCGTTGTACATTTATTAGCTATGTGTTTTCATAGTGAAAAATTAACGACTTTTTTTTGTAGCTATATTTTATTTTTCTTTTTAATTTGATATTCCCTTTTGAAGGATCTAATAATCAATACTCAACAATACATTCTCTTTATTATTTCCTTCTCTGTAGTAACTAAATTTGTTGCAATCGAATTGAGGATTTTTTTTAACGTACTTTTTCAATCTTTACGTGATAGTGATAAAGTTTAAATAGATTTTATATCATTAGTAAATTTCACTGAATATGTTATTATTGTACTCAATAGTGTGCTTAAAGTCAATTCTATTTAAGAGTAATAATTTAATTATTAAATAGTAAATTAATAAATTACATTAGCTGTGTTGGTTATATTAGGAATTGTAACATACTCCCTCCGTTCACTAGTATTTGTTATGATTTCTATTTTTTAAGTCAAATTATAAAAAATTTGATTAATATTTTAAAATATATTTTTTCATCATATTAATATGTAGATAATTATAATTTATTGTACTTTTCATATAGTATTAAATATCTAAACTTTTTGCTTAAAAATATCAAATTAATATAATATAATTTAACTTTAAAATTAATTAAATTTACTTTCGAAAAATGTGACATAACAAATAAAAGTAGAGTGCGGGAGTAATTTAGAAGGGGTGGGGGTGTTGCTTGATGAAAATAGCTATTGAGACAGTTTCATGACATAATGTTAACGTTTCTTAATAACAAGGAAACGGTTCTATGGCTGACGGTTCTCTCGTCTTGGTACTGCATTCCTCACCCTTTTTTTTTTTTTTTTTCATTTTTTTTTTTTTTTTTTTTTTGAAATTTATTTCTGTTGGATATTATATTAAATTTTTAAAAAGAAAAACTTATAAATATGAGAAGTTTTATATTACATTTGTTACTTAAATATGTGTACGAAAGACATATCTTATGTTTTTTTGATGTGATATTAATATTTAATATGTAGCGATGAAGGTAGAATTTTAATCGAGATATATTAAATATTTATTATATAATATGATTTTGATGGTGAAGAAATTTAGATAGATCTCTTTTGACCCTTTTAACTCTGGTTAATTGAACATACTTTTAACCAATTTCTTGAAAATACAAAAAAATTTGCATCGAAAATAATTGATGCCAAAAATATAGAAGTTCTCTCACACTTACGTAATAGATTTTGTAGTAATTTTTTTTGTCTATTATAAGCAATAAAGTTGATTAATCATTAAAAAAATATTTCTTATTTCATCTTTTAGATTTGTATGTCACCATAAAATAATATGAGTATTTTCTTTTTTGACTTTAAAATAGCATATACTTGTAGATCCTAAATGCACTATAAGATAATAATGGATTCATACTAATCCTCACATTATATCATAGTAATGAAGAAATATTCAACTTGAATACGATATAAAGTATCCTCATATCAATAAAAAGTTGCCTCAATAATTTTTTGTAAACTAAGATATCTATAAAAGCAAAATACACTTGAAAGCAACAAAAGAAAAAGGAAGAAAAGGAAAGGGAAAATGAGGCCCCTTCCCTCCTCCCCTCCCCCTCACCTCCTTTCTTAGAATTTATCGGCTCGACTAATTTAGATTCGTATTGTTTAAAATTTATTATTTAAAAAAGTACTTTTTACTAAGAATTTTGTCATTCCCATTAAGGGTTACAAGTGATCTACATTCATCCCATCACGATTGTTTTCTTCCCACTTGTTTACAGAATACCTTTTTTTAAAAAAGAAGTTTAATTATGTATAAGGTGGAGAGAAAGGAAAAACCAAGACGAAGTTAATAAAATGGAGAATCAAATCTCCTTCAACAAAAATTAAAATTATAATATTCACATCCTGAACAACTAAATTCTTAGTTATTATAACGTTCAAATTTTCGTATCAAATATTTATCAAAGTAGAGTAATTTTTTTTTAATAAAAAAATAGCAATGCTAAAGATATGACATGGAAAATGCACAAGAGGCATATCAAATCTTGGGTTATAGAGTAAGATTTCATTACAATTTTGATCATGTTGGATGACTTTAGGAGTATTCATCATAAGATTGGGGTGGAAAATGGGTCCCTAAAAACTTAGGGGGGTCTACTGTAAAGACCCCTCCACTACTATAATATTCTTTGGCCTGATATCTCTAGAGTCTAGACAATCATCATTATTTCATTTCTAATAATTGTTAATGTCATTTTTGCCCCAAATGATTAAAAGAAGTTCTATTTAATCACCCCCTTTATTTTACCCTCTTTCATTCATGCATCGTAACTTTTCACGTGACATGTTTAAGAGCAAAAGATTAATGAGCATTTTGATATATTTAATATAATCTTAATTTAGACTCACAAAATTAAAAAGTATTTTTTCTTTTGTTAAACCCCGTTCCAAGTCAAACTAGACCATCCTTTTTAAAACAGAGGGAGTAAATTTTTGAATAACTTAAGTACAAATTATTGTACTACTAGTTGATAAATAGTACATCCTTCTATTATACGAATGACCATTAGAATTTATGGTCTTAAATGTATCGTAATATTTATAATTTTTCAGGGTTGAGGTTGTGTCATCTTATGCAAGGACGTTGTTCGATGGAATAATCTATTACATTATTTGATTGAGATTTAAAAATATCTTTTCGTAGTTTTTTACCACCTTTCTCGAAAGTTAACTCATGTTTTGTATCTTCTCTCGCACCGAAATACATTCTCACATATTTATTTCTTTTATACAATCTAGTATCATCGCATTGTCGTTCTGATCAATTCAGTTCTTTATATCTCACATATTTTCTTTTATAATGATTATTAGTGTCAACCATCAGTCTTTCACATTATAATTCTCAGTTCAATTCTTCAATTCTCGCATATTTATTTTTTTCATTAAAAAAAAAACTAATTTCAACCTAAAATAACATATCAAATGTGATCTCATAAATATATTAACGATTGGTGAGATATACACGAACCTTACTCTTATCCTAAGATTTTCAGCACCACATGAAAACGATTAAACTCTACTATATTTTATAATACAAAAAAAAGCCCAGGACGCGGTTCCTGCCACAAGCAAAACAATAGCAAGTCACAGCATATTTGGTGACCCAAATTAATTAATATAGTAGGACCCAAATAAAAGTTATATATATTCATCACTATGAATAAAATGACTACTATAGGACCCACCAAAAAGATGGCTCCTTTCATCGTCAGCTTCCATTTTGAAAATGGACGTACACGGCAAGGACGATTGGATATTTTTCTACCATTTTTTTTCGTTCGATATTTATATTAAAATTTAATAAAGTTTAGAACGTCTATATCATCTCTTAATAGTGTAATTAGATAAAATTAAAGAAATATTTAACATCCTTATCACAATTTTGTTGGTGATAGTTTTTCTACCCATAAGATACGTCCAATGTGAGAATATGTGAAATCCAATAAATTTTTATTATATTCTTCAATCTTACAACTAACAAAGTGTGAAGTAATCATAGTAGTATAATTATGTCTTCTACTATTTTTTTAACCACTATCTATTAAATTAATCTTCAATTATACAAGTGACGTCCTAATCCAAAACCAAATCCCACTCACAATAGTTGATTAAGCAACTAAAGTACAAATTGATGTATCTCTAATTAATTTTTAAGTACAATATTTATGCATGGTTCCTATATCAATTTTAAAATAGTTATGTGTGAATAAAAGTGTTTGAAACTGATTTGTATTTAATCTGTAGTGTTCAATGTGTTTTGGAGCTAAATTCTTATATTCCCTCAATTTATTACAAAAACTTATAATTAAAAAACAAATTGTAAAGAAAAGGATGAATTATGGATATGAAATGAGGAGGGCAATAGGGGTTTTGTTTTGAAAAATGTATTTAGAAAATCAGAAAACATATTAAAGATAAGCTAATAAAATGTTGATCAAATTAAAAGTGTTTGTAAGTCGAATAATAATAAATTGAAATGATTACTTTATAGCTTTGACTAATTATCTTATAAGAAGCACTTTAATTATTTACCGTGCGTATAAATAAATTAAAATATACGTATAAATTAATTTGATCAACTTATATAACTAGATCAAACATTTTCTTAATTTAATTAATTAGATAGAGAGATAAAAGATGATAGAAGTTCCTTTTTTTTCTTTTGTAGGAAAAATAATAAAAGGCATTAGAAAATTCTTATTATTGCTTCTTCCCATTTTAAAAAACTTTTGCTCTGTTGTTCTGCTTAAGAAAATGTTCAAAATGCAATATATAAAGTTACTCACGAGAGTTGCTCGGATGGTTACCACCTCTCACCTTTAACACGAGAATTGTATATAATATTTAATATAGTTTTACATAATGAATCGTGTTGTACATGTAATTTTATTTCTATTTTGTGAAGATAGAAAAATTATTTCGATAAACCTTTAACTCAAATAAAATAAGTTGGGAACAATTTTAAAAGGAAATATAATAGGGAAGAAATAAAAAATAAAAAATTTAAAAAAATCCATTGCACTTAAAAATTAAAGAGAGAGACAATGAATGTGAATAAAAGAATATTTTCATTGAATTAATTAAGACAAGACTTTTCAACATTAAGACTAACACCACCATGTACTTAATTAGCAGATTTATATTAAATGATCTAATGATACATTTCCTGGATTTATTTAATTTATAATTATGCTATAATAATATTATAATATATATTGTTAGCTTAATTCCACTTAGTATTTGATTCTCACATGTCTTAATCTAAAACAATTGATGCAAGAATCTAATTCTTGTAATATGAAATAGAGTATATAACATGACATGCATCAACCCATAAAGTTTAATTACTATTTAATTTCCTTGACTAAATTGAATATCAATGTTTAAGACATTCTTTCAAACGTCGATTATTGTTATGCAACAAACGTCCTATCTGTTTTGGCTTAACAAATCTTATTGATTTAATTATTTGTTAGACTACATTATCATCTTAATGCATGAATTTGTATCGTATTTTAAGTATAATTTTTTTAAAACTTTAATTTTGTCTTTCATTTGGTTAAGTAATTTGTTTAAGATATAATACGTACCCAATCTTTAATTAAGCTTATCCATTCTTTTCTTCAAACCGTCCTTGTTGATCCATCTTTATTCATGGGCATCATACCATGACTTGGATAATTTTTCAAATGACAAAAAGATTAAATTCCTCCAAGAAAAATCATAGTATAAAAAAGAAAAACCAATAAAAAGATTCATTTGTACTAAATAAATCTATAATTAATGAAAACATAGAGAAGAAAAATATATAAAGGTATATCTTCAGATGCTCACGTGAGCCTAATTAAATTACAAACAATTTCTCTTTCGAGAATCTATTTTTTCTAGCTTCGTTATTTATATGATAGGACCCATTTTTAAAAATGACATTTTTAATAAAAAAAATATATTAAAATTTCTAATTATATTATCTAGACTTATATGGATGCTTTTTAAAGAATTTAATGTATTCTCAATCAATAATAATAAATAAATAAAAAGGTATTTTTAAAATATTGGGAGATTAGATAGATTTATTGGACATTGATGTCACATAGGAGAAATTAATTTACTCATATATATAATCTTTAGTTGAAGTGGATGTAGGCCACCACAAATAATAATTGATTTTCAACTGCTTTTCTCTTTGTCCAACTACATGTCAACAAGTCAGTCCAATTATATATTTAATATAATTTATTAAAGTTTTGAGAATAACCTAATGTTTTTTTAGAGGACTAATAATGTAGAAGTCCATAGAACTAGCATATGTATTTATAAAAAAAAATGCCACTTTGCCCAATGTTTTTTTAGAGGACTTAATAATATATAAGTCCACAGAATTAGCATATGTATATATATAAAAAAAATACCACATTGAGTACATTGTATTATGCAAAGGCAAGGGTAACTAAACATTACACTTTATATGAATTTCATATGAAAATGAAAACAAAAGTTAGGAAAATTATAAGAATGCGTTTAGAATTAATTATTGATGCATTTTTTTGGATTAAATTCTAAGTTATTAATCTGTGTGAGCTTAGATCCAAAGCGAATAACATCTTTATAGCTAGATCAAGACAATTACAAAAAATTTATTCTTTTCTCCTTCGATTAATAGTCTTGAGTCTTATTATTATTTCTCTCTAGTTTTTTTAATTAAAAGTAACTAATAGTATTCCTTTTTATAACAATAAAAAAAAAAAAAAACAAATTACCTGAAACCACAAATAGAATCTTTACTAAATACAAATAAAATAAAATTATTACACTAAAACTCATATCTTCTACTTGTCATTTTGTTTTTGGATTCATTATTCCTACATAGTTGATTGCATTTAATATAGAAAAGTGTGTGGTGGTGGAGAGAGCACTTGGATGAGATGGCTAGGAGGTGATAAAGGATTTGGATAACAGTGATTAATTAATTAATTAATTAATTATTCTCAATTTGATATTAGAAAATATAATTAATTAAACCCACCAAGTTCATGTGTATGGTATAATGTTGGAATCTGTTGGCACAATGCATTCATGAAAAGTTTTAAGTACTTGTATGCAGGGTGGTAGCAAGGGTATCGAAAGCGATTTCATTTATTGAAAAATTATATTGTATATAAAATTTATTAATTTAAATTATACTTTTATAAAAAGTAATTATATATTTCTCTGTTCTTTTTTTTTTTATATATATTTAGTCGTTTATATTTTAAAATTTTAACTGAAAGTTTTACTATACTCCTCAATTAGTTTTAATTTTATGGGTTATTTTTTATATAGGTTACTCTCCGTCCAGACTTATTTGTCACTATTGCACATTAATGTAAAGGATTCTGGCTTATTTTTAAAAGTAAAATTGGAAATCAATCATTTGAATTTTTTATTTAAAAAACATAAAAAAAATTAGGATATTCTAACAACTCTAATGAAAAGTTTATAAAAATTACCAATTTTTTTTTTTGCATATGCATAAATGCTGACAAATACATCTTAAGAAGTTATACCTAATAAATTTTTTATAGTTTGACTTTAAAATCTCTAAAACTGAACCATTACAAAGATATATCGGATAGAGGAATATTTTATATTGAATTGATGTGTCCGTTTCATTAGGATTCACACTAATTAATATGGTTGTTTTCACACTATAAGGATTCCCACTATACAGTTAATTAATGAATTAATTATAATCCAATGTCTGCTTTTGGAATGATAAGAGTTGCAACATTCATCAGATAAGATTATACTGTGTTGGTTTTGTGTTCATCCATATAATTTTTCTGAAATAACAACAGAACAACATAATCATATTCAGCCGAGAACAAGCTCCGACCTTTTACAATAAAAAAAAAAATATTTTAGCATTTATATTCCAAGCACATCATATTTACAGTTACCGTCAACATCGACGACCTCAATTTCTCAACCTATCGGTTTTTATAGATACGAAGAATTCAACGTCGCAAAAGGTTGATTTTGAAAAACAAAAAGTTTAAAACTAATGATCTAAATTTAATTATTTTTAAACCAGGCTCATATTTATATAGAACCTTTACATTACGCGAGTTAAGATGGTTTTTCTTTGTTAACAATCTGTTTATATTTTTTTTATCAAAATATATTAAATTATTAATTATTGTGAGTTTTTATTTTTAATATATTTTTGAAATATATAAATTTTATTTTATCTTTTTTAGAGGTTTCATATTTAAATAAATTTACAATAAAAATTTAAAAATTAAACTCTCAAAATTTGTGAATGAATATTACGTAACTAAGAACACAGAATATACTACTATATAGTTTAGCTTTCACAATCGAATATTTTAATAACACTAGTGATTCTTATGTACCTACAATATATACTACTTTATTATATCATTACAACCATACAAATGACATTGTTCATTAATGGCCTTTTTAATGATAAAACAAAACAGAAATTCAAAAAAACCATATTATACTAACGAATATTTAATGATAAATTAGGAGTATTCTAGGGGTTTGATGTATTGATGTCTAATTGCCCAAATGAATGAAGATACTCCAATCACTAATTTGGGTAGTTAAATTCTAATTAATCTTATATATATATATATCTATATATATATATAATATATATACAAAAACTTTTATATACAAACTCCATGGACCCTGCGAAGAGAAATGTATCCCCCACTAACGGCACCAAGACAAACTTTTACCTTGTTCAAATAACATTAAAAGTGAAACAAAGGTCATTAAACGACGAACTCTTTATGATAAACAGATCCATTTTTGCAAGGTCGTTACATTTCTTCCTAAGCTTTCAGAGTCCGATCGAAGAGACCATAGAAGAGAGGGAAATCCTCTCTAGATGTGAACGAAAAAAGCAAGCAGTGTCAGTGTCGCTTAGTATGCGAGTGCTGTTCGCCGATTGGTGTTCTTTCCCGCTCTCTACGCCTATCTATATATAAGTTAATAATACAAACAACACAGACAGCCACAAACTGACGTGAGTTTCTATCCTCAAAACAAACCCACTACAAAGTTTAGAACCCTTCATTCCTTTATAAGATAAAAAAGCAGAAAAATTTTTTTAGAGGCACGACGCCAATTGAATCTATTAGTGTACTTGTTTTCCTTGTTCAAATTAATTATATTAATAATCCTGTTTAGTAATAGAGGCACATTTGGGTAGCTTTGGCTAATATACAATTAACTAAAGTAATTCAGTGATACTGATCTTCTATTATGACATTATTACTTTATTTTGCTCCTTTCTAATCCATTTGCTTAATAGAGTTGACAAAAATCAATTCCTTTACGTATTTTATTTATGATCGTATATAACTTAAAATAATTCCTTTTTTTTTTGTTTTTGCTTGGGAGTCTTTGTAGGGGGGAAATAAGAAATTTGAGAGGTGATTTATTCGAGAGAAATATATTTGCGCTGCTATTTAAATATCGTCTCTAATTTTTAAAATATAAGTGCGAAGATAACATTTTAAGAATTTATTAAAAAAGAATAAACTGAAATATCCTTTAGTTATAACGAGAGGAACCAAAATCGGTGAACTACGATATATAAGTCACGACAAATCGATATATTTCATGTTAGTATACAATTTAGCTATTCAATACAACAACGGGCTACAATTTTTAGTGGGTTTTTGCAGGGTAGGCCCATTAAGGAAAAGTGGTATTCAGCCCGGTCCCCTTGCTTATTATCCTTATTGTTTTAATATTAAAACAAAACAACTTAATTAACAAAATGGCTTGGGAATAAGGACACCTTAATGGGTACCCAATAAATCTACTATTACAGTTATTTCTAAAGATATCTTTAATACCGTTTATTATTTTCGTTATCCCTTCCCGACTTTCCTTTACCTGCACCTTATGACCTTCGTTGGTTCGTTTTGTCTCATTTCACATTTGTATGATTCGGAATTTATATAACATAATTTGGTATTAATTTTTTGATAATTTCCCTCTGTGTACTAAGTTTACAAACGTCTAATATTATCGTTGTCATAACTGTTATTTATATAAAAATAATTGAATTATACTAATATATCTACGAATTATACAAATATGTGGATTATACGAACGAGACGACTTAACTTGTAGTTACAATTCGTAAAAATGCAACTATAACTAAGCATAATTAAATTTATTAGAATGATTATTTACGAAAATTCCCCAATAACAATTAGAACTTGAGGAAGTTATTTTAAAAAAAAAAGAATAAGAAGATACACCCTTCTATAAATAGAGGTATTCTATATGCACATTGATAAAGTAAATATTATTGTCATTTCTTCCATGTTTAAATTTAAAGCAGAAAAAAAAAGACAATTTTGGAATTTGTTACTATCATATATGTAAGTGTGAAAATTTTATTTTTATTTTTACTTTCTTCGAACTTCGAAGTATCTTATCTGAGGTATGATTAACGTTAATAATCTTTATAAATTTATTTATCTCAAAATTAATTTTAAATCTATGAAATTAAAAGTGAAATATCTTTTAAGTATAAAGTCAGGCTTATCAAAATACTCCTGAATTGTTATTCCAAGCATATTGAACTTCTGAAAATTGATACACATAAGTTCATCATTTTAATTTTATTATTATTTTGTTTATGTGATTGTGTGTATATATATAATCACAAATCTCTACTCAAAAGTAAAATGATTTTGATGAAAATGAAATTTGAACTTAATTTACACACAATAATTATCTCAAAAATACGAGAATTGCTCAAATCATATAATGAATTCTTATGAATTTTTTCCCACCCCTACCACGTCAAACACTTTTCGAACCGGAGTGGTACAGCAATCCTATACTAAAAATGGGTAACTATATATTCACAACTTTCCACATCTTTTGCTTATAATAAACCATCATAATTACCATGACATTTATAATCCTACATCGTCGTGGAAATTTTCTCAATTATAAAAATTTCAAATTTTTCATTGCTCTCGGATATTATCCTTGACTGCTAAATACATTTCAAATGATACATTACCTAATGGAAGAGTTTATTCATAAGATTATTTATAATTTTTTTAAATGACTATAACCTATTTTTCCTATCAAATCATATCTCGAATTTCTTTATTACAACATCAAAAAACTATCAAAGAATAAAAAAATTTATCCGAATCCGAATCATATAAAGATGCTTCGAAATCAAATCTTTCTGCACTAACAATATTCACCGTCTATATAATAATTGAATATTATTACTTTAGCTTTTCTATTACATTATTTTTTTTTGTTTCTTTTGTTTAACACTTAGTGCTACTCATTTGGCATTTTGCCCAAAAAATGGCAACAAAATTAAAGCCAAAAACATATCTCAGTGGAATATATTACTCACTATAATATTATTATTAAAAAGATTAAAATACTTGTGAGTTTTTGTTGTTGGCTAAAAAAGTACCCAACCTGCAAATCAACTAACCTTATCTTGTTGTATTAGTTATATTTGATATGAAAATTGTGTGTTTTTTTTTGTTTTTTTTGGGTTTGTTGGTGCACTACTCTCCATATATTTCAAGTCCACAAGAATATTTTATTGAACTATTTTCTTTCTCTATTTGTCATCTTTTTATTTTATACGAAAATTATTATTATTCTTAGCACAAAAGAGTGGAGAGAATCAGAAAAATATTTTCTCCATTTATTTTTATTTCTTTGATTTGAAATTTGCATTTTTTTTATGAAATAATAATTAATTATATTAATATTTCATCCATTTATTTTTATTTGTTCGATTTGAAATTTGCATATCTTTTATGAAATAATAATTGATCATATTAATATTTATCACAATATTTATAGTAAGTAATGTTATTTAGTCTTAGATCTTGAGAAAATGATTTGAATATGCTGACAAAACTTGGCAACTATACGCTTGATAACTAATGAAGAGATTGAGATTCACAATAAATAACGTGTATGATAATCAACGAAGAATATAATAGAATGAATGAAATTCTTTCAATATATTTTTTAAATTAAATTCGAAACATGTTAGTCAAAAAGATAATTTTCAAAAGGAATAGAGATACAAATCTAAATGATTACCTTAGAAAGGGACATTAGGTGCTCACTCACTAATCTCATAAAAATAATAATTGGTTTTATTTAAAAGTTGAAACTAAATCTATTCTCTCTATCGATAAACATAAAACTTAAATAAATACTTATTGAGTGCCTGTGATTTTTCAATGGGGTCAGATAAAAAGATAATAATAATTAATGAGTTCTTCATGAGTATCATTGTCGAATATTATTATTTATAATTTTTATAAAAAGAAAAAAGAAGTCATATCTATTGGTTCCTAGCTGGGAGACACTTGGTCTTACTACTTATGAGTATCATGAAGAAATGAGCCAAGGGGATCATTAGGGTTCAAATACCCCAACCCCACCCATATTCTTTCGACGGAGTCGAAGGGTTCATTTAAATTTTATCAGAATATTAAATCATATTATATAAAACGTTAAGAATATATATATATATGTATATATATGTTATAGGTTCATTTTTTGTAATTTGTTGTTCGAAAGTCACTAGTTTGACTAAGTGAATTCACGTTGTAGAGAACTCATCATCGTAAGTTTTAAAATTTCTTATCAAACGAAACTTCGTTCTTGGACTTAAAGTCGAATGAAGTCATTGGTTATATTCACATTTTATATCTGAAGCTCATAAATTTGATTATGTTATCAAAACTCAAATTTAAAACATCTGATTAAGAATACTGAAGTATTATTCCAACCCCACTCAGGCCCTCAACCTATCTACAGCTAATCTTAGTGCAAAAGTAGCATTTCAAGGGTTTTTCTGACTAGCTTTCTATGGTCTTATTTTGTTTTTTCATCTCTTCCTACACCCTGGCTTTGCTTGGCTTGTACCTATCACACTATTTTTTGTAGTGGATATATGTCACCATCAACCTCATTCCCTCTTTTATTTATTTATTTATTTCATTTTTTTATTTGTAACTTTGAATATCTACATATTTTATTTTATTTATATGTATTCCCTTGATGTTTGAAGTAATGATCACTTTAAAATGGAGCTAGCACTAATTATACATAGTCAGTATAAAAAATATTTTAATTCGATCTATGATTTATTGGATATTGATAGGGAATTTTACATAAACCTCATAGTATTAAGAGCTAATTACACTTTTATCCCTACTCTTTTTTCAAATTACAAAAATCTCCTGAATTTGGTGAAATTCAGGTACATCCCCAAACGTCCCGATACATATCATCCCGATTTCGGATATATTCCTCAACATCCCGATACTTCACATTTCGGTTTCAGATTATCATCCAACATCACGATTTATTGTGTAAAGTGATGTATCTATTCGATTGATACATTGTGTAAAGTGATGTATTCGACAAATACATCGGCTAAAATGATGTATTTCGACCAATACATTGCGTAAAATAGTGTATCTAAAAATAGGAGAGAGTAGAGATTTTTATAAAAAAATTTATATGGCAGGATATTTTAGAGACTAAGTTGTGTTTAGTTTTTTTTTTCCTCATATTAATTTGGTCTAAATATTCAATGGGGCCAATCAGTTGATCCATGAGTGTTTGTATTTATTGGGCTTTCAGATGGACTGGACCTTCTTGGCCCATATCCCAACTTCTGCTATTCCTTTTGGATCTTTCATTGATCAGGAAACTTTCACATATAACCACTTAAAAATGATTAATTACTCTCCATAGCTATAGTTTGATAATTAAAATTTGTAGCTACATATTATATGGAGGAGAGAGGCGAGCGAGACTGGGGGAGAGAGAAGAGAGCCGAGAGAGAGGGGGAAAAAAGTAGGAGAAAAGTGAATTGTGTATGTGTATTGGTTAGATAATTATATATTATACACATGTATTTGTATATATGGCAAGAGATATAGGGAGAGGGAGGAGAGAGGCGAGTGAGAGAGGTCAGAGAGGTGAATTGTATATGTATATAATTGTATATTATACATATACATTTGTATATAGGGCAAGCGAGATTGGGAGAGAGAGGAGAGAAGCGAGTAAGAGAAGGCAGAGAGTGAGAGAGGTGAATTGTGTGTGTGTATATATATATATATAATAATAATTGTATATTATACATATGCATTTGTATATTCTGGCGAATTATACATATACAAACATGACTAATACAAATTCGAAGTCAGCCCACGTAATTAATGTATAATATTAGTCGCGGGTGATAATTATAATAAATTATAAAATAAGAGAGCGTCGCTTAATATGATTTCATCATGTCTTGCTTCAATCGTCAATACACCAATCTACAAATGTGAAAATATGATATGTGAAGGTATTATAACAAGACAAGTTTTAGGCCTAAAATCACCATACTAAAGTTTTCTCAAAAGACGTACAATCTCTACAAACTCAATAACAATAAGGCAAGATGAATGAGAAAGATTTAAATAGGTGTTACCCTCTTAGTTAAAAATATTTTTAGCCATGATAACACATTTACTTTAAGTCCTATGCTTTTTTAAGAGTTATTTTATTTTTAAGAGATTTATACCTCAGAAAAACATAATGAACTTTGAGTACTTTTTTTATTTTATTTTATTTTTTTGTATATGATATTGACATGAGAGGAATTAAATGGAGTAATAACATGGTCAATGAGGTTTATATAATCGACCTTAATTTATTTATAATTTAGACATAGTTATTATAGTTGGTAAATGTGAAATGCATGTTTCACAAGTAGTCGTATCTAGTTTGATCACTTTAAACTATATATGTTTGTACAAAAATATTACTAAGTGATTCCTTTTTATCTTTCCAGGTCCTGGTGGAAAAAATTATCGATATCTATATTGATGCGTGATAGCACATATCCATTAAATTTAGCATAAATATACATAAATTAATCTTAAGAATCCATATCGAATATCAATGTCTATACCGATGCTCACGCAAGCTCAAGTTGATAATAATATCTCTTTTAAAAAAAAATCTTTTCCCTAAAATAATACTGAAATAGTGATGTTGACTTAAGTAAAATGGAATATTAGTTGAATGATTGTACCCAATTTACTTGACATTGATGTCACTAAGTTTTTTTTTTTTTTTTTTTGAAAATCTAAAATAAAATGGAATATTATTACATGATGGTGCCCAATTTACTTAGACATTGATGTCACTAATAATTTAAGAAAAAATCTTCTTAGAAAAATCATACTCATGATTTGAAGTTGACTTCAATTATTTTACTATCGAAAATTTTAGTGACATCATTTATATGAAAAGAGATGTGTAATATATACAAGTTTATAAGAGATTAAAGTACACATTAATTCCTATAATTTATTTTTTTTGAAATTTTAATAATAAACATAATTAGAGTTGATCAAAGATTATGATTGTACCGTTTTATATTATTTGAGTGGTGGGTGCCATGAGCAAGAAGTTATTGGAATGTTGGCTGGTCACACATATGAGAAAGAGTCCTTGTGGACTCAACTACAATTAGAGTAATCTCTTTTTCTCCTTTTAGCTTTAGTCAATTGAGTCGCTTATCAGAACATTGGAGAAGGTTAGTACGATATAAAATAAGATCTCTTCATTCTTAATCAGAAGTCTTGAATTTATTTAGAAATAACAAAACTTCTAATTCAGAACGTTTTTTCTTTTAACGTGTTCTACTTTTAATTGACCCAAACAAGTTTCTCATATTTAATAATGGGAAAAGGGTCTAATATATACCCCTCAGCTTTGGTCTTTAGAGCCTGATGTAACCCTTGTTATGAAAGTGACTCATTTATACCTTATTGTCAACAAATGACTCAATTACCCTTTTCGCTAAATAAATGAAAAAAAAAAAATTTTTTTTCAATCTAAATTTTATATTCTTTCTAAAAAAATATAATTGTATTATGAGTAAAATTAATCTCCGTCAAACATATTTTTTGACCTATTTTGTTTCAATAACAAATATAATTTTTACTTTGATAATCAAATGTGTTTGTTTTCACTAATATTCTTGTAAAGCTATGTAGATGACCAAGTTTTCTTTTTGAATACGACATTTGAAATTACAAACACACAAAAAAATAATTTAATTGTTTTTTCTTTAAAACTAGGAGAAAGAAAAAAAAACAAAATAAGAAAAGAAAACTCAAATACTTATAATAAAAAAGTTAAAAAAATAATTATATATGAAAAAAGGTAAAAAATATATCTTGACTTGATAGACAAATCCTATTACCCTAACTAATCTTTTTTTTAAACAAATTACAAGTAATAAATATAAATTTAAACTAATTTGTTAAATTCTGTAATTGAAGGGTATATATGAGTCATTGTAACGGCAGCGGTATATGTAAGGACGTTTGTATAACGGGTAAGAGCATACATGTGAACCCTTTTATAACGCGGGGCTATTCAACTCCAAATGACAAAAGTGAAGGGTGTATTATACCAGACCCTTTGGACTAAGCTCGTATAGGCTTAGAAGAAATTTTCTCCATATAGATTTAGTAGTTATAAATGAACCGTACATTAAAAACTGATATGAATTGGAAAAACTGTGTATTAATTTCAATAATTTCTTGTGCATACCCAACCTCAT
Organism: Solanum habrochaites; assembly: GCA_027704765.1. Classification (NCBI taxonomy): domain Eukaryota; kingdom Viridiplantae; phylum Streptophyta; class Magnoliopsida; order Solanales; family Solanaceae; genus Solanum; species Solanum habrochaites. The sequence goes on along the minus strand of JAKWJA010002495.1, from coordinate 1,615,163 downwards.
GTATTTATATACAAAATATAATGAACATAGTAATGTAATCAAATGAGGATATTATATTGCGATCCTTCTTTTATCATAAATTCATGTTTGATCGGAAGTATTAGAGAAAATAATAGTGATATTAATTTTGGTATTTGACTTTTTGTTTGGTAGTATTTTCAATTCATGTATCACATTGCATATCAATATTTTTTTTATACACCATATTCCGTATTTTTCATATATAGAGTAAATTATGGCATTAACAATATCAATAGTAATTATTTCTTTTTAAAAAAAAAAACATATTCAGTAATATTTTTATTCTAATATATACACAGTAGTGGAGCAAATTTCACGAATGATGTCCAAAAAAAAGGAAGAAAATGTCACTATTGAGATTTAAACACATGAGCATTTAGGGCTTTTCCAAAGCATCTAAAACCACTTGGCTACAACAACTTATTCTATTAAAGATGTCCAAAATTTATTATTTAATCACTTTGTGTATCATTTTACTTATAAATACAATATTATTTTCCGACGAAGGGTGTGGACACCCTCACTATAGGGTAGCTACACCCCTGTGTATTCATTATATTATATAGCAAACATAATAGTCGATAAAAATAGTGCTAGCGTTACTATGTCCAACATTTAGTAGTATATCATATTCAGTATTATTTATACATTCAAAACTTATCGCGAGGAAAAAAATTGAATATATATATATATAGTCTATATAGTATATTAGAGATATATATATGGATAATATAGATATATATATATATATATATATATATATATAGATATATATATATCATAAATAAATATAAAAGAAACAAATAAGGGTAGTTATTGCTTCCTCAACTTCCATGCTTTTAGTATTACCAATAAATAGAAATGATTTCCATACTGAGTGATAGTAACACTTTGTTTACTAATAAAGTAACAAATGGAACCAAAATAAAAGAAAGCATTTTGAGTAAAAACAAAAAAGGACCACATAATATTAGCAATGATTGTTCTCTCTAGGAGCCAAGGAATTAATTAGGTGCTTTATCAACTCATATTCTAAAGAAATTATATGAATCACATATTAAGGTCAACTTAGTCATTATACAAAGAATAATTATTAATGCAAAGAATAATGTAAGAATAATATCGATCTATCAAACAATTACATGTAGAAATTTGTTTGGTTTACCAAACTTTAAAAAGTAAAATAAATATACCTCAAGTATATGTTCTCCTTTTATTTATTAATTTTTGTCGAATTAACATCGGCATACTTTTATTTATTTTTTATTCTCACGCGTCTAAAAAGTGTAATTACGCTCTTTGTCATATCAACATTCAAAAGATAGTAAAGAAAAAAATAGTTCAATTATATATTAAATTAGCGATGCTAAGTTCAAAGGAATCCCAAAGTATTATGGCATTGTTATTTGCACGGCCTATGTACTTATCTCAACGTTAAGACCGATATCAGTTGTGATGAAATAGTTGAGATTCCTCCGATATTAATTAATGTCTTAGGTTCAAATTCTTGAAAATGAATTCTTTTTATTGGGATTAGCCCTCACAAATGGATATTGCAATACGTGGATCCAAATTTTATCGAGTCTTAATGCAAATATCAAACACCCGATGAAAAACTAAAAACATCTCAATATTAAGATTTATTCTGAATTTATGGCGTAAAATTTTTACCCTTATTTTCAAAATGAAATGAGTATTCTTTTCTTTTTCTAAAGACAAAAAAAAAAAGAAATGACAAAAAGTAAGATTCTCAATAAGTTCCATATAATTGGAATTGGCATTTCTTCAATCTATTTTATTTTTGAGAGTAAATTAAATGAAACTAAAGTTGCATATATTGTTAAATTTAAATGAATCCAGAAAGCACCTATGCATTACAAAACACTTCACCATAATATTTTATGAGTTGAATATTTAAATCGTCGAACTCAATCACATTTTAAAAATCATCGATTTATAATTAATATTTAAAATTTCTCTAATGATTTCCACATAGATTTTATGTATTTATTTATCGTCAATATATAATAGTGCTACAATTAAACCCATCACCATTGGTGGAACCATGGATATCGAAAAATAATTTATCCAACCTCCTTCGATAATAAGTTATATGATATATATATTTGGCCGCACTTAGAAATTTTAATTCAAGAATTTTATATATTTTTTTAAATTATTTTTTATAAAAGCACTTAGAGAATTAATAGATATGTCAAATCAAACTAATTAATTAAGTTAGCCGTTTAGATAAAATATTCTTAATCTAAGATCTGTATTATAAACTAAAGGACAAGAGGTACACAAACATCAAAAGAAAAAAGTTTAAATAAAATTAAAACAAATTATATATGAAGAAGCACTTTTAGCAAAGTAATAATTAGGTACACAAAGAAGAAAATGTCAAAAATATCCCTTATGTTTGAGATTAGGTAAAGAAATAGTTTATATAAGTATACAATTAATAATTTTGCTCTTCTAAATTTGATAATTTTTTTAATTTTTGTCAAATATTTAATAATTTATGTTCTTTAAAATCAACAAAAATAGTAGGAAACAAATTTAGTTATAACACTAAAATAGTCCTATCAATTCCTAAAATATAAAACAGAAAAAACTATATTAGACACTAAAAATATATAATTTTTCTTTTTATAAATTACCCCTCGATAAATTGGATTAGATTCTATATATATATAACTCCAAAAAATGTACTCTAAACATGAGTTTTTGCTAATTTATTTTTTCTTTTCATAGTTTTCAAGTAAATTTAATGGATAAATTTTCATAAAAATATTTAACGAAACTAAAAATATTAACCATTAAAATTATTTAGTACATATGTAAGAAACTATTTTTAAATCTATCTCAAACATAAGGGATCATTTTTTTTTGTCATTTTCTCTATACATAAGCATTAACCAAAATGAAAAATTAAAATAGAAATTTTCAACTCCAGGACCATTATTCACTCTATTATCCATATTAGCATTCATTTTCATTTACAAACTTCAGTTTAATATTGTTAAAAAAATATTACAAAAATAGGTAAATTAAAAAATACATGTTTTTACTATATAGTTATAAAAAAATATCATAATATATTTAATATCACTCGTTTTAAACGGATAACTTACTAAAACATCAATAACTCTTATTAGAACTCTATGACTGTTAATTTCGATGGATTATGTCCAAACTCAGTTGGATGTACACCCTTTTTTTTTATAATCACAAAAATACTATGTCATATTTAAGTACGTAAAATTTCAAAAAAGCTCATTTCAGAATTCTTTTATCAGGTCAATCAAGTCAAATATTATTGTATAAAATAAAATTAATTATAACACGTATACAACCCTAGATATCCTAATGAAAAATAACAAATCCAAAACTTCACATACATCAATATCCTTTTTTTATATATAATCACAAAAATACTATGTAAGTATGTAAAATTTCAAAAAAGTTCTCTTTAAAATTCATTCATCAGGTCAATCAGGTCAAACATTATCGTATAAAATAAAATTAAGTATAATAGGTATACAACCCTAAATATCCTAATGAAAAATAACAAATCCAAAACTTCACATACATCAATATATATATAATAAAAACCCCAAAAACACAAAAAACAAACCAAAAAAAAGTCTCATCATGACTAAAATTTCATTTCATTTCATTTCTTACCATAATCTTTTTCTTTTTTTTTGTTTCTTCACATTAATATTGCATAACGCATACTATCACTAACCATAAGATGATTCATTTCAGAAATTTGTGAAAATTCTCCAGAAACCCAAACTCCATCTGTTCCATTGATTCTTGGATGATTTAAACACGAAAATAACGCTAATGGAGCGCGAAAAACGCCACAAATAATCGAAAACCCGTTCCAATTATGTTGCCTTGTTGATCTAGATGTTGTTCCACCTCTACAAATATTTGTCATATTTTCATCAGCTACTCTTGGACTTTTCCCCATATTTTCTAAATTTTGCCTTATTGATACTAATAAACTTAACATGGTTTTTATATATATATATAAAGGGGTGAAGAGTTTTTTTTGTTAGGTTTTTAATGGAGTTATTTTTGAAGAATTGTTATAGAAATATTGGGACAAGTTGATAGAATAGTTTCTTTTTTTGGTGGTGGAATTGCTAGTGCTTGTAGTTATCAAGTAAAGTTTATATGGGTGCTTTGCTTTTGAGGACTTTCACTTTGTGAGTTTTTTTCTTTATTGCAAGTGTATATATGGGTGGATCTAGAAGTTAAAAATATGAGTTTGGCCAAATAAAATAACTTTAAAGAATTTTATTTTAAAGTGATTGTTTAAAAATTATTAATGGTGTATATATATTAGAAGTTTAGATACGATTTAAAAAAAATATTTATCATGAATGAATATTCAATTTAAAATAAAATATTTCTCCAATATAAATATTATTAATAATATATAAATTAATTATTAATATTAATAATATTTAAAATATTTATACTTTCGATCCATAAAACTTAAAAAATTCTTTTTCTTTCTACACAATTCTTGTTTTTGGTAGTGGGGTCTCATTGATAATCCAAGTTGCCGACAAAGTTGCCTACTTATAATTTGTTTTGTTAGAAAAGATCAATGTATGATCACTCAAACATTTAATATTAATTCTTTTGTATTTTGTGTGTGGGGAAGATTTTTGTAAAAGAGAAATAGAAAGTAAAATATTTATTAAGTACATAATTGAACATGCAATAAACTCAGATTCAATGGGCAAGAATCCATTTTTTGGATCGTACGATAAAAAATCGTTAAATAAATGTCATTTCTATTTATATGATATATGATATTACATTCTATTTAACTAAACTCACACATTATCATAATAAAAAAGGATAATGCACAAGTACCTTTCAATCTATGCTTGAAATCTCAGAGAGACACTTATACTATACTAAGGTCCTATTACCTCCTTGAACTTATTTTATTAATAATTTTTTACCTTTTTTTACCTATGTGACACTATCTTGTGGGCGCAATGCTGGTTGACTTTTTTTTCAAATTAGTGCCACGTAAGCCGAAAAGGAATAGAAAATTACTTATAAAATAAATGCATGGGATAATAGGAGCTTAGTATAGTATAAATGTTTCTATAAGATTTCAGGCACATGTTGAGGGGGTACTTGTGCATTCTCCGTAAAAAAAAGTCAGTCTAAAACTAGGATAACATGACTTATTAGGATAGGAATTTCATTAATTTCGAATGACTTTGAATTTATCGTGGCTCTCTTTTTTTGATAAAGACAACTTTGTTTAGTTGGGGATTAAGTTTTGTTATTGCTTACAAAATAATTCAACATCGAATCTTTAAAAATCTATGGACTATAACACATGAAAAAAATCAGTAAAATGGAGGTTTACCTGTTGTAGGACTCGTTTGACTTTGAAAATGAGTCAGTTTGCCCGTGGGGACTAACTAGCTGCATTACTAAGTTTTAGCGGACGTCCATGAAAAAATTTGACCAAAAAAATTTAAAATTCAGGATCATAAAAAATTCATTAACTATAGCACACGTAATCGGCAAAATGCGAGTTTACCTGCACTAGGGCTTGTATGACCTTAAAAATGGCGGGTTTGCACGTTGAGACCAATTGACTCCATTGCTAAGGTATAAATAGACGTTCATGAAAAATTTCGACAAAAAAAGATCCAAAATTTCGGATCACCAAAAATTCATGGACTATAGAACACAAAAATCTAGAAAAATGAGGGTTTACCTATTTTGGGCTTGTTGGACCTTGAAAATGAGGCCCTTTGCTCGGTGGGATCAACTAACCCTATTTCTAAGATCTTAAAGGGCGTCCATGAAAAATTTTGGCGAAAAAATTCCTGAATTTCGGATCACTAAAAATCAATAGATTATAACACAAGAAAATCGGTAAAATGGAGGTTTACCTTTTTAAAGGCTCGTTTGACCTTGAAAATAGGTTTTTTTACCCATGGGGACCAACTAACTCCATTTCTAAGGTCTTAACGGATGTACATAAAAAAAATTTGGCAAAAAACACACCGACATTCCGGATCACCAAAAATTCACGGACTACAACAAATGAAATTCGCCAAATGAGGGTTTACCTGTTCTAGGACTCATTAGACCTTGAAAATGGATCGAATGTCCCGTGGAGTCCAACTGTCTCCTTTGTTAAGATCTTATCGAACGTCCATAAAAAATTTATGTAGAAAAAGATTTATAATCTTGAATCACAAAAAATCTATGAACTATGCACACAAAAACGATAAAAGGGGTTTTGCATGCTCTAGAACTCGTATAATCTTCAAAATGGGTTGGTTTGCCAGTTGAGACCAACTGACTACGTTGTTAAGGTCTTAACATACGTCCATGAAATATTTTGGTAAAAAATATGCCAAATTTTGGATAACCAAAAATTCGTGGACGCACACAAAAATCAACAAAATGTGGGTTTACCTACTCTGGCTCATTTGACCTTAAAAACGAGTCAGTTTGCCAGTTGAATTTTTTTTATCTAGAAGTCCCAAAACCATATGGACAAATTTTTCATGGATGTCATTCAGACCTAAGAAATGAAACGTGTTCATCCAATGGGGAAAAATTATGTATTTTAGAGTTCAAACGAGCTGCAAGGCAGGCAAAGAAAGATTTTCTTGATTTTCATGTGTTATAACCCATGATTTTTTTAATCTAGAAATCCTGAAATAATGGCTGGAATTTTTCATAGACGTAAGACCTTAAAAATGGAACAAGTTCGTTCTGCAGGAAAAAATGGTGATTTTCAAGTAAAAAGAGCTCCAAAGCAAGTAAATGCAGATTTTATCGATTTTTGTGTGCTATACAATGATTGTTTTTCTAACCAGGAAATTCCAAAAAAAAATGACAGAAATTTTTCGTAGACGTTCGTTAAGACTGTAGAAATGGAACCAGTTCATCCCTATGAAAAAAATATTGTATTTTCAAGTTCAAACAAGCCCCAAAAAAGATAAAGACATATTTTTCTGATATTTATATGCTAAAATCCATGAATTTTTTTAATTCGAAAAACCCAAAATAAAATATGAAATATTTCATAGACGTGCTTTAAGAAATTAGAAATAGAACCAGTTTTTTTCGTGGGGAAAAATGGTGCATTTTTAATTTCAAACGAGCCCCAAAGCAGAAAAATGCAGATTCTACCAATTCTCGTGTGCTATATATAGCCCATGATTTTTTTAATCCAGAAATCCTAAACAAAATGATCGAATTTTTTAATGGACGTCTGTTAAGACCTTAGTAATGAAACAAGTTCGTCCCGCGGGGAAAAAACAATGCATTTTTAAGTTTAAAGAAGCCTCAAAGCAGTCAAAGACAAATTTTATCGATTTTCGTGTGATATCGCCCATGCATTTTTTAAATCCAGAAATCCCCGAAAAAATGTCATAAATTTTTTCATGAATGTCGTTTGGGCCTTAAAAATGGAACCAATTTATTTCGCGGGAAAAAATGGAGCATTTTCAAATTCAAATGAGACCCAAAAGCAGACAACGATAGATTTTACAATATTCGTATGCTATAACCCATGAATTTATTTTTTATTGGAAAATTTCAAAATAAAAAAACTGAAATTTTTCATGAACATTTGTTAATAACTTAAAAATGGAACCAATTTGTTTTGCGGAAAAATTAGTGCATTTTCTAGTTCAAACGAGCCCAAAGCAGGCAAAGACAAATTTTTTCAATTTTTTTGTGTTCTAGCCTATGAATTTTTTAAATCGAAAATCTCCAAACAATATGGTGTAAATTTTGCATGGATATCTTTTAAGACCTTTGAAATTAAAACAATTCGTCCCGCTAGGAAAATAGGTGTATTTTTAAATTCGAACGCCCCCAAAATAAGCAAAGCCAAAATTTACCAATTTTCATGTTTTATAACTCATGATTTTTTTTGATCCAGAAATTCAAAATATAATGGTACAATTTTTTCATGAACATCTGTTAAGACGTTAGAAATGGAATAAGTTCTGTCCACAGAGAAAAGTGGAGCATTTTAAATATTCAAACGAGCCTTAAGCAAACAAAGACAGAACTAACCGATTTTCGTGTGCTATAACTCATTGATTTTTTTATTTGAAAATTTTGAAAAAAAGATCAAAATTTTTCATAGAAATCCGTTGATACCTTAGGAATGAAATCAATTCGCCTTGCGGAGAAAACTTGTGCATTTTCAAGTGCAAACGAGCGCAAAAGCAGGCAAAGGTAAAATTTATCGATTTTCGTGTGCTTTAGCCCAAAAATTTTTTATCCAGAAATTCAAAAAAATGATTGAAATTTTTAATGGACGTCCGTGAGACCTAGAATCGGAAACCAATTCGTTTCCGCGAGAAAAAAAAAATGGGTGCAATTTTCAAGTTTAATACGAGCACCCCAAAGAACAAAAACAACTTTGAGTCGATTGTTTGTGTGTGCTATATCCATGATTATTTTTTTTGATCTGAAAATTCCAAAAAAAATCTAAATTTTCATGGACGTTCGTTAAAACCTTAGAAATTGAAGCAGATTGTCCCACTGGAAAAAATGGTGCATTTTAAAGTTCAGACAAGCTCCAAAGCAGACAAAGACAAAAAATTTTTATATTCGTTAATAACTTAGAAATGAAACAAGTTTGATTCACGGGAGAATTGGTGCATTTTCAAGTTCAAACGAGCCCCAAAACAGGCAAAGGTAGATTTTATCGATTTTTGTGTACTATAGCCTCTGAATTTTTTGGATCCAGAAATCCCAAAAAAAAAATCTAAATTTTGCATGAATATCCATCAAGACCTTACGAATGGAACTAGTTTATCCAGCAGGGATAAACTGATGCATTTTCAAGTTAAAACGAGCCCAAATCGACAAAGGTAGAATTTACTAATTTTCATGTGATATAGCCCATGAATTTTTTGATCCAGAAATCCTAACACAAAATGATAAAATTTTTTAATGGACATCCGTTATGATCTTACAAATGGAAGAAATTCTTCTTAAGGGAAGAAATGGTGCATTTTAAAATTCAAACGAATCCAAAGCAAACAATGACATGAGTTATTAATTTTCGTGTGCTTTAACCTATGAATTTTTTTTCATTCGTAAATTCAAAAAAATGGCCAAATTATTTATAGACGTAAATTAATACCTTAGAAATGGGACCAGTTTATCCCGCGAGGAAAAATGTGCATTTTCAAGTTCAAAAATGAGCCAAAAATAGACAAAGGCAGATTTTATCAACTTTCGTGTGCTATAGCACATAGATTTTATCCTGAAATTCCAAAAAGAAATGAACGAGTTATTTCATGAACGTTCATTAAAACCTTTGAAATAGAATCAAGTTCGTCCCACGGAAACAAATGGTGCATATTAAAGTTCAAAAAAGTCCCACAGCAAGCAAAGATAAATTTTCTTGATTTTCGTATCTATTTTGTTATATCAATGGATAAATTGTTTGATCCAAAAATTCCAAAATAAAATGATTGAAATGTTTCATTGATGTCCGTTAAGACCTTAGTAATGAAATCAATTCATCGCGCGAGGAAAATTAGTGCATTTTCAAGTTCAATCTAGCCAAAAGAAAAAAAAAGAAGATTTTATCAATTTTTGTGTGCTATAGTTCATGAATTTTTTATCTTGAAATCTCGAAATAAAATGGCCAAATTTTTTAATGGACGTCTGTTAAACTTTTAGAAATGAAATCAGTTCGTTTTGCGGGGAAAAACGGTACATTTTCATGTTGAAAAGAGCCTTCAAGCAGGCAAAAATAGAATTTATCGATTTTCATTTCTTCCATGATTTTTTTTCATCTGCTAAATTTCAAAAAAAAGGCCAAAATTTTAATGGTTGTCCTTTAATACCTTAGAGATGGAGTCAATTCATTCCGCGGGTAAAAATGTGCATTTTCAAGTTCAAACGAGCTCAAAGTTGGAAAAGATATCTTTTACCAATTTTCGTATACTATAGTGCACAATTTTTTTAATCCAAAAATCTTCAAACAAAATGGGTAAAATTATTTGTGGACGTCCATTAATACCTTAAAAATGAAATCAATTAGTCTTGCGGAGAAAACTAGTGAATTTTTAAGTTTAAAGTAGACAAAAGGCAGGATTTCTGATTTTTTGGTGTCTATACACATTGATTTTTTTTATCAATAAATTCTAAAATAAAATGACCAAAAATTTTCATAGACGTCCATTAGGACCTTAGAAATGGAACCAGTTCGTCCCGCGAGGAATACTAGTGTATTTTCAACATCAAACGAGCCACAAAGAAGATAAATGTAGAACTTACCAATTTTTGTGTACTATAACCCATGATGTTATTTCATTCATAATACCAAAATAAAATGGCCAAAAATTTTAGTTGGTGTCCGTTAATATCTTAGAAATGAAATCAATTCGTTGCGCAGGTAAAAATGGTACATTTTCAAGTTCAAACGAGTCCCAAAGTAGGCAAAGACATATTCTACCAATTTTTTTGTGCTATAGCCCATGGATTTTTGTTGATGCAAAAATTTTCCTTAAGACGTTAGAAATGGATTTAATTCATTTCGCGGGGAAATATCATATATTTTCAAGTTCAAACAATCCCCAAAGCAGTCAAAGACAGATTTTTATCAATTTTCGTGTGTTATAGCTCATGGATTTTTTAAATTCGAAATTCCAAAAAAATGACCAAATTTTTTTATGAACGTCCATTAAAACCTTAGAAATAGAATCAGTTTGTCCCGCAGAAAAAAAATTGTGCATTTTAAAGTTTAAAAAGACGCATGATGCATGCAAGACAAATTGACTAATGTTGTGTGCTCCTATAGCCATGAACATGTTTGATCTAGAGATTTCGAAACAAAATGGTCGAATTTTTTCATGGACGTCCATTAAGACCTTAAAAATGAGACCAGTTCGTCGCAGGGGAAAAATTAGGGCATTTAAACGTTATCTAGCCTCCAGCAGACCAAAGAGGGTTAATCGATTTTTTTGTGCTATATCCTATAAATTTTTTGATCTGGAAATCTCAAAATAAATTGGCTGAAATTTTTAATGGACGTCTGTTAATACCTTAGAAATGAAACAAGATTGTACCGCGAGGAAAACTTGTGTATTTTCAAGTTTAAACGAGCTCCAAAACAGGCAAAGATAAAATTTATCAATTTTCGTATGCTATCGCCCACGAATTTTTTTTAATCTGTAAATTCTAAAAAAATGGTCAAAGTTTTTTTCATAGACGTCTATTAATACCTTAGAAATGGAATCACTTCGTCCCGTTGGAAAAAGTATGCATTTTCAAGTTCAAACGAGTCCCAAAACATGATAAGACAGATTTTATCGATTTTTGTGTGCTATAGCCCATGATTTTTTTATCCGAAAATATTGAAACAAGATGACCGAAATTTTTCATGGACATCCGTTAATATCTTAGAAATGGAACAAGTTCGTCCTGCGAGAAAAACTGGTGCATTTTCAAGTTCCAACGAGCCCCAAAGCAAGCAAAGGCAGAATTTATCAATTTTCGTGTGCTATAGCCATGAGTTTATTTTCATTTGTAAATCCTAAAATGAAATTGCCAAAATTGTTCATGAACGTCCATTAATATCTTTAAAATGGAACTAGTTCGCTATGGGAAGAACGGGTGCATTTCAAGTTCAAACGAACCCAATAACAAGCATGACAGATTTTATCAATTTTCGTGTGCTATAACCCGTGAATTTTTTTTATCCGAAAATCTGAAATAAAATTGTTGAAAATTTTCATGAACGTCCGTTAAAACCTTACAAATGGAACAAGTTTCTCTTGTGGGGAAAATTATATATTTTAATGTTCAAACGAGTACCAAAGCAAACAAATACATATTTTATCAATTTTCGTGTGTTATAACCCATGATTTTTTTTATCCCGAAATCCTAAAATAAAATAATTGAAATTTTCGTGAATGTTTGTTAAAACCTTACAAATGGAACAAGTTTCTCTTGCGGGGAAAATTGTATATTTTAGTGTTCAAACGAGCACAAATGCAAATTTTATCAATTTTAATGTGCTATAGGCCATGAATATTTTTTCATCCATAAAAATTTGAATAAAAAATGGACAAAATATTTTCATGGATGTTCGTTAATACCTTATAAATGGAATCAGTTCGTCCTATAGGGAAAATTGTGTATTTAATGTTCAAATGAGAAAGAAAGCAAACAAATGCAGTTTTTAACAATTTTCTTGTGCTATACCCCATTAATTTTTTTCATTCGTAAAAATTTGAAAAAATGGCCAAAATATTTTCACGAACGTTTGTTAATACCTTAGAAATGGAACTAGTTTGTCCTGCAGGGAAAAATATGCATTTTCAAGTACAAACGAGCCCCAAAGCAGGAAAAGATGAATTTTACCGATTTTCATATGCTATAGCCCATGAATTTTTTTTAATCTAGAAATCTTGAAATAAAATGATCGATATTTTTCATGGACGTCCATCAATACGTTAGAAATGGAACCAGTTCGTTCCGCGGGAAAATGTTGTGCATTTTAAAGTTCAAACGAGCTCCAAAGCAGGCAATGACAGAATTATCGATTTTCATTGCTATAATCCATGATTTTTTTTTTATCCAGAAATCTCCAAACAAAATGACTGAATTTTTTCATGGACGTTCGTTAAGACCTTAGAAATGAAGCAAGTTGTTCTTACGGGCTAACCGACCTATTTTCAAGGTCAAATAAGCCTTTACACGGTAAATCCATATTTTGCCGATTTTCTTGTGCTATAGTTCGTGAATTTTTGGTGATCTAAAATTTTGGATTTTTTGGCGAAATTGTTCATGGGTGTCCGTAAATACCTTAGTAGTGGATTCAGTTAGTCCCACGGGCAAACCAAACCTAGTTTATGGTCACACGAGCCTAGACTAGGTACACCCCCATTTTGACGTTTTTCGTGTGTTATAGTTCATGAATTTTTAGTGATTCGAAATTATAAATTTTTATTTTGCCTAAATTTTTCATGAAGTTCTGTTAATACTTTAGAAATAGAGCCAGATGATCCCCACAGCCAAACCAGCTCTATTTCAAGATCAAATGAGCCCTTTAAAAGAACATGAAATTTGTCTAAATTTTTCATGAAGTTCTGTTAATACTTTAGAAATAGAGCCAGGTGATCCCCACAGCTAAACCAGCTCTATTTCAAGATCAAATGAGCCCTTTAAAAGAACATGAAATTTGTCTTTTAGATGGATAGAGTATGTAATGTTTTTGCTACATTACTTTTCTTTTTTCCCTAAAAGATGGGACTATGACAGTAGAGCACTTGCTAACCATTAGGAAATTCCTTTATAATATATTGTAATTTTTTATTGATATTCTTTTTCATAAATTAAAGGTTAATTAGGCACTAATATTCCACACTAGTTCACTTGAAGCTTAAAAAAAAAACCCCACTCTTAAGGGCCAATAATCCGTGTTTAGAACACTAGGACGATTGGACCACAAGAAAAAGGAAAAATACTTTTTTTAATATATATATATATTCAGTGACGGACGCAATCTTTATAACAAAAATTTAATATAAAGTTTAAATATATATGTGAAAAGTATTCAAATCAATTTTGTGACTAACAAATTTTATTTACACGTTGTATTGAATTGTCATTATAAAATTAGTATCGATCACCAATTTTATTTAGTGACATATTATATAAAAAAGTATTAGCTATGAATGATTTTGCAATAGATAACAATGAAATTTATAGTTAATTTTATATAATAACAATAATAATAATAATAATAATAATTTTAGAAATACAAGGCATCCAATATTAAAAATTTAAAAAATAATTTTTTTAAAATTTAAATTTTAAATCGATCTCTTTGGTTAGAATTTTAATTATGTACAAACCAGACCACATGATTAGGTAGGATTGTACCACAAAATCTTATTAATATATTATCTCTTTCTTAATCAATATTTACGCACTTTAATTTTTTATTATTGAGAAAAGTAGGTCAAGTACTTTAATTAATAAAGAAAAAATAGAGTACATTGAACAACATACATGATAACGAATTTGATGAAGTAATGAATAAGACAACACGAAAAAGAAATATTGCAATTTGCAATAGTAAGACAATAAAATTATTAAATAAGCACATTTTATTTTTTATTTTACGATACTTTATAGATCTGAATAAATTTGAATAATTAAGGTAATATCCAACACTATCTCATTTTAATTTCCCAGCCGCTAACTATTATTTGTGCCCTCCTTACAATCTTATCAACTACACCTTTATAATTGATTTTAGCATTATTAACTATTATCGTCAATTAGCACAGTTAATTATTAACACCATTAATGTAATTTATAATCATTATCATAACAAAATTACTTACAATCATTACTACAATAATCACTAATCATAACAGATAATAATTGATTATATTGTTAATTACTATCATCGAACAATATTGTTATTAACTATAATTATTATTCACAATAAATATAAATACGAATTTAAATTAATCGAGTCAAATATAAGATTATTACTAGTAAAAAAAGAAATTTCTGGAAATCATTATAGAAACACTAATGAGGATGAAGTAGACTCCACTATATAGTATGTCAAAACTAATAATAAAAGAAACAAGATTATGTAAAGCTGAAATCTAAAATTAAATTATCCTAATATTTATAAAAATTATAATTTTGATCATATTGATTGGGAAATTGCTTGACCCACCATCCTTTTTGTTATATTAATATTTAAAAATAATTTATTTCCATAGTTGTGGCTTATTGAAGTCAAAATATATTGTCAAACTATGTCCCTATTACAGAATATAGATAGATTTGAAAATTATTAATTTTAAAAAAACATTTACAAATGATATTCTTGTGATGTTTTTTTTATTTATTAGAGGTTATAATGGAAAATGAATATCCAATAACAAATCTTAAAATAAGAGAAAAAAGTGGTATAAAAGTTTTTAAAATTTCTTTTGGATAGTCTTTTACATATTTAATGTCAAGTACTCCCTTTTGCACGTGTAATCAAATTATTTTTAATTTTTATGTTTGAACTATAATATAAGAGGAGCTCAAGGAGTGACGAAGGATATTTTTGAATTTTCACACTTCTTGCTGCCATTCTCGCTATTTTCTCTGTTTCGATTTATTTATCTGATTTTAATCTGCATGAGATTTTCTATATGACAAGAGGGAGCTCAAGAGATGACAAAGGATATTTTTGGATTTTCACATTTCTTGTTATCGTTTTAACTACTTTCTCTGTTTTGATTTATTTGTCTAAATTTGATATGCACGAAATTATTTTTAAAAAAATAAATTTTTTGAATCTTGTATCTTAAACTAAAGATATTTAGAACGTATTAATACAATGACGGATATTTCACGGTCCTTGTTGTCTTTTATTCATTTTCTCTCTTTCAATTTGTTTATTTAATTTTGGCTTGACGTGAAATTTCAAAAGGTAAAAAAGACTTAAATTTATGATCATAAACTAAAGATATATATAACATACAAAAATCTCTTTAAATCTTGTAATTTTAAATTTGTTACGTAAAGAATTGAAATTAAAGTGTTCAGTGGCCTCTAAATATTGCTAACACATACACAAAATGAGAAAATAGCCCTAATTCTTATTGAGCGGCCCATAAATTCTAAAAAGTGACGTGAACCACGGTGAAGCTATATGTATTATTTCCCCAGGTCTTTACTGGGGTCCTACAAAACTTTTGAAAAAAAAAGTGCCCGAAATTCATATCACCAAAATATTTATGTACTAACACGCATGAAAGACTAAGAAAATCACCAAATTCATGTCGAGTGACCTTAAATATTAAAATATGGACGTGGATCATGGTGAGTGTATATGTATTATTTCCCCAGGTCATTAAGAAGGGTCCTATGAAGTTTTTGCAAAGAAGAAAAAGGATTGAAATTCATATCAACAAAAATTCATGTACTTGCAAACACGAAAAATTGAAAAAAAAAATCTTAATTACTATTGATTGATCCATAAATGCCAAAAAAATAAAAATAAATGGTGTGAATCATGGTGAGGTTATATGTATTATCCCTCCAGGTCATTATGAAGAGTCATGTAAAATTTTTGCACAAAAAGTTCCCAAAATCTATATTACCAAAAATTTATGTATTAACACATATAAAAATTGAGAAAACCGCCTAATTCCTATTGAGTTTCCCCTAAATGATAAAAAAAAGTGGCGTATTGAGGCTATGTATTGGTACTCAGGTCATACAGAGAGGCACAACGCCATAATCATCCACTCCACACCCCTCACCACCCCCACACAAGTTCGTCTACTTCAAACATCCCCCCTAACTCGCCACCCCAATGCCAACCACCTCCCCAACCCCCCCATCTATATCTACCCTTTCTATACTAGCTCCCTCCGCCCATCTACCCCCTATTCCTCCTACATTGGCCCCCTGATTAAAGTTTTACAACAAAAATGTCTAAACTGCCAATCACAAAAAAATTCATGTACTAACAACACATATGAAAAACTGAAAAACTAGTCTGATTCCTATTCAGAGACCCCAAAATGCTAAAAATGTGGTGTGTATCACGGTGAGGTTATATGTATTGCTCCCTGTTCATTGGGAGTGTTCTCTTAAAGTTTTTATTTTGGCAAAAAAAAGTGCCAAAAAAAGTCAATCACCCAAAGATTGAGGTATTAACACACATGAAAAATTAAGAATATTGCCTAAAGGCTTCATAAAGGTTTGCAAAAAAATAATAAATCGAAAGTCATATTAACAAAATATTCATGATTTAACACATAAAAATAACTAAAAAAACACTTAATTCCAGTAAATTGGATCCTCAATCTCTAAAATACCTCAAAATTGGTGACACTGTTTGTACTATTTTTCTAACTCCTTACATAGAGTTCTATAAAGTTTCGACAAAAGTGATCGAAAATCATATCACCAAATTATTTATAAGCTAACATACACAAAAAACATAAAAAAATACATAATTCATATAAATGGTCACCTAAATGCCAAAATATACCTCAAAAATAGTGAGACTAAATGTAATTTGATGGACACCTTAATTATCTTCAATTGTATGTTGGGCCAAGCCTGATTAGGGCGTTAGCTTAGCCAATATATCTAGACGTTATGGGCAAACCTATGCTTATTCTGTTTTGCCTCTCATACTAAACTGCTCCCTCTCGTCCCCGTGGACGAGCCAATTTATGGTTGAACCACGTTACTAAATCTGTTGTCTTGTTTTTCGCCGTTTTTAATTTCTCGTATTATCTCGAAGTCGCACAACATAAATTAAGACAAAACTATATGTAATGCTCCCCAACTCATCAAGGAGTTCTGCGTAAAGTTTTTTTGGATTTCATTTTCAATTGCCAAATGCGTCAAATTCATGGGCTATATACACATGAAAAACTTAGAAAACCGCGTAATTTCTAAAAGTTGGCTCATAAATACAAAAATATACCTTAAAATGGTGGGACTAAACGTAATGTTCCCCTCACTCATTCCAGAGGTTCTCATAAAAAAAATTTCAAATTTCATTTTTGGGTGTCCCAAGATACCAAATTTATGAGCTAATACACATGAAAAATCAAGAAAATCGGTAATTTCTAAAAGTTATCTCATAAATGCAAAAATATGTCTTAAAATAATGGCAGAACTAAAAGACGTCTTTTGTTACTCAAAGACGCCAAATTCATGGGTTAACACAGGAAAATCAATTAAACAACCAAGTCACGTTATTTCTAAAAGTTGACTCATATATTGTGAAATTAGGTCTTTAAAAAATGGCCAGGATATATTACTGCCTCCCTCAACTCATTATGGAGGTTTCATAAAGTTTTTCATATTCTATTTTTCGGGTGCTCATAGGCGCCAAATTCATAGGCTAATATAACGAAAAAAATAGAAAAGTCGCGGAATCCTTAAGTTGAGTTCGTAAATTCTAAAAATATATCTTTAAATAATAACAAAACTATATATAATGCTCCCCAACTTATCAAGGAGGTCTGCGTAAAGTTTTTTTGGATTTCATTTTCAATTGTCAAATGCGTCAAATCAATGGGCTAATATACATGAAAAACTTAGAAAATCGCATAATTTCTAAAAATTGGCTCATAAATACAAAAATATACCTTAAAATGGTGGGACTATACGTAATGTTCCCCTCACTCATTCCAGAGGTTCTCATAAAAAAAAATTCAAATTTCATTTTTGGGTGTCCTAAGATACCAAATTTATGAGCTAATACACATGAAAAACCAAGAAAATTGGTAATTTCTAAAAGTTAGCTCATAAATGCAAAAATATGTCTTAAAATAATGGCAGAACTAAAAGACATCTTTTTGTACTCAAAGACACCAAATTCATGGGTTAATACACTAGAAAAATCAATAAAGTCACGTTATTTCTAAAAGTTGACTCATATATTGTGAAATATGTCTTAAAAAAATGGCAGGATTATATATAATGCTCCCTCAACTCATTATGGAGGTCTTCATAAAGTTTTTTCATATTTTATTTTCGGGTGCTCCTAGGCGCCAAATTCATAGGCTAATATACACGAAAAAATTAAGAAAGTCGCGTAATTCCTTAAGTTAGTTCGTTGTTCGAGATGCGAAATAGATTTTAAATAATGACAAAAAATACGTATGCTGCTCCCCAACTTCATTACGGAGGTCTGCGTAAAGTTTTTTTTGGATTTCATTTTCAAGAATGCGTCAAATCAATGGGCTAATACACATGAAAAACTTAGAAAATCGCGTAATTTTTAAAAGTTGGCTCATAAATGCAAAAATATACCTTAAAATAGTGGGACTATACGTAATGTTCCCCTTACTCATTTCAGAGGTTCTCATAAAAAAAATTCAAATTTCATTTTTGGGTGTCCTAAGATACCAAATTTATGAGCTAATACACATGAAAAATCAAGAAAATCGGTAATTTATAAAAGTTAGCTCATAAATGCAAAAATATGTCTTAAAATAATGGCCGGCCAGAGAACTACAAAGACCGTCTCGTTGTTACTCAAAGACGCCCCAATATTATGGGTTAAGACACTTAAAAAAATAAATAACGTCACTTTATTCTAAAAGTTGACTCTATATGTTGAAAAATATGTTTAAAAAATGGCCAGGAGGAAGCAGCGAGGCAGGATTATATATAATGCTCCCTCAACTCATTATGAAGGTCTTCAAAAAGTTTTTTCATATTTTATTTTTGGGTGCTCCTAGGCGCCAAATTCATAGGCTAATATACACGAAAAAAATTAAGAAAGTCGCGTAATTCCTGAAGTTAGTTCGTAAATGCGAAAATATATCTTTAAATAATGACAAAACTATACATAATGCTCCCCTAACTCATCAAGGAGGTCTGCGTAAAGTTTTTTTGGATTTCATTTTCAAGTGCCAAATGCAAAACCACGTAATTTCTAAAGTTGGTTCGTAAGTGCAAACATATACCTTAAAATGGTGGGACTATACGTAATGTTTCCCTAGCTCATTCTCTGATCCTCATAAAAAAAATTCCCACAATGTCATTTTGGCGTGCTTCAAGAACCAATATTCATGGCTACCTACACACGCGAAAGAAAAACCAAGAAATCGCGTTTAATTCTAAAGTTAGCTCATAAATACAAAAATATGTCTTAAAATAATGGCAGACCTATATGTAATGCTCCCCCCCCCCCTCCCCCAGCTTATTATGAAAGTCCACAAAAGTTTTTTTGGATTTCATTTCCGAGTGACAAAAGCATCAAATTCATGGACTAATACACACGAAAAAAGTTAGAACGTCACACAATTTTTAAAAGTCGGCTAATAAATACAAAAATATGCCTTAAAATGGCAGGACTATACATAATGCTCCTCAACTCATTACATAGGTCCATTAAGTTTTTTTTTTCCCATTTTTGAATGCCCAAGACACAAAATCCACAGGCTAATACTTCCAAAAAAAAAATCAAGAAAGTCGCATAATTAATAAAAATTACCTCATAAATGTGAAAATGTCTTAAAAATGAACGGAACATATGTATTGCTCCCCAACTCGTTACGAAATTCTCATAAAGTTTTTTCAAATTTTATTTCTCAGTTTTATGACATACAAATCTACTAAGACAAACAATGCCAACCCAACACTACAATAACAAGCTTCAGTCTCATACAAATTTGGGGAACAACTCGACACTCAAATAAATCATACATTTTACCTATAGAGCCGTGCCAATTCTTGACTAATCTCTTTACATAACCAAATCATGAATAAATTTACAATGTTAACATGTTTGGCAAATTATCTCTTAAATTACATAGCCCAGAATTGATTCAGTTTCCTGATCTTGGGAGCTAGAAAGAATTACTTTACACAAATTTACGGAGAGGAAAAAGAAACTATCTAGAACAGAAAAAGAAAAGAAAAGAAAATGTAAAATACAATTTGCATAGATATATTTACTCTCCATGGACCATAGTAGACTGAAAGGGTACTTTCTTGATTTCCACAAAGGTTGAAAATTCCTTGTTCATAGGTTGCTTCCATGGTTCACCATCCACCTGCATATAGGCTTCTTTCCATTCGCCGCCTCGTAATTCAAACCTCATTGCTGAAGCCTATAAAATAGAACAGAACTTTTTGTAATTCAAACAACTTGGACCAGCTTTCAGTGACAATGTCAAACAAATGAACTAATGGAAACATGAATATGAGCGCCATGGCGTTCTCTTAGCAAATGTGTGTGTGGGAAAGCAGGGAGGTGGGGAATGGGTGGGGTGTTAATCACGTTCTCTGTTGTGACACCCTCAAGAACCATAGACTTAATTGACACCTATATTGCAAGGTTTTTTGGTTAGGTCTATATGGGATTAAGCACCATTTTGTGGCTTCGCAAACACTTTGTTAACCCCTGCAAAGAAGGGGACATCAGTTTCAGGAGATCGTTGATACCAGCCCAAGCCTCACACTAAAGCGATGGTGTTTTGGCTGAATACCAAACTCATTTTTTTTTCTGAATGAGTTGATGTAAAAACAGATTATTCATTCTCATAGCTGGAAATTTGAGTGATATTAATTTCTAATTGTTTATAAAAAAAAAAGTGATATAAAAGACTACTGACGCCAACATCCTTTTGGTATGATATATGGTCTAGCATTGGACCTCTTCACCAGACGGTTCCCCTTGGCCTTAACCTAGGGAACTCTAGGATGAAAGAGGTCCAGAAGAATGGTGCAACAGGAGGGTTCTGCTCACTCAACTCCCTATTGACACAACAAACAAGATCAGGGAGCTTCAAATCTCCCTGAATATTTCAAAGGATGACAGGGCCATATGATGCCAACCTCCACAGGCAGTTTTCAATTGGTTCAGCTTGATATTATCTGAACTCTGAGACAGAAGTGAGCTCCTAATCATGTTGATAACAAGTTCTGGTACAAAAGCATACTTCCTAAGATATATTTTATCACTTGAGGGCCCTTCATAATAGACTAGAGTTACTGACCAAAGAGGAGCTAGATTTGGTATCATTATGATCCCCAAATGCAACTGCTGCAGTGTCAACAACGTTTGGGAGGAACTTGAGATTGCAGACCACATGTAATGCCAGGGTGACCATAAAAAGCTGTGAATTTATTTTGGTGGTCCTCTAGGCATTAACTTGAGCAATTCAAGTCTTAAAGTAGCCCTCCTTAACTGGCATGCATTGCTAGGATACATCCCATTTTCATTTGCTGGGCAGCCTGGAGGTCTAAGTTTAATAGCAAATTTGATGATGAAAAACCTTCTTTGTATAAGATCAGCTACTAACATTTTCTAACATATGCAGGTACTCGATACTCAGTTTGTATGAGCCAGAGTTGGAGACACTTGGGAGTCCATATGTCAACCATGTGATGCAGACATACACCAAAGAACAATCACAGAAGTCAAATGGATCAGATCTAGGGAGACTGGAATCAAGCTAACTACTGATGGGGGTTGCATGAGGACGGATTATAAGAGATAATCTTGGCAGCACCATTTTTGCATACTCTATTGCCCTGGGACAAGGCACCAGCAATATGGCTAAAGCTGTTGAATTACTCTTAGGCATCAAATGGTGTGTCAACAATGGGGCACCAACCATGTTTGTGGAGAAACAGACTCCATACTAATTGCTAAATGTGCCAAAAAGGATGGAAGATCATGGATTCCCTCCTATAAGCCACTGCTTCATAGAAACAAAGAAACCTGCTGACAATTTAGCTTCTATTACCAATGCAGAGTAGTGTCGACGCAAGTGTTAGATTCCTTTTCTAAATTACCTATACAGATCAAACAGTTGGTACCATGAACAGATGAAACTTTCCACCATTCAGAAACTAACAAAATATGCCTAGCAACATCATCTACTATCCCCCTGAACAAATGAGCCAAAGCCTCTTTTGGTTTGGATGGATTCGTGCAAATATATTAGTCTCATCTCACTGATCAATGGATGCCAAACTCGATTTGTAACTTTTTGCATATCAATGATCAATGGAGGTTCTTGAATTATTATTTTTTCTAAAAAGAGGAAAAGTAACCAAGAAGAGATGAAAATTTTTAGCACTCTCCGGATTTCATTCAGCAATCTACAGGAAACTGTGAAGTAATGCATGTGATGAATCCATATGATATAGAGAACAGGTTCTACTGAGTAAGTGAGTAAAATACCTGGGCAATATGTTTGGCAGAGATGAGTTCAACCATAACCATAGAAGCATGCCATCCATGTTTCAGGCCAAATATTTCAACAAATCCATCATCTGCGTGGGCTTCAACAAAACCTTTCTGAAATTTCAAAAGCAAGAGAAAAGAAATCAATATTATTGTTTAACAGGATATTACAGCAGATAATACACTGGCTTCCATCATCATTTGTGAAAAATTGGCAACTGATCAATCTGAATATTCAGTAGGATCACAATATTATGGGAAACCCTTTCATCACCCCAAAATACAGCTTTCTGATTTTTTTCCTGAAGTTTATGATAGAGAGTCTGCAGTGCCCAGGCCACTGATATGCAGTTTGTTTAGTGTAATAGAAGATCAGAAACAAAAAACATTGAACAATTTGGCACTTGGGGTTTCTGTCTCTAACTGTGCTCTAAAGAATTTTTTAATAGCACAGAAATAATGCCAAATTCATCTTATAGTTGCTAAATTGATTCACTCTTTTTTTTTCAGTAAACATGAAATTATACCATATTCAGTACTTGAAGCAGAAGCTGGACTCAAAATAAAGCGCTTGATAAAATGAAAGGAACCATCAAATTGTTCTACTGAAATTTCCAAAAGATTTCAACAAACATCCAGATTGACATTGGTAAAGTGATGACTAACTTAAAAAAAATTCTTAAAGGAAAAAGTTATCTTCCAAGTGTTCTGCTTAATCATGATCTCAACTGCCCAACAAGTCTATTTGTCTACCAGGGGCATCATTCAAGTCCATTAAGGTGCTTACAGCCCTCTACAGACATAATACTAGGAGTAAACGGACAAATGCAAAATGGAAGTGCATCACTAGGATCATATTTAGAATCCTATGTGCCTCGTACCAAAAAACAATTACCTTCTCCAAGTACTCTGGCTTCAAATTCCCCCATGGATTCCTCCCACTGCCATAACTAGGAAGATTCAAAGTCACTATAGACCGAACACTGCAATATGAAAGGATTAGGAATGTGAGGTCAAGCATAAGGAAGGTACAACTATAAAACTTCAAAACATGTTACAACTCATTAGGAGCACTATAACTAGCATTATTTTTCAGTATGATTGACTATATTTTCCCCAAATCAGAAAAAGAGAACAACTATTATATTGAGGTTATCCAAGCGATTTGGCATTTTGCTATGAACTATTTAAAATATATTGCACCGATTAATAGACGCCAAAGGACAAATATCAACCTGGAAGGTATAGGGACTTGCTCCCACATTGAGCTATTGACCTTCTTGACATATAAGCGCAGAATGTTATTTAATCCCCTGCATCAAAAAAATTCATTTAGGAATCAGAGATATGCTTCAGTATACTAGATTCAGTAACCATTACATCCTCTAAAAGATAATAATTTTAAAAAATGGCAAAAAATCTTTCACAAGATATTTTCTAAATGGTGGCCAATTATCCACCAAGTTTAGAAGGCTGTGATTGGTCCAAAGGGTGAGTCACAGGCAGATTTCTCGGTAATTAGAAAAAAGAGATATTTTCTAAATGAAGTAATTACATGACACCAAAAGCAAGTATAATTGTTTCCAAAACAAATTTGGAAGGTCAAACACACCATATCAAAAGCCATGATATATTGAAAGAAGAGGAAGAGGGCATCCATCACATATGACCATTCATGATAATCAAAAAATTTCCAAAGTCATACCTAATGATATAGCTATAGTAGTATTCACATTCAGCAAGTAATAACTGCAATTAAAAAAAATAGCAATCTGCATCAGCAAATGCAACATCAATAAGTGCAAGAAGCAAACTCGCACCCCTGAGACTGATAGATGGAGAAATATGAGCTGTCTATACCCAGGGAGATTTCTTCCCTGCTATTTGGAATCCTAAGCGAAACACTTCTCTAGAGGCTTCAAACTGGGTTGCAAGGCTTCAGCAAGGATAAGCAGACGATACAATTAATAAATGCTTTGAAGCTTTCCCTGTGCATTAGATCCAAGAATCCAGACGAGACGCTAAGGTTGGTGTAAATCTCGATGTGTCAAGCAAAATTTCTCAAGCCACTTGATGTACCAACGTTGTTCCAATCTGGGAATAAGGTAAATTGTATCACTATGTCAAGTTCTTTTCCACTTGTATTACAGGATGAGAGCAACTCCCACTCCCTTATATTTCGGCAAGTTTGACAGGCATGCCAGACTTTTGAAACTTTTATTATTCTTTTTCATCAATAAATATAACTAGTCTATAAAGACTAGGAGGACTCCAGGACTGCTTGTGCACTCATAGTCGTGCCTACAGGTAATAAGTCTAAATACTCACAGATTTGCGATTGTGCTTCTCTCATTTCGAATGCAGTGAGTTTGCATCATGATTTACTGACATACCAAATACATTTTAAAGCATTATCTACTACTGGTTTGAATGATATACTACTAATGTTGAACTCAATATGCCCAAATCATTACTTGTGCATTCATTTGTCCAAACCTTCTCAAATTTGTATTTTTTATGAAGAAATTTCAAATTTGCAGCACAACAAATGTGAACTACTAACACCTTAAAAATGATGTAAAAATGTCCAAATATAGAACATAGAAAAGAAGTAAAAATGCATAAACGACACTACTAGTAATAATATGCCCCAATCTCAACTAGTTAGAATCGGCTCTATGGATCCTATATAACCATTCCATCTATTAGGTCTCACCCCATCCTTATACTCAATAATTTATTGAAGGCAAATAAGAGGTTCTATTGCACTAGATATTTCCTAAAACACATACTTATTCATGCACTCAATAAATTGACTGGTGCAAAAGCATATACTCCGAAAAAAAGGAGGGAGAAAAGCACAGGAAACTTAAACTGCATCATGAATAAGTATATCTTTATGGACTGAAAACTGATACATATGATTTTCCAAAAGTAAAATTGTCATGCCACAACAAACAGATGAAGTTGAAAATTAAATTTCAAAATCAGTATCTATATATTTTATTAAAGACACGGAAATCTTCAAGACAAGCTACATGTTATTGAGTTGTTAGAAAGTAAATGGAAGTGGTTTCTTGTGCGTGATTTTGACCAAAAAATCATTAGTTTTAAGTAGTACTTCAAGAAAAGATTTTAAAAACACATGTTAAAACAATCTACAACGACATTTGTGGTCCGTGATAATTGATCTCTAATACAAAATGATCTTGAACCTGTCAACATTTGCTTTCTTTCATGCCTAACAATATCAGAGTTCTGCATTCGTTGTTAGATGTAAGCTATGATAGGCCAGCTAAACAAGGTACAAAAAAAAAATGTCATTCTAAGATAAGGATTAGTCAATCCCAACTAGAAAAGTGACAAAGCAGGGACTTTCTGAAGGATGAAAGATATACTAGTTATATCTCTATCTTACTCTCACCCCAATCTATGATAAACCAGACAAGTGAGGTAAGCATATTGTATGATTATGCATGTAGGAAAAAAACAAATAAAAACAAACAGCTGTTGCATGCAGAATTTGAGAGGATAACTGAGTGAGGAAGTTCGAACCTTAAACCAGGATCACTGCTACAAGGTGCAAAGAACCAGCCTTGCTTGCAACTATATCCTGAGTAAATCAACTGCAGAAAACATTCTTGTCAGAATCTAGAACATTGTACTTCATGAAATCAAATATAATGTACTGGAGAGAAGTAAAAACACCAATTACTATACACTTCAAAGTTGTCTATGCCTTTGTAACAGAACTCTAAAAGACAAGTATACAGTTCAAAGTTGTCTACACTTCAGACAAGTTTTTATCAAATTTTCTATATCCCTTTCCTTTCTGGAGATGTTGCTGGTACAGCCTTTTTTTTCATTTTGACAAGTATATGCTTTTATCAAGTTGATTTAGGAAAATAAATGATCAAGCAACTTCATAAAATTAAAACTAAAATATGCAAACAAGTTTATGATCAAGAGCAAGAGCATCAACCTTATTTGATAGAGGACCTTGAGCAAGGTATGGCTTTTCATTCCGTAAATGGTGAAAACCATAGGCAACTTGCGCATCCATCCCTGCAATAGTTATGGTATAGACAGACTGTCACAGCTGCTTGTTCATCATGCATTGTTGACCATAAATAGAAGTAAATGTTGACAAGTGAACAAATAGGCAATTTTCTTTGTTGCTACTTATGATTTTGTTTACTTGTCTAAGTAATGCCTTTTCTTCTTGAGTCAGGGTAAGTTGGTGTTAGACACCAAAGTTGTTTCTTTCTTTAGTGGTTAAAATATTATCCTCCCCCTCCCAGTTTATTTGGAATAATTTCACTAGATAAGGAGTTCAAGAAAGAAATGAGAAATTTTGTCACAGAAGCTAAGTATGCATAAAATACCAAAAGCAACCTTCTAATTGGGTCCAAAACAATTCATGCCAACTCTTGGCAGAGCATCTCAGTAAGGTGAATATAAATACTACCAAAATTTAAATATAGAAAGGTGACGGTCAATTTCGAATGGATAAAAATGGAAATTGTTCCATTAAATTGGGACAAAGGGAGTAGAAGATTTCAGAAATGGAAACAAAAATGGTCAGCCATTTTTTGAAATGTGACAACACTACCAGATATTCTTAAAATTAAAGAGTGGCAAAAGATAACTCTGTCCTGGTGGATGGTAATAGGTTTATTTGGATCAGTTGAGTATACGCAACCTGGCTCAAACACCATCTCTATCAACAAAAAAAAAAATAACTAAAAGAACTAAAGGACAGAGGGTGATGATTTACTTCCATAAAAAGACTCTAGGAGCTCAGGAAGTAAGCAGATTTGCGAAAACCGGTTTTCTGTTTATGTTAAATTGTGCAAGATTTAACGAAGAGGAAAATACTTCTTAGATACCAAAATAGCATCTCTCCCTATCAATTCAAACACCCTCAATAGGCAGTCAACCCTCCCCCCCCCCACCCACACCCAAGTTTCACCTATAACTAAACACACCAAACAAACACTACAGTCTAAAACACCACATACCACGACAACACACAACACGCGTCCAGCTTGGTCAATGGTGGTGAAAGAAACTAATTTTCTGTTAGTAGTAACTCCAAATATTGACACTGAAGGACAAGTGTTGGTAGTGGGAATATATGCATTAGTAGAAGCACTATCAACTAAGAATAGTAGTATCAGATTAAGCATTAAGATTTGATATAGACCAGTCATATGCTTTGCCAAGATAGCAACAGTAAACATATATAAACTAATAAATCATGACATGGAAAGTATTAATGCGTTAGTTAGGCCAAGTTACTGTTGCACACCTATGCTAAAGTAATTGTAAAACACTCCTTGATAATAGGACGACTTCTCTGGTAATTCCCCATCAATTTCCAGTTCCTGCACAACCAATGTCATGGATGAATCAATAAACATTGCTAGAAAAATTTGAAGTGTTCATTATGACTCAATTTGTAGTTAATAATTGAAAAGGAAGAAGAAGTTTATCCTTAAAGACAGTTGATGGACAAAATGAACTTTTGGCATATCCATTCAATTAAACAAGGAATGAAATCAACAAACATACCATAGCTTGCAACTTGCAAACACTCCCTACATAAACTGACAAGACAATACTCACATAAGCAAAACAATACTCACATAAGCAAGAGTACATAGGAATTGCTGTAATATTACATTCGGAATGAACACCTTGCAAGTGATACTAGAAGCTAAATTCCCAAAATAAGTATCTGTAGTAAAGCACCTTTCGAAGCTTAGCTAATTTACTAGTAGGACCTAAAAAGTACCACTAAATGAATGATGAATGATTTTCATCAAGAGAACATAAGTATCTATTAACACATCTACAGCATATTGATTTCCTTGGACCCTATAAAGTATCAATAAATGACTTCTACATGGAGAAGCATTACTATATATTAACAAATTTATAACAGTGAGATTTCCTTGAACTCCAAATTGCCTAGGACAAATTGCAGATGAATGTGTGGCATACTAAGATAGATAAGATCAAGAACGAAGTTACTAGGGACAAGGTGTGAGCGGCCCATGTGGTGGACAAGATAAGAAAGGTTGAGATGGTTCGAGCATGTAAAGAGAATATGCATTGATGTCCTAGTGAGAGGTTGGTTTTAGTGGGTATAAAAGAGGTAGATGTAGGTTGAAGAAGTCTTCGGGTGGGGGTGGGGGGTGATTAGACAAGACTGGCACTTGAGCAGGTCACCATGGACATGACCCTATATAAAGAAGACATGGAGTTCAAGGATTAGGGTAGAGGGTTAGTAGGTCGTTGAGCATTGTCTAGTTCCCTTATCAATATTGTTATACTTTGCTACTATCTTACTTTTTTTATTTAGTATTACATGTCTTATTTGCTTCAATTATCATATTATTTGTTGCTGGCACTTGTTCTCTTCTTAATTGTTTTCAGCACGGTTTCTTCGATTTTGTATTTGTTTACATGTTTTTTGATACTTTTTCTGATGTCTATCAAAAACAAGCTTTCTATCTTCACAAGGTAAGGGGTAAGGGTTAGTACACAACACCCTCCCTAGACCCCACTTGTTGAGTTACACTATATATGTTGTTATACAATTGATATATAATATATTGATATAGAAAAAAAAATTAATCTAAATATAAGCTTCTGTTTTAAAAGGTTTTTTGGGACTTATAGAACCCTGGAAACTCATTTGCGTGGCTTAATTTTCTAACAATCATCACTCGGTGCTTGCTCAAAAGTTCATACCAAAATCATGTGTCCAATTCCCTAATTAACATTGTTAACCCTCAAATTCTTTAACAAATGAATAATAATGTTCAATTCATCTATAGAATTATGAAGATTCAGAATAACTCAAATAACGAGTCATAGTATTGCATATTTACTAATTGAGAACATGTTGAGGATGAATATCATTTGAACATCCTTTCGAAAATAGCTAGATAACTTAAATTTCATATCCCTCATTTTTTTTAATTTTCATATCTAATTTCTATGTCTCAAAATTGTCATATTTCTATTTTTTTGCTATTTGAAAGCAATTTTGTATTTATTCATGAAAGAGTACCAGATTTCACTGGGTATGTTCTTCTTGTTAAGAAATTATGATATTTCAATGTTTATAAGTTAAGAAGTATATTAATTTGTATCTATTGATAACTTCACATTATTGTGTTGTTATACTTGTAAAATATCCTATATATTTTGTTTTGAATGAATTGTTTAATTTTACTTTTAAGGTACTTCCTGTAAAAAATTTTGTTAATATGCTAGATGTGTAAATTAAAAGACCAAAGATCCATGGGGCATGTCTCAATACTTACATCCCCCTGTACTAAGTAAAACATCCCACCTTTCAAAATCTCATATAAACTAAAATTTAATTGATTAGAGAATATTACAGACTTATAATATAATTATTATTTGATAAGAAAGAACAAATACTTAATAAAAAAAATCATAAAATAGTACAAGTGCAAATCAAATCTCATTTTATTTCATCTTGATATTGTCGCAGTATTTGTTACAGACATCCAACTTAATAATGGTTTTTCTATTTTTTATCCTTTTTTTTTATGACCATGATGTTCGGATCAGCTTTCGCACACCTCGACTAATTTCATGGGATACATATCACCTCCTACCAACACCAGGTACCAGATAACTCTATCCACCAAGGCCAAGACTAGTGGGAAGAATCACCTAGTGTTTTTTGTCTCCATTGAGTTTTGAACCTGAGACCTCATGATTCTCAACCACTTCATTGACCACTATGCCACACCCTTGGCTGCATTTACTATCTTTGTATTTCTCATTTCTTTTTTTGTAAGAGTTGTATACATTTTATTCTTATTACATTATGTAAATTTTAAGACAATTGTTTGTATTGATTGACATGTCTTGTTTGTGATAATTAATTAATAAAGGGAATTGCTTTAGCTTTCCTTGAATATTTCTATATGTGTAAGGTACTAACATGATATAATTGAGATATTTCATGAAAAATCGTAGTCATAATTCTCATTATACATAAGTTGAAGTTGAACAAACTATGATTAGTGACTTACCATACTGTACCGCACTTTACCAAAATCGAACTGAAAAATACCGAACCAACTGAATTAATTTGTTATGGTAATGGTAGTAGTATCTTCAAAAACCAAAGTAAACGAACCAATATTTTTAATACCGGATCATGAAAACACCTAGCTTCTAGAAAGTGATCTAGCATACTGGAAAACAGCAGAGTGAGTGATCTCTATGGCTCAATAAACACATGCTTCAGATTGTAGGTCTTTCAGTATCACCTTTCTAGCTGGTGAGAAGGTCATTGGATTTAATAGGCAGCAGATGCATGCTAGTTGGCCGATTATAAGTTGAGATCAGTTGAATGGAATAAAACTTAAGCAAAGTACTAAAACAAATGTGCTGCTCAAACTAGAGATCAACAACAAAGGGTAACGAGCTACAAGTACTTCTAGGAGCCAGGAAAGTCTGGGTGGAGGCTTTTGGACACCATGTAGTTGGTGGAAGCACTGGGATTAAGTAATCACTAACTGGATGTACTAGTTTACACGTGGACAGAAGGAGATTTTGTTTTTTTTATTAAAAAAAAGTTACAAATCCAAATAAGTCATCCATCCAAGTATAATAAAAAAATCAAAAAGGCAAGTTCAAATATACTTCTGACTGAACGTGATAACCTTTATGAAGAAAACAAGAAGTGGAGAAATGACCAGAGACTAATGGAGAAAGTTTGATTTCAGATTACTATATTAAGGGCGATAATGACAGATTAGGACCAATACATGTCCATTCGTGATACCAGTATGAGTTTCAACACAATAGGTACATCAATTACCTGATCAAGAGATGCAGAGTCTGAAGTTTTTAGAGAATAAGGCGTCTCCAGAGCTTCCCCAGCTGGCATTGATATTACAAGATTCCAACTGCAAAGAAAAGCTGCTAATTGAAAAAGTTTCTAAGAGCATGAATGAGGCTCAAATAATTCAGGGAAAAGACAAGGAAAAAATGACAACTAAGTCTCATTTTCATTCTAAAGTAAACACTTTTGTAACCGCATAAAATCAATGCAAAATCATGTCTGTTTTACCAATTTATCAAATGACACATTGATTTTACAATTGATAGACAAAAACAATAAATAAACACTTTGCAACATTATTACAAAGAAGTACGAGCCTTACTAATGTTTCCAGCTAAGACACTAGGTTTGAAATATTGCACCGGGAAACAAATTTTAGTCTGTTTCTATTGGCCTTAGTGATGCATCATATCTAAAATGAGGTGTCATGGTGTATGTTATTTGTAGATGAAAATAATACTGATTGACAAGACTCACAATTAAAATTAACGCTAGGCTGGAAGTTTGGAGACAGACCTGGAGTCTAAAGGTTGAGCAGGACCAAACTGAATACTTGTAGTGCAAGTCCAGTGATGTAACTCGTGAGGTTTGCATGGACACGAGGCAAGATACAAAATCATCCCCAAGAGACGAAGTTTCAAGTATCTTGGGTATTTAACTCAAGGAAATGGGAAGATCAACGATGACAGCACACATCATATCGATGCCGAGTGGACGAAATGGAGGCTCGCCTCCGGAGTCTTGTATGATAAAAATGTACCACCAAATCTTACTACAAAGTGGTGGTTAGGACGATTAATTTGTATAGGGCAAAGTGTTAGACAATTACGAACTCTCATATTCAGAAGAAGAAAGTTGTGAAATGGGGATGTTGAGGTGGATGTGTGGACACACTAGGAAAGATAAATCAGAAATGAAGATATTCAGAGCAAGGTGGGGGTGGCCTCTGTTGTGGACAAGATAAGGAAAGCAAAGCTTAAGATAGTTCAAACAGGCGAAGAGAAGATGTGCAGATGCCCCAATATGATAGTTGGAGAGGTTGGTTATAATGGGTTTAAGGAGAGGTAGAGGGAGTCCAAAGAAGTCTTGGACAGAGGTGATTAGAATGGACATGGTGAATCTTCAGCCTACCGAGGTCATGACCTTAAAGAAAAGGATATGGAAGTTGCATATTAGGTAGAAGGCTATTAGGTAATTGAGCATCGTCTCGCTTTCCTGCTGGATAGGCTTGGTGGTAGTTTGGTGCATTGTACCAGTTTTTTCTCCTTTCATACAGTTAGTATTAACACTATTCTAGTAGCTTTTAATGTTACTACATGTTATTTCTTATGCTTCGGTATTAACACAATTCTAATAATTTCTTGTCCTTTGATTTCTGTTACTAAATGTTGTTTCTTATGCTTCGGCTATCGCATTATTTTTGTTGTTACTATTCTTTTTTTGAATGTTAATGACTTAATGTAATGTTGTCCCTATTATTTGTTGTGTCTTTTGTACTTTTGTATTTTACGTTCCAAACTGTTTTGGTAAGTGTTACTTGAGCCGAAAGTCTTTCGGAAACAAACTCTACCTCCACAAGGTAGAAGTAAGGTCTTTGTACATTATACCCTACCAAGACCCACATGTGGGATTGCACAGGATATGTTTTTGCATAGAAGTTGAAATTTAAAAAATATAAAGGAGTTTTAAAAAGAAGAACTGCTCTTTTGAGAAAATGAAGATGAATTGCTTGGTTCTTTTCCATTTCTGGTGTAAACATGAATATCCTCAAGAAGAAGAAGATATTCCTAGCATTTTAGATAACTTATAAATTATAAGATTATAGAAGGTTAGTTATTTTTTTTGGAAATAATTATAGAAGGCTAGTTTTACACTTCTGTGATCTTTGTTTTGTAAGTATTACTGGACTAGTCCTGGAGTATCCCTCTGTTGATAATACAAATTACCTTTATCAAAAAAAAGAAAATGAACTTCTGAAAGCAAATTCTGCTACTGATTCCAGATGTTCATTGACCTAGAAAAAACATATGATAAGAACAACAAGAAAGGTCCTTTGGTGAATTATTGAGAAAAAAGGAATTTGTATTTCACATATAGTGAAATATATAGGGCGTGGTGAAGGCATCAATAACGTGCGGGAAATAGTAAAAGATACAAAGGGTATTTTTATAACCATGGGTTTACACCAGGGATCGACATTGAGCTACTTGTTTGCCTCCTTGTGATGGAAGAGTTAATTAACAAAATACATGATGAGGTTTCATGGTGTATGCCATTTGTTGACAACATTATGCTAATTGACAAAACTAGCGAAGGTGTCAACCTAAAGCTTGAGTTATGGAGAAGCCTTCTACAAAATTAAGGGGTCGTTTGATAGAGTGTATAAAAATAATGCACAATAGAGTGTATTTGTAATACTTGCATTAGTAATACAGTAATATTTGTATTAGTTATGCTTGCATTAGTTATACATAGATATTTTTTATGCATTGTTTGGTTGATGCATCAAAAAGAGTACGTATTGTATAAAATGTTTATTTACGAAAGCATCCTCCACAACTATGGTGGGAAAAATGTAAAAGTACTTTTAAGGGGTAACTGAGTCTTGTATAACTGATGTATACATGGCATAAAAAATTGAACCAAACATGGTATTACTAATACACAACTAATGCAAACATTATTTTTGTCAATATACTCTACCAAACGACCCATAAGTGTTTAGGATAAGTAGAAACAAAATTGAATATATGCACTGCCAGTTGAGCCTTCTAGAGAGTAATGTTTTAGGCAAGTAGAAAAAAGATTGAAAAATGCACTGCAAGTTTAGTCAACACAAGAGAAGTGAAACTGAGGTGAGACTAGAGGGGATTGCGGTTCCTAAATGTAAACAATTAAATATCTAGGAACGTTGTTCCAAGAGAATGAAATAATGAAGATGCTACATATAGAATCAAAATCAGATGGTGAAATGGAGAAGTGCTACTGGATGTTATGTACAGAAGAAAGCCTACCAAATAGATAGGTAAGTTCAAGTGGAAGTTATAAAATCAGCAATGTTACATGAGAGTAAAAATTAGGTCACTAAAATCCAACACATATACAAGATGGGAAGAGATGCGAATACTAAGATACATGTGCATAAAATACTAGAAAAGATTATAAATGGCCATATTTTTAAGAGCTTCAAGTAGCACACAGAGGATAAATGAGAAAATACCGCTTGAGGTGGTATGGTCATGTCCTGCATTGACTACCATATAAACCCTCCGTAGATATGAAACCATTATGAGTAAAGGTGAAAAAGACTAGGTAGATCTAAAATCACTCGAAAAAAAGATGTCTTGAGGGATCTATAATTTCTAAGGATTCATGCAAGTGTAGCAAAAGACAGGACACAGTGAAAGACAGATCTATATAGCAAATACCTAATAGTTGGGATCACGTTTTTTGTCATGCTAGCATTTTTACTTTACGCTCTATGCTTTTCTAGGAGTTGTTCCCTTCAGAGATTTTTTATGTCTCTAGAAAATATTAAGAACTTCTAGTACTTTTCATGTTTATTTTTATTTATATAATACTGATATGAGATGAGTTTAAATGGAGTAATGGTCACTATTGGTCAGTCAAGATTGATATAGTTGAACAGGATCGAGGCATAGTTGTTATATAAACTTCAAAAAGCAAATAGCACATTGTGTTTATGGTTTTAGGAGATTGACACCATGGAAATAAAAAATGTTTTATCAAGAACTACCTATAAAATAAAATATTCACCTATCTAGATGGCAGATAGGACCATTGGCAACCCTGTCAAGAATTCTTTTTGTGGCTGTCTTCCAGTTAAAAGGAAATGAACCACCCTGAAAAGTGAAGCTCCAAAAATTTATAAAAACTAGTCACAAGAAGACAGTAAGTACTGATGATTAAGCAAGTCTGAGAAAATATACCAATATGAACTTACCCAACCAAAACTCCTGGACAAGTCATTTCCTGTACCAAGTGGAATTATGCCAGTCGGTGGAACTGGATCCCGATCCTGTCTCTTAAGCTCACCAAGGCAGCCAAGAACCCAGCCAACAGTACCATCACCTCCTGCTGCCTGCAAAACCAGAAAATTGAATATGTAACTCCTTGATAAGAATGCACTGGGAGAATATGTACTGTTTAAGAAGAAAAAAGGGGCAATTATGTTGCATTGTATGCATACCACGATCCTTATCTTTTCACGAGTCTCTTTTGCACAGGTGTCCCCAAGAGCAGCAAACTTCTCCAGGCAACTCAGTCCATATTGAACGAACTCATCAGGCTTCACAGTTGAAAGGTCAAAAACCTGGCACAGTTTAACGCAGACACAAATAAGATCGAAAGAAAATCAATGTGATTTCTAAAAGATATGACTATATAATAGAGATTGTCTTTTGACAAGTATTTAATATAGATATTACACTGTGTAATAATTTAAATAGATTTTTTCATATAAAGAACCTATTAACAACACAACCAGCAACTTCTCCCCTCCCAAGGAATATAGTTGCTGCATCAGAGAAACCCACAAAGCTCAAAGTTTAGACAATAAGAAACCAAAGAGTAAATGAACAATTTTCAGGAAAAAGAAATGAATTATTTCTGCTATCAAGTCAATATGAAGCTTTTCTCTCTCATTTCACAGGCACACATAACTGCAATCACTTCTTATGTATTCATAGTAGAACAAGTAGACACAGAAAACTATCCTTCCTAGTTCTCTTTTTGGTATCATTTTAATCCTTTCCACTGTATTAAATAGATTTTTATTTTTCCCAGGTGCATCATTTAATTGGAGATTTCTAGGCTCATACCAGGAGACTGGAATGATAGATGAATTACATGGAGATATCTTGGTCGTTCCAGGAGAATAGAGTGACAGATGAAGATGTTACACATCAAATCATAATCAGATGATTGAAATGGAGAAGTGCTATTGAGGTATTATGTGATAGAAGTACGCCTACCCAAATGAACGGTAAGTTATATAGAACAGTTATGAGACCAGAAATACCACATGGGAGTGAAGATTGAGTCGTTAAAGTCTTAAACATCCCCTGGATGAGTTTCATAGAAATGTGGATATATAACCATACAAGACTAGATAAGATCAAAGTTGACCATATTCACCAAAAGGTACAAGTAGCAGACATTGAGAATAAAATCAGAGAATATCGCTTGAGATGGTTTTAGTCATGTCCTGCATGACATCCAGATGCACCGGTCAGTATATGTGAAACAACGATGAGTGAAGGTGTAAAAAGGGGATGATATAGACAAAAAATCAATGGAAGGAAGTTGTCTCAAAAGACGTAAGATTCCTTGGAAGCTATGCAATCTTAGCGAAAGATATGGCACAACCGAAGAGAGAAAGATAGTTCTGAATATGCTCTAGTCATGCTTTTTTCTTATGAGCAGAAAAGTCCAGCTGGGGCCAACCATTAGGATCAATCGCAGGCTTGAACTCAAAGGTAATAGTTCTGGTGTCCTTCTTCACTTAAATATCGGGTTTAGTTCGCATGGCGTAGGGCTCAAACCTGTCTTAAGTCACAAGTCCTTAAACCTTTGCCAGTTGAACTAAACCTTTGGAGTTATAATGTACATTTGTTTTAGGTTCTATACCTTCTAAGAGTCTTTTAGTCCTACTAGATTTTTTTATGTCAGTATAAAATATGGAGAACTTCTAGTACTTTTATATGTACTTTTATTTTGTATAATGTTGGCAACAAATGAATTTAAACGGGAAAACATGATTAGTGAGGATTCAAATAGCATGCCTCAACTTCTTTAAGTATGACGTGTAGTTGCTGTGTTGCATCAACATCTCATAGGGTATGACCTGGGTGTAGATACTTTAAAAATTGGTTCTTAATTTTCTTGGGTTGGGAAGAAGAACATATATTAATTATTAATTAAAACCTAAGGTGGTTCGGTATATGCCGAAACTGATCTTGGAGTATCCCCCTCTTTCTATTACCAAAATAAATGCTCGCCCCCATACAAGATCAAACAGTACAGACCTTCAGTTTACAAGACAGATGCTCTATCAACCACTAAGCCGTAGGGGCCGTGCTTGAAGTATCCCTTGAATCTATTAAAAACCTTCTAAACATTGCAAATTACCAAGTCAGACTCATGCGCTACATCTGTTACTCGTTTCAGCCAACAGAACAAGTATTTTCTATTAACACAACTTTTCCGTCCATGGAAAATTGTTTTGAACAATGCTAACAGATAAATGCTTTAGGCATCACATTTGCAAAGCAAGTTGAGCACTTGAGCTACTTAGTAAATGAAACTTCATGAAAGAGATAACAAAAGTAAAATGTTCTAACTTTACACAGCTCTGTTAAATAGGTTTACCATCTACTCATATATGTGTCTCTCTTCACTACCTGGAATGTTTTTATTTTTATTTTTTTCTTGTCGTGGTTTTAACAGCTAAACCGAGCTTGAACAAACCAAAATAGAGAACTAGAGGACAGTGCACCCTCAATACTCTTGAGTGCGTTCAACAAGAAACAACTCATATGAACCCTGTCCAGTTTCTCCCATTAAGTAATATACACATTTTATATGAAAATTGACCACGGTGTCAAGAGGAGAACAGGAATTCAAATGTATGATGTCAAAAGCAACATTATAACATGGATTACAACCAATTTTATTCCAGAAGTTTCCATAAGCAACTCAAAAATAGCCTGAAGCCGAAAGTTAATTATGACACCTCCACATTTCTTGTTGACTTTGGTTACATACATTAGTATTTAGTAGCTGCAGTTTTAAGAAGAAACCCAAAATTGAACTAGAAAAGTTTACTTCTTCTATCATCTTTTCTACAAGGAATTACTTCTTTTAACTAATCAAAAGAAAAAAAATTCTTTTATCATCTGCTGGAATCTAAGTCTTGAATTACAATGTCCCACCATTTCAACTACCTTTCACTTCCATTAATTTTGAAAAAGTACTCTTGAATTGAAGTGTGTGTAGTAACGCGAAGTAACCACTATAAATATATTCCTCATGTAGATAAAGGAAAGCACAAAAAAAAAAAAGTAAAATTGCATCATTTCCTCAGGTTGTACATGCCTACATCATAACTCCAACCAAAATAGCTGCGCAATAAATACCCAGAAATAATAAATTGAAAAAGGAACTAAGTCCAATGAACAAAACTCCAACTCAACAAACAAAGGAACAACAACATATCAAGTGTAATCCCACGAGTGAGGTCAAGGGAGGCTAGTAAAGACTCAGGACTTCATCTGAACTCCCTTCGACAGAAACTTACACTGTTTATACTTCATACATGGTTAAAATTGTTCTTTTACAAATATCCAACTTTTAGTGTGTTAACTTCTTCGTATTTTGAACTCCTTCAATGAAAATCCGTGCTCATGCTTCATAGAGTTGTTTCCATAGACAACTCAGCAAACAAAAAAATCCATAATAACAAAAAGAAAACCAAACAGAAGACTGAACTTTACTATTCATAAAATCGATACCCAAAAAAATAAGATATACAAAAAAAATTACAAACACATAATTCATATAGCAAAATGTTACCTGTTCTTCACCCATAAGATCCTGCAACCTAGCTTTAAGTTCAGGTCCATGTCTACCACCACTTTTCGCATTAATAAAAACGATGATCGGCGATTCCGACGGCTGAGGAGGTTCAGCTCCGGCAGCATTAGCCATATCGTAATGCCGCATCACAGAATCAACATCCTTGTTCTGAATTGCTTCTCTCATCGCTACCCTTAAATACTCCGGTATCGTAATCCTCTTCCTCAAATCATCCTTCTGTATCGTCGACCCCGTACATCCCAATATTGAATCTATCACCGATGATCTCCCTGACGCCGCCGTGTTCCGACTCGTTGATAAATCCGTCGTCGTTAACTCCGGCGAACCCATGTGAAATGACTAAATTACCCTTTTTTCCAAATTAAATTATATTATCAATAATTGATTAAAAGCTAAAAGATGTGTCAAATATGTATAGGAGGAAAAGGGTGGTGGGGTAGGGGGAAAGTGAATATGAAGAAAAGCATTAAAATGGAATTTAAATTTGGTTTTAAGAAAAGAATATTTAAAGTTAATATTTGAATAAAATTTTAGGATAAATATATAATACACAATTATGGTTCTTATTTTTTTCTTAAGATATATTATATATTGTTTTACAAAAATTCATGTATGATAAATTTGAGGGGGGAAATTGGGTAATAAATATTAATTATTTACCTTAGTTTCATGATTAATCGCGCTTGTAATATTGAATAAATCGTGTTTGAAGTTAATTATAATATTT
Source organism: Solanum habrochaites (assembly GCA_027704765.1). Classification (NCBI taxonomy): domain Eukaryota; kingdom Viridiplantae; phylum Streptophyta; class Magnoliopsida; order Solanales; family Solanaceae; genus Solanum; species Solanum habrochaites. The sequence continues at coordinate 1,575,154 of JAKWJA010002495.1, read as the reverse complement.
ACTGTATGTAGTTATTTAATTTGTTGTTTCATTTATATCGTGATAATTGTCATGAAGCTACATTAATATTCTTATATTTATATTCTTTTATTAGTCTTTCGTTATTTTATTCTCTCGTTATTGAATATTTTAAAGCCTCTTAAACAGTCAAACTTCTACATTATGTAGAATCTAGAATTTGATGTCATGTGTTTTATAAAAAAAATTGTATTATTTTTTGATATCTTCTTCAAATTTCAAACATGGAAAAAAAATTAATATTATTCGACATTACTCTATTAACTTGTCAAATTCAACTCAATACTATTTTGATATCATTATAGAGTCAGGTTAAGAGAATTTTTTTTTGTAGGACTACATTGAATATGCTTTAGTTATTCAATTTATATATGTCAACTTAAAAAAAAATATTTATAATTTGATTTTAATTAGGCCCCCAAAATTATTAAAACAGCTCATAGTATAGTCTTAGAATAATTATTATTTGTAACTGGAAAAATGAAATGAACTTGAAAATTTCAATTTATTGGGCAAAGGAAGAATATATACTTGGCCAAGCTATGTTAATATTCCTTTAAAATCAAAATAGGACTTTGATCCAACTCATTATTATACTAATTTATGTAATATTCAGAGCATGATATATAGTTCAGAAGAATCATTCAATTTTCTAAAGAAATGTTATTTTGCTTACACTTCTATTATTTTTATACTTTTATTTTTATTCATTTTTTATTATTTTATTCTCTCATTTTATTGAATATTTTAAAGTCTCTTAACGTTTATATTATGCAGAATTTATAACTTTTTGTTGTGTGTTTACAAAAAGATCATTTATTTGTTTTTTGTCAACATCCTACCCAAATATCTATAGAATCATAGATTGTATTCGGATTTTTTCTATGTTTTTGGATGTGTCTCAGATAGAACCAACTTAATTTATTGAGATCAGTACATTATTCAATTAAGATATTGTATGAAATAATTTATTTTTTTTTTTTTTTTTTCGATCTTCGTTTTCTCAACAGGAGGATTTTTGATTGTGTGGGTTAACCAAAAGAAGGATTTTTTGTTTACTTAGCTTACTTTCCGTTCCCCCTTCATTAAATAACTCAATAAAAATGCAATTACTCCAAGAACAAAAAGTCCTGTTTGCTTAATCCTTTAGTTTTGATCGGTAATCCTGTCTACTTTCGATCCTTTATTCGAGTAAAATTTATTTTTGGTATCTTCTTCAAATTTCAAATATTGGAAAAAAATCATTTGATCATCACTATATTAACTTATCAAATTCAACACAATACTATTTCGATATCATCACATTTTTCCATTGAAAATTTACATAGTGTACATCCTTACTTAATAAGGTAATGTATATCGTATTCTCTCCGGACCATATAGGATTACATTGAATATTTTTAGTTATTCAATTTATATATGTCAATTACACAAAAATCTCTAAAAAAAATTGACTTTAGGCGCCTAAATTTATTTAAACGGCTTGTAATATAATCTTTGAATAATTATTATTTGTAATAAAAAAATAAATGAACTTGAAAATTTCAATTTTTTGGGCAAAGGAAGACTATATACTTGGCCATGGTATGATAATATCTCTCATCTCACTACACCCAAAACCAAATACGAATCAACATCGGACTTTGACAATCCCACTCATTCATAATACAAAAAAAAGTTTCTAGTAAAAACACCAAAACCTCCAATCATAATATATCGATCAATTTTGTAAATAATTGTTATTTTGCTATAACGTTACCTTATTTTTAAGAAAGACATTCGCAACTATAGCTATCATTAAGTTATGCAAACATTCAACAAACATATACTCTGTTTCTCTTCTTTCTTCTTTCTACTTGTTTCTTTCTCCATAAAATTACTTTATAATCAAATTCTATTAAACATAATTGATCCAATACTTTGAAAAAAATCCACAATCATAAATATTGTGCTAAATTTTTTGTTTGAGACTTTTGAGTACCTTAGAAACAAATAATTTTTTAAAAGAGAGAATAGAATAAACTTTGTTCAAGATTATGTCTACACATCATTAGCTACATCATATTCCATTTATTTATTTTTTATTCAAAGCCAACCTTAATATTTTGCCCATGTTTAATAGTCAAATTCAAACTTAGGACCACAAAAGAAAAATCAAACGCTTAGGATATGGTCATATGTCCCCATCTATATTCTTCATGAAACTCCATACAGCACGCCTTACAAAGAATGAATAAGGGTACAATAATGAACACTAAATATATATATATATTAATATATATATATATATATATATATATATATAGTCATGTATATAATTAAATTAAGGAAAAAGATTTATAATAGCCAATAATACCCTAAACTAAATATTAGCTAGTGTTGATTTAATTCTTTTCCATAGCCAAACGTTAGCTAAAATGTGTCCAGCGTCTCTCCTCCCAAAATCTCGTTCACACCACTCTCCCTTTTCCTCCGCATCCTCCGCCTCTCTCGCTTTATACACAGAAGTGGTATAATTCTGTTTCTACTTGTTTTGTATAAAACGGAGAAAATTGTAATATACAAACACATTAAAAATTAGATATCTTTCGTGTTATACCCTTAGTTATACATATTTATTTCTCAAACATTTTACCTCAATCTTGCAGAGAAAAAGTCAACGATTATACAATTGCTAATTAATACAATTTGCAGTGAAATCATATTTTTCTGTAAGCTTAATACAACCGAAGGTATAGATTGTGTTCTATTTTGTGTATAAAGCGAAGAAGAACATTACATCTTCTTGCTAAAAAAAAAAAATTTACACTTAATATTACCACGCGAAATAGTCAGTGAATTATACAATTGTGCTTATACATTGCAGTGAAATCGATGCGATTTTTTTATCCAATTGCAACGAAATATGCAAACAGCGAATGTTATACCCTTGTGTAAAATGTATAGCGAAATTATCAATTTATATTTTGCTATGGAGCGCAAATTACTGAAGTTTTGTTAGTAGCATACAATATATTTTTTGTTTGCTTATATGTAAAATTGCCCTTAGATTAAATCCTTTTATGAAGTTAAAATAGAAAATATTTATTTGTATATAGTGTTTATATACAAGGTCAAATATTAAATAAATATCGAGTGTGAGTAAAGTTACGGATTCTTGTGGTTGAGGTTTTGGATGAGGTAGCATAACCCTAGGTCCACTAGAACGACTTGTTGGAGTAGCTTTTAAAGGGCATGAAATGAAATTAGTGCCACCCAAATCAATGCACAATGTAACCTCACTCAAGTAGCAAAATGAAAAGAAGAAATAAGGTAACAAGAGATTGATTAATTACAACAACATTTATAGGGTTTCCTCTTCTTTTGAAAAATATTTTCAAATTTTAAGAAAATTATTTTTTTACATCTACCTACCCCAATTCCCCCACACACCAAAAAAAAATGATTTTTTAAAATTCATTTTTAAAAATAAATTCCAGTTTGAAAGTTAGGTTCCAATTCGGGTATGGTTGGGTCCTGGTTCGAAAGTTGGGGTCGAAATTAAATCTAAATTTGAAAGTCTGATGTTGGATCTTGCATCTATTGTTGGTTGTCAAGGTCAGTTCCTGAGTTTTTAATTTGGAGTTGGGCTCTCGATCATTGCGTTGGTCAAACGCTCACATTAATTCGATGTTCCAGTTCAGTGTAGGAATCGGTCGTTGATCGAATATCGTCCCAATTTTAATGTTTGATATGGAGTTTCATTCCATGTACTTTAAGTCGGGTCAGGTCTTGGGTCATATCTTATAAGTATCGACTTTCGAATGGGTCGTCGGGGTTGTGTCATAGTCTTTGTGTTGAGTCGTGTCCTAGATCGATTATTGGGGTTGTTTTTTTGGGTCAGAGAGTATTTTCTACTCTTAAGCAAAAAAATAAAAGATATTTTTTAAGAAAATGTTTCCGTTCACCAATCAAACACCAAAAAAAATCTGAAAAATATTTTCTACTTACCATCCAATCCTGAGAAAATAAGTAAAAACTCATTTGTTTTCTAAAAAGTCATTTTCCATAACAAACATTTTCCTTCGTACCAAACACCCTTAGTATGAGAATTATTGAATTTTGTACCTCTTGTATAATCTCGTTTACAATATGGGATAATATAGGACCATCCTCTTGTCCTAAATAGTGTCATATATATTTGATACATCTTTATTCATTCTTTTTTATTTTACTTAAATAATCACATCTACCTATGTTAGTGTGGATGAGTGATTTTCATCTAACATTCATCATCTCATATATATATAATAGAAAAAGAAAAGATTTCGAGCTTCATCTCATGATAAACATATATAAGTATATAAAAGTAAACACATGAAAGAGTCGAGGAGACTTAACATATAATATATATACTAAAAAAAAATTGATGTTTGGATTTCCTCCTGCCGGGGAGTGTGTGACCTAACGTCAAAAAGTTTGTGCGATAGTCAAACTTTGGGTAAAAAGCTTCACATTGGCAAAATACAGGAGATATTTAGGACATATAAGTAAGCAAGTCTTACGCCCTAATGACACGTTTTAAATCTGTGCGGACCTAGATTCAAAGTGGACAATATCACCAGCGACCTTAATCGCTATAGTTTGGTTGAAACTATTGATCAAGTCTCAATGAAACTTGTTTGGAGTTTGACAATAATGACTTCGGATTGATCTAACCGTGATCATGGCGAATTTATGTACTAAAAAGGGGCATGAAAATCAATGATATAAAATATAGTGATATAAATTTAAAAATTGAAAAAAATAATCTCCCTCATATTGTTTGAGATTATATATTATAAAATAATTGTTTTAAATCCTTTCTTGAAAAGAATTTCATAATTTTGTAATGATCATTGAAATTGTAATTTTCCAAAAATAAGACACGTTATTTTATGTATGAAAATGAAGCAAAGCAATTGACAATTATATATATTTAAATACATGTATCTAATGGTGTGAGTAATTTTTTCAGAATGAAATTACTTTACATGTTTGTCACTTTACATTACTCTTTTTACGAGTGTGATTCAAAGAAGAATCGAACCACATTATATCTATATATCACATATATATAATTTTATCCTACGATTTTACAATAAATTTATTTTACAACTGAAAGTATAAGATCATTGCGTTTGATGCTAGTAAATTTTTTAAATGAGAATGAAACTTCATATATATGCTTGTGACATCACATCACTCTTTATACGAGCATGATTAAAAAGAAATCAAATCATGTTATATTTATATATTACACATATATAGTTTTTCAATAAATTTATTTTACAACTAATCAAACATTTATTCTTCTAATATATTAAACCAATGACAACTCTTATCTTTGCATACGTCAATATCGTCCTAGTAGACCAATTGAAATTGTATTTTCTTACATAAAAAATAAGACATGTGTGGGGAATTGAAGCAAGCAATTAATAATTGTATAATACTGTCTAAAAGATGACAAATCCAATGAGAAATATTTTCAACATATAAAATAATTTGTATTTGAAAATTAATTTAAAATCATCCATTGGTTTTAAACATTTCCATACTACACTAAGATATGTTGATTTTTATTTTTTTTGTGTAGGCTCCTCGAATGATGGATAATGTTTCAATTGTGATTGTGATATGTACTAAATATTGAAGCAAATAAAGTGATCATCTTTCTATTTTATGTCCATTTCGATTTTTATATTGCGTTTTTCGAAAGTTAATTTTGATTAATTTTTTTTAACAAAAGTTATATCAGATTATATTAATTCGATTATGTGAAACGAAAAATTTTAATATTAAAAAACTAATATAAAAAATATTATAAACTTAAAGGGAACAATTTAATATATAGCAAACCCAGTATAACTACCCTTATATGGTGTGTTTTACATAATTCCATTTTAGGTTAGTTTAGTTTGTTTGTACTCTTTTTAATTTGTATAAAGCATTTTTTTGTTTTTTTTTTTTTTTCTTTTTTAATTTATTTAATGTTTTACTTAGTTTTGAATGGGTGACAATATTGCTAAAAAAAGGTAACAACAATTTACAACAATCCCATTAGTAAGCTAATCATTCAAATCAAGATATTTTTTTCCTCTTAATTTATTTAAAAATAAGTCAGTCAGTATAACACTTAGACTTTAATTAGATTCTTTGTATATATACGAACAGATTGATTATAATTGTATAATAATTTGAGCAATTAATAAATAATTTTTTTAATACAATTTGATGTGTAATTTTTTATGTATTATTATGTATATGCGAAAAAAAAAAAAAAATCATCATAATATGAAAATGTAATATATGACAATCATGTTTGTTTTTTAATAAAAAGTTGTGTTGTATTTGTTTCTTAAAATTATTTTCTTTCTGTAGTTTAATTTGTATCAATATTTTACTATGTTTCATTTTTTTAATAGTATTGTATCTACTACGGATTTGTATAATATACCATATTTGGGTCAATAGATTATATTTGTATATTTACCATAACAGTTAATTTCATGTTTTTTTAAAAAAATAATGATCAAAAAAATGATTGTATACTATTCATTTGTCAATTGTATATATGGTAGCGTTGTAAATAATGTTTGTGTATTTATGTGTAATGTTTATATTCCAATATTTTATCATGTTCATAATTGTTTGTATATAGCGACGAGTTTGTAATAATTGCTCTAATTTTAGATATGTATTATACATGATAACAATTTCTTTTATACAAATATTTGTATTCAAATAACAATTATCTCATAATCTTTGTATAGCATTACCTTAATACACAACCCACATATACATACCTTAGTAATTTGTAAATAAATTACAACAACTGATTTTCTTTTCAGATTGTCTAGTTCTGTCCAGTTTTGATGATAGATCCATCTCGCTGAATTTATGTTTTTTGCCCTTTTTTCTTGTTCACCCTTCAACATCTTAATGTCGACTAGATTTCAACGTATTGATGACTTTTCTGAATTGTAATTGGACGAGGAAGATAAAGAGGACGGGATGGTGGCAATGGACGGGAGATTGGGAAGAAATGAAAAAGGAGGGAGAGGCGGAGCGGAAACAGAGGAGAGCAGAATATAGGAATGGCGCAATAAGAACCACCGAAAGCAGGAAGAAAGGAAGACAGGAGAATGAGGAAGAGGTCCGTTTTTTTCTTGATCTCTATTCAGATTTGTTCAACTTGAACTTTGTTTATGTTTGTCTATTCCCCCATACACCTACTTGCCACCAAATCTGAAATAACTCAATTTTTTTGGGGAAAACATAGTAATTATCAAAATAGTACATGCAATGAATACTTCTGGTAATCCTCATATATGAGATGAAATCCTTTATTCTCATTTTGGAGAACTTTAAATTGATAAGAAAGAAAGAAATATTTAATCAAAAAATAGGAAAAACTAATAAAGATAATCATATATAATTATGTTGATGAAGCGTGAAATTTTTTCAAATTTCAAAATTCAAAATAGTATTAGAGTATTTTAGAGAAAGATATGGAATGAGTTTAGGAGAGATCAAAATTAATTTGATAAAAATTATATATAAAAGATAACTTTTTTTTTAGGTTGGAATATCCAAAGAGGGGTGGGTCCCTTAACTATTACAAAGAATAAAATATAGTTATTTGATAGTAAATAAATTAAACTATCTCATTATTGACTCAATTACTTAGGCTGTTTGCCATTTCCCACGTAATTTTCCCAAAATTACCATTTTTATGATGAAAAAATTAATAAACATGAATATTGTTCTAATTTTTTGTTTGAGACTTTGAGTACCTTGAAAACTAATATTAATTAAGAGAGAGAATAGAATAAAACTTTTATTCAAGATATAACAAGTTATTTTCACTCTCTGAGAGTGCATTATTTATTTATATTAATTATTCTAAGCCAAACATAAATCTTAGCCGTTGAATACATATATAGCCCATGATTGTTCAAACTTAGGATATATCCCATCTAGATCTATTTCTCCTTGTAATCTTGGAGGTGGTGACGGTGGCGGCGATAGTTATCTGCACAAAATAAATAAAGGTATAATTAATGTAACGTAAAAAAATAATAATTATAGTTTTAATTTTAAAAGTTACCTTACTTTTCTTACACTTTGTATAAGTTCAAATTAATTAAAACACTTAATAAAATCTTCTAACATGTTTAAGATCAGAAACTTTCAAACGTGTTATAGTTACAAACATTATCACATAATATTGTTTTAGTAGTGGAAAATTGGCTGATAAAAAATATCGAATGCGAGTAAGTTTTTAGAGAGTTAGATTCTTACTGAGGTTTTGGATGAGGTAGCATAATCCTAGCTCCACTAGAACAACTTGTTGGAGTAGCTTGTGAAGGGCATGAAATGAAACTAGTGCCACCCAAATTAGTGCACAATGTAACTTCACTCAAGTAAATATGAGTTCTATTTGTTGCATCAATTGGAATACATGTTAGGTAAACATTAAGGGGAGTTGAAACAAACACCTTTTGTATAGCATCAACAATATCTTTTCTAGCAAAAGACAAGCTATCACAAGCAATAATCCCACTTGTTTTCAAGTAATTGAACAAGTTGCCCTTTTGAAGCATGTTGTTGATCTTTATTGCTGTGTTGAAGTATACTTGTGGTGTGGTTCCTCCACACGCTCCATGCGCGCGCCACTCGTGCTTCCATAGATCCCTTTTTTGGGCGTTTTCTCTAAGTGTTGGCCAAAATGCCATGAGCTGATTCTCTAACGTCGTTGTAAACTGTCAAAAAATATTTACGAGATCATATTATTTGGCTTATAGTTAACTTAATTCTAAGTAAATATCTTTATAACAAGCACCAAATTAAACAATCGATGACCTAATTAATAATAATGTCATTAGCTTATTCAACTATACTAGGATGAATAAAAGTCAAGATGTCATAGATTTGACCTAAAGAAACATTGAAACACAAAAAATTGTGTAAAAGAACTCATGTTAAATAAAAAGAAATAGGTGTTTACAAATATTAATGTATAAACTTACATGTATATGGCCGGTATATACATATAAAAAAAGTAAAATTTAATATCGTCAGTGTATAAAACATAAACTCTTATGACTGAAAAGTCGATACGTACTAGTTTATTCCAATCTGGATCTGGTGGTAGAGGGCATGTAATACTTTTTCCACTTTGATCTGCTGGCCAAACTCCATGGAGTGTTAAATTATGCTGAAGAATTGGTTCTTTGCATCTGCCTGGTGGTGCTGCTGAATTTAATATAATACAAAAAGTTGGTGGCCATTGAAGCACAAATTTCAAGAGTGATGGATTTTGAGAGTCAACAGAAATTGTTATTTCAAGTAGCAAAATGACAAGAAGAAAGAAGTTAACAAGTTTCTTCATTTTGTGTGTGTGTGGGGGGGGGGGGGAGATTGATTAATAAGTTTAGCAATTGAGTGGGAGCTGTATAAGAACATTTATAGGGGTTTTCTCTACTTTTTTTTGAGCAATTGAGTGGGAGCTTTATAAGAACATTTATAGGGGTTTTCTCTTCTTTTTTGTTCATATATTTTAATCTTAGAAGCTCTTGTGTGCATGTTTAGATTAGATCCCTAGGGTGTTAATTACTTTACAATTCTTAACTAAGAAATGTATTAGAACTCCTTACTTATAAAATCTTGTAATTTCAGTTATCTCAGTTTTTCTTAATCTTCCGTATGTTTTAAATCGTTGAAAATCGATGGTTCTCCTACTTAGTGTTAGAGTAGATGTCGGCCCGTTGAATTAAATCATGATATTTATCCGCTTAAATATTGTTTGGCTGAAATTATAGGTTGGATCAAAATGAGCTAAAAAATGTCAAATTTGGACTCAATCATGATATAATCTACAACAATTGCTAGAGCTTGTTGATCTCAAAATAATAATTACCAACAAAGATTGTAAGAAAACGATAAATACTTCTTCATCCTTAACTAAAAAATCTCAAATTTGAATTCTCTTGGATACGAAATCCTGGTCCGGAGCCTAAAGGTTACAAAATATTAATAAAAATTTCAAAACGGTATATAAAATTTTATATTAACCAAAACGACAAAATCGCTGCATCAACAGCGACTTACTCCACCGGAAAAAGCAGCTATTTTGCAAAATGTGAATTTTTTTTAAAAAAAATGAAATTGCTACCTAGGCAGCGATTTAAAAAAAAATTGCTGCCTAGGCAACGATTTATAATTTATTTATTTATTTAAATAAGGAAAATCGCTGCCTAGACAGCGATTTTTTTTTTTTTTTGAAAATGTGGAAGTCGCTGCTTTCCAAAAAAAATTATTTTTTAAATTTTATTTTTAAATCGCTGAAAAAAATACAAATTTTTTAAATTGCGCACCTACGCACGATTTTATTATACTTGTTTTTAAAAAAAATATGTAAGTCGCTCATATTTTATAAAAAAACAAAATTTAAAGCAGCAAATTTTATAAAAACATATTATAATTTTTTATAATATATAGAATCGTGCTTTAAAAAAAAAGTTTTTTTTGAAACGTTGCTTAGCAGCGATTTCCATATTTTAAAAAAAAATTTAATAAATCGCTGAGCGATTTACATATCTAAAAAACAAAATTTCTTTATAAAATCGCAGCAGCCATAATAGCATTTAAATTTTTTATAAATTTAATAAAATCGCTCTCTAAGGCAGCTTTAATTATATTTTTGAACTCACTGCCTGGGCAGCGATTTTCCTTATTTTACAAAAAAATAAATAAATTATAAATCGCTGCCTAGATAGCGATTTCATTTTTTAAAGAAAAAATTCACATATTGCAAAATCGCTACAGAGGCAGCGATTTTTCTTTTTTCGGTAGAGTAAATCGTTGTTGATGCAGCGATTTTATCATTTTGGTTAATATAATATTTTATATACCGTTTTAAATTTTTTTTTAATATTTTATACCTTTAACTTCGTAACTCTACGAAACCCCCTTTGTCGGTGAACATTTTTACCCCCAATAAAACAAAGAACCAATTATTGAAATTTGTACCTCTTCTAAAACCACGTTTACAATACGTGGAGTAATTGTTAGCACTCCATCTTATCTAATATATGATGCAATTTCTTCACACGCATCAATCTCTACGAAAATATAATTAAGATGATAATTATTCGATAATTTCTAATTTGTTACCAACCAATCATAATATCTTATTCAGTTAAATAGTATTATATTAATAATGACAGACTCAATTGTTTATATATAATGATGATACAAGTTATGATTAAAATGAAAAAGTGATGATTCCTACAATCGATTTAATGTGTTTGAGGTAAAATAACGTACTTTTTATTATTATTATTTTCGTAATTATTCAATACTCAAAATTCATTAGTTCAATTAGTTTGGATTCACGACAGCAGGGAAGAGCTAACGCACTCTTTCGAGATTTTTTTCATTTTCAAGACTGTGAACGTAATTTCATATGCTTATTAATAATATATGGACATGGTTTTGGTTGCTTGAAATTTAGAGTATCATTTATAAATCTAACTATGTATTTAACACATCATCAGGTGAAGATTTGAATTTTTTTTTAAAAATCAAGTATTAAATTATCGTTTGAAGTAAGAATTTAAGTTATACATGATATCAATTATTAAGATAGGTTTGTTTTTTTAAAAGTGTTAAATAGGTGGATTGAGGTGAATTTGTCGAATTGAAATAAGTTGACTTATTTAAATGAGTTTGGATTAAAATGAGCTAAATAATGTCAAGTATGAACGATAATCATAATATAATCTACAATAATCGATACAGCTAGTTGATCTCAAAATAATAATTATCAATAAAGATTATACATGGAGCAATAAATATTTTTTCATTCTTAAACATGAAATCTCAAACTTAAATTTTCTTAAATACAAAATCCCCTTTATTAAAAAATATTTTACTCTAATAAAATAAAAAACCAATTATTGAAATTTGTACCTCTTTACAATCACGCTTACAATATGGGATATAGACGACCACCTTCTTATCTTAAATGGTGTCTTTAATTGATACATCTAATCCATCTTATTTAAAAAAAAAATAAATTGAATAGTTAATATTTAGGTGGACCAATAATTAACTCTTTATCTTATTTAATATTAATATTTCACAAGCAGATAATCTTGTTAAAGAAGAAAGAAACTGACGATTAGAACATGTCAAAAGAACAGATTCAACGCAGCTGACTGACGTGTCTGCAGCAAGTGTTAATAAAGAAGGCAGCTGAATATTGAAACACGTCGAAAGAACAGAATTACATATATTATCAGTTGATTAGTATATTAGTACATTAAAAAGTCGATAATCTACAACTGATTTAACTTGTTTGAGGTTAAATTATAACGTACATAATCATTAAATATTCAAAATTTACTAGCTCAATTAGTTTGAATTCACTATGTTATAGGACTCAATATAAGAGGGGAAGAGCTAGATAGTGCAACCTTCCAAGATTTTTTTTATTTTCAAGATTCGTAAATGTAATTTCAGTTGCTTATTGATAAGATATCCTGGACATGAGTTTAGTTGCTTCAAATTTAGAGCATGTTTATAAATTTAACTATGTATTTAACATATCCTTAGGTGAAGATTTGATCTTTTTTTAGAAATAATCAAGTATTAAATTCTCGTTTAAAGTAAGAATTTAAGTTATACATGATACCAATTATTAAGATAGGTTTGTTTTAAAAGTGTCAATAATAGGTGGATGAGCTGAATTGGACGGATTAAAATAAGTTGACTTATTAAATTAAATGTATGGGCCATCTATCTGCTTAAATATTTATTCAGCTGAAATAAGTTGAATCGAAATAAGCTAAATAATGTCAAATATGAACGACAATCACGATAATCTACAATAATCGATAGAGCTAGCTGATCTCAAAATAATAATTACCAATAAAAATTATGATAAAGCGATAAATATTTTTTTATCTTGAATTAAAAATTCTCAAATTCAAATTTTCTTCAATACGAAACAAACTTTTACTCCAATAAAACAAAGAACCAATTATTGAAATTTGTGCCTCTTCTAAAACCATGTTTACAATATGGGATATATACGCCCACCATCTTGTCATAAATGGTGTCTTTAATTGATACATTTGATCCATCTTATTATTTTTTTTAATAATTGAATATTTAATATTTAGGTGGACCAATAATTATCCCTTCATCTTATTTAATATTAATATTTCACATGCAGATAATGTGAACTAATATAATTTTATGTTACATTATCATTAACAAATCTAAACTAAAACAATATATTTTTTTAGGTCTTGGATCTTTTAATAAATAATATTACAAGTGGAGTAAATTGTTAGCCTCCTATATTATCTATGATGAAATTTCTTCACATGCATGAAAATATAATAATATATCACAATTTCAATTATAAATCTAAATTGATAAGATATACAATATTGTTTAGTCTTTAAAGAATCTTTTATAAAATAATATATAACAAGGTGGAGCAATTAAGTCTTCGTCTTATCCAATTCATGATGAAAGTTGATCTTCACATGCATCAATATGTGATTGAAAATATAATATTATTGTATCACAATTTTCAATAATAAATTTAAATCAAGACATGTAATATTGTTTAGTCTTAAAAGAATTTTTTATAAAATAATATATAACATAGCTTAAGTCATTGCTAATTTCTTAAAATTGCTCATATAATTCACTCAAAAAAATTTATTTAGACTTGTAATCTATTGAATATCTAAATTGTTCAAAATATATACCTATTAAATACAAAATGTTGATCTGACAAAAATTATATTTTGCACTTCGTTAGAGAGTAAAATATATATACACATTCTTCTTTTATTGATACTTGACTCTATAATTAACTTGAAAGAACTTTCTTCTTCTTTAATTTTGATACTTTTTTTCAAAAAAGAAAAGTACCCCTACCCCTCACCCCACTCATCGTCTTCTTCGTAATTTATTTTGTAAAATGTTTTTATTTTAGCTTCAACATTATTTTTTAAAAAAAGAAATAAATACTATCTCATACAAATATGAGGATAAATGAAAATCAACTACTCATACGATTCAAATTTAAAAGAAAGGATTTCTTTTTTATGATTTATTTCAAATCTCATAAAAATAATGAAATAAATATGAAAAGAAGAACGAAGATAAATTATTTTACATATAAAATAGTTAGCCAATATATATTCATTTATCACCATTCTCGACCAAAATATTACTATTCAAACTAAAATATAAATCTATTAAATTTATCAAAAATGAAATTTATTAAAACCCTTCTCTCATAGATTTTCTTCACTAAGTCATCGCATGTGGTCAACTCTTACCTTACAATATCAAAGGGCCAGTTTCTTTCCAAGTCACTCAATTTAATTTTTACCTATCGAATCAGTCATTTCTTATACCGATCAACTTTTTCTCGATCTACCAAATTCAGACGATTTATACTCAATAATAGTGTAAAATAGATCGCGTCCTATTGGTTTTTTCGATCGGAAAGGAAAACCTAGTGGTTGGGGTGGGTGGTGGTGGGGTGGGTGGATTATTTAAAATAGACAAAGGACCTTATAAGACATCTATATATTCTCATGTAGTTCATAGCAAGTTTTTTCCTCATTGACTATATCTTAAAAAATATATCAAAATGAATAATCTTTCACTCTTATTTCTCACTCATCTCACACTATTTTTCATTTGTGTTTGTTCACAAAATATAGCACAAACACAATTTGTTTATAAATGGTCAGAAACTTATTGTAATAAGGATACCCCTGTGGGATGTAAGCAAATTCCTCCTCTCAAATTCACTCTAAAAGGTTTTTGGGGCACAGATTCCAATGGAAATATTCAACAAGGTTGTAAAGATCCAGTAGTACGTGATTGGAACAAAGTGGTATGATTTTTTTAAAACTTGTTGTATAATTTTGGAAAGTAAAATATATAATTTGTGAATATTTCGTCTAAAAGATCAAATTGTTAGGTAAATTACGTTTTCTTATTTATTTTATTACAATTTCAATACAATTCTCTTTACATGTCAGTTTGATTATTTTCTTTAACTCAAACACATAAAAAAAAACCTTTTTTTTTTTTCATCTAATAGGTGGAGTTTATGAGATTCAGATCCTCGATCCCTAACTTACCATGTTGAATCACACAATCATCTTATTTCCTCTAAAAGATTAAAAGATCAAAAAGATCATCGTTTTATTTAACTATATCTTCAACAATACTAACAAGCGTTTACGTTTATTTAAGGGGTCACCTAACCTCCTTAGCGAGAATATTATTTCTGCCTCCGTCACTGCTAATAAGATAATTCTTTTTTTTTTATCACAGTTTGATACCGCGATGGTAGATAAACTCAACGTATTTTGGCCCTCTCTTACTAAACAAGATCCCAAAGATATGTGGAAGGAAGCTTGGAATACATATGGAACATGTACAATAGAAAGGTTCAAAACTCCAATACAATATTTCAATAGGGCTTCAAGATTGGATAGTGAAATTGGAGATTTATTACAAAGTCATTTAATAAACTCAAATGGAATAGTCCCTTGTGACTCTGCTACATACAACAATGTTGAGATCTTGAACTCATTCAAACAAGTTGCAAACAATAAAGATGTGTCTTTCACTTGCAAAGACATTAACACAACTCATGCTTATTTGAATCAAGTTACATTTTGCTACACAAATGATGCAAAGAATTTTGTGAATTGTCCAACTTCTCTCATTAACAAACGTTGTGGCGTTCAAAACATTATTGTTCCTCGTCCTTCACCTCCAAAGGTACATTCTTTCTTCGACACTGTAACAAAAGAGATATTTTGTAGTAATAAATTTTTTTTTTCTCGCTTAAGTATTTAACGACAATTATATTGAGTTATATCGTTATATTCAGAGTCGTTAAAGTTTTTTTGACAATTTCTACTATGCTTATACATCTGTCAAATAGGAGTCCGAAGCCTAAAGGTATAAAATATTAACAAAAATTTTGAAACGTGTAAAAAAATTTATATTAAAAACAAAACGGCAAAATCGAACTCGAACAACAGCGATTTCCTTCAACGGAAAAAAAGTGCAAAAGGTGAGCAGCGATTTTCTTTAAATTATTTTTTTTAAAAAAAAAATGGCCAGGGCGATTTCTCTTAAAAAAAAAAAAAAAGAAATGCTAAAAAAAAATATATTTTAAAAAAATGAAAATCGTTGCCTAGGTAGCGATTTGAATTTTTTTTAAAAAAAAATCATATTTTGCAAAATTACTGTCTTCTTGCGGCGGAGGAAATCGCTGTTGTTCAAGCGATTTTGCCGTTTTGATTAATACAAAATTTTATATACCATTTTAAATTTTTTGTTAATATTTTATACCCTTTAAACTCCGAACTCTGTCAAATAAACATCCAATCAGGTGAGCGATAGCAATTTATGTTTACTTATAGATGTGTCACCGCTAGTTCCATTTTCTATTCCAAAGTGAAGATTACAAAAGAAAAAAATATTTTTACTTTAATTTAAATTTAACTCGTTAGATGGAGTAATAGTCTATTAATTAAGATCATAAATAATTTGCTATGACATTTACAAGTACATAACTTAAAAGAGTATAAATTATGACAAATTTTCAAGCTTTCTAAAAAATAAAATTATTATATTTGAAAATTAATTTGAAATTATTTATTGTGGATTTTAAACAATTCCATATTAAACTAATATGGTGATTTATTTATTTATTTCTGCAGCCTATCAAACAACAGGAGAAAAGCTTGGACCCAATAGCTTATGGAGATTCTTGGTCAATTCTGTGAAGCTTTATTTATTATATTAGAAAGTTTAGTGACTAATAATAATATTAATTATTATTATTAATAATAGAAAGATGAATAATGTTTTTAATTGTGACTGTGATATGTACTGAATAATGAAGCAAATAAAATGATCATCTTTCTATTTTATTTACATTTATTGTGACTCAAAAATTTCTCTCTCTTTCTCTTTTTCATTATATAATTATTATAACAAAAATAAGCTTTAACAGTAATGATTTAATTGTTATTGCTAAATAATTTTATTTAAATTCAATTACTAGTAATAATTATATTTTAACACTTTTTTTAAACATTGCTTTTAGTCTATAGTATTATTGAATCTAATGACTAACTAATGTCGATAAAAACTAAAAAACATGATAACAAAAGGAGGATCCGACCTACAAAGAAATATATAATTTAACATTAATATTAAAATTTAAATCAGTAAATATTTATTAGAACTCGATTGTTATTATATTCTGATCAACATATTAACATCAGAAAATTGCAATTTATAGTAATACTTTACATATTATTTTTTAAAATCTAAATTTAAATTTTGAAATACTGAATCAATTTAATATTTCAATTTAATTTCAAAAAACAAACATACCAAGTTTAACTTTAAATTATTAGTCATACAAACTCTTATAATATCACATCATAAATTAGGATAAACGAATAATACTCAATGTGAGATCTAAATACGTACCTCTTGCATTCATTGATTGAGAGATTCCTGTGCATTTGAGGTTAGTTGACACAGAGAGCGTTGTGGAATTATCCATTAAAAACAAAAACAAAAAATTCAAATATAATTTCCTTAATAAGAATTATCTATACCTAGCTAGCTTACAAATCAGAATTTTTAAAAATTTTCTTTTCTTGAACTTATATGCAGAGCTAGGTAGGGGTTCGTGGGTTCATATCAACAAACCAGTTTTTTTGTAAACTTTGTATTTGTATTAGAAAATAAAATAAGTATATATATTTATATTAATTTGTGAACCGCTAACAGAATTCATTGACAAAAGTAGTAATGATGAGTGATGAAACACTACAAGAAAAGGGTAAATTACATGGGGATTAGTATGAAAATTTGCTGGGAGTACCCTGTAAATCACATTTTTTTCTTGTAGTGAAAATACTTTTATACTATCCTGTTGGGAGCGCCACCCCCTAGATGGGCCCTGCAGTGCATGATCCAGATTTAGTTGGAACTCTAATGTGGGCTCCGAACACCGAGTGGAAAACCAAAAAAAAATACTTTTATACTAGTGTTGTGAGTTTGAACCCCACTATCAACATGTTCTTAGCCAGTGCCCTTGAGTTATTCTCTTCGGTATCGCCTTCTCTCATCGTTAAAGGCGCCGCAAGGCACTCGACTAGAAGGAGTGGATGTTAGGCACGCAGGGAAGACCCTGACTATGCGAACCTCAAACTCCTAATAAGCAATTAAAATATAATTAAAGATCGAGTACAAATAACTTACTCAATATAGCAAGAGTGAGCACAATTAGGACAAATTGTTGGATTAACTTTTGATGGACATGAAATGTATTGAACACCTTCAAGTTCAGTGCACCAAGCAACCTCACTCAAGTAAACATGAGTATTGTTATATGAATCAATTGGAACACAAGAGAGGTAAACATTATAATGTGGTTTATGATCTACAAAAGGAACTTCATAAAACCAACTTTTGTATAGCCTCAACAATATGTTGTTTTGTATAAGCCAAGTCATCACTTGCAATAATCTCACTTGATTCCAAGTAATTATACAAGTTTCCTTTTTCAGGTATGTGATTCATTATTATTGCTTTGTAGAAGTACTCTTGAGGTGTTGTTCCTCCACATGATCCATGGACTCGCCACTCATGCTTCCATAACTCTTCTCTAAGCGAGGGTTAGAACTTTACTAGATCACTTTCCATTTCTTCCAACTACAAACAATGCCATAAAAATGTAACATGTATTGTCAGTACATAAAAGTTAAACTCTGAATTATGTATGTATACATACCACATTATCCAAATCATTTGGATCTTTTTATTATAGTCACATTTTATGTTAAATCCATCTTCATTTGCTTGCATAACACCATGGAGTGTGAATTTATTTTGAGGAATTGGTTCTTTGCAAAATTTTGCTTCTTTGGAATTAAGTTGAAAACAAAAAGTAGGTGGCCATTGAAGTACATATTTTAAGAGTGCTGGATTTGACTAATTTTCGATGAAGTTTCTTCATGTTAATTTAGGGTTTATGATTTAGGATTCATGGTTCGGGTTCAAGTTCAGGGTTTAGTTTTTAGGTTATCAGCATTGCTCTTCATTCTGAATTTATGTGATACTTTTTATTTTCTGAGAGTGATATTGGACTAATCTGTGAAAACTAAAATTCATGGATTGGCACACATTAAAAATTAAAATTTAGATTTTTTTTAATAAAAAAAAAAAGCTATATAAAAAATACTCATCTATTGCTAATATGATTAAAATAGAAATTATTTTTTAAATATTGTTAGTTAAAATTTACATAGTTTAAATTATAAAAAACGAGACGTGTCACGTAAATTAAGAGAAAAAACATATACTTTTAACAAGTTATAGACGATTAAATATGAATCTAGCATGGATAGACATAGCTAGATATCATTAGACAAATAGTTACATTTTAGTTAATAAGAAGGTTGAATTGATATCACAACGGCGAAATAAAAGTAAAGGAATTTTTTACTATTTTATCTTTGAGTATATCAAAAATAATCTCTCTTTTATTAATATTTATTCTAATCGATCAGATATTTATAGTATTCAAGAATAATTACTTCTAAGGGCAAAAATGGAGAAAATTAACTTGAACTTCTAAACTAATAAATAAATCTAAACAACTATATTTAAAAATCACGATAAATAATTTAAATTAGAAGGAGGTTTTTTTTTTTTTTTAATATAACAACATAAACATTTAGATTTCAGTAATTCCTAATTTTGGAATTCCCTTCATGAAATTCCATCTTAGGCCCATTGGGCCATTCATCTTATTTTAAAGATAAAAGTTGAGTTTCACTTTAGGGAATTGTATTTTATGGCCCAGAGGAGCTTGGGCCTTTGAACCGATCTTTAATTTTCGCCTTAAGAAATTCAATATATATCTATCGAGATATGGATTCTTTATCGACGCATGATATAACTTGTGAGAATATAAATTTATGTCCATCGAAAAAGTTATTTTTCCCGAGGGGCAAAAATTAAAGACGGGCACTAAATAGGGCTAAAAGTGCAAATGACCCATTAAGTATGAATAACGGAATTACATCAACACAAATCATTTTTTCAAAGTATTAACCTATATAGAAGACAATATATGTATAATTATTTAAATCAATATATAATTTATATATGCCGATTAGAAAAATAAAACAATAAAGTCGACTGTTATTTATATAAAAACTCCTTATTATTCAAGCCCATTGTAAGTAGCCCAATATATTAACCCAATTTTGGCCCATGTCTAAAAGTTCTTTTTTACAATAAAATTTGGGGACTTAACATTTTAGCCACAATTTGCCCAACTGTTTGCACTATATGGCCTTTTAAGAAATTTTGTCACCATTTAAATAGTCATCTAATTTGTACACTAATAAAACAATTCTGAGAAGAAGCAATAGTTAGTGGTCTCTCAATTTCATTTTATGTTACATTTTTACTTATTGATCTATTTTTAAAAGAATAGTTTTTACATCTAAAAATAATTTAATATAAATTTCTCTACTCATTTTTTTTGCACGTTTTATAATCATATAAATCTCATTACACGTTTAACACTACAATCGAAAAGTCATTTTGAAAAAAAAAATGCAATGCTTAATTGACATCATCACATAAATTATAAAATGTTATATTAATCTAGTCATATCTTAGAAATTTTTATATTTAGAGATAATTACATTTAAAACTACTCATATTACTTCAATTGGTAGGCTCTTATGACCAAAAAAAAAATTGATAGAGTGTTTAAAGTAACTAGTGGTAAGAAAAAAAATTACACTTTATGTTCAGTCAAACACAATTACGTAAACTAAATTGAGAAAATTGAATAGAACATTAATCTAGTCATATCCTAGTACCCAATAACCTTTGTGTCACCATACATATAACCTTTTAAAAAGCACATTTTATAGAATGACTTTATGGTTTAATTATATTGAACATCAATAATCACTTATATTATTATTCACTAATGTAAGTTCTAAGTGTCTTACATAGGGTTGTCTTCCTTTTACATATCTATCCAAAAGGATAAGTGTGATTCTTGGAATAAACTTTACTTTTTCTTAATAGTTTTTTTTCTTATATAATATATAAAGTAGAATTGCATGCTTGTGTGTAAAGTTTAGTTGATTAATCCTTAAACAAATCCATAATTATTTCCACAACATTAGTGGAGAAAAATTAAAGTAGCTTTTTTTTCCTTTGCCTATTTCATGTGAGATTTTCTATTGTTAGTATAATTCTTATATGAGGATTCCTTGTTGAACTTCAAAAGTTGGAAAAGGTTGGAAAAAAAAAAAGATGCCCATGTTGTTTCAAACAAAAGGGGTTTTTGGCAATCTCGTCATTGTCACTTAGACATGAAATTAAACTTTTTTTATGGGGGGGGGGGGTGGGGTGGGGGGTTGTTAAGAGTGACCAGTGACATCAATAGGGGCCCACACTGGGATAGGAACATAGAGGGTATAGATCGGATCGTGCCGCCGATATTTATAGGCATACCTGCAGTAGTGACATTCAGTGCCCCATGGTGCTCCTACATACATGTGACTTACTTGGCTCGCTAGCCCCCTTCCTCCCTCCTGGAACTACATGCGCTGTCCCCCTTCTCGTTTCTCCTCTCACCTCCTCCTATCTCCTTAAGAGCCGAGGTCCCCAGAGCATGTAGTGGCACGAGATCAGAATCGCGCCCCAAACCCTCTGCCTCTGCGAGACACATAGCCCCCGAGTGAGAAAGGAGAAAGAGAGCGAGAGCATACAAGCCTACCAACCCAGATCTCGCCACGTTACACCATATGGTTTTCCAATTGGTGAATAATTTAAATTGTCAAGCTAAAGAAAGAACCCATATTTCATGGGATTGTATGGCCATTAAATGAGTAGTATGAGATGTTGACATAATATAAACATCACAAAAAATTTTGAAAATTTTATGGCGGAAATATAGAAGTTATTAGGGAAAAAGGTGTGATATACCCCTCAATTTTGTCATTCGAAGCTGATATATCTTCGTTATAAAAATGATTCATATATGCCCTTACCGTCGAAAAAATGGATCAACATATATTCTGCCGTAAAAAAATGGCTTCCCACATATCTCCTTTCATTTAATGGAAGTGAAAAAATTAGTTTTAAATTGAATTATTACTCTAATGTAAAAAAAAAAATTATTCGGGGTAATTATGATCTTCTATCAACGTTCAAGGTATTTTAATTTTTTTCAACATTAAATATTTTTTGTAATTCTTTTATTAGAATTATTTGAGTTCTATTCTTGTTTGGTTTTTTTCTTTCATCCTTAGTTTAAAGAAAAAAAAAACAAATATTTTGTAGGTCTTGTCAATTAATTTTGTTATTCGAAGAAAAAAATTTTGTCATCTACAATAAGTTTTACAAGAATATTAGTGAAATATAAATAAATTGATTATCAAAAATAATAATTAAAATTAGTCATTGAAACAAAAAAAAATAAAAAAAATATGTTTGACGAGGATTATTAAATTTAATCATATGGGATGATATTTTTTAGAAAAAAATAATAAAAATTTAGATTAAAATTATTATTTTTTCATTTTCCGTTAGAGGAAAAAGGGGATAGGTGAGTCATTGTTACAAGTAGGGGTATATATGAGTCACTTTCATAACAAGGGGTATATCAGCTTTAAATGATAAAGTTGAGGAATGTATCAGACCCTTTTTATTATAAATAATAAGAATTCATTTACCACAACTTCTCTTACTAGCAGATGAAACTAACAACTATCACATAAATTCAGAATATAAAGTTTATGAGTTTTACTTTAATTTTAAATTAATATAAAAAATAATTATTAGTAATAATTAGATAAAGAGGATTCATATTTTGTATGAATCAATATAATGTACTCCAACTATGCCTTTGATTATTTATTTCAACTCAATAAATCTTTTTCCCTTTCTTTAGGATGATTTGATACTTCAAGAATCAACACCAAATAACAACAACTATGCCACCTTAAATATCAAATAGTTTAATTTTATGCATAGGGTGTTGGCTTACTATTACCCTCTTATTTAATTTATTTAAATTTGAGAATAATGATGATGTAATAACAAATTAATTTTATAATCCACATAAAAAAAAAATCAAGACAAAATTTTCTAACCTCATATTAAGATACATAAAATCATGACAGCAATGAACCCTTCCACCCTTATCTTAATGCTCATTTGAATTAATTTTATTTTTGTTATTTTTATTCAATATTCAATATCTTTTTTAGATCGAAATAAAATAATTGAAGCTCTATATTAAATTATATAAATGAAATGACACTGCCAACCCTTATCTTAATACTCAAATTTCTTAATTTTTTCTACTTTCACATTTGACATCTGATATTCGCTTGGGCTATTACTGATTTGATGTTTGAGATTAATTTTTTTTTCAAAATCTCGACTTTAGAAGCTAAACGTTTTTTATTAATAACAATTTCATTCTCCAAAGTTAAGTTCAATGTTATAAAAATAATAATGTAGAATTTGTTCTACGTAAATATTAGAAAGGTGTTTATAATTTGACCTTAGACTATAGATATAAAAATTGGAAAATAAATCGTGTGAAGTTAAATATTGCTTAAAAGGCTCAACCAATAAGAAAAAAAACATATTTTTTTTCATTTAAAAGTTACGTATTCCATCATATTAAGTCACTTAGTTGAATTTCAAAAAATAATTATTTATATCTAAAGTTTAACGATCCTCTTAACAAATAGATGAAAGGAAAGATATATTAAATAATTAGATGAGTCAAAATAAACTTTATTTTATAGGGTTGTGTTGAATCCTCAAGTACTTTTTTTGCTTCCCCCTTTTCATCATCGATAGATATTTTAAAATTTGATTAATTTAAACTTTTATCAGAAAATATATATTAGGAGTAAAATGTTTTTTAATCAAAAATATATTCTAACTCAAATTTTTAATTAAGAATAAAAATTGTATATTCTTAGTTTACTAAACTTCTAGTTAAAACTAATAAAAAAAAATCTTTAATTTTTGTGTTGCATTTTACGTTCAGTATCTACATTAGAATCTGATTATTTTAGATTCGCGCATCGCATTTGGGGCCGACGGGGTGAGGGAGGAGTACTCCAACCAAGAATCTTTTTATACCGAAGTCTCAAACTTAAATATCTGATTAATAGAGGAGTTGCCTCATCTATTGCACCACATCTATCGATAATAATTAGTACTTTAGTAGTAACCTTTCGTAATAGAACTAATAAGAAATCTTTTTTCTTGTTTTTTGTTTTCCATTTGATATTTCAGTATTTGCATTAGAGCCTGATTATTTTAAATTTACGTTACGTAGGATCATATTTGTGAGGGGGGAGGGGATGAGGGAGTACTCCTACCAAAAATCATTTTATACCAAGATCTAAAAGTTAAATCTCTAATTAATAAAAGAACTGTCTCATTCATGACACCACACCGTAATTAGAAGCTTTTAATCCTCGAAAGGAAAGAAAATTGTTTTTGACGTTTTTTTAATGTTTCTTTTGGTGAAGGGATATGCATGATGAAGTTTGGTGAAAAATTACCAAACTAACATGTATTTTGCTTTTCCACTTTCGAAAGTAAAGTTTTTTTTTCTTTTTAATTTTAGTTTTAGTTTTACTAAATCCAACTATTTTATTTGAATAAATATATTAACATAAAGGTTAAAATTATATTTACTATTTTATATTTGCGTTCTATTGGTCCTTGTAATTAGGCTAATGTCAATTTTGGTCCTTGTATTATCATAGTTTAGACAATATAATCGTCATTTTTTATGAAAACAAGTTGTTTTGTAGTCTTGAATTTGAAATTGAGAATAAAAATCTGAATATGAAAAGTTCCCCTCTTTTATTTATGTGACGCGCATCTTGATTAGTCGACGTCCAATATCGAAAAATTAGATGAAAAACTAGGAAAAAAAAAGCAAATCTTGTAATATTCTACACATTTAATTTTATATGCTTCTCTTTTTTTCTCAATTGATGATTCTTCATAATTATAATTTATTGTGTAAATTATAAAATGTTGAAGAAAATGATTAATGTTGTAAAATTCCATCATTCAAGAAACGGCATAATTGCTAGAAGGACTAAATAAGCTACTTTTTGGAAGGATCATAATCATAATAAAATCAAAATAAACTACTTAAAGAATGCAAATTAACAAAGTTGGTCAATTATTTTTTGGAACATTAACAAAGAAAAAGTGAGAGTACAATAACATACCTAGTATAATTCGATAAATAAAATCTGAGGAGGATGTATGGTGTATACATAATCTAAACTTTTACTTTGTGAAGATAGAGAAATTATTATTGATGGATCCTCAACGCAAGCATCAAACTACAAAAAATATTAACATTAACAAACAGTGAAAGTACAACAACAACAAACACATCTAGTGTAATTCGACAAATGAAATCGAAACAGAGTGGTGTATACATAATCTTATTCCTACTTTGTAGAAGATAGAGAGATTATCTCTGATAGATCCTAAACTCAAGCATCAAAGTACAAAAGATATTGACATTAACAAAACTGAAAGTACAACAACAAACATATCTAGTATAATTCGATAAATAAAATCTGAATAAAGTGATGTATACATAATCTTACTCCTACTTTGCAAAGATAGATAGATTGTTCCCGATGGATGTAGAACTCAAGTATCAAAGTATATAAAATATTAACATTAACAAAAAGTAAAAGTACAAGTGTACAACAATAACAAACATAACTAGTGTAATCCGACAAAGTTGATATATACAGTCTCTCTCCTACCTTTTAAAGATAAAAAGATTGTTTTCGATGAATCTTCAACTCAAGCGACAGATATATAAGAAAAAAATGTGAGGGGCAAAATGAAAATTGAGAACACTTAATGCCTCAAGAGAAAAATTAAGGAAAAGGATAATCAATAACTTTCTTGCCTATAATTATTCATAAGATTAAAAAAAAAAACATTTAATTTCAAAACTCACATCACAAAAATCCAACTTTTTCTCTATTAGATTCTTTCTTTTCAACAATGATGACACAATTCTTCTAGTTGTGAAAAGCAATAGTCTTAGCTTGATTGGTGCATCTTTTTCCTTATTTCTCTCATCAAAAAAAAAAAAAAAGAAGTCCACTTACCTCTTTTTCTTCTTTTTTTTTCAAATTAATAAAATAGTTTAACATGGAATTTTGGGGGGTTATTATTTTTTGAGATAATTATTTATTAAAATATTTTTGTTATTTCTCTTACAATTTATGAAATCAAACTAAAAATCTTATGAAAAGAACTTTAGGTCTCAATCTAAACTTTTGTAAGTTTTGCAAATTTAGACCACAGTTTGATAGTTTTATATTATATAAACAAACATTAAAGCGACTTTGACATTATCCATAAGGATAATTTTTAATTTTTGATTGCGCAACTTTTAGAAATAGAAATAAAATTTAAATAATTTAGAAATAGGGATAAAATTTAAATAATGGCCTTAAAAGGAACATTTGCATAAATCAGCCACGTTTAACACTATTATGCCACCTATAAAATAACTACAAAATAAATTATACATAATTAGTAAGATTAATTATCTGAAAAAGATGATAAGTCGATAAATTATACTGATAATATAAAATTTACCACATTATCTAACACATATATAAATGAGCTTATAAAAATTAACTTATAAACAAAAGTTAAAAATCACGAGTAGATGACATCCTACTCTTGACTTTTTTTTAAAAAAAAAAAAAAATTGGCGCAAAAACAAATGCTTTAAAACATTTTATAACCTTTTCAAACAACTCCACTATTACAAAATTACTCCATCCGTTCTTAATTATTTATCTATTTTTTCTTTTATAGTTATCTTTAATAGTCTAATTACTTGTCCATTTTAACTAATCAATAAAGGACATTTTGTTTACCTATTATACCCTCAATTAAATGACTAATTACTTTGAAAAAATTTCATCCACTTTATAATTAATTGAGATAAAATAATAAATTCACTACGTCATTAATTATTTTCTTAGTACATGTATCGATTCAAAAAAGGACAAGTAATTAAAAACAGAATGAAAACTTAATAGTAAGAAAATATCTAAAAATAAATTAATCCAAACAGACACTTAATCCTTTTAAGTAAAAGGGTAAAAAGGAGGGAGTGAAGCTCTTCAAAGTCCTTCTTTGCTTGAACACAGAAGCAAAGAACTTTTTGGGTGGGGGGAATGTGGGTTAGGGGTGGGTTAGTAAGGTATCAATTACCTCCAAGGTGTGAGTTAGTTGTTATATGTTTGCTTAAAGTTTGACCTTTGATGACATGATTAACCATATGTTATTCTTCTTCAATATTGTGCATAAAGTTGAAAAAAAGTGGGGCTTAACTTTCACTAGTGAAAAAAATAATAATATAAAATTGAATTATGGGCCCTATTGTCTCATAATACTCCATCAATTAGCCTTTGAGAATAGCTTTTCTTCTTGATCATAATCCTATCAATGGCAATTTTGAACTTGAAGGAAGAAAAAGGGACCTCATGTTTTTGTTATTTTTTTATAGGACAAAACAATAGACAAAAACGCGTTGAGCAATGACTTTGAAAGAAATCCAAAATCTTTTTTTTGCATAATGTGTCCAATTTGGGTGATATAATATAATTCAGTATAAAGAAAAACTTTTTATGAGGAAGAAAAAAGGGACTTTTTGACAATCATGTACCTTCCATTATTGATGGGATAGGGCCAACATGGAATAAAATATTCTGATTTTAGTAGGTAATAATTGATTAATTTTTATTTTTTTTTCCTTTTCATTGGACCATGAATGATTAGAAAAAGAACTAATAGATGGTTTAAAAAGTCTTTTAAGTTAGGGTTTGATGTGTAAAAGAAATATTATGGTATCATGATTTAGGTGTGAATATATATATTCAAATAAAAGAAAATTAATTCAATTTTCAATAAAATTAGTACCCAAAGAGTGGAAAAGTTGAAATATTTTGCCAAATATAGTAAATTTTTTAAGAAATGGACCATTAAAATATCAATTTTTCAATTCCAAACATCAATAATAAAATTAAAACTAATTTTAAGATTTATTTTAAATAAATTGCAATTATTTAGTAAAAAAAAGTAAGATTTTGTGGATCATTTCAATTTTCATTCATCTAATTTTATATAAAGTCAATTTTTTAAAAGAAAGATGCCAAATTTCTAAATACAGCTAGAAAAGATAATAGTGAACTTTTTGACTATTTCAAATCCAAATAAATATGGTAAATGAAATAAAGCAAATTTTGCTTATTGTGTTTGGACAATTATTTAGAATTCTTTGAAAGCAACATTTTTTAATTTTCAAATGCCAACTCAGCTTTGAAGGCATATAAATATCATCATATTCTTTGAAAAAATAATAATTTGAAAAGCTTCTATATACTTTGAACTTTATTTTATTTTTCTCTTTAAAACATTTATTAATGAACAGAAATAAAAATTAGATTGATCACGAGCGTCAAAATTTATACTTTTTCTTTTTTTTTTGATGATCAATTTCATATCTCATCATGCTAAAACTAAGACTAATATGTCATTAAAATGTATATGGTCACTTTAAAATTTGTTGAGAGTACATGTGTCCTATATATGTATTTGACACGTGTCACAAATAAAACATTATCGATAACTTGATTTTTTTTGAAAAAAATTTAAATTTATCCTTGAATTTTGTCAATTAGTTTAAATTTGCCCCTGTTAATAATTGAATATAATATATCCTTGTTATGAGACGATCGATTTGAATTTTTATGTTATTATTTCGTAATAACATAAGCTTTCAACACCTGTGACATTTTTACTATGTAAAAAAGAGGAAATTAGCCTTTGAAATTTATGAAATAGGTTAAATTTGCTTCGGTTAATAAATATTACTATATACGTACGTATACAAAATTAAATTTATCCTTGAATTCTGTAAAATTAAATTAATTACCAAAAACTTTACCCACATTTTTTAAAATTGATTTTGGGTTCATTTTTTTAGCAATTTTTTAATAGTGTGTCCTTCCACAACTAAAGTATATATTACAAAATTGTGCTTGAAAATATTGTAATATAATATTATGTAAAGAACACATAAATAAAAATCTTGAACTACTGTCATATTGAATTGAAAGATACGTTTCAACTAGAAAATAAATTATTGTTATTAATACTAATTGCCCCAATTAGACTACATTTGAACCATTAACAAGAATCACTATCTCTATTTCATTTATTATAATAATAAATTACCAAATTAATTTAATATTTTCTCCTTCATTCTAAAAAAATAAAAGTTGATTTTGATCTTTACAAGGTCAACATTGACCAACTCATAAAAATGTATCAAATTGGAAAAATATAATAATAATCTTATCCATCTCTTAAACCTACGCATCTCGTTTTTTATGGTTTTCTTTTAGTTATCGTAAAATAAAAGATACTCATTAAAGAATATAAAATTCAAAATGTATAAAGATGAAATAAATTACACATTATAGTTTAGGGTTTGATTAACATGAACAAATCTAAGATAGACAATTATTAACAACTTATTAATTATATTTATATTTTTTCTAAGTTTTAATTTCTTATGTTTAAAGATAAATTAATCTACTTTTAAAGTGGACCAAAAGTAAACTTTTGATGATACTATGGGACTAATATTGAAAGGATAGATGACTTTGGACAGCTTATTAACACCCTCAAAATTATTATTTTTTAATAACAAAATCTACGTAACTCACTAGTAATATTCTTCGCTTTGATTTAAACTTACGTTCCATATTACCTTGTAACACGTCAATAGAATTTAAGACTTGTTTTGTCTCGTATACTCATTATTTCTCTTACATTCTTGTCGATTTATCTAAAAATATCGTGTTTATATTCAAGGGACTCAATATGCTTATTGAAGTCCGTAGATGTGGAATTCGTCTAGCTATCACTTAGTTGAACCATTAAGACTTGTTTCTATATTATATGTAATCGCACATGAAGTGAATATGTAATTCAACAAACAATTAGTAATAACATATTCACTGAAATTTCAAAAAAATAAATCTAGGAACAATAAAGTGTACACCCTTATTACTACCTCCTAAAGCTAGAGAGCTGCTATCGAAAAATACTCAATTCAAATAAAAAAACAAAGAAAATAACGTATAAACTAATAATTAACAAAGAAAGTAATACGAGACTTATAAAAAAATACTTAATAAATAATATGACATATAATAATCCAATTAATAGTCGTATTATCTGTTTTGAATCTAGACTTATACTTACGACTTTAATAACAATATCTAAAACTTGAATTGCATGGATAATAAAGTGAACACAAATTATTATCAACATCAAGAAAAGTAAAGTTTTTTATTTTTATTTTTTTGGGACGGTAGAAAAGTTGTTTTAAAAAGTTATTAAAAAAAGTAATGTGAAGTTTCGAAAAACGCGTAAAAGGCAAGTGAAAGCGTGCGTTATAAAAGGGATATGGTAATTATGTTTGTTTGTTCGTAAACTTTCTTCCACAAAAAGTAGTAATCTTCTAAATTAATTAATAATTTTTATATTTATAAATTAAAAAATATAATTATTTTTTTTACAAAAAAAGTTTGTCTAAAAAGTTAAGAATCCAAAAAAAGCTTACAATTTGTATCATTTAAGAGTACAATATTTTACTACTAGAACTTTAGCATATGGTCCACATTAGATATATTTTGTTTCTATAGCCTTCCTTTTGAGATATCCTTTTTTTTAATACAAATTCGATTAATTTAAATTCGCTCGATTTATATCTTATCAAAGTTAAAATTATTTACTATCAAGAACTTCCAAAGAACTAGCATTAATTGATATTTTTAGCTATGTTCTTGGAATATAAGCTCTATAATGAATCATTTTTTTTATAGGATTTACTAAAGAGAAATTACTATCTATCAAAAAATTCTAATAACACCAAACTTGATCATTTTTTGTGTTGTCTTTTGAAATATTATTATTGTAAGTTTTCAAATTTTAACATGTACTATATAACTAATAAATATCTTTTTACTTTGGACGTAAGTAAAAACAGAGACATTTTCTATCAAGAATTTCTAAGAATACTAACACTTAATTTATTACTTTTTAGGTAATTATCGTGAAATTTCAAATTTCACAATTGAAACTCAATAATAATATTGTCATTTTAGGCTGTAGTTTTTTTTGTTATTAAAAAGAAGTCATTTTTATGAAATTTTAATTTCAAACTTGAATTTCACCTATAAAAATTAAAACTTCGTGATGATAATTATTTTTGAATCCTAAGATAAAATAAATTATTTAAATTTTAACTTTTTTTTAAAGTGAAAGGATTTCACAATCAACTCTATAATATTTCTCATTTCAGACCTAGTTTTTTTATTTTTTTTTTTAAAAAAAAGTCATTTTTATGAAATTTTAATTTCAAACTTGAATTTCACCTATAAAAATTAAAACTTCATGATGATAATTATTTTTGAATCGTAAAAAAATAAAATAAATTATTTTAAAAATAAAAATTTCTGATTAAAAATGAAAAAAATCTTATTCATCTTATCTGGTCGCGTCCCTTGATAGTTACTACTTTTTAAATTGATGCTTTTAATTTACACAAAGAAAAAGTTATCTGAAAAAAGGTAGAAAAAAAAAAGTAGAAAGTTTAAAAAAAAGTTTTATTAAAAGGATACATAAGAATCAACCATATGGTTTCAACTTTTAATAAAAATTCCTTTGTTCTCATGCTTAAGTTTACAACTTTCCCAATGATATTGGATTATGCATGATCCTCTTTTGATTTTATCTCATTAATTAATTCATTCTCAAATTTCAATAAAATTCCTCTTTGTTTCTATGGGAGTAATAATAATTATAATAATTAATATAAAATAATAAGTAATGTTAGGATATAGAAATAAATAAAAAAAAGTAGATGTAGGGTGTAGCTTATTTAAAAAATAAAATCATTATTTTAGTTTGGTTAATTCTAATAAACTTGATTAATTAAATAATTTTTGTTTTGTGTTAATCTCCAAATAATTCTTATGTTAAGCTTGTGGTAATAATGTTATTTTAAAAGTTGTTCAAATATATCATATTTACTGTTTAAAGACTAAAACACATGTCTTAATTAATTAAAAATTAAATATGATTATGATATTTTAAGGACTAAAATTATATTTTGTTAATAATTGAGGGATTAAAATGTTATTGTTCCTAGTATGAGATTAGTTCAATTACCTACTTTAAAGTTAAAGAGTACTAAAAAGTCAAATGTTATTAGTGATAATCACGAACTTTATTTTTAAAATTTAAATAAACGAATGTTAGTTAGGAACATTAAAGGTAATTGAAAGCTCTTTACAAAAAAAATAATAATTAAAAAATATTGCCCATAGTGCCAAAAAAGATAAAATAAATTAGGCAAGCTTAACGAGCTTATTAGGTATTTAATTAATTTTGTTTACCAAAAATGGTAGTCTATAGCAGATGAGAAAATATGGTTAGGTATTTATTAATTGCCTAACGCTCGTCATTTTCAATCAACTTTTTTTTTTCACTATAATTCGGACAGATAAAAAAATGGCATAATACATATATTAGACTCTAAACTTGGCTTTAAATTTTAATTTTTATCTCAAACTTTCATAGTACATAAATAACCAATTTAACTATCCTATCTTTCAATAAATTAATACGCGATTTTCGAAGCCAAAGTGCGTGAAATGCAAACGCTCCCACGTGTATTAGTGAGTCAATCAGTGGCTGCCAACTAACTACATTTTACATTTGTTTTTTTAAAACTAACAAATTAAAATAATTTTAATTAATATAAAAAGAGATTCATTAAGGATAGAATTGTTATTTCATTCAAGAACATTTTTTTACCTTTGTCGGCCTCGAAAATTACCCCTCACTCGCGCAGAATGCGTGCATTTCACGCATATTGCCACGTAGGAATCGCGTGTTTATTTATTGAAAGATGAGATAGTTAAAGTGCCTATTTGTGCACTATGAAAGTTTGAGGTCAAAGTTAAAATTTAAAGCCAAATTTAGAGTTCAATATATGTATTATGCCTAAAAAATGATATATAAATCTGAATGAGAAGGTACGAGAGATTGATTATAGTAAATTTAAGTAGAAGTAGAATAGATTAAAAATAACTATGATAAGAAATGATTATGCTAAACATGACGTGATACAGTCGAAGCTTACTGATTGAGTTCATGATCTTAATTACGAGGATATGAAGCTCAAACACTCTTATAACATTTATTTCTGCATCACCATATTTTCTTTTTGGATTTGCTCTTAAATATTTTATTTGAGTCGATGGTCTATCAAAAACAATTTATCTATCTTCACAAAATAAAAATACGTACATTTCATTATCTTTAAATCCCACTTATAAAATTATACGTGATATATATTGTTATTAAAATGATTGAAACTCTTATATTAGTATATTTATTTTACCTGTTAGAAATTATTTTTAACTACTTACAAGTTATGACATTAGAGAACTTGGCACAATAATTATTTGCCATATATATTATAACATGAATTGGAATTTATTGTACTATATCAATTTTCTCTCTCTTTTTATTATTTATTATTATTTTTTTTTTTTGACTTACTATTATAGGGGGGACAAGGCACTTTACCGTTTTAATGTCAATAAAATCTTTTAAGTGCAGGAAGAACCTGAATGGGAAAAGAATAACTCAAGGGACCATTTATATATTAGGTTGAAATAGTTATAATTTTTCGATTCTTAATAAGAAGTCTCGTGTCAATTATGAAAATAAAATATTTTTTTTAAAAATAGAGTTCATTTTATTTATGATATTTGCACAAATCATCTGTTTACGTTTATAATTTAAGTCTTCTGTCAATTAATTTAATAAAATAAAAATATCATGTGATGTAAATGATTTAAGTATTTTTGAATGATTATTCACAAAATAGTAAAAAAAAAAGAGAAATATAAACAGAACTCATGAAAATAACTATATTATTATCAAATCGTTTTGTGTTTTATTCGATATTAGCAGAATTCCGATATAAAATAAAGTATATTCTATACATTAAAAAAAAATTGTAATTAACCTTAAATTCAACCCTCTAAATAATGATTTATAAACATATAATAAATAAATCTTTTATCTATCAGTGGTACACACGAAATAACAAAAGTCCAATAGTCAAAAATTTCACCTACTTAAATATTGACTCGAATAACATGAGATACATCAAATTTCATATGAATCGACAATAATTTTCATATATATACATTAAACATTTATGAATCCAAAGAGTTTTATCAAGAAAATTTAAAATATAAAAAGGTAAACTCACTATTATCAAAACAACTCAATATTTATTATATATACATAAAAACATCTTTCCAACGAAGAAAATTTTGAATAAACTCCTAATTCTTTACAATACTTTTAATACTGATTAAAATTTACTCGACAATAAACACACAAACAAGACGATGCAAAATGAACCCTTTTTTCGATATACTCACTCTCCGTTAATGTTAATAACACGTTTAATATTAGATCAAAAGTTTAACGAACGATAAAATTGTTCACTTTCAAATAATAACAAAACAAATTTAAATATTTTCTTTAACTTTTACCATAAAGGTGTTTATTGATTCTTTTTTCAGAAAAAGATAGGTGGACCCCATGGGGGTGGGGTGAGGGGGGTGAGGGGGGTGGGGGGTTATAATAAGTATGAATAACCCGTGCGACACCTTTTAGCAGCAATTGCGTGTGAAAAGCAGAAAATTGGTTTAAAGGCAAACACGGCTTACACTTAACTTCACGCTTCTATACAAAATCGTCTCACTCACTCTCTAAATATTGTCTTTTTTGACTATATCGTTTGATCGGAGGTATTAAGTGAGTTATTCGAATATAAAAGACGTAATATATAAATATAATTTTTAAGTATATACTTTTTTTGTTTCTATTTAATTATTCATTTTAGAAGTAACAAAAATATTTAAAAATTAATCATTATCTTATGTTAGTTACAATTTTATCCTTGACTTAAAAGATTATGTAACTAGCTAAGTATAATAAATGTATTTTCTGGTTCCAAAAAGCATGCGTTACAACTTAGTAGTACTAGAAATTTTCTAGAATTAAATAAGAGCATATTAGAAAAAAAATTATTGTCCTTTTCTTATTTTGTTAAAATGAACAAGTAAATAGGAACAAATATAAAAAAAAATATGGACAAGTAAATAGGGACAGACGGAGCATATAATAGATAACTGAATTTGCATAAAATTTACTATTAAATATATATATATATATATTATGTGATATATATAAATCAGTTCGAGCGTATATTACGTGAACTGCTATCTCGAACACTATTTATGTGATCTAGAATAATTTCTTGATATTTATGTGAATACATATTATTTCAGTAAGATAAAATGATAAGTTTAAAGTTGAATTAATTGTTATACTTATTATCATTACCACAACATTGATACCGTACTAAATAAAGTTAATATACTCAGATCTTATACTTAAATTTTTATAAATTAAAGAGATAATTTTTTATTGATAACATAAAAAATATTGCGTACACGGAGATGATAACTGATAAGAATATGATATAAAAAAATTTGAGTTCGATTGGGTGGACTTACTTTTTGGATCGGTGGCAAAATAGTCACTCTTCTTACCGTGTTTTAGCAAGTATGGAATTAATACACTTAACATATCTTTAATTTAAAAATATAAATTTAAATTTTTTACATACTTTTTAATTTTTATTAAATTAAAATAAATCAAATAAATTAAAAATTAGAAAATATCTTACTTTTAAAGTATAATACACGCGCTAGAAAAGTAATTTGGGGGAGTTTTATATATCAATAAATAAAAAAGTAGAGAAACAACTAATTGCAAAACAAATGAAGGAACTAAAAAGGCAGTCAATCTATAGTCATAGTGAATTAAAAAGAGAAAAAAAAAACTTTTTAGAGATAATAATAAAAAAAATATAAAATAAAGTAATCTTAGCTACTCATGAATCTCCTCATCTCACTCTTTAAAAAGGTTCAACTTTTTAAGTTTTTTTGTTAATTTATTCCTTGCTTCACTCTCATTCGGATCAACTTACGCGTAACTCAATTATTTTATATAAATATTTTATTATTAACGAAGAAAAAAAATTATTTACATTGAGAATTTACACATTAAAAAAACTTTTGGTTAAAAATATTATTTTACGTGTATATATTGCGTATTAACATTTTTTTAGTTTTACATAATTTTTTAAATATTTCTTAACCAAAACTCCAACTCTGCTACAATATTTGACATAAATATTAAATAAACTATTTTGACGTGAGTTATTTGAATAGAAGGTCTTTTATTTTCACAACGTAACTATATACACTATGTCTTTTTGAAATTCCGTCTATAAAATTATACTAAATATATTATTAGTATCTTAAATAAGTATCAAATAACTCTATCTATTAAAATTGATAATACAAAACATGCCTTCCATCCAAAGCACTTTTCACTTCTCAATAATAAATTTTATAAATTAAACTAAATTTAGAATTTATACAAGAAATTATTAAAATACAAGTTATATTTCAAAAATATCAAATTAAATTTTTTGAAAAATAAAAAAATATAGAAGGTAAGATAGCTAAATTAATATTTTTGTCTCCGCTGAAATTTAAACCTAAATGTCACTTTTTTCAACCTACTCTTCAAAAAGGTTCAACTTTTAGTTAGTATTATTTTTATTTATTGCTTCTCTCTCTCACTCTTTCCTATTATCTTTTGAAAATAATATAACAATGACATAATATTGTTTTGTTTATTAGTGAAGAAAACAATAAACAATACAATGAAAAGGTGAAACCATTTTTATTATTTTAATTTGATTAAAGAATTTAGCAAAATATTATCTATATATATTATATATATATAATACTTTGTTTACTAATAACTAATAAGAAAAAGATGACACAAAAAGTAAAGTAATTTTGGTTTTTTCTTCTGTCCGTAGAGCATTTTCCAGAAATCTTTGCAACTGAAAGTACTTTCACTTATCTCCCTTTCTTCCATAAATTCCCTTCAAACCCCACCCCCCCCCTCCCAAACAATTAGGGGTTTGGGGTTAGAGGTTTTAATCGAACGATATAATTTTTTATTTGGTGAGTGTTGCTTATATTAAAATTCTGACTAAATTTGAATCGTGTATTGTAGAGCTTATTTTAAAGTGAGACTCTCAACAAAAGATTTCTTTATATTATAAAGATTGAACTCGAAACTTCTGATTAAGAATGAAACAATTATACTATCGAACTGTAATTTATATTAACTCTTAAAATTTTAACTTCGCCATTGCGACCCAAACCTTTAATCTACCTACCCCTTAAAACCCTCTACCTTAACTCAAGAAAGGAACATTACAATAAAAACAAACAATGCCATACCTTTATTTTCTTTGCCTCATTAACCAAGAATTTGCCTTCTTTGTTTTCTTGTGTTTTCTTGCAATCAACAATTATTTGTCACATACAAAAATTTAATATTATAAAGTTTATAATAAATAATTTGTTTTACATTAATAGTTAAATATTACAATAGTTTTTCTTTAAAATCTAATACAAAATTTAAGAGAGAAAAAAGACTCTTAAATTTAGCAACATAGTTTTTAAATTTTAATTTTAAATAAATTTTGATATTCTTGTCAATTATCATTACAAAAAATATGTCATTAAACTAAA
Organism: Solanum habrochaites; assembly: GCA_027704765.1. Lineage (NCBI taxonomy): Eukaryota > Viridiplantae > Streptophyta > Magnoliopsida > Solanales > Solanaceae > Solanum > Solanum habrochaites. The sequence goes on along the minus strand of JAKWJA010002495.1, from coordinate 1,537,115 downwards.
AATTTTAAAATATAAACTAAAATCTAAAATGTAAAAACATGTCATTGTTTGAAACAACCAAAAGAGAAAGTGTCATTAAGGATTTAAGATGAAACATGTGATGATATAAATTTTTTGGGAAAAAATATTAATTTCAATGCATCAAGTTACTCAAAAAGGTAATTACAAGTAACTTTTTAATAATTATTATAAATAGCCAGATAAATATAATTATTAACCTACCATAAAAAATAACATACATTATAAGTGTGGGTTTTTTTACATGTATTTTCTTATGTTCAATAGATAAGTAAAATTATTAACCTAAGGAGGTAGAAATGTTGGATGACGGAGAAAAAATTATTTTTAATATATTAATTATTTTAGAGAAAATTTATTTTTTTAAAAAATATTTAATCAATCGAACATGATTTTTTTTTAAAAAAAATTCTTTTTATTTCAAATACATTCTAAACACAGAAAATCCAAATTCTGAAACATAAAAAAATAAAAAAGGAACATTATCCTTCGTATCAAACAAACTCTAAACACACAAAATTTAAATTTTAAATCTCCTTAAACACAAAATTCAAATTCTCAAACATAAACAATTAATAATACATTTTCCCTTTGTATCCTGGATATATAAAATTCAAATTCTGAATCACCTTAAATACATAAAAAGAAAACATTTTCCTTCTTATCGAACACATTCTTAATACATGAAATCAAAATCGTGATTTCATCATTCACTCATAAAATTCAAATTCTGACTCGACCTGAACATCGAAATCCTAATTTCATCATTTATTTATAAATTTCAAATTTTGACTCGGCCTCGACGGATACTTTTGTTTTTTCTTTTTCTTAGAGGAGAGAAGAAAAGGAGTTGGGTATTTAATAGTAGTATGAAAGAAAAAAAAAAGAGAAAGTTTAGAAGAAGACGGTGTGCATGTGTTCATTGCTTTTATCATCTTCATCATCATCATCTTTTAGAGAGAGAATAAGAAGAAGACTTAGCTGTAGAGAGAGAAAATCACAGAAAAAATTTCAAAAATTTTGTGAAGAAAAATCAACAATTGCTCTGTTGATTTGAAATTCTTGAAGAAAAAATTCCAATTATGAGGGCAGGATTGAGTACAATCCAACAAACGTTAACCCCAGAAGCAGCAACAGTATTAAACCATTCAATAGCTGAAGCAAGTCGCCGGAATCATGGACAAACGACGCCGTTACATGTGGCGGCGACTTTATTGTCGTCGCCGTCAGGGTATCTCCGGCAAGCTTGTATCCGTTCACACCCAAATTCATCACACCCACTTCAGTGTCGTGCACTTGAGCTGTGTTTTAGCGTTGCTTTAGAAAGATTACCCACTGCCCAAAATATGCTTCAAGGTACAGAACCCCCAATTTCAAATGCGTTAATGGCTGCTTTGAAAAGGGCACAAGCTCATCAACGAAGAGGGTGTCCGGAACAACAACAACAACCGCTTTTAGCTGTGAAAGTTGAATTAGAACAGTTGATAATTTCGATTCTCGATGACCCAAGTGTGAGCAGGGTGATGAGGGAAGCTAGTTTTTCTAGCCCAGCTGTGAAGAACACGATTGAACAATCGTTAACACAAACCTCTTCGTCTTCACAACATCATCAAACAAATATCAATTTATCACCTTTCACCGCTATGGGTGGTGGGTCTAGGATTATCGGTACAAATCCGGGGACACCAGTACAGGTAACTCGAAATATGTATTTGAATCCAAAATTGCAGGGATGTGGAGGTGGGGGTGGGGTGGGGGTAGGAGGACAATTGGGTAGTCTACAAAGAGGGGAAGAAGTGAAAAAGGTGTTAGAGATATTGTTGAGAAGTAAGAAAAGGAACCCAGTTTTGGTTGGTGAAGGTGAACCAGAAAGTGTAGTGAAAGAGCTTTTTAACAAGATTGAGAAAGGGGAATTCATTGAAGGGCATTTGAAAAACTTACAAATTGTTCAAATGGATAAGGAGTTTTCATTTTCATGTGATAAAATCCAGATGCTTAATAAGATTAAAGAATTAGAAGGGGTAATTGAGTGTAAGATGAGTAATGGTAGTGGAGGTGTGATTCTTGATTTAGGTGATTTGAAATGGCTTGTTGAACAGCAACAACAACCGATGATTTCGGAGATTGGGAAGGCAGCAGTGGCTGAAATGGGGAAGTTATTAGCGCGATTTCGAGATGATAATAGTAATAGTAGTAATAATAACAATAGGTTATGGTTGATTGGTACAGCAACATGTGAGACATATTTGAGATGTCAAGTTTATCATTCTACTATGGAAAACGATTGGGATCTTCAAGCTGTTCCTATAGCTTCAAGATCTCCTCATCCAGGAATATTTCCAAGGTATTTTAATTGCTGTAATCCTGTTTTTGGAATTGATCTGTGTTGGGAATATGAACAATTTTGGATAAAAATTGAATCTTTGAATATTTTGTGTGTGTATAATCTAGTATAAAGATGCTTTATTCTTGGAGTTATGGTTTTCTCTGTGTAGAAACTACTTGTTTTTTGCTCTATTATTGCTTGGATTAAATGTTCTTGCATTTCTTTATTTCTGGGATTGTTATGCTTGTTCATACACTAGTCAATTTTTTTTTAAAAGAAAACACAGCACTTTTCAAGAATGTTAGGAAAATTTGTTTTCTTCGTTTGATGATTGAGAAGATGGGGTTGCTCAGATGGTAAACACCGTCCCGACTCTGAGGTTGCGGTTTCATTCCACAATTTAGTAGATTGTGTAATTCTGTGACTTATGCTAAACGTTTTAGTACTATCTGTTGATGTGGTAATCTTATGACTTTTTAGGCTTGGAAATGAAAGAGTTCTTGGAAGTTCTTTGGATCCTCTGAATTCGCTGAAGAGCTTTACTGGTCCGGTGCCTTCGCTACCAAGGCGTGTACCGGAGAATTTAAATCCGAGATTGAGGACGTCGTGTTGCCCACAGTGCAAGGAGAAGTTTGAGCATGAGTTGGCGAAACTTGCATCAGAGTTTGAGAATTCATCATCTGAAGCCAAATCAGAATCTCCTCCTCGACCTCAGTTGCCTCAATGGTTGCAAAGCGCCAAGCTAAAGAATGATAGTAAAGCAACTGCTCTGTCACAGGTATATTTTTTACTTGATTAATGGAAACTTAGAATGACTTAAATTGCGTACGTACAAACGGATGAATCATTTCGTCTTTTGATGTCTTTGCAGATTAAGGATCAAGGTCTTTTGCTGCAAAAGACTCAAGAACTTCAAAAGAAGTGGAACGATACATGTTTGCAACTTCATCCTAATTTCCAGCACAGTGTCGGGCTTCAAAGAACAGTACCACCTGTTCTCTCTATGCCAGGCTTATATAATCCGAACCTGCTTTTGCGTCAACCTTTACAGCCCAAGCTTGTTCCAAGTAGAAGCCTGGGAGTGAGCCTGCAACTGAACACCACCCAAACGGCTAGCCAATCTCCGGAGAAGGTAGCTACTCCTCCTGGAAGCCCTGTTAGGACCGACTTGGTTCTCGGGCCAAAACCAAGTGGAACTGCGCCGGAGAAAACTCTGGAAGATCAAGCAAAGGACTTCCTCAGCTGCATTTCTTCGGTGCCTCAGAACAAGTTACTCGACAAATTTGCTAGTGCACTAGATGCTGATACGTTTAAAAGGCTTCTCAAGGGTCTAATGGAGAAAGCTTGGTGGCAGCAAGATGCAGCCTCTTCTGTTGCTTCTGCTGTGTCGAGGTGCAGATTGGGCAATGGGAAACAGCGGGGGGGAGGTGGTGAACAACCAAAGGGTCGCATTATCGGTGTTCTTCAGGGGTCCTGGACAGATATCCAAGCGAAAACAAACCGATGGCATTCGGTTGAGAGCAGAGGAACACAGAGGCGAAGCAAGACAAAGGAGAAGAAAGGAGTGGGGACACCCGCGAGCTGAGGCGGCCGAGAGAGCACAGCGAGGGGAGAGAGGCGAAGCAGCGAGCCTGGACAAGACCGGAGAGAAGAGATGGAAATCGAAAGAGAGTAGCAACCGAAGAGTCACGACGAGACTATCCGAGGGACAGAACACAGAGAGCGAGCGAGGAAAGAAGACAGGAGGGACGCGAGACGTAATGATGATTGAACGAGTCAGACGTAGGATTCCGTGGTAAAACAGCTGTAGATCGTATTGCAGAGGCTGTTCGGAGGCATCCACTTTCAGTTATTATGCTCGAGGATATAGACGAAGCAAATGTGCTAGTTCGTGGGAGCATAAAACGAGCCATGGACAGAGGTAGGCTTACAGATTCACATGGCCGTGAGATTAGTCTCGGCAATGTTATATTCATTCTTACTGGAAATTGGTCTACAATGAGCCCCGAGAGCTACAGGAATGAGTATTTGATGGAAGAAAAGAAACTGGTCTCCCTAGCCAGTTCCGATTGGCAGTTAAGGTTAACAGTTGGTGAAAAGAGCGCTAAGCGCAGAGCGAGTTGGTTGCATGATCAAGACAGACCTAGAAAAGAATTAAATCTAGGTCTCTCTTTCGATCTAAACGAAGCAGCAGAGTTCGAGGATTATAGAACTGATGGATCACACAATTCAAGTGATCTAACTGTTGAGCGCGAAGAAGATCCTCATCTTGAAAACAGGCGATTCTCAGTTACATCAGTTCCTCACGAGCTCGTCAGCTCCGCGGATGACACTATCCCATTCAAGCCAATTGAATTCCTGTTCGCTCGACGTGAGATCAAGAAAACAATCAGCAAGAAATTCTCCATGGTCATTGTCGATGACAAGGTCTCCATCGAAGTTGAAGACGAGATAGTAGACCGGATCCTAGGTGGCTTATGGCGTGGTCGAACAAGCCTAGAACAATGGGTGGAGAAAGTTCTAGGTCCGAGTTTCGATCAAATCCAGCCCCGGCTACCCTCTTCCGACGAAACCACTATCGTTCGACTTCAGCTTGAACTACTGCATACAGACTCCAATAGCCATAACAATGGAGAATGTCTTCCTAGCAAAGTCACAATATTGGAAGATGGACAGTAGTGAAAGTGATATTTTCCTCATTCCACTTGGGTACATTTTGTATATAGGGAAAATTGTGTGGCTTTGGGACAAACAAAACAAGATTAGAGGGGGTAAAGAAGCAAAAAAAAAAAAAGAGTTATTACCAAAAGAGTGAGATATTGATAGATTAGAGAACCTTTATTTTTTTTCCACATAATTTTTTTTATTAGTTTGGTTGTTATAGTAATGTAATATTGTACTAGATACTTATATATATTATTATAATTATAAGCCATGATTAATAAAATGGAGGAATTCCTCCTTAGGAAATTCTCCATTTTCCAAATGTAATCATAACTTTAGTATAATACATTTTTGTTGTATTTTTTTACACATAAATCAAATAGTGAAAGACTTCGTAAGATTTTTGGCCAAAGGTCACCATTTAAAGAAGGTTTTGGACAAGGGTTTAAACCTTAAAGTAAGTAGATATAAGTAATGTAAACATAGTTTATAAAAAAGGAAAATTTTACCAATAACAATAATAAACAATTCAAAAATATTTTTTTTAAAATAAAGTCTCATTTATATCCGATTCGAAAGATACCATATAATTAAATAAAAAATAATATATAATATATTAATTTAATAATAATGTAAAATTCATAAACTTTTTGCAATTATATTTATTAATATAATCACGACAACACACAGATACACTACAATTTAACTTAATAATAATTTATAAACTTTAAATTATGAATTCGATAAATACCAAACCTAATTATCTAGAGTCACAAAAAATATTTTATTTTTTTTTTTGAAAAAAAAGAACAGAATTCTGGTGGCAAGTCAAAGATACATGTGTGGCAGAGATCAAATGGTCAAAATTGAACTTTTTGGTTTAAATGGTCTGTGGTTGAAATAAAACCAAAAGCTAGGGGCAAATCAGAAAAAACAAATGTACCACATATTTGTACACAAGACATGTTCATGCACCAAACACCGATAATCGAGATTTCTTCACTCTTAATTAATTAGATATTTTGATTGAATTTAAAGTTTTTCTTAAAAAAATGAAAGAAGTCACCGCTCTCAAAATATGGCTAGACAATAGTTCTGACTGAGCTGGCACCTCCCGTTCCTGCCGTGCATTTCTCTCTTCCCCTCTCTCTCTTTCATTGCTAAATTTTAGGAAAGAGAAAGAGGAAGAGTGAACGGACAAAAGTGCTCTCTTGCAATTAAGGGAAAACAGAACAGGGTTATGCATTCAAACAGTAGTTGCAGAGTAGTAATGATTAAGATTCCTTCATTCTTAATCAGATATCTTGAGTTTGAATTCTTAAAACAATAAAAAAAAGTCGTCACTCTCAACAATATGCGAAATAGCACTAGACTTTCAAATTTAAGTAAATGGTAATTTAATCGAGTCTCAATATAAAAAAAAAGGACGCGTCAAAGCACTAATCGCGAGTCATGGAGAGATTGTTGATTGATATTTCTTTTCTCATAAGCATGTATTTCGAGTTCAAGTTTTTAAACAACGAAAGCAAGCATCGTTCTAGAAAATATACTTAGTAATGCTCGGATTTCAAAAATTGATCCGATTTAAATTTGATCGGATCTCAATACGAATACGAATAAAAGTAATGGATACTACGTTCATGCATGTATTACGTGTCGCCACCCCTCTAAAAAGCTGTAATTGTAAGTGTATAAATGTGGACCATGCAAATATATATTATCAAAAAGTGACATGGTTACTACGTGTTTATGCAATTATTATAATTTCATTTTTTTAAAAAGTTATTATTTTATTTTATATATTTATTAATTTCTTATAATAACAAAATGTTTGCTATTTCTAGAAGGTGGGCAAGGAGTGAGTCTTTTTAAAAATAAAGGAGAGTACCGGATTTGTAAAAGAAACGGGAGGAGTGGGCCCAAGGAGAAAAGGGTGCATACGAGAAACTAAAGGGTGGACCACAGTGAAAGTGAACAGAAAAACATAAATTAAAACCATTTAATTTCGTAAAGAAATATTTTGTGCGATAGTTACCAAAATATCTATTATACGTGTGAACACAATTGCTTACCCAAAGATTCTACTCATTGTCACAATCACCATATATACTTTTTTTTTAATGAGAATATATATTCAATTTAATTCTAAAATTCAGTCTTCTCTTATATGCGATCCGAATGAGGATTTTGAGGATAAAAAAAAATCTTTATAGAAAATATTCTATTCGATTCTCCGGACAATATTTTTAGTAAAATTTTATCTATATTCAAAACTTAAACACGATATTTTTGTTAAAACTGAAGAGGTATGAAACATTTTCTTCTATATTTTTTTTAGTTCTATAAATAGAAAAAAATATTCACAAACTAAAAATTAAAGTTATAATGAAAGTGTCTTTTGCAACATTCAAAATGATACTCTTTTTAAGACCAATTGTCCCTTGGAATACAAAAATGGCAAAACTTTTGGGCAATATCGTCATTGATGATGTGTACATTTAAGTTTTCAGTTATTATTTTCTAATTAAATAATAAAACCTAGAAATATACATTATTATTTTTATTTAATAAAAAAAAACAATAGGTCGTCAGCCAAAAAGAGCTAAAAATAAATTGTCGGTAGGATAAATATTGATATTATTATAAGGTAATATAATATTTTAATATATATTTTTAAAATGATGGTATATCGTTTGGTATTTACAGAAAAATTACCAAATATTGAATATTATATCAAAATATATAACTATATATACAATTCATATATATTATAATTAGCAAATATATACATTAGAAATTAATTGTTTGCGCGTTATTTGAATTTTAGTTACTCTTATTATGATTGAAATATTATTTTTACGTAATTGATTAATTAAGAAAATACTTCTTGCAAATATTTAAAATATGTAAGGTATAGATATGATTTAATTGAGACGCTTTTTGAAAATCTCAAGTTATAATTTTCTATATTATATAGGCCAAAGTCTAACAAATTGTGATTATCGAACTTACTATACCGCAGAATAACAAAGTCAAACTTAAAAATACCGGAGTAATTTTGTATGGTAATAATATAGTGATTTTAAAAGTCAAAAATCAAAATTATTGAACCAGAATTTTTAATATCGTACTGAATCAAATTTGTATAATGAACTTATTTTTTACGTAAGATTCGACAACAGGTTTAACTATAAATATGTATTAATATTTGATTTTACTCTCTATAAAAAATTATTTTTAAAACTCGAACACGTGATCTCCGAGTTAATTACAATAACTTTATCCATTAAGATATTTTTCTTGGAGAGTTACATATAGATGACATAAGACAAATGCAAAATTTAATAAGGTAGGTTTTGTTATAAATTATAATTAATATTGTAAGACTTTTCTTAGTCAGCCTTATTATATATGGACCATTTTTTTTATAAAAAAAATTAACCTACTTAGGACGCAGACAGGAGTCTTTATAAATTCATGAATGAAGAAAGTGATGATAGGAATGATTAGATAGAACTAGGAAGGATTTAGTGTGACATTTATTCAGAGGAAATTACAAAGAACATAAAAAAGTATGATAAAATAGATATAATTTATTATTTTTATTTTTAATTAAAAATTTAAATTTTAAAATCTTTTAAAAATTTACCTTTGGTTTGAATTTCGAAATGAAAAAGATTATGTTGAAAATATGATCACCTACCCTACACACATCAGATGTGAATAAAATTTTTACCATATATAAATTTAATTTGATCGAATTTTGATATAAATATCGAACGTAAAATAAAATAAGAAAGAAACAGACAACCGGCCTCTTTAATGCACATTAGAAGGTGCTTGAATGTGGAGACCACTTATATTATTTGGTTTTATAAAACAAACAAAAACAAAACAAAACTATCACTATATAAACAATTAATGTAATGTGTAATAAATCTCCCCCATATCCTTAACCCCACTTCCTCCGCCAAATTAATTGCAAAATTGTATCCACACAACTTTAACAAACACCAATGACAAAGTGTGTGGGGGTGGGGTGGGGTGGGGGTGGGGGTGGGGTAAAGAAGCAAATAAGTAATATGACAAAAGTGTTGTTATCTTGCTTCCCTCCATTTTTATGTTGTCTGTATATAATTGAAAATAATACGCGTTTAAAGATGAGTATCGAGATAAAGAGTGATGGTATGTGTCTTTTTAGTATTTTTGTCGTAAATGAATTGATAAGTATAATCAATGAGTTTTGTTGAATAGCCAGTACTTATATTAAGGACGAGATTAATAGATAGGAAATATTTTGTAATTATATACTAACATCTATAGAATAATCTAATTGCACATTCGTGAATAACGTGGTGATAGATTTGAAAGAGTAATAATGATCGTAATATTTATATCAAAATGCCCTAAGTACGTACTAGTTAGTGATAAATCAAAGATGATTAATTTCCTTTATCATTAACTAATTGCTCCCTTTCTTTAGGGTAAGGCAATTCTGTGTGATCTACATCGATAGAACAATCTAGAAAGATATTCGCTAATAATGCGGTGATTGATTTAATATACTGAAAATATCTTCTTTCTTAGTCATTTTCAAATATCATACATTTATATTGAAATGCCTTATATACGTACTATTTAATGATAAATTGAAGATGAATTTCCTTTATCAATAACTAATTGCTCCCTTTCTTTAGGGTCAGACAATTCTGTGTGATCTACATGATAGGACAATCTAGAAAGACATTCACGATAATATGGTGATAGACTTGATATAGTGAATATATCTTCTTTCTTAGTCATTTTCAAATATCATACATTTATATCAAAATGTCTTATAGACGTATTATTTAATGATAGATCAAAGACAAATTTCTTTTATCAATAGCTAATTGCTCCCTTTCTTTAGGGTCAGGTAACTCTGTGTGATCTACATTGATAGAACAATCTATAAAGACATTCACGATAATATGGTGATAGACTTGATATAGTGAATATATCTTCTTTCTTAGTCATTTTCAAATATCATACATTTATATCAAAATGTCTTATAGACGTATTATTTAATGATAGATCAAAGACAAATTTCTTTTATCAATAGCTAATTGCTCCCTTTCTTTAGGGTCAGGTAACTCTGTGTGATCTACATTGATAGAACAATCTATAAAGACATTTGCGAATAATATGGTGATAGACTTTGATAGATTGACAATATCTTTTTTCTTAGTCATTTTTAAATATGACAATATTTATGCCGAAATATTTAGTAATATATTTCTTTTATTGTTTTTTTTTTAATTCTTGATTTGAGTTAAAAATTTATCAAATTTTTTTATGAAGTAATATTAGTTATGAAAATACATCGAATATATTATTATTATCATTATCATTATTATTATTAATATTATTATATTATTTAACCATAAATCATACACGAATTTCACTCATAATTTTCCTATTTTAGGGTGATACGTGAGTTGTTTATTTGTGAATAATGTGGTGATAGACTTTGACATACTAATAATATCTTCTTTATTAGTCAACCTATTGAGGATTGACTATAAGACCATGCATGTGTTCACATTTATTGATTGTTTTTTTTTTAAAAAAATAAACTAATTGGCTTCACATTTGTCCCTACCACAACACACTCAATGCAATATTGGCCAATAACATTAAAACCATGCATATATTTGCCTATCAAAAGGTTCCACTTGCTAATAAGTCTATCATCATCTAAAAGAAAGAAAGAATCTTCCCAAATGCCAAATAATACTACCATAAAAACAACCATTAGCGGAATTTAAATTATTAATTATCGCTAAATATGTATTTTTAGCGGCAATTGTCACTCTTTTGTATATGTTTCTAAAGCCTTTAGCGATATTGGTTCTAATGACATTTAACTAATGCCGATAAAGACGTTAGCACTTTTTATTAATGTCAATATATAATGTCGCTAAAAGTTATTTTTATTATAGTGTAAGTTGGTATTCAAATACTCCTCTATAATTGGAAAATAAGAGAGAGGACAAAATAATTAACTATTTGGCACTTACTAATCTGATTAATTTAAATTATTATTTTATAAGCTTTTTTCCATTTAAAACTAGAGGTTCGAAACGAAGTTTCTGATTAAACATAATATATTGTATATAGACATGTTATTTATCGTTTTCCGATTTGATCTTAAGTCTAGATTTTAACTCACCCTTCATGACGAAAAAAAATCGACAAAAAATGGTAAAGAAGGCGATCAACATGGGGAGGAGGAGCTATTCTCTCTTTAAAAAATCGCGTGGAAAGAGCGCAGAATCTAAGTTATAAATATCGCGATAAATGTAAAAATTTATAAAATCGGTGAAGATAATATTTTGAATGTATTATAAATTTTTGATTGTATTTATTTCATCGTAATTTTTAGTTATATATGAACTATCTATTTTATTCAAAGTTTATTCTGAATCTACAAATATGACAATATGTTAGGTCTTTCTTTAATATAATTACTTTGAAATAATGATTATGATGCATGTATGCCATATAGTTATGTGGATATACATAATTGTGATTTAAATTATGCACACAAAACATATTAATGGGATGTTCCAAAGAAGTCAAAAAGATAGCTACTTGTAGTTTTGGTGTTTTGTAAGAATTATCCCACTATGCAAAAGGCAAAAAAGCATACATTTTTTTGAATGTCAAAGGGAAATTTTAGTCTTCTAACAATTAATTGCTAGTATACCTATATGTTGTTTTTCTTTAATTCAATAGGGTAGCCTCTAATATTGAATATATATATACACATTTGGCTCTTGAAAGCAACTTTTGAAAGTGATTGAGGGGAAACTATAAGATTAAAAAAAGATTGAGAATACCTCTAGAGAAAAATGAATTTTAATATTTGTTACTATGACATAAAATTATGTGTTGTTGCTGCTGTTCTCTTCTCTATTATGTTCGGCATGCTTTCTTTATTTCATCATTTCTCGTTCATATTTAATTTAGGTATATATGTCCCAAGTTACCCCCTCATCTATTCGAATTCGAGAGGGACACACTTAACTAACTAAGGTCCTATTAACCTCGAAACTATTTTATAAGTAGTTTTTACCCTTGTTGGCCCCTAGTGACATTATTTTGGGGGGCAAGCTGATTGGACTATTTTTTTTACCTAGTGTATGAGGGCCGAAAAAAAAAAAAGGGTAGTTAGGAAAAGAAAATTAATTATAAAATTAAGTTCAGGGGTAGGTTAAGGTGGTAGGGTTAGGTAACCGGGTAATTGGACATTGAGGATAGTTAAGAAGTGTGTTTCTGGAATTTCGGTATATAGGTGGAGAGGGGGTACATGTGGATTTTCCCTTAATTTTATCATACCTTACTTAAACTTGGAGTTTATTGAAAAACCACTTTACATACCTTTACGAGAAAGTAAGGTTGCGTTATGCATCATTTTCAAAGCTCATTTACGGGATTATACTGGAAATGTTATTATTATGATGATGATACTTAAAAGAGGAAGAGAATAACACTTTTAGTCCCTACATTATTGAAAAATAGTATTTTGAGCCTTATAATATAAGAATTAATACATTTAACCTTCAATTAGCTAAAATATTTTTTTAGATCCTTTGTGTATGAAATATGTCATAATTGTAATATTTTTAAAAATATATCACCCTCAAATAGAAAATATTAGTACAAACTAAATATAACATGACATGAGTAATTATGAACAAAATATAAAATAAGAGTATCACTATTTATATTATTTGAACAAAAGAAATAAAATGACACAATTAACCCTGTTAGTACATTTCTTTCTCTTAATTGTCTCTAATTACTTGTTCATTTTGACAAATCAAGAAATGACAAATTTTTTGTACCTATTATACCCTCGATTAATTACTTTGAAAAATATAGAAATTTTAAAAAATCTAAAATTTTTAATTCATTCATCTCATAATTAATAGGGATAAAATGATAAACTTATTGTGTCAATTATTATTCCCTTAATATGTACGTCAATTTAAAAATTAACAAGTAATTAGGGACAAAAAAAGAGGACGAGGAAACAAAACGGGGGAGGGCAGGGGAAGAAGGAAACCGGGGGCAGGGGGAAAAGGGAAAACGAGAGGGACAGCCACACGCGAGGGGAAGGGCGGGAAGACACGGAAGAGACAAAGAGGGATTAAAATAATAATCTTTGAATTACTAATATATGCATAACTCGTCTTTAAATCGAACGATTCTTAATAGATAGAGCCAAATGGACTTGTTGGATCCACTAATTTTTATAAATGGTTTGTATAATATAATAAAATAACTTTATCATAAAACTCCAATATTGCCTTTCTCCAACCACTCCATGCAAGTAGCCTTTATTATAGCCACAAAGAAAAAAAAAATAAAAGAGACAAATTAATAATAATAGTTAATTCTTTATCTGGTCTATAATAAGTGTTCTCCAAATTAATTTAGTCCAGAATAAATAAAAAAACTAAGAAAACATTTATTACCCAAACAACTCTTATCATTAATGCTAATAATTTTCTTAATGAATGTGTCAAGATCCTACATAACACTTATAATTTAAATAAAAAAAAGTATGATAAATTAATTTTTTTTTTAATAGTATATAGTCGTTATTTTACCTACTCACGTCTAATCCATTCTCGATGGTGAAAGAAAAATTCATATTAAATTTAATTAGATCAGATTCGAACCGATGACTAGGTAAATCATCACTAAGTTCAAGAATCATAAAAGGGTGATTATAACATTATTTCAAACTAAAAAGGTGGAAATTGAAATTTGAATATAATTTATGGGGCTATTGTAAATTAATGTAAAAATTAAGAAAAGATTCATACAGACACACACAAATATGTATAATTTGATCATATTTTTGGCATAAAAGCTACCACATGTCTGTCTGAAAAAAGAATATTTTATTTTGGATCAGAAAAAAAGTAGTTCAAAATATTGCCTTTACAACTTTATTATATGCTGACAACTAGAAGACTTGGTCAAAAAGCTAAAGCAGTATTACGCGAAAGCGATGATTAGTTTTGGGATTGTCTATTGGCTGTTGTCTGTGTATCCCAAATCAACCTTTTTAATATAAAGACAAACTACTATCTCAACCACTCTATTTTTCTACTAATTTTATAATAGCTTAAATACAGATATTAATATTATATAGTACTATTTTCACTCTTTTAACGCCTAATTTACCAAAACACCCCACGAACTTCATCTGGTTGTGTATCTGCTATGGACCATTTTTATAAATTATTTTGATAAACAAAGCTTTTCGTATTAGCAGAGTTTGAGATTTTTTTATTGCGTTAGATCATATAGAGGTAGACAGTTTATTATAATATAAATGTTAATAACAATTTCAATGATTTGAAATTGTTATCATAAAAAACTTTATTATTACTCTAAAATTCTCCTCCCGCGTAAATAAAATATTGTTGTTAGAGTTGTTGGAAGAATATAATGTCATTTTTGTATTTTCTTAGTTGTTTCATTGCTCCCAAGCAATTTTGTGGATTATATTCTTTCTCAATTTAAATCGTTTAAAGGATATATATTGGTTATGTAAAATAAATTTATGTTAGAAGCTAAATTTAACATGTTATATTAAAATAATATCGATATCAAAGATGAAACTATCCTTCGCCAAGGGGACTTGTAAATTGACTCTACTTTATCAAAAAATTATGATATATAAATAAGTTAAATTATTTTTAATGTAGTCTATACATAACAGTGTGAATTCGATGTTATTATGTATAATTTTTTAATTTTTAATTTCTTAGTGAAATGTTAGGGGAATTAAAAATAAGACATATGGATGAATAAATTTATTAATATACTTAAAAGAAATACAAATAAAGTGATCAGAATACTCAATACAAATAAAATATCGATTATAGTAATATAATTCTTTGATATGCTTGACGGTTTATCGAAAATAATCTTTACATCTTGATCACTTACATCTCAAAACTCTACGTATATAATTATACCAAATATATTATTACTGTTATATAAATAACAAAATCTTAATATACCTAATCGTTCTTTAATTAAAGAGTTTTTTTATTAAAAGCCCAAACATTAATACGCATTCTTATCTTATCTCATTCATGCACACCATAATAATGATTGATAACAAAACATGACTTTTTTGGTAAAAGTATAAATAAAAACGCGTTTTAGAAAAAGAAAAAAAAATTATAAAGTCAAATAAAATGGAAAGTTTGAATTAAAAAGCCAAATACTAATAATTTCTAGAAGAAGAAAGAAAAAAAAAAGGTGATAAGCCATTGGGCCGACAAATAAAATCAAATCGAAGAAACTGATTAATATAAATTTATATTGAAAAAAGAAATATGAAATAATATTTTTAATTCGAATATTTTAATTTGAAACGAAGGGATACTATCCACTTTACTATAACCTTTAGGGAAAAAAATATATAACTAAAAATTGAAAAAAGATTTTACGATTTGATCAAGTAATTTTAATAATATATATAACTCGATAGAAAGTAATAATATTAATCGCATACACCATACTCAACATATGTGTGTTGAATCAAGAACAAATATCTAATGTTTTATTATAAAAAATCAAGTCGAAATAATCGACATAGCATTTCAATTATCAATAAATAAAAATAAAAATAATAATTAAATTTTACTCGAAAGAAGATAAGAATATTATAAACTTTAAAATTTTGATTATATGAAAAATGATTTTTAGAAAATGAAGTGTAATTTTTTTGTTGGTGTTAATATTACCCAGTACTCATGTTGTTAAAAATTGTTTCATTTTTAATAATGGGATGATTTAAATAATACTCATTATTAGTCAGCATCAAAGCATTCTTTAATTAATAATTAAGACTAAAGTGTTCTTTTAACCTAATACACATCCCCCCCCCAAAGAGAATCAATCAATCATATTTTCACCAAATAAAAAATAAAAAATAAAAGTAGGACCATTTAATTAGTTACGTAAACATTTAAAAAGTAAAAAGAGTTGCTTCTCAAGAAAAAAGATTAATAATGCACCACCTTTACACTTTTAGAAATGTGTAAAAAGTCACCATTTTAATTGTAGCTAACACCTTTTCAACGTCATCAACATGGGTTCTGGTGCATTGACGAGAGTATCGAGTTCGAACTCTGATATGGAGAAAATCTCACTGGGAGCGTCACCTCAGAATAGACCCTGCAAAGCGCGATTCAAATTTAGTTAAAGCTTTAATGTGGGCTCAAATATTATACATGCATGATATAAAAATGTTTTAGTTAAACTCATTTATCGTGAAAACTAATTCATAAAATTCAACTCTCGTATACGTGTATATGACAACATAAAGAATAATATCTTTTTATGGACAGGATACAAACAACAACAAAAAGTTCTATTAACCACCTAATGAAGCAACTAGCTAATTAATTATTTTAAGTTTACTAATAAAATAATTAAGATGCATCAACTTTATAGATCTTACTTTTTAATCAATCAAATAAACTAAGATTAAATTTTGATTAAACAATAATAAAATGGAATGTTAATACCTTTATGTGAGTGCCTATTTGAACAAGTTATAAAAAGGACAAATCAGAACATGCTTTTTATTTTAATTTATATTTTGCTCATCTTTTTGTAGATATGCAGGCTTTTTTAGTACCATGCTTACATGTTCCCTCTAACCAAAACTCTAAAAATATATTTTATAATATCAACTTTTTTTTTTCACTCACTTATTATTATTTTTTTTGTCAATACATTATTAGCAATTTGTACCCCACCCCCTATCTTGATTGGGGGATATTCTAGTAATTTTTATATCTATATAAGAAAACAAGATTTGTAAAAGTACTTTTTAGGTAATTATTAAAATATATCTATCGATTATTATAATAATATTTGAAAATGTTTTTTTTGTGAAATTTCATATTAAGTAATTCCTCAAATAACGTATCTGATCATTAAAAAAAGTTATTTATTTTTTAAAAATTTAAACACTCTTAGTAAAATTCTTGATTCTGATACGATCTCTTAACCCTATGGCCATTTTTGTAATTTTACCACAAGAAAACAAGATTTATAAAGGAACTTTTAGGTAACAACCCCTATATCTCCATTTAATTATCACATTTTTTGTACTCCAAAATGTAATATTGGCATTCCTTTTTAAAATAAGAGAAACTTAATAGATTATAATTTTGTATTTACTATTTCATTTAATAAACATAAAATAAGCTAAAATAACACTTATTTTGAATCGATCGGATTAATAAATACTTGATTGGGTTTTATATATAAAAAGGTAAAGAGCCCATGCATGTGTTGGGTAAAGGCATTAAATAGAGGAGACATTAAAGAGCAAGTAAAGGCACAAATCCCCAACACACAAAAATACAATCTTTACTTTTCTTCTTTTATCCAGGTTGTAGAAAGCTATGAATCAATCGATTTCAGCAAGTTATGACAGATGTGTCATGTTCGGGGGCATAGTGTCGATACGGAAAAAGAATTTTGAGCATGAAAAATAAAGTGATTTTTTAATAAACTTTATACCACGTGAGTGGATTCGGATGAGTTGAAGTCCCAAGACAGAAACATGTAAAAAAATTTAAAAAAAAATCTAAAGTAAAGATCACAAATTCGCATCGTGAATATTTGTTTGAGGTAAGAAGTCTTAATATAAATACTGAATATCGAATAATAAAAAAAAGAATCTTTAAGTTTTTAAAGTATAAAAGGATCAACCACATGATTTAATATGTGGGGAGCCATGGAAGAGTTGGCTAAGGCATGGCTTGAAACTTGCCAACTTGTCTTTGTTTGTCTTTTGTATTGAAGACAACTTGACACAAAACATTAACTACTCTTTTTTTTTTTCGATATTCAAAATTCACTTATACGACTAATTCATATCATACTCATAAATAAGCCCATTTATTAGTATAATAGCTTTATATCGTATAAGATAATCAGTCGAATACTCTTTTTTAATCATATAAAGTGGATTGTCGACAAGCATGACGAGAGGGCAAGTATATGCGATGTAAGTTAAAAAATACTTTTATACATGTATATCAAATCTTGAATACTCATAGTAAAATATCAGACGTTGTTAACTGATAATGAAAAGGGCGAAAACGCTCTCTAAGAAGATATCTTTTTTAATCAGAGTTCAATTAAATTTAAAATTTCAAACAAGACAAAGATCCCAACCATCACATTATAATTATGATTATGGTTGATGAAACATTGACTACTTCAAAAGGAGTTGAGAGAATTTATGATCAAGTGTTTATTACATTGAACTAGTATAGAAATAGATACATTGAAGTGACTCATTTTTGCCTACATTCATGTTCATTTACTATTATTAGATTATGACCCTTTTGTATTTCTGTTATATCTTTTGAATATAATCATACAATGTGGCCCAATTTTTGTACTTATCCAGTCATTGGTTTTCTCAGCAATTTATGCAAAAGTTATTGGTTCAAGTTGTGATTAATAAAACCATTTTTGTTGCTTTGGTCTAAAGTCCATGTTTTTCATGGCTGAAACTAATGTTTGATCGTAGGTTCGAGTTGTGGAAACAATCACCAACCTTCAGAGTGAATCCCTTCCTCACATTCTGCTAACACGAGATGCTTCATGCATCGAACTGCTCTTTAACCCAATGTGTTAGCATTGAATTCATGTAAATGATCTAAAGATAGGTAGAATAAGAATTGTACTTAAAAAAACATATCCCAACATGACTTATAACAACATAATTTTCCATTTTCTCAAGTGCATAGCATCACTCTAGCATATAATCGTTGTCGATAGCATCTAGAGTCTCTCTTCCAATCGCGCAGAGATAAATAACATGAAGTTTTTTGAAAAATGAGATAACGTATCGTACTGTTTACCTTCCCATGGATGGAAAACTGGAAATATTGTTGTTCTGCTTTCCCTATCTTCAGAATGCAACATCTCGAACGACTCTGCATCTGCAAATAATGGAGAGCAGAAGCGAATCCAAAATTTAAATTTGACGGAGTAAACATTTATAGGTTCTTGCAACTGAAATGCATCTCTTCTGAAATTAGGTGATCAAAATTCAAGAACTTCTTGAAATTTTAGTGACTTTCCACATATAATCTATACTTGGATTCAATTTGAACCCGTTGACTGTATGCTCCATAAGCCATCGATGCAGAGGGCTGCAAGGTTCTTCAGCTCTCATTTCAAAAGATATGGACTACTCAACAGAAATATGGCCTCGTTAACGTTCTTAGCCAATTCTGCAGCTGCTCCAACGTAAGTATGAGGCGTTAAGTTCAAGAGAGATGTCTTTGCATCAGCTGGTATGTCCAACTTTTGTATGAATTCTCTAATGCTTTCTTTGTTCACCGCTCTTCCTCGGGTTAACTCCTTCAGCTTCTCATAAGGTTCTGGCACACCGTACCTTCGCATCACCTAAATACCAAACAAAAATTGAAATCTTATCGTAAAGTTCATCAAGAAACATAGTACGTATAATTAGATCATTTCATACACACCTAAGAAAGTTGTTTTGGACGACCTACAATTCCTTGGAATCCATGCAAATCTAACGAAAATTGGGGAACGAAGGAAAAATAGATCTATATAGGGTGATATCAAAAAGTTAGAAATGTGTTGGGTCATGTTAGTATGTTATGTTTACTTTAGGTCCTATGTCTTTTACGAGTCTACTAGTCATTGCATACATTTTTATACCAGTTGAAAATAGAGAAATCCTAGTACTTTTCAATTCGTATTTATTTAGTGCAATATCAGTCTGAGAC
The DNA here is from genome assembly GCA_027704765.1 of Solanum habrochaites. Lineage (NCBI taxonomy): Eukaryota > Viridiplantae > Streptophyta > Magnoliopsida > Solanales > Solanaceae > Solanum > Solanum habrochaites. The sequence continues at coordinate 1,517,243 of JAKWJA010002495.1, read as the reverse complement.
GAGTTTTAATTAGAACAACATTGTCAGTGATGATTCATATAGCCGACCCTAACTTGTTTGGGATTGGAGGCTTTGTTGTATATCAATAGATAGGTTTGAAGACCAGACCTTGAAACATATCTTTGCAAGCACTACCAGCTTTATACCTAATATATTTCATCAGTCATATAAGGAAGTACGGATAAAAAGTAAATGCATAGCCTTTCAGGCTTGACTAATACCGATAAGAAGTCCAGATAAAGCAAAAGCTGCATACCGTTTGTATTGGTTCAGCAAGAACCTCCCATGTTTTGTCTAAATCTTCCATCAGAGCAGCTTCATTCACCTATATTCAAAACCAATAAGTCAGCAAAGTCGGAACAATTTGATGAGTTCATGCTTCAGCATGGGTTGTATTTCATTACATTCTCAAAAAAAAAAATGTGTGCAGCACAGTAGTTTAATATGTAGAATTTCAACTAGTATTGTTTACCTGAAGCTTCTGAATTCCCTGTAATGCACTTCTATAAGCAAGAAGAGAATGCCCTAGTCCTACTCCCATGTTTCTCAGAACAGTTGAATCTGTCAAATCACGCTGCAAATGACAATTTGGATCAGGAAAAATTTATGAACAAGACAAGCAACTAAAGGCATCATATAAGAGCACAGCCCACAAATCGACATGCTCTAAGATATGTTTTTATACAAGTCTTAAGGGCTTCAAACTTTTTAATATGCCATCACGATTCACGAGTAGAAAACTACTCCAGTCAAACGCTTCTATAATTGCATCGTTCGTTTCGATATTTTTTGTCTGCCATAGCCAAATGTTATATTACCAGAACATATAAAATCAGCTCTGAAAAGAATTTGGCCATTATAGTGAAATGTTGTTATAAGAGAGGTCTTAAGTAGCACCCAAATATGTGTTTAATCAACGAAAAATGAAGCTTAAATTATTTGGTAGAACATTTACAAACAAGATAAAGATACCATGACCAGATTTGACATACCTGCCAGCGTGAAATAGGTAGTTTAGTGCTCAAATGAGATAAATCTCCATTAGCTACTCCAAGATTGCCTTCACTATTTTCAAAGTCAATTGGATTTACTTTGTGAGGCATCGTTGAGGACCCAATTTCACCAGCTTTAGTTGTCTACGTAACATAAAAGAATTATGAACTCCATTTTCTGCCAAAAGAATATAATAGAAGATATATCTAAAATACAGGATAGTCACCTGTTTAAAGTAACCCAGAGAAATGTATCCCCAAACATCTCTATCAAAATCAACCAAAATGTTGTTAAACTGGACGATCGAGTGAAAAAGTTTGGCCATATAGTCATGAGTTTCAATCTGCATTACAATGATATTGAGTTAGAAGTTAAAAAACGTTTGCTAATGTGGTAATACACCCTCCTTTCCATTTTATATCACACGTTCCTTTCTGGACTGTTCCAAAAAGATCAACTTATGTCTATATTTGGAATTCCTTCGACTTTAACATTTCACATTTTGCGCTGATGACATGATATGTTGAAGACCGCAAGATTCTAAGGGTTAATTTAGCATGTTATATACATTTGGCCCATGCACTAAAAGTTTTTATTTCTAAAACTCAATACATAAGTTATACACCAGCTATAAACCTCTCCCTAACTAATGCATAAAGCTCCGATACAAAATTGAATTATGCTACATCCAATACAATAAATTAGAAAAGAAGAAAATAAAGTTACACCGGTGCTGATTGAAAACAAAAAGAATCCTATAAAACAAACCTGAGGAACATATGGATTGAATTCTAATCCAAGTGACAAGACAAACTCCTCTGCAATTTCTGGCCAGTTTATTTCAGGATATGCAGCTACATGTGCATTGTAGTTTCCTACAGCACCAGCAAATTTCCCAAGCATCTCAATTTGAGAAATCTCCTTTCTTTCCCTACTCAATCGATAAGCAAAAATTGCCATTTCCTTTCCAAGGGTTGTCGGTGAAGCTGGCTACAAGGTGAAAAAAGAATGAGCGAACTACATTATGCAGTCACTGAGGATATATATAAGACCACTGTTTTCCACGGACGTTAAGCTTCTTGTATCAAAACCTATTCAAAGTACACCTAACTAGAGGACTGTCGGGAAAAGAAGTATACCTGCCCATGGGTGCGAGAAAGCATAGGAACAGAAGAATGTGTTGTGGCCATGTCACAAATTGCTTTAATCAATTCATCCATGACTGGCAAGATGACCGTGTTCAAAGCTCCTTTCAGCATCAATGCATGGGCGAGATTGTTAATGTCTTCAGATGTACATGCAAAGTGAAAAAACTCGAGCACCTACCACAAAAAGAGGGACAACTATAGAAAAAAATGCATGTGCAAAATAAAGCTTTCGGGGGTTGTCAGGTCTCATAGAAATACCTTTAGCTTGAAAAAAGATGCACGTGGAAAGTATGACAGGAATTATTATTTTTTGGACAAGGAACACCGCTACCCTTTGGGTGCGCACAAGGTAAACCCCGTCCGTACACAATAGCTCACAAATCAGACAAGAGAGGTAAATCACACTAGGCAAGCCCCATGCGACGAGCTCAACCCAGAAGGCCAACTCCCTGTTGTCGGAGTCAAAGAGTTTCGAACTTAGACCTCCATAATAGAAGTCCCAAGCCAAACCTTCTGAGCCACCCCGAACAATAGTATGACAAGAATCTATTCATACCTTAGATATCTCTGGATGTGATTGGCATTTTTGTTTCAAGAAGTATTCCACTGCTTTCACATCATGGTTTGTGACTCTCTCGATCTTCTTAACTTCCAAGGCATCATTCATACTAAATCCATCAATCAAGTCATGCAAAAATGTCTGAGCTTCTTCAGAGAAGCATGGAACTTCAACAATTTGAGGTATTTGAGACATTTTTATCAACCACTTAATCTGACAAAAAGAGACATCACAAAAATTTCACTATTGCTAAATGTTTATCCACATGGTAATCTAATTTTATTTCAAAAATTCTCAAAGGAATATTTCAAAATTAAACTATACTACTACATAGTCAAGGAGGAAAAAGTAACCACCTCAACCAAAATGCGGAAACGAATTAATCCATACTCGCTCATAAACGGAGCCAATTCTTTGACTTTACCCCAATAACGACCATCCAATGGGCATAAAGCTGTTAAACTTGAGAGTTCTAGATCTTGAGAATGATTAGAAGACATCCCTGTGACCTGAGAAGTTTAAGAAGAAGACCATATCAATACATTATTCAAGCGTTAATTCCTCCAAAAAAAGAAAGAGACATCATTCCACAAGATAATAATAATAAGATGAGCTGAGTACCAATGAACTCCACACACAGGTATGAAATTGTAAGAAAACTTACATAACATAATGAGTCTTTCCATAATTGCATCTTACCCCAGCAAATGATACATCTCTTACATTATCAATTCCCATAGAGCATTGGCAGCAAGATGGTAAATCAAAATGTTGTCCACAAAAGCATTCGGAACTATGCAATTCCTTCCTAGTCAACTTATGAATACAAAACAGGGAACAATCATCTCTTTTCTTCTTTGTTTTGGCGGGTAACAAGAATAGACACTTTATTGGACAGTCTGTTCAACTAATTGCAGAGATTCTGGAAGGCCTAGGTTCAGATAGAAGCAGATGTAAATATACATGACCATATTAAAATTATGAAATTATAGATCTAGCGACAACAAAGAAGAGAGAAAGGAGAGAGTGAAATTTAGTGGAAATGATCACTAAATACGTTATTTAATGGTGTATGCCTTTTCTCTTAAAAAATAAATAGTCTGGCATTGCTGTTGAAGGAGGACTCGGGTAATTTTGGGTTGAAGTTGTGTACTTTTTTCCCCTGTTGTTTTACTGCTTTGAACTGTGATGGTTGTTATGAAAGGTAGTTTTTTGAATTCTATTAAATAATTTTGTCTCAACCCAACAAGCTGACAAGAATCTTGCCAGCAGTGGCAAAGGAGGAGAGAATCCTAAAAGAAGGAGAATGAAAACCCAACTGTTTATCATCAAGATTGCACCTTCACTGTAATATGCATATACCATATAGCAAATTGACCTAGATGGTAGCCGTGATAAAGGAGAAAGGTTGTGGTAACTTGACATTCAGAATAAAACTAGTCAAGTTATGTTGAATCCTCAAAATAGATAGATAAGCTTAAATGGAACACCATGTACAATGAAGATCCATATGGCAGCCTGCAACTTGATTGGTATTGATGTGCAGTTGCTGATGTTATAAAGATCAGTTCTCACTAGCAGATGTGTTTGCAAGGAACTAAAGTTAGGCAGTCCACTAAAGTAAGTCGGGACGAAAACATACAATTAAAAGGATATCTTTATCTCTTTAGGATTTGAATCCTGATCTCCAAGGTTTGCACCTACTTCATTGACCAATAAACTACACCCTTAGATGCACATATCTTACGCTTAAACTCCATGCCAATCAAACTAGTGCTTTTAAAATTAGGAAAAATGAGTAAATGCGAGAGCTACAAAGCCATTCTCCATGTGCAACTTCTCAGTCTCACACAATTGGAAGATTCTTTCTATCAAAAGATAGTTAAAAAAGACACAAACAACACATTGAAGGTTAATCAGCAACCTATCATCTGAAAATATGCATACAAGAATGCTCCCAAAAAAACTATTTTTCTTCTATTAGTACTAAGTAGCCTCGGAGCTAGTAAGCAAGCGTCTAAAACATAATTTCCCTATGAACTCCTAAACTGCTAACAACTCTGCTGTTATATGGATTCTTTAAGATTCCAACAGCATTCCCTCTTCCCGTAAAGGTAGAGGTAAGGTGTGCGTACATCCTATCCTCTTCCGACCCCACTTGTGCCATAACATTCCAACACAGAGTATACTATTGGTGTTAGCTCAGATAATTAAATACATAGGAACTGATAAAACTAATTCATAAACACATAAAAAAACAGTCTTCAGCATAAAAACCAAACAAATAAAAGGAAGAATTGTCCCAAAGAAAGCACCACAGATTGAAACTTCATCTCATATAAAAAAACCCATTAAGAAAAATCTAACCTTTTCTTGAGTTTTCATAGAGCTGATAGTAGACCCTTTAGCTATTCCTCTGCAAGAACAGATTTTTCTTACTGGAAACGAAAAATTCAATTGATTTAGCCAAGAATTTTGAAGAAAGTTGGATTTTTGGGTAATGGGGTTCGATAAAAACATTGTCTTGTTGACACCTGAAGCACTGAAAGAAGTTCCAAGTTCCATTTTTTTTTTTGAGCTAAGCTTGGTAGGACTACAAGAGAAGTAGGGTTTTAGTTTTTTGGTGAAGTGTTCTTTTTTACTGTTATAATAAACTTGTTTTTTTTTTCTTTTATTATTTATTTGTGGAAGGGAAATTTGGTTTAAGAACCTGCTCAAGGTCAAAATTAAATAATTTTTTTTATATATTTTACATATTTTTATAAATTTTAAAAGTTTTCATGTCAAATAAAAAAGGCGTGACAAATGAAACATGAAATATTTATTGGTGTTTGATGTTATAATAAAATAAAAATCAATAAAAGTACACCAATTAGAAAATAGATTCAAAAAAAATATGAATTTTCAAATGATATCGCAATGACTATAAATCACCAAACTTGTTATGATTTCGAATAAATAACATGATATTTGAATTAAGTATAGACTATGAATTCAAATCAAATAAATATATTTATTTAAGTGAAAAAGATAAAAAGGCGAATTCATTATCCATTGAGTTTCAAATGATATGTTTTGAACCTTCAAAAATTTTCTATTTGATTATCAATAAGAGGAAAATATAACTTTCTCAAACTAAGGAAACCTAAAAGCTAATAATTATAAACTGTAAGGACCCAAGTGATCATCAATGAACTTATATATAGACAGAGCTAAAGTATATATTCTTTCTAGTTTAAGAATAATGTAATTCATAAATAAAATTTCAAGATAAAAATTGAAGAGTGTGTGTCTGTGTGAGAGGATAATGTTGATAACAGTCAGAGAAATTTCTTCTTCTTCTCTGTGCTTCAATTCCAAGCAGCTACACTCTTTAAAGGTTAATAGAGTCACCCCAATTTGTAAAGCCAGCAGCCTCAGTTTCCATAAAAAATCCACTGCCCCATCATGGAATCTTGGTCTTTTTGAATCCACAAACAGGTAATTTCTTGAAAATAAAATGTACCCTTTTGTTCAGTTTTTTGCTCAATTTGATAAAAACTATATGCTGTGAATATAAAGACTTGAACTTTTTGCTCTGTTTGTTGTAATGTTTTTTGTTTAATCCTGGTTATGTTTGCTCCAAGGTAGGTGCTGTCTTGAAAATAAAATGAACCCTTTTGGTTTCTTTGTTCAGATTTTACTCAATTTGATTAAAATATATGCTGTGAATGGAAAAGCCTTGAATTTTCTTATTCTGCTTGTTGTAATGGTTTTTGGTACTTCCTTGAAAATAAAATGTACCATTTTGGTCTTCTTTATTTCAAAGATAGGTACTTTCTTGATAAAATGTGTCTTTGCTCTTACTTGAGTTGGGTTTTGCTCAATTTGATAAATATGTGCTGTGAAGAAGATATAAACTTGAAGTTTTTGCGTAGGAGGGTGTGACCTAGTGGTCAATGTAGTTGGTTGAGCATGATAAGGTCTCAGGTTCAACACAGACAAAAACACTAGATGATTTCTTTCCATTGGTTCTTGTCTTTGGTGGACAAGGTTACCTTGTACCTATTGCTTGTAGGAGGTTGGATCCCGTGGAATTAGTTGAGGTCGCAAGCTAGCCCGGACACCACGGTTATAAAAAAAAACACTTGAACCTTCTTACTGTTTGTTGTAATGGGTCATGTTTGAAACTTCTAAATTTTAATTCATTCATTCCTCAAAAAAGTCTTGAACATTCATATTGGTCTTCTTCACTCCACAAACAGATACTTCGTTGAAAATGGAATGTACCCTTTTGGTCTCATTGTTCTTAGATGCCTTGGTTTTTGCTCAATTCGATAAAAATATGTTATGTAGATAAAGACTTGAACTTTCTCACTATTTGTTGTAATAGGTCATGTTTAAAACTTATAACTTTTAATTCATTGATTCCTCAAACAAGCCTTGAACTTCCATGCTGTTTATTGTGATGATTCTTGTATAGAGCTTCTAATTTTGAGGAATTTAAGACATTTGTGTTGCCTTTTCTTTTCTGGGATTGTGTTTTTTACTTTCATGTTGAGTGTTTTCCCTGAAAATTACTGAATCTGGATGCTTGTTTGTTTTGGAGAATTTTACTATGGTCCTATTGCTAAATTATAATCTGAAGGTTTTTTTTCCGGTTAAAAGCATGAGACGGATAGTTTCTTTTTATCCCGTGGAGGAAGTTCAATAAATCTTTGACTTATTGAGTATATTCTTTTTTTGAGAACAATAGAGGAAATGTAAGAGTAAGGGCCCTTATCTTGAAACTAGATAAAGGGACTTATGGAAAGGGAATCTAGAGAAAGTTCAGCCCTGGAGATTGGTGCGATTTATGGGCAGCGTAAAAAAGCTTTAAGGTCCATGGGGGCTTTAAGCGCAATATGCAAATAGAGTGTGAGCTTCAATGAGAAAAGGCTCAAAGGGATATATGCTTAGTCCAAGACTAATTATAAGCATGAATGGCAAATATATGAACAAGGAGATTGAAATTTTTTTACGATAAAGTGAAACATCAATTGTTTGGTCCCGCCTCTTTAGAAGAGGCTCATTGGCAAGGGAATGTATGCCTTAGAGCTTTGTTAACGACACTAAAATGTACATTAATCGAGGTGAAGCTCTCAACACATTTTGAGCCTCGCTTCAGGGCTTAAGTTTGCCTTTGACAACATAGCATATGGGAAGATTTAAGTAGTGCTCAGAAGTTCTTTTTTTTTTTCTTCTTTTGAACTTTGGCCTTTTTTTAAAAGCTAGTCACTTAGAGTGTTGAGACACTTGCTCACTAGAAAGAAAACTCGTAAAGTTGAACTATAGAAGGATATGCTTATTCGGGACATCAAAGTTTTGTCATGGTTGGATATCAACTTTTATTTCTCTGTTTTTGTATTTTGATCATACACATACTTCTTATGATTTTGAGGTTGTGAAGTAGTTGAATTTGTGCATGAAATCTTGAACTGTTATGTGCCGTTCACATACACTTTTTCCTTCCTTGATCTCTTTGTGCTACTATTTTCTGTCGATCCATTTCATTGATTTAACTATTTCTGCATCAAATTCCTAAATCTTTAGTTTTTTTCTTCTTTCTGACTGTTACCCTCTTTCTCCAGCTGTGATAATTCAGTATTTGATCCATTGGGTATCAATTCAGGTAAATCATCCTGGGATAATTTAGTGAGCTTGCTCTCTCAGACATTTGAAAGCTCCTCAAACACTAGAAAAGAGAAAAATTCATCAGCTAGAGGGTTGGCAGGTAGTCTAACTAATCTGTGATACTGTGCTTTTATACTTTTGATAACACCCCCCAATCTTAACCTTTGATTAGGATTTCTTGTCACTGTCAGCTGCAATTGAAGATACTAGCATTGATTTTGGAGACTTCTTCAAAGGCCCGTTACCAGGAAAGTTTCTAAAGCTATTAGGCTTTTTGGCTTTGTCACGACTCGGGATCTATATACCGCTCGGTGGAGTAAATCGGGAGGCCTTTGTTGGCAATTTAGATGAGAATAGTATTTTAAGTACTTTGGATTCCTTTTCCGGTGGAGGTATAGGTCGCCTTGGTATATGCTCCCTAGGTATTGTTCCCTTCATTAATGCACAAATTGTGTTTCAACTTCTTGCTCAAATCTACCCCAAGTTGCAAGAACTTCAGAAAAGAGAAGGTGAAGCTGGAAGAAAGAAAGTTCTCCAGTATACTCGCTATGCTTCTGTTGGATTTGCCGTAGTACAGGTAATATTTCCTAGAAAAACTGTTATTACTTGAATGAAGAAGCATTTTGATTAGGCATAATACACAACCAAACACTCAAACTTGAACTCAACTGGCAAGTAAGCTCCCCGAGAGTGCACATCTAGACACCTCAACTTGGTCGCAACTGACAACTTGACACTCCAACTTGTCCCCTCTGTGTCTTGTGGACACTCGATGATGACGTGGACATATGTTTTGGAGTTGTCTAGATGATCATTTTGTTAGTTGGAGTGTTCAACTGACAGTGGTGACGAGTTGAGGTGTCTTGATGTGCTTACTCAACGTTGGAGCGCTTACTTGCCAGCTAAGGCCAAGTTTGTCTATCTGTTTATGTATTTTACCTTTTGAATAATATATTTCGTGAACAAAACAGTATCTGTAGTCTGTTTTTAATCTGATCTCACTTGTACGTCGTGGTCGAATAATTGCAAAATCAATTGGAAAATTACACTTTTCTTTAACTTCTGTGGCAGGCAATTGGCCAAGTATTGTTCCTTCGCCCTTATGTTAATGACTTCAGTACCCAGTGGGCAATTTCTTCCGTTGTACTTTTGACCCTCGGCTCAGTATTTACGACTTATATTGGGGAGCGAATCACTGATTTAAAACTTGGAAATGGTACATCTCTTTTGATCTTTACAAATATCATCTCCTACTTGCCAGCGTCCTTTGGTAGGACAGTCGCGCAGGCCTATCAAGATGGTAATTATGTTGGGCTCGTTGGCATCCTAGTCTCATTCTTCCTGCTAGTCCTCAGCATTGTATATGTTCAGGTATGTTCTTATGTCTAAATTACTTGGCATTTAACTTATTGTCATGCCGTTGATTGCTAACAGCGTTCTCAACCATGTTTTTCAGGAAGCAGAGAGGAAAATTCCGCTAAATTATGCATCAAGGTATACTGGCAGAACAGGAGGAGGACTTCAAAAATCTGCATACTTACCGTTTAAAGTTAGTAGTCTTTTGTCTCCTCTTTCATTTAGTTTATTTTGAAGGATTGTAATGCTAAATAAACGCGAGGTGCGGACTCTTATTTTATGAGAGGAGTGAGGGTTGAAATTGTTTACCTGTGGAAGAAGTTACTTAGTACTGGTTTGAAATTTCCTCTTGCTTCGTTTGTGGTTAGTCATCGGTTCAGTCATTTCACATGCAAGCATGTGCGGGAGAAGTGAGTGCGACAATTGCATCATAGATTCAGAACTACAATTTATCTTCCGAACACCATAGAAACCCCAACTCTACATCCGTAATCTAAGTTGCTCAAACTTCTCACTTTCAGTGCTGCACCCGTATCAACACGATGTTGGTCTGAGTGGGTGTGGGGATGGGATCCTTACTGGATCTGGCAACCAATTTTGGATACTTTGACCAAAATCTACAGAGAAATTGGTACAGATGCAATGATTTTTTGTTGTCAAAACAAAAGTTAAGGTGAAATTGAAGAAAATGGAATACTTTGTATATAGAAATTTCTCTGTCAATCCTTTTCTTTATATCTACTTCTAGGATTCTCCTCTTGATCAATCTTTTCTCCTCGGAATACCTTGTTAGTTTTCCACATATTGTGTCAAAATTTAGACGTATAACTCTATTCTTCGATATTTGAATTAAATTTAGCCAAATCCCCTCACCCGTCTCGGCTTTTGGATCTATACCCCGAATCTTAAAATTCTAGATCCGTACCCGTATCGGACACCTGCACCCAAGTCTGAGCAACTTAGGCCATAGTCATGTTTTGTTTCCATGCGCATGCTTTTATCAGAGTCATTATATGGTAATCTCCAGTACTTTTTGTAGATTGTTTGGTAGCTCAAGTGAATAAGACAAGGAGACACATCGGTCCTGCTAATCCTTATATTTGTGATGGAAGTGGGCTGTGAAGTTCTTTTGCACTTAGAAATTTATGATCCTTCTTAGTTACAACTTACAGATATTACAATGAACAGGTGAACAGTTCAGGAGTAATGCCGATTATTTTCTCTACATCATCACTAGCCCTTCCTGGCACTTTGGCACGTTTCACCGGTGTAGGTTTTCTGAGAAACGCTGCAGCAGGTTTAAACCCTGGAGGTAAGTAAAAGACAGTGCAGTTACCTTACTTCACGTTCACCTTTCACTGAAAAAATTTTGTGCATTAAACTCGACTCTGTCTGAAGTTATGATGCATATGCATCTCCTTTCCTGATGTACAAAAAATTTGAAACAAATTGCTGACTATCTCTAAGCGAAGAGGTTTAGTCTTGTAAAACCTGTTGTGCAATACTTTTGAGTTAGTGGTAATACGCAAAAGATAGAGCAACTAGAGGCAGAAATGGGAAAGTGACTTGTCTAAGGTGGACTAGGTGGTATTCTTATTAAAGCCTTGCACTACAGAGAAATTACATGGGGCTGTGGTCTAAATCTTCTCCCCAAGGGGAGATTATCGGTGAGGTGGTGACTGTCATTTTGGAAATAAAAGGGAAAAGATAAAAACTGGTTTTTGTATTTTCAACAAAAGAAATAAGCAAAACAATGAGAATTAGCGTATTATTATTGATAGTACATTTCTTTCAGCAGATGCATGTGTGGACTTAATTTTTTCATTTTGTAACATTTTGAGGGCTACAACTAAACAGCTGTTCATTTGCAGGTTCTTTCTATCTGCCGACAAACATTTTGTTGATTGCCTTCTTCAATTACTATTATACATTCCTGCAATTGGACCCTGATGATGTCAGTGATCAGTTGAAACGACAAGGTGCCTCAATCCCACTTGTTCGACCGGGTAAAAGCACAGCGGCATTCATCAAAACGGTATTATTCCCTTCTCCGGTTTCTTTAATAGTCGTGTTCTCTTTCTGCTTAATGCCTATCTTGATTCTCAAATATACTTCTTCACCCATCATTTTCATAACATCGAAATGATCTGACACATCTAACGGGAAATTGTCCCACAGCTTTGGCAAGCTCAGTTGTTACTGCACTAAGAAACTATAAATTGTTCTAATATTAATATAGCAGGACCGATGCTCTTTCTTAAGTGAGAATAGGCATTTTCAATATTTGGAGATATCAGAAAGCTGTAAATATATTTAGATATTTATATAAATGACATACTCTCTCTGTCTCATTCTATGTGAATAAGTTCGGAGAGTCAGGGTCAAAGCACTAATTTTTGGTTCGAATTTAGACAGATTTATCAAACTTTTTGAAGAAAATATACGTATATTTGAAACTACATAAAAGTAATAGAAGTCGCAATGGTTAATAATTCAAGATAATACAACACCAAATACCCAATGTAATCCCAGAAGTGGGTTTGGGGAGGGTAGAGGGTAGACAAAAGGTTGTTTCGGATAGATCTTCGACTTAAAATAAGAATAATTCAAGATAATAAGATGGAAAAATTCTCATCAAAGAAAAATGATTGACCCCCATGGTGATAGTGTCATATCCCCATAGTTATATGTATAACCTTTAATAGTTAGATTAGCCACCATATTGGGATCCTCATCTGTTTTAAGCAAGGTGGATCTTGTGTTTGAAATAGTTGACCCGATTAATCTGAATTTGTGTCGCATAAGGCCTATTAAAGGGTGAAGCTCCCTACTAGGAGTTTCTCCATTCTCAAGGATCGAATCAGAGATCTCTGGTTAAGGGTTGAAGGACACTATTTATCCCACCACAACTTTGAGTAGTGCAGATTTCACCTGCCCCCCCCCCCCCCTTCATGTTCTTTTCTAGCAAGAGAAGTAGTTGTCCTGATTCTAGTAGACTTGACTCTCTAGAATCAGTAATGATTGTACCGCAATTACGGTTATAATAGCTGAAGTGGTTAATCTTATTAAGGTTCAAAGATGAAAGTGTTTTGTCTTGATGCATGCCATAAATGGGGATTTACAGGTACTCAGCCGGATATCAGTTCTTGGTTCAGCATTTTTGGCACTTCTCGCTGCTGGCCCTGCTGTGATTGAACAAGCCACACACCTCACTGCTTTCCGAGGCTTTGCAGGCACGTCAGTGCTTATTCTTGTTGGTTGTGCTACAGACACTGCAAGGAAAGTACAAGCGGAGATCATATCCCAAAAGTACAAGAATATAGAGTTTTACGACATTGATAATAAATATTGAAACAAGACTTCTGGTTAAAGCTGGAGAAATGAGATTGTATTACATAAAAGAGAACATAAACGCCACGACAAAAACTTGATCTGGACGTGAGAGACTCTACTGTCGACTCCCCCGCCCCCCCTACTTTTCATAATCAATTTATCCTAGTTTCTCTGTAATACTAACTTAGATGTAAATGTTTCTTAGATCTTTGTAAATGCAGGCACACAACTGCCATCTTTCTGTGTTATTTGCTTTTATTCAATTTTCTGGAGTGTGTCAATATATATCTGGACTTCTGTTAAGTAGTTAGTTGAGGGAAAATGTTGAAACTTATAGCCTTGACCAAAGGTTGAGGGACTTGTGTCTTAAGTCACAGGTTTGTGTGAACCAACTCTTGATGTGTGAATTCATCATCCTCGACTTTCCAAGGCTACAAGTTATGCGAAAATCTATAGTATTTTTCTATTTTACCCTTAAAGTAGTTAAGGGCCTGCATTGCGTTCCATGTATTATTAGGGAAGGATAGAGGTATTAACAGAGTCTATCCATTACTCCGGTACCTACAAAGGTAAAATAGGCTAATCCGGAAGACCCCGGATGGTTACAAAGTATAAGATAACCAAAAAAGTCAGATCTCCAAGTACCCTCGAAGCAAGATATTGGCGGGGAAAAGGACATGAAACATTGTAAAATTTTGATAAAATACTTATTTACTTGTGCTATGGAACTAGCAACTAAGTTTTTACAAATGACTTGAGATGTTATTGAGTTTATACAAGTACATATTTAGCATCCTGCTACTGAAAAAACTAATCTTAAATACAATTACATTAACCAAAAGGGAAAATGAAAAACCAGATTCCCTTACCAAAAGCTCCCTCTCTTGCAACACTATTATCTTTAAGAAACGCGCGTTCCACATGTACAACGATGATCCTGAGTGTAAGAATGTATCGCGGAAAACTTCAATCTCAGAGTTGGTCATCGTATCGATATCTCAATGAAACTATCAATCGTAATCTAGTCATCAGGCTCAGCTGAAAAGTCAGGCTCTTCAGGTTTCTGTAACTTAGGTAATCTTACTTCTTTAAGTTTTTGAGCTCCTCTTCTTGTGTTAGCAGCAAATCTTGAAGCCAATATTGTGACTCCGAGGTGTGATATTCTTGGGGACGGATTTGAGTTAGCGTTACCTTGATCGTGCTCCTCATTTTGCTCAGTTTCATCGACCGTACTCTCATCCAGAGAAAATGATTCCAGTGCTGCAAGATCTTTTGCCATTGTTCTCCGCTTGTGTCGTCTCCATGCAGCCTGGATGAAACAGGCTGCCCATGTGCGCCAATGGTAAGAGTAGAACCGGAATGTATGCTGGAGCTTCTTGCTATGAAGGCGTCTAAATTGGTTGGCGACAAACTTGAGATCTTCAGCTCTCAATGCAAATGCTTCTACTTCAACAAGCGCCTTGACTGTTCTGGTCGAAGAAGGCAAGTTCGTTGTTGATTTCGGAAGCAAAGCCCAAGCGAGTAGCTCCTCTCCGCAAAAATCTCCAGGCCTCAATGTAATGCAATTGAAGAAACCAGTCCGACCACCATTCGTTGTAGAACTCTCGAGCCTACCTCTGATGATAAACAACATTTCCGTGACTGGATCTCCTTCACGGACAATATAAGTGCCTTCTGTGCTTAAGGACGAGACTAGACGTTCGCATATTGCATCAAGTAATTGATCATCCATTTGGGAGAAAAATGGAACCTAAATAGTTAAAACAGAATAAGTCTAGATGAGCTTAACATGCAAGAAGGAATCAACAAAGACAGAGAATGCATCTGTAACACTATTTATATAATTGCAACTGAATCAACAAACATCTGTCCTATACGGATCGAAAAGTGAGAAAATATAAAAGAGATGATGGTCAAAAACACACCTGAAGTATCACATATTAGCGAGTTTCCTATTGAAAGGTGTTCACTTTTCCTACCTGAACTATACCACTAACTATTTATCAAAACACACTTCAACGACCAGTTGTTCCCTTTTCCAATCTGAACGATGGTGATATTTCAGGTAGGAAAAGGGAACAACTGATAGTTGAGGTGTGTTTAGATAAATAGTTGGTGATGGTTTAGGTAGGAAAAGTGATTACTTGATAGTTCAGGTAGAAGACTCGCAAAACGTGAAACTTCAGCTATGTTTTTACCATTAACCCGATATAAAAATGTGTTTATCTGACAGCAGTAGACATATGCAAGATACCAGGGCCAAAAAGGGTGGTGTAATAGAGATGCATATTGAGAACATACTGAAGAAACGGAAAAAAGACCAATAATATAAGTGTGCATCTTTTTAGAGGCCACCCTTCGAACACGTGCTTTTTGATAAATATACCAAACACTTCCAAAAGAATCAGTCAAGATGAAGGAAAATCATACCCTTCGGACAAGATCCAGGCAAAGATGGCGTTGGATGTCACGACGAAGATCAGTAGGCAGGCCATGCAAAATTGTCTCTTCATCTACTCCTCTAGTAGCAACCCATTTATACTGATCAAAACGTCTAACACGCTTTCTCAAATCTTCTGGAAGTTGACGATGCTCCATCCACTCTTCAGTATCTCTTCTCTTGAGTCTCCATTCCTCCAGCCTCAACGTCAAAGACTGCAAGTATGTCTACATGCAAGAAAAAAATTAAGAGTTAATATCCAAATAGAATGATATGAGAAGAAGTTTGGAAAGTCCTAAAGTTATGTACAACTTGCAGTTTGCACCCAATTAGAGTATTAACATGACAATAACATTACCCAGTGTAATCCCACAAGTGGGGTTTGGAGAGGGTAGTGTGTACTGGAGAGGTAGTGTGTACGTAATTGACACATTTACTGTTCCATGCTGATATCCCACCCCTCCTACTCCCTGAGGTTTCATTAAAGCACCTGAATTTGTTCAAAGCTTCTTTTTAAATCCCTCTGATTGTTGACCAAGTTTATGCGTCATTTATTTTACTTAGTCAGATAAAGTGCATGATTACATGCTTGTTAGAATAGAAATATACTTTAGAATAGGAATGTTGGCTTTGCAGATGCTTTCAAATACTCTAGCAGTATATTCCATTCATTGTATATATCCCTTTTTCGTGTCATGACATCAGAAGATTGCATTTCAACGAAGAATGCGTGTGACAATATAGAAATGTTATAGTCTATCTGTAGTAGTTCTGTTTGTATATAGTAGAGTAGTACATGAGGGTGGCGACTCACAAGGGGTGTATAAGACCAGAGCAAAATCCTAGTTGGAAAAGGATTTCCAAGTAGCTGTTCATAAATAGGGTCTCAATGTAACAATTCAGACACACAATTCAATATATTTTTCTCATATATTTCTCACAATGCTCTTAAGAGCAGCATGTATTAATTTTGATCGACTATTTTTAAAAAACTAAAAAGAAGAGCATAAAAAATCATATCAAAGGTTTATATTATAGTCTACCCACTTAATTATTTAAATTAGAAAAACCCATCTGACGAGATCTATAATTGTATCATGATGATGCTATAAACAAACGGTGATTCAGTCCCTAACAAGTCAAGGTTGACTGTATGAATCCTTAGTGATCATGTTCTCCATTTAAATACTATCTCAGGCCAACGTTATACAAAAAATTTAAAAGATAAAAATACTATAAGTTCTTTTCTATTGGCATAGAAGTCTCGAATGAGGTTCAAAAACTCCTAGAAATCATAGCACTTAATATAAATGTACTAACATGAACAAAATATATTCCTAATTAATTAGTACCGCCTAAATACAAAATATATCCCTGATTAATTACTACCACCTATGCCTATATACATCTTTTTCTTCTGTAGTCTTATCTTTCGCTAAGTCTGCATCGATTCCAAGAAATTCGTCTTTCAAACATCTTCCCCTTCCATGTGATTTTAACTCTTGACTTATCCCTTTTAAAACCTATATTCATCATGGTTTCATGCCTATCGACTGGTGCACCTAGAGGGCAAAACAGAACATGAAAAACCATCTCATACTAACAATAAGTTGCATGAACTAGCAGTTTGATACTCTAGCAACTATTATTATGTAAACCTTGATATTAAGTTGCACTCAAAAACTTAGCATTCCCAGGACAAATTCCATTGCAAAATTTATGCACGTAAAAGGGAAATGATAAATATACCACGGTGGAGTCCAGTGGGGATAGCTCGTTGAACTTCAAGGTCCATAGTAAGCCATTGAATCAAAAAATAACCTTTTATACAACGATAGTAGTTTCTTTAACTCTAGAAGCTCTCTACATTTCTACAAGACCAAAATAATCTCTAAAGAGTAATAAAAGATATGCAAAAAAATTCACATTATCAAGCATAATCTAGGAAGCCGATCAAGACAACAATTATTAACTGTCCCACTGTGTGGTCAGATCATGCTGTTAATAAACAGTCAAGAGAAAGAAGTACGAAGTCTAATAAAACAAGCTCATATCGAGGGAGAATGAATAGCAAAAGAACCTTTGATTTACCTGCATATTCCCAATAAGGTGTGCGAACAAAACCAGACCCAAAATTGCAATAAGTATAGCAAAGGAAGTCTCCCCGATAAATGTACTCGTTGTTAAATTCTGCCCGTAAGAACTGTAAAACAAGAAAAGGAAAGATTTGAAGTTCAGATCTTCCTTCAAATGGCTTGTTAAAAAGTAAAAAAGAAGGGAAACTGGCACATTTACTCTCTAAAATTTAATTACATCCTTAAGAACCTTTTTCAATGACTCCATCATGTATTTTCAAGACAAAGCAGACAAAACCGTGATTTATAGACTACATATCCCGCTATCAACATTTCTAGGTGCTAGCTTGTTTAATGAAACAAAAGATGTATGGTTCAGTACCCACAATAATCAGTGATCATCTACGACTGTTCTTGGAAAGACAATAATAATCACATCAACCCCAGAAACTCCCTGAGAAAGATGTCGTGAATTAGATAGTTGGAACTCATACCCAAGGTTTTTTTTCAATAACCATGGTGTCCAGGTCAACTTGCACGCACCTCGATTAATTCCACGGGCTACCTGCCACCTCCCACCAACAATAGGTACTAGGTAACTCTATCCACCAAGGTTAGATCAAATGGAAGATCACCTATTTTGTCTCTCTACTGGGATTTGTACGTGAGACCTTATGGTGTTCAACCCACTTCATTGACCACTAGGCTACACTACGGGGTGCACTTCCAAGATTTGAAATGCCTAATTGGTTTATCATTTCAATAAATTACAGCAAAAACACTAGATAAGAACATTATAAATGTAAATGACATCATTATTTGGTCCAACCCCATAGGAAAATTACCTCAGCTGTTGTAAGCCCCACCACAAGCAATAGAAGTACTTTGCTATAAAACTTGAGGAGACAACATCCTTTTTAACTGCACTTGCAAATATTCCATATTTAAAAGTACTATCCCCATCTGGATCACAACTTTCAAATACCTTGGTGATATTTGCCCAACTCTTACGAGGATTTAGGTCAAAAGTATCACAATCCAAGTAGCGAAGCACACACTGCGTAGAGCTGTCTTCCTTTCGGCATATTGATTTCCAGCAAGAAGTATATCGATCAACTGACAGTAAATACCATGCTGCACCTATAACCTGAAGAAAAAGAAAGAAAAACAAATACTCTGTCGTTACATCAACTCTAAGAAAAGAAAAGAAAAAGAAACAAAGAGAAGCAAAACTCCTGCATAAATGCAGAGGTTTTCAACCTATACTTTGTGACGGTCACAAGTTAATACTACAACTAACCGGACTATCAACGCATCAATTCTGGAAATAATGTTGTTGGAGTTACATACATGACTTGCCAACATGTAGAGAAGTAGATTATATGCCGCCCCTGCCCAAGCAGTTTTTGTGACAACTCCAGTGGCTTTGATTATCTGTGAACTTAGTGGAAATATAAGATACAATCTGGGGATGTATTGGATTAGGACAATCAGTGCAAGAGCATTATTGTTATGATTAGCATGCTGGCTTCTCGTCGCTGGTATAATGAACCAGATGACTATCTGCAAGAAAGATTACTGTTTCATCATGCACTGCTCTACTACAGTAAAAATAGAGAAATTTTAAGGACAGATGAGATATAAACTAGAAGAACGTGTTATCAATTTCTTCACATGTAAAGCTACAACCTTTAACCAACATATGATTCAAATACCCTGTTACCAACTAGAATCAAGAAACTGGAACTATGCGGCAAAATCACTAGTGACTAGTCCAAAATCAGGCCATCATTCCTACAAAACCTCCTAATCACGATATATGAGAATCTTATCGTGAATCATCCAATATTTACATGGTATATATTTTTACCATATCTCATACTCCCCTCAAAATGGGTGTATATAAGTATGACCGTAGCTTGCCATAAATGTGGTCAATTTTGGATCCTCACAGCGCTTTTATGAGAACATCAGTTAGTTGGCCTTTTGAACTGACAAACTCGTAACAGTGCACCCAAACTCAATCTTTTTGTTGAATGAAATGACAATCCACTTCAATGTGTTTAGTTCTTTCATAAAAGACTAGATTTGAAACGATATGTAGTATAGGTTGATTATCATAAATCAATCCTTCGTCCCAATTTATGTGGCACTTTGTTTTTGTTCATACCAAAAAGAATGTTACCTTTTTATAACTAGAAACGACTTAAACTTTAAAATTCCTCGTTCACATAAATGTTAAAAGTTTGTTTTAGACCACAAATTTCAAAAGTCCTCCATTCTTTTTTAAACTTATGCTTGGCCAAACATTGCCACATAAAATATAATAACCTGAAGTGGACCGTCTATAAAGGGGCAACCTGCCTAATTTGCATCAGAATACCCAAAGTGTGCATCTCCATTGCCCCAATTGACCTTGTCCTACAGGCCTTTCAAATATATAAGGAGGAGATACTGCATCCGGTTTGGGGGGAGTGATGGAGTTGGGGGGGGGGGGGGTGGGGGGTGCTGGTGGGGGGACTTCACAGGTTATTGGAGAACTGGTTGGGTGATCGTAAGATAGTTGAGTTTTTTTAATAAGTCCCCAATATCTACCTTGATCCGTTAGAGGCTCCCCCTATCATTGAACAAGCTTAGTACTTGGATCCATGGGATCCACAAGTGTGTAGTTCAACATACTTGTGTCTTCCAAAATATCTAAGGCATATTTTCTTTATGAGATGACAATGCTATTATCAGACTGTATCACCTCAATGCCTCGAAAGTATTTCAGCTTCCCCAAATCCTTAATATGAAATGGACTTGATATATGTTGCTTAAGTTATGCAATACCTTCATGACAGTTACTTGTGATAATAATGTCATCAAATAAACAGTTAAAATGATATGTTTGTCATGAAAGTAATGCCTATAGAATACTGAATGATCAGCTTATGTTTGAATCATTCCAAATTGTTGGACGACAGTTCAAACACAACCAAACCATGCTCTACGAGACTTCTTGAGACCATAAAGAGATCAATGAAGTCGACAAAGAGATCGAATTGAAATCCAATTAAGAACAGAAGCTTGTGAAATGTTTATAAGGTAAAATTCTTCTAGTAGAACAACATACCTGAGGTAGAGGAAGAGTTGCAATCAGATCGATGAAAAAATCAGATTTTAAATATCTTCGAGCAATTTCTCCAGGATCCATTACAAGCTCACCCTTCCCAAATACCCTTGTATTTGGGGCAACATAAGCAGTCCGGAACTTAATGAACACATGCAATAGATAGAAAAAATCCGCTATAGTTCGGAAAATGGTGACAACAATTCGCAAATTCAAATCTGTTTTCACACAACTCGACTCTTTCGTCCCTTGTATGATGGGCAAAAAGAAATACAATGGATCAACAAACAGTGCCAGCAAGCATGATATAATAAAAATTCTATTCCACTGGATTACAAGGTCACTCCCCGGATCAAGTATTCGCTTCCTCCAGGACTCATGGTCCTCGGGATACACCTTCTTCGGCCTCCCAAACTTAAGAGTATCAGCGACTTTATATTTTCCATCAGAGTTTCAATGAGTTCAAATAATGGAGGTAGAATTTTTCGCTACGTTACGAAATGTCTGTATCCTCCCAAAAAAACTACTGTGTTTTCAACCAGAGTAGAACCTAAAAAATGCATAAATCAACTATGAGCTAAACAAGAAAGTCCTTGATTACAATACAACAACAACAGCAACAGCAACAACAACAACAACAACAACATACACAGTAAAATCCACAAGTGAAGTCTAAGGAGGGTACAGTGACCCTCGGCTCGAGTACATCAAATCAAAGTAGGTCCTTGACTATGATAAAACTAGGATAATTTGCCCTCATTGAACAACAAAATGAGCTTCACTCTATTCAGTAAAGAAATCAAAATACAAAATTGTACAATCGAGCTTATGTTCCAGGTCATATTAAGCAGAAACCAATATCTAGAGTCCAGAACAATAAAGAACAAAAAATAAGCACAAATCAACTACATGAGCTAAACAAGGAAGTCCTTGATTAAGACACAACAACAACAACAACAACATAGCTACTGAAATCCCACAAATGAGGTCCGGGAAGGGTATAGGGCACGCATACCTTACCTCTACCAGTTTCCAGAGGACCCTCAGCTCAAATACATCAAATCAAAGTAGGTCCTTGATCATGATAAAACTAGGAAAACTTGCCCGCGCTTTGCCCAGTCGACAAAACTCATTGAACTAACAAAATGATCTTCCAGCAAAGAAATCAAAACACAAAATTGCACAATCCAGCTTATGTTCCAATTCATATTTTGGAAAAGCAGAAATGAACACAAAATATCTCAACATCTAGCATCCAGAACAATCAAGAACCAAAAAAAATCCAATCTGTAAACACCCAAAGTTCTAATTTCTACAATATATCACCCAAAAAAACAAAAAAGATCTCATCTTTTTTCCAAATAACTACACAAGAATTCATCAAATCACATAAACTAAACCAAAAACAAAACAAAAAAATTTAAAAAATACCACATACCTTACAAACCTCTCCTTCTTCAGCTCCATTCCAAGAAGGGTAACCAAAAAAACAATCAAGAAAATGCTTTTTTTAACCCCCTTTACTCTTTCATCTCTTCTAAATGTGAACAGAAAACAAGTCTTCAGAAAAAAAAAAAAGTGGTCAGAAGGGAACAGTGAACTAAACTAAAAATACCCAAAAGGCCCTTTAATCAAGAAAAAAGATAAAAAAAATTATAAAAAACAAAAAACATTCTTGAAAGTATGTTTTGTAGTTAAGATTTGCAGAGTTCTGTAAAATTCTGATAAAATAAATAATTTTAGTGTGAAGAGGAAGAGTGAATTAGTGTGGTCAGTGATTGATATTTTAGATTTGGAAAATTTCAAAGTAATTAATTTATTTTAATAAATTAGTGTTAGTTGTTAGTATTAAATTATGGTGTTAATTAAGGTGCAGATGCAATTAGTCAAAAAATATTGACCAGAACAGGACTATATGTATATATAAAATTAATAAATTGCATTTTTTTAAAAAAAAAAAATCATGTGAAGTCATATTCATTTGTGGGTCCATGAAGAATTTTTTATTTTTTCAAAAAAAAAATGGATTATCTTATTGGAGGCATGGTTACTAGTGGACCTACTAATCTTTTCTTTGTTTATTCTTAATTTTCCCCATAATGAAAAAAGAAATGATTTGTTGGTGACGATCTATTAAATGATATTCATTATTTTTGAAAGGTGAAGTCATTTTTTGGAGCTTATGTGTCTATCAAAAGACAATTTCAATTTCTCTCTGTATTAGTCTATAATTTTTTGGAAATATATGTGACCGACTTTGTTTGAGCTTAAATTTTGTGATTTTAAAATTTATGTATGATTAAAAACGAATTAAGCATCATCTTGATTTTTGATATGTATTAGTTCATTTCATTTTTGTAAAAGCTACACTATAAGACATATTTTCATTATCATATATACTATTATTACTCGTACTTTCATATTACATATCTTACAATTAATTAAGAGTTTCTTATCATATATTGAAGAAAATACACTTAGATATACATGTATTTTTGCTGCAAAAAAATAGGAAGAGAGACGAACGGAATTCGTATGTATCTCATATGCATGTGGATCACACTAGGTACACTCTAGATACATGTATATGTATGTATCTGGAGTGATTTGCATGTATTTAGCTATCAAATATGAAAAAGTGGCGAGCAAGATAGGAGATAGACCAGCGAGATTGTCTATGCATCAAATGTACATGTGAGTCTATTTGGTTACAACTTGTCCATAACAAATTACTTTAATTTTCACCGCATGTATCTGAGATACATCTATCTGGAGACATCAAAAATTGATAAGATAAGTAATATTACGAACTAAAATATATCTAAATAATTAGCTTCTAAACTAGTGAATTTTATATAAGTTTCCCTTTGATTTTGGAATAAGTGTCATAGACTTTGTTTGAGCTCAAACTTTTTAGAAAATATTAAAGTTACATATACTCATATTTGGGCTCAAAACTTTTCACAATCCAAGCCCATACCCCTAATTTATTCCTATTTTTCAGCAGCAGTCCAACCCAAAAGTCCAAATCCAAGTTGCTATTATGTATGTTGGTGTTGTTATTGGAAAAAAAAAATCGAATCGAAAATTAAATCAAATTTTTATAAACTGGAATTCTTCGTATATAGAACTACAAAAGGAGATCAATAATTAGTTTATTCAAAATTGAGGGGATACTATATGATAGAATTTCTCAGTTATTGTATAATAATTATGCGTTACTAAAATGGTCAAATCTTATTGTCTCTTTTCATTGATTGTGTAACTATTTCTAAAGTAAAAATATATATAGTATCACGAAACGAAGAACGAATTAACGATAATTTCCGTCACTACCCATTAGTGGCTGAGATGGCATTCAAGTATCTTCAGCATCGATTTTAATAATCATAAAAAAATTATATATATATATATATATATAGATGATATATATAGAGATATACGAGAATATATATATATATTATTTTTTGAGGGAATAAAAGTGATCAAAAATCATGGTTTTATTAAAAAATCATTTTTCATTGATAGAAAGTTAGTTAACATAATTTCTAATCCTTAATAGTACTACCAACTTATTAGAATATTTTTTTTTTAATCTTATCATCTTAGCAAATTGACATATCATAAGTTTTGTACTTTGTACTTATAATATTTTTTTATTAAATCATTAACATATAACATTTAAAGTTTATTATAAAAGAAAGAACTTTCCTACTAAAAGATTATAAAATTTAACACCCCCCCCCCCCCCCCCCACCCCCCCCCCCCCCCTACACCAAGACACCCAAATTGTACCAAGATATAATCTAAAAAAAAATATTGAGTACTTATCTTCCAAACCAAATAAATATAATATAAGCATAATCTCATTGTGTTAGAATTTCGACGACATTTACATAGTGTAGATTATTACAACATAATGAAATTAAATTATGACTACATATTTACGCGCTTGAATAGATGTGTTTGAAATTGATAATAATTAATTGATATATTCAATTAAATATATCAATAAACATATTTTTTTTAATGTTTAAAATGACTAAAATAACATAAAGAATGAGTTAGGATTTTTCCCCCTTTTTTAAAAGGATATTTAGAACATTATAAAGATTTTAAGGATAAAATAGTAAAAAACTCAATAAAATATAACTTTTGATATATTTTAACTTATAAACACCTTTAATTTCGTCAAAACACATAAATAAATTTTTAAAAATATTCGTAAATTAATTTAATGAGCTTATACATTTATTGGAAAAAAATTTGTATTTTTCTCCTCTCTTTTTCTTCTTTTTATTTGTATGATCCTAACTTCCCATCACAAATTCATAAATGTAAACCAATCTTTTCATTGACAAGAAAATAGAAATCAAGATTTATCCTTTGGTACTATCGATTTATATTCAATTAATTAGATCCTTATCTTATCAAGGAGTATTGTAAATTTCTCTTTTCATTTTATGTGTTTTTGTTTGATCGGGTACATAATTTTATATAAAAAAATAATACAAAAATGTACAAATTGGTTGTTTAAAATAAATTATAGAGATTTTGTGACTATCGATACTTTATAAAAAGTAAAATAAAAAGTTTAAAGATGTACTGATTTTAAATATAGAAAAGTGTTTATTTGTGGAACAGACTTTTAAAAAATATACTCCCTCTATCCAAAAATATTTGTCATGTTGCGCTTATCGAAAGTCAAATTGACTAATATTTAAAGATAATTAGATCACATTAATTCAATATTTTAAATAAAAAAAATTAAATATTCTAAAACTATATGAAAAGTATTATACATTACAACTTTTTGCATATTAATATAATGAAAAAATGCATCTTAAAATGTTAGTTAAAATTTTTATAATTTGACTCTAAAAATAAAAACTATGACAAACAATATCGGACCGAGAGAATACGTCCCGTGGACTACAAGGAAAAGATAGAATCTCGCCCGGCAACAACAGCTAATTCAATAGCAGATGGCCTTGAAAAGAACCTTTCATATATCACATAAAATGAAATCAAGAAAGTAATATGCACCCTGAAATTCATATAATTTTGATCTTGAAAAACAAAAGTGATATATATGAATTTTTCTTCATTGTATCAAGTCTTTTGGCATATTATGTATAAAATAAAATATATATACTAACATAAGAGATAAGAAAATGACTAGAAACTAAGCATGCCAAGACCAAACTATTTTTGACTTAATGTTTTCATTGAATTGGTACAAAAATGAACCAACAGTTTCTGTTTTGTCCATACTTAGATAACCAAACTCAATTCGATATACAAAGCATTTCACGTTATCGTAATGTGTGAAAATTCATACTCTAAGAGATATAATACAAAAAATAAGTATTTGTGATCACTTTGCTGACTTGATAATTAAAAAATGAAGGCAAATTATAATATTTGAATGGTACAAAAATGCAAGTGTTTGAAATTTGAGACATACATCCAAAAGAGGTTCACAAGAAGAAGCAAAGTTTTGGAAAATTCTTAGTATATATAGTACATTATTATCTATTAGGATATGCTTTTAGTATGCCCCATTTTGAGTCATTTCCAAGAAATGGATAAGCATTTGAGGACCTCATCCAATTGTTTATGTCCCAAAATTTGTAGGTGTAGAGTCCTCTTAGATGTGAATTCAAAATTCGAATATTTAAGGTTCATATTTAAATTCTCTATGAATGTACTTATTTAGTGAAAATTTATCCATCGAACAAAGACGTTTCCATTCAGCATCATTAAAATTGTCATTATCACTCTCAATATCGATCTCATCAAAAAGAAAAAACCTAAACACAACTTAAGCCTCTAAGTCTCTAAGGCAACAAAAAGAACTAACTTTTTGGTGTACAACTAGTCCAATGGTTAAGCACTTTCACCATCAACTAGCCTACAACTTTTGAGCCACACCAGGATAAGTGAGAACGTTATTGATACTGCGGATGGAGTGGGGAAAAGAAGAAAAACTACAATAGCATTTGGAACATGATATTAGGAAAAACAACAAGGTTCAAATAAGCCATCTATATATTTTTAACCCAAAAAATGTAGCACTATCACCTTGATAATCCAGTAACTACACTATGTATAACTTGCCTAGACAAGTCATATAAGAGCAACTATGAACCAAGAAATTTTGCTAAATTTAGTAACACTCCCTAGAGGGCTAAGAAAATGGAAATTTGCTTAAAACTAAAAACTAATGTTTCTTTCAACTGTTTCTTTCAACTGTTTCTTTTGGATGGCCTCTGTAATCTATGAACTTCTGTCTATACAAAGGATGCATGATTCTTAACTATGGAGAGATCTTCGACAGAGGCGAGTTGATGGACCGGTGACTTGGGTGGTAGCTGCATTGCTGTAGAAGCTGCTGAAAGGCCTTGAAGCATTTTTATAACTTCAGCTGGATCATCAAGATAGTACTTAGCCATACTCGGTTTCTGCCCGACGGTGCAGGCAAAGACTTCTGCATTATCAGGCAGAGAACTGTTGTCTAAAGAACTTGCAATGCTCTCAAACATGTCTTCATCTGATCTGTCATCACCTATGCACAACACGAAATCGGGTGACTTCCCTTTGCTTTTCATCGATGCCAAGAGGCTTTGAAACACCAGACCTTTGCTTACATCCTGCAATAGATTATTACACACTTGCATGATGAGTTTGCATTCAATTGAAAGATCATTGTATTAGGAGTTGAGTTTCCATACCTGTGGTTTCACCTCGACAATGTGCTGGCCTCGTTTAACGACCACAGGCTCGTTAGCGAGTACGCTCTCAAGGTGATCGAGAAGCTCTTTAGCCTGCCAAATGCCAAAGTCAGGATCAGCTTCAAGATGATGCCACACTACTGCACTTTCCTTCTGCTCTATCGATGAACCATCTGTTGCCTCGGTGTACTTCTTCATAATAGGTAACACCACTTTTTTCCACTCAGTGTCTGCAGGTACCAGACGAGATTCCCAATCGGAATTCTTGCTCCACCTTAACGAAATACAAAGCAAATGAGAAAACGAATAACATTACAAAGATAAAAATATAATCTTGAATTATATAATGTCTTACCTAGTGAAGTAACCATGCTCTGCTGATAAGCCAAGTTCTGTACACGGAGAAAACCACTTGCTGAGCGTATCCGTTCCCCTGCCACTCACAATAAACACGATGTTCTTTGGATCACTGCATAAACCATTCAGAATTGAGATGACTTCTTGACTTGGGGCTTTGTCCACTTTATCCTCTGGTAACATAGTACCATCATAGTCGAGTAGGATGAGCCTGCTGTTTGTCAATTTATAAGAAGAGACGATATGGGCTACCGAAAGCTTCTTGAAATTCGGCCCAAGCGCAACAACCCTGAAGCCAAGACCAAGGCCAATACCCCAACATCTCTTGTGATAATGATCTTCACAAGCTCTCTTAAGATCTTGATCGAAACTCCTCGCCCAATATGCAACGTCATGAGAAGAAACATATCTATAGTGCTTCTCATGACGCAATTCTTTCTCCCTATCATTCATCATGGCTCCTGAAGTCATACCAGTGGCTACACTTTCAATGTCCCATGGATTGACTCTGATGGCACCGCTGAGAGACGGGGAGCAGCCGATGAACTCAGAAACAACAATCATACTCTTTCGTCGTCCTCCATTAAAACCTGGACCCAAGGCCTTATCCAAATTACTGTTGCTCTCCCTAGAAACTGTATACTCATAAGGCACCAAATTCATTCCATCTCTAACAGCATTAACAACAACACACTCAGAAATCGCATAGTGAGCTATCTTGTCCTGCGTAGAAACTGGACCGTTAATACAGACAATCGGTTCATACCCCGGTTTACCATATTTCGTATTGATCTCACTGGCAATATTCTTGACCTCTTCTTCAACCTCTCTGATATCATTTCCTCTACTTCTCGGAGGGTTAGTAATCTGAACCAACACTACCCTTCCCCTCAACGACGGTGATTGCTCAAGAAGATGTCCCATCGCTAAAAACTTCAGACCAATCCCTTTAAACACATCCATATCATCGATACCTAACAACACAATTTTCCCCTCATACTTCTCACTTTCTCTTCAATTCCTTCCGCCTTCTTCCGCTGTTATCAGGCCAAGAAATACATTTGGATCTGCCCCTTTGATAGCCAACGGAAGATTTAGAATAGTCACAGGTCTACAAAAAGTCGATACCATGTACCCCCCTTTTCGACTGATAATCCAAACCTAACATCCTACTACAACATGACAAGAAATGTCTAGCATAATCAAATGTCTGAAAACCAACAAGATCACAATTCAACAAAGCCCTTAAAATCTCATCCCTAACAGGCAATGTTCGATAAATTTCAGACGACGGGAAAGGACTATGAAGGAAAAACCCAACTTTTATCCTACTATACTTTTTCCTCAACATAGTAGGCAAAATCATAAGATGATAATCTTGAATCCAAACATAATCATCATCAGGATTAATCACCTCATAAACTTTATCAGCAAAAATCTTGTTTGCTGATACATAAGCCAACCAATTAGACCTATCAAATCTTACACCATGACTAGATGTTAAAGGCAACATGTAATGAAACAAAGGCCATAAATAATGCTTACAAAAGCCATGGTAATACTTGTTTATCAAATCTAATGACAAGAAAGTTGGTACACACCTAAATTTCTCCCATAAGAAATTAGCAACTTCTTCTTGATCATTCAATTCAACATCAGCTTTTAAACAACCAACATAAACAATCTCCAAATCTGGTGACAAACCATCTTTCAGCTGCAAAATCAATGTATCTAAAGCATATCTGTCCCATTCAAAACACCATTTTTCCCCCTCTTTTTCATCTTTACAAAAAGCTTTCACTGGTAACTGATTTGCTACAATGATCCTTCTACTCCCATTTTTCACACCAGGTGAAACTTCCCCCTTCTCTTCTTCTCCTCCTCCTCCACCAAAATCTGTTATAATCCCTGGAACATTCATCAACTTTGGGATTCGAGCCCGATCAGTAACAGAACAGTCATCAAGATTAAGCAGATTGAAACAAGATCTTGACAACATAATCACAACACACAAAAAAATAACTTGGATATCAAAAATCAACACTTTTTAATTATAAAGTTCAAAACTTTACACCATAAACAGAGCAAACACCAAAGATTCTTGAATTTTCAAATGATGAAACCAAAAGGGTAGTTCCAAAAACAAGTAAAAAACACACAACACACATAAAAAAAAAAACACAAAATCAAGAACTTGGGTATTCAAAAAAAATGACTTTTTAAAGATAAAAGTTTAGAGCTTTATACCATTTTTAGACCAAATAAACACAGCAAACTCCAATGGATTCTTGAAAATTCAAATGGGTGTTTTTTTTTTTTTTGCTTCTTTTTTTTTTTTATCGATGGGTGTTACAAATGAAGAGTTTATACTTGATTAAAAACCAAAAACTACTATATAGAAGTTTCATGGAGAAACCAAATATGGAAAGTTAATCAAAACTTAATTAACCCCCTTATATATATAATGTATATATTATATATAATAAAATATAAATCTCTATATTTACATATTTTCTACAACAAGGAATTTGGTGTGATTGAGGATAAGACGAAGGGAACAAACCACTTTTACAATTTACACCACTCTGGGTTCTACGTAAATGGGTTTTTTGGAATGTTGAGATGTTTGTGGTGGTGGGGTAGGGGGTAAAAGGGGGGGTTTAGTGGGGGGTAGGGGTAATGTGGGGTGGGTGGGGATAACGATAACTAATGCATGTGCCAAGATTTGAATTTTTATTACTTTTTGATGGTCGAGATTTGACAGATCATATATATATATATATTTTTCTTAATTAAAAAAAAAAAAAAAAGAGATCCTTTTTTATAAAAAAATAAATTTATTTCCTTATAATCTATTTGGTGAGTTGTAACGCCTTTATCTCTCTAGAAAATCTTTATTTTCTCTCACTATATCTATAGTGTATAATTATATGTTTAAGAGGTCAATATGTATGTAAAAATTTAATGTGGAGTAGGGGGGTGGGGGGTGGTTTTTATTATAAGATTATATATTAGGTCACATGTTAGATAACGTGGTCTTTTTATACACGAAGTTTACTTGTGGTGCTAATTGGTCTAAAATTTTAATACTATGATTCTTTTTCTATCTTGGGAATAAAATAATATGTATTTTAATAAATTTTCAATATTTGGAAGAAAGAAAAAAAAGGAAGGAAAAGGAAAAATATGGAGAAAATTATTTGTTTGAAAACAATGAGGATTATGATTTATAAAAAATGAGGATTATAATTTATAACTTTAATATTTGAGGAAGTTTGAGGTTATTTTGAGAAACTAAATATATTGCGATTTAATTCAAAAGTTTGAAAATTGATGGGAGATTTGTGTTAATAATGAAAAAAAATGAAAAAGGATAAAGTAGTTACAATGTAGCTAGTAAAGGAGAATCGGTGGCTTTGTCGAGTCTCATTTGTCTGTTATAGATATTTTGTCGTTTATAATTTTAAAAAATAAATTTAAAAGTTAGCGTGCGACACGTTGTTTGTGTCAGTTGGCTTGCGACACGTTGTTTGTGTCAGTTGTCAGAGAATATTCGAAAAAAAGTAAAAATATCGTGATGTTATAACTCCTTGCAATTATCATTTTATGGGGTTATATAGCGACAAATAATAATAATTACAGGTAATAAAGTTGCTTTGTGGAATCTCACTTGTCTATTTTGGTGTACTATTTTTAATATTTTTAGAATATAAGTTTTGAATTTCAAATTTGAATAAAGATAATAATATTAGCGCACTATCATCATATTTTAGTGTCGTTAAAAATTGTTTGGAGAAAATAATCATTTATTAAGATAGTACAGGCCAATCGGTTGCTTTGTGAGTCTTATATGTCTGTTTCTGACTAATGGTGTGTTAGAAACAATTTTTAAAATAAATTTTGAAAAATTGACTGCGACACTGTTTGAGTCCAGTTGTCAGAGAAAAATTTGAAAGAGTTAAAACGTAGTTATGTTATAAACTCCTTGTCAACTCTCGTTTATGGAATGGTTTAACGCACTACCATCATATGTTAGTGTGGTTAAAAATTATTTGGAGAAAATAATCATTTATTTAGCTAGTAAAGGATAATCGGTGGTTTTGTCGAGTTTGATAGGTCTGTTGTGGCTATATTGTCGTTTACAAATTTGAAAATTGGTGTGCACACGTGTTTGAGTCAGTTGTAAGAGAATATTCCAAAAGAATAAAAATATCGTGATGTTATAACTCCTTGCAACTCTCGTTTTATGAGATTATATAGCGACAAATAATAATCATTACACGTAATAAAATACAAATAGTTGCTTTGTGGAATTTCACGTGTCTATTTTGATTGTATTATCTTTAATATTTACAAAATTAAATTTTGAAAATTGACGTGCGGCACGTGTTTGAGTCAGTTGTCAGAGAAAAATCGAAAAGAGTAAAAATATGGTGATGTTATAACTCCTTGCAATTATTATTTTACGGGATCATATAGCGACAAATAATCAAAAAATATACATTCCTAAAATACATTGGTTTTCTTATTGGTTGCTTTGTGGAATCTCACCTGTCCAATTTGATTGTATTGTCTTTAATATTTAATTAAAAATAAGTTTAGAATTTCAAATTTGAATAAATTAATGTTAACGCACTGTCATTATATTTTAGTGTGGTTAAAAATTGTTTGGAGAAAATAATCATTTATTTAGCTAGTAAAGGATAATTGGTGGCTTTGTCGAGTTTGATATGTCTGTTGTGGCTATATTATCGTTCACAATTTAAAAAAATAGATTTTGAGGAATAAAGTTCATCAAAAATTCATGTTTTAATGTTTGAGGAAGTTTGAGGTTATTTTGAGAAACTAAATATATTGCGATCTAATTCAAAAAATTTCAAAAAATAAAGTTTAAAATTGGCGTGCGCGATCTGTGTTAATAATGAAATAAAAAGGAAAAAAGGATTAAGTAGTTATAACGTAACTAGTAAAGGACAATCTATGGCTTTGTCGAGTTTGATCTGTCTGTTATAGGTATTTTGTCATTTATAATTTTAAAAAAATAACTTTGAAAGTTGGCATGCGACACGTTGTTTGTGTCAGTAGGCGTGTGACACGTTATAAGTGTCAGTTGTCAGAGAATATTCGAAAAGGGTAAAAATATCGTAATGTTATAACTCTTTGCAATTCTTGTTTTATGGGGTTATATGGCCACAAATAATAATAATTATAGGGGTTATAAGTATTGAATATCAAATTTGAATAAAGATAATAATGTTAGCACACTATCATCATATTTTAGTGTGGTTAAAAATAATTTGGAGAAAATAATCATTTATTGAGCTAGTAAAGGACAATCAGTGGTTGGTCGAGCCTATATAGATCTGTTTGGCTATCGGTCGTTTAAAATTTTTAAAATAAAATTTGAAAATAGACGTGCGCACGTATTGATTCAGTGCATAGCTATTCGAAAGAGTAAAATCAAGTGATGTTTATACTCCTTGCAACTCTCATTTTAATTGTTGAACCCACTATTAGCAATATTTTAGTGGTGGTCAAAAATTTATTTGGAGAAAATATTATTTATTAAGCTAGTAAAGGAAATACTCGTGGCTTTGTCGAGTCGATAGGTCTGTTGTGGCATAATTGTCGTTTACCATTACAATATAAATTTTGAAAGACGTGCGATACTGTTGATTCGTTGTCAAGACTATTTGAAAGAATAAAATATGTAGTTTATAACTCCTGCACCCCCTGTTTTATTGGATTATATAGAGACAAATAAAAGTAATTACAGGTAATAAAATTACAACTGTGGCTTGTTGAATCCCTATCTCACCTGTCTATTTTGATTGTATTATCTTTAATATTTTACAAAATTAAATTTTGAAAATTACTGTGCGACATGTGTGTGAGTCAGTTATCAAAGAATATTCAAAAAGAGTAAAAATATAATGATGTTATAACTCATTGCAATTCTCATTTTCTGGGATCATATAGCGACAAATTAATAATTACAGATAATAAAATACAATTGATTGCTTTGTGGAATCTCACATGTCCATTTTAATTGTATTGTCTTTAATATTTTAAAAAAATAAATTTAGTATTTCAAATTTGAATAAAGATAATGTTGACGCACTATCATCGTATTTTAGTGTGATTAAAAATTATTTGGAGAAAATAATTATTTATTTAGCTAGTAAATGCCACTCGTGGCTATTTGTCGAGTTTGATATGTCTGTTGTGGCTATAATGTCGTTTACAACTTTAAAAAATAAATTTTGAGGAATAAAATTCATCAAAAATTCATGTTTTAATGTTTGAGGTTATTTTGGGAAACTATATATATTGCGATCTAATTCAAAAAAAATTTAAAAACAAATTTTGAAAATTGACGTGCGATCCGTGTTAATAATAATAAAAAAAGACAAAAGGTTAAAGTAGTTACAATGTAGATAATGGACAATCGGTGGCTCTGTCAAGTTTGATTTGTCTGTTGTGCCTATATTGTCGTTTATAATTTTAAAAAATAAAATTTGAAAGTTGGTGTGCAACATGTTGTTTGTGTCAGTTGTCAGAGAATATTCGAAAAGAGTAAAAATATCGTGATGTTTTAACTCCTTGCAATTCTCTTTTTATGGAGTTATATAGCGACAAATAATATATTCTGGTAATTAAGGTTTGCTTTGGTATCTCACCTGTCATTTTGGTGTCACTTTTTAATATTTTTAGAAAATAAGTTTTGAATTCCAAATTTGAATAAAGATAATAATATTAGCGCACTATCATCATGTTTTAGTGTGGTTAAAAACTGTTTGGAGAAAATAATCATTTATTTAGCTAGTAAAGGACAATTGGTGGCTTTGTTGAATCTGGTATGTCTGTTCTGACTATTGTGGTTTACAATTTAAAAAAATAAATTTTGAAAATTGACGTGTGACACGTGTTTGAGTCATTTGTCAGAGAAAATTCGAAAAGAGTAAAAATCTAGTGATGTTATAACTCCTTGCAACTCTCCTTTTATGGGTTAACGCACTACTATCATATTTTAGTGTGGTTAATTTATTTAGCTAGTAAAGGATAATCGGTGATTTTGTCAAGTTTGATAGGTCTGTTGTGGCTATATTGTCGTATACAATTTTAAAAATAAATTTTAAAAATTGGTGTGCACACGTGTTTGAGTCAGTTGTAAGAGAATATTCCAAAAGAATAAAAATATTGTGATGTTATAACTCCTTGCAACTCTCGTTTTATTGAGATGATAATCACGATACCTAAGAATAATTACCGTAATAACTCCAAATAAATTGAACTTTTGGAATTTTAACATGTCTTTGTGGGTTGTATTGTCTTTAATATTTTTCAAAAATAAATTTTAAAAATTAACGTGCGACACGTGTTTGAGTCAGTTGTCACAGAATAATCGAAAACATTAAAAATATGGTGATGTATAACTCCTTGCAATTATTGTTTTACGAGATCATATAGCGACAAATAATAATAATTACATGTAATAAAATACAATTGGTGGCTTTGTGGAATCTCACCTGTCCATTTTGATTGTATTGTCTTTAATATTTTTTAAAAATAAGTTTAGAATTTCAAATTTGAATAAAGATAATGTTAACGCACTATCATCATATTTTAGTGTTGTTAAAAATTGTTTGGAGAAAATAATCATTTATTTAGCTAGTAAAGGACAATCGGTGTCTTTGTCGAGTTTGATATGTCTGTTGTAGCTATATTGTCGTTCACAATTTTAAAAATTAGATTTTTAGGAATAAAGTTCATCAAAAAATTCATGTTTTGATGTTTGAGGAAGTTTGAGGTTATTTTGAGAAACTAAATATATTGCGATCTAATTCAAAAAATTTTAAAAAATAAAGTTTAAAAATTGGCGTGCGATCCGTGTTAATAATGAAACAAAAAGGATAAAGTAGCTATAACATAGCTAGTAAAGGACACTCTAGGGCTTTGTCGAGTTTGATCTGTCTGTTATAGGTATTTTGTAATTTATAATTTTAAAAAATAAATTTGAAAGTTGTCATGCGACATGTTGTTTGTGTCAGTAGGCGTGCGACACGTTATTAGTGTCAGTTGTCAAAGAATATTCGAAAAGGGTAAAAATATTGTAATGTTATAACTCCTTGCAATTCTCATTTTATGGGGTTATATAGCCACAAAGGGGTTATAAGTTTTGAATATCAAATTTGAATAAAGATAATAATGTTAGCGCACTATCATCATATTTTAGTGTGGTTAAAAATAATGTGGAGAAAATAATCATTTATTGAGCAAGTAAAGGACAATCTGTGGTTTTGCCGAGCTTGATATGTCTATTGTGGCTATATTGTCGTTTCAATTTTAAAAATAGAGTTTGAAAATTGACGTGCGACACGTGTTTGAGTCAGTTGTCAGAGAATATTCGAAAAGAGTAAAAATCAAGTGATGTTATAACTCCTTGCAACTCTCATTTTATGGGTTGACACACTATTAGCATATTTTAGTGTGGTTAAAATTATTTGGAGAAAATAATTATTTATTAAGCTAGTAAAGGATAATCGGTGGCTTTGTCGAGTCTGATATGTCTGTTGTGGCTATATTGTCGTTTACAATTTTAAAAAATAAATTTTGAAATTGGCGTGCGATACATGTTTGAGTCAGTTGTCAGAGAATATTTGAAAAGAATAAAAATATCGTGATATTATAACTCCTTGCAACTCTCGTTTTATGGGATTATATAGAGACAAATAAAAGAAATTATAGGTAATAAAATACAACTAGTTGCTTGGTTGAATCTCACCTGTCTATTTTGATTGTGTTATCTTTAATATTTTACAAAATTAAATTTTGAAAATTATCGTGCGACACTTGTGTGAGTCAGTTGTCAAAGAACATTCGAAAAGAGTAACAATATCGTAATGTTATAACTCATTGCAATTCTCATTTTCTGGGATCATATAGCGACAAATTAATAATTACAGATAATAAAATACATTGATTGCTTTGTAGAATCTCACATGTCCATTTTAATTGTATTGTCTTTAATAATTTTAAAAAAATAAATTTAGTGTTTCAAATTTGAATAAAGATAATGTTGATGCACTATCATCGTATTTTAGTGTGGTTAAAAATTATTTGGAGAAAATAATTATTTATTTAGCTAGTAAAGGACAATCGGTGGCTTTGTCGAGTTTGATATGTCTGTTGTGGCTATATTGTCGTTTACAACTTTAAAAAATAAATTTTGAGGAATAAAGTTCATCAAAAATTCATGTTTTAATGTTTGAGGAAGTTTGAGGTTATTTGGGAAACTATATATAGTGCGATCTAATTCAAAAAAAAATTAAAAATAAATTTTGAAAATTGGTGTGCGATCTGTGTTAATAATAATAATAAAAATAAGGATAAAGTAGTTACAATGTAGCTAATGGACAATCGGTGGCTCTGTCGAGTTTGATTTGTCTGTTGTGGCAATATTGTCGTTTATAATTTTAAAAAATAAAATTTGAAAGTTGGTGTGCGACACGTTGTCTGTATCAGTTGGCGTGCAACACGTTATTTGTATCAGTTGTCAGAGAATATTCGAAAAGGGTAAAAATATTGTGATGTTATAACTCTTTGGAATTCTCGTTTTATGGGGTTATATAGCGACAAATAATAATAATTGTAGGTAATAAAATTGCTTTGTGGAATCTCACTTGTCTATTTTGGTCGTACTATTTTTAATATTTTTAGGAAATAAGTTTTGAATTTCAAATTTGAATAAAGATAATAATATTAGCGCACAATCATCATGTTTTAGTGTGGTTAAAAATTATTTGGAGAAAATAATCATTTATTTAGCTAGTAAAGGACAATCGGTGGTTTTGTTTAGTCTGATATGTCTATTCTGACTATATTGTGGTTTACAATTTTAAAAAATAAATTTTAAACATTGACATGTGACACGTGTTTGATTCAGTTGTCAGAAAAAATTAGAAAAGAGTAAAAATCTAGTGATGTTATAACTCCTTGCAACTCTCGTTTTATGGGTTAACTCACTATCATCATATTTTAGTGTGGTTAAAAATTATTTGGAGAAAATAATACTTATTTAGTAAGTAAAGGATAATCGGTGGCTTGGTCGAGTTTAATATGTTTGTTGTGGCTATATTGTCGTTTACAATTTTAAAAAATAAATTTTAAAAGTTGGTGTGCACACGAGTTGAGTCAGTTGTAAGAGAACATTTCAAAAGAATAAAAATATTGTGATGTTATAACTCCTTGCAACTCTCGTTTTATGAGATTGTATAGCGACACATAATAATAATTACATGTAATAAAATACAAATAATTGCTTTGTGGAATTTCACTTGTCTATTTTGGTTGTATTGTCTTTAATATTTTTCAAAAATAAATTTTAAAAAT
This sequence comes from Solanum habrochaites, assembly GCA_027704765.1. Classification (NCBI taxonomy): domain Eukaryota; kingdom Viridiplantae; phylum Streptophyta; class Magnoliopsida; order Solanales; family Solanaceae; genus Solanum; species Solanum habrochaites. The sequence continues at coordinate 1,479,092 of JAKWJA010002495.1, read as the reverse complement.
TGACGTGCGACATGTGTTTGAGTCAGTTGTCAGATAATAATCGAAAACATTAAAAATATGTTGATTATAACTCCTGCATTATTGTTTTTTACGATATCCATATACGAAAAAATAATAATATTACATGGTAATAAATACAATTGGTGGGCTTTGTTATCCTCACCTTCCTTTTTGATGTATGTCTTTATATTTTTTAAACAATAAGTTTCGAATTTCAATTTGAGCTAAGATAATGTTTTAACACCCGCACTATCATCATATTTTAGTGTTGTTAAAAATTGTTTGGAGAAATATCATTTATTAGCTAGAAGACAATCGGTGTCTTGTCGAGTTTTCATATGTCGTTGTAAGCTATAAATTGGTCGGTCAATTTTAAAAATTAGATTTTTAGGAATAAGTTCATCAAAAATTCATTTTTTGATGTTTTGGGAAGTTTGATGGTTATTTTGAGAAACTAAATATATTGCGATCTAATTCAAAAAAAATTAAAAAGTAAAGTTTAAAAATTGGCGTGCGCGATCCGTGTTAATAATGAAACAAAAAGAACAAAGGATAAAGTAGTTATAACGTAGTAGCTAGTAAAGGACAATCTATGGCTTTGTCGAGTTTGATCTGTCTGTTATAGGTATTTTGTAATTTATAATTTTAAAAATTAAATTTGAAAGTTGGCATGCGACATGTTGTTTGTGTCAGTAGGCGTGCGACACGTTATTAGTGTCAGTTGTCAGAGAATATTCGAAAAGGGTAAAAATATCGTAATGTTATAACTCCTTGCGATTCTCGTTTTATGGGGTTATATAGCCCCAACATAACATTAACGGTATTAAATGCATGGTTTTGCTTTGTGGACTTCACTGTCCCAATTTGATTGATAGTCTTTAATATTTTAAAAAAATAAGTTTAGAATTTCAAATTTGAATAAAGATAATGTTAACGAACTATCATTATTTTTTTGTATGGTTAAAATTTGTTTGGAGAAAATAATAATTTATTTAGCTAGTAAAGGACAATCAGTGGCTTTGTCGAGTCTGATATGTGTGTTGTGGCTATATTGTCGTTTACAATTTTAAAATTTGACGTGCGACACGTGTTTAAGTCAGTTGTCAGAGAATACTCGAAAAGAGTAAAAATCTAGTGATGTTATAGCTCCTTGCAACTCTCGTTTTATGAGTTAACGCACTATCATCATACTTAAGTGTAGTTAAAAATTGTTTGGTGAAAGTAATCATTTATTTAGCTAGTAAAGGACAATCGAGGCTTTGTCGAATCTGATATGTCTGTTGTGGCTATATTGTCATTTACAATTTTAAAAAATAAATTTTGAAAATTGATGTGCGACACGTGTTTGATTCAGTTGTTAGAGAATTCAAAGATACAAAATATGGTGAGTATAACTCCTTGCCGCGCTCAGTTTTATTATGGGATTATATGCACATAATAATAATTACAGTTAATAAAATACAACTAGTTGCTTTGTCGAATCTCACATGTCTATTTTGGTTGTATTGTATTTAATATTTTACAAAAAAATAATAATTGAAAACTGGCGTGCGACATGTGTTTGAGTCAGTTGTTAGAGAATATTTGAAAAGAGTAAAATATCGTTATGTTATAACTCCTTGCAGTTCTCGTTTTGTGGGATCATATAGCGACAAATAATAATAATAATTCAGGTAATAAAATACAATTTGTTGCTTTGTAAAATCTCACTTGTCCATTTTGATTATATTGTCTTTGATATTTTAAAAAAATAAATTTAGAATTTTAAATTTGAATAAAGATAATGTTAACGCACTATAATCATATTTTAGTGTGATTAAAAATTATTTGGAGAAAATAATCATATTACAATTTTACTTATAAATGATCAAAAGAAAACGAAGGTTGATTGCTTTGTTACTAAATAACAATTGGTTGTTTAATTTGTCAAATTCAATCCGCCTAGTTTATTTGAGTCAGGTGTCAGAAAATATGTTAAAAGAGTAAAAATATCGTGATGTTACTCTTGTCATTCTCGTTTTATGTGGTTCTATAGCGACAAAATAATAATAATTACAGGTAATAAAATACAACTAGTTACTTTGTGGAATCTCACCTGTCTATTTTTGTTGTATTGTCTTTAATAGTTTACAAAAAAAAAGAATTTAAAAATTGGCGTGCGACACGTGTTTGAGTCAGATAATATTTGAAAAGAGTAAAAATATTGTGAAGTTATAACTCCTTGCAATTCTCGTTTGATTGGATTATATAGTGACAAACAATAATAATTACAGACAATAAAATACAACTGATTGCTTTGTGGTCACCTGTCTATTTTGATTGTATTGTCTTTAATACTTTTAAAAAATAAGTTTAGAATTTCAAATTTGAATAAAGATAATGTCAACGCACTTATCATCATATTTTAGTGTGGTTAAAAATATTTTGAAGAAAACAATCATATTAAAATTTTACTTAATAAATGATCAAAAGAAAACAAGGTTGGTAGCTTTGCTACAAAATAACAATTGGTCGTTTAATTTGTCGAATTTAATCCGCCTAATTTATTTGAGTCAGTTATCAGAAAATATTTTAAGAAAGTAAAAATATCATGATGTTACTCTTGCCATTCTTGTTTTATGGGGTTATATAGCGTCAAAATAATAATAATTACAGGTAATAAAATAGAGCTGGTTGCTTTATGGAATATCACCTGTCTTAAAATTATAAATTTGAATAAAAATAATGTTAACGCACTATCATTATATTTTAGTGTGATTAAAAATTGATTGGAGAAAATAATCATGTTACAATTTTACTTGATAAATGATTAAAAGAAAACAAGGTTGGTAGCTTTGCTACTGAATAATAATTGGTTGTTTAATTTGTCGAATTCACTCCACCTAATTTATTTGTATTTTTATAATTTAAAAAAAAAAACAAATTTCAAATATTGAATAAAACACATATTTGGGTGTAATCATAGTGTTAGGGTAAGCTTTTAGAGATTATCTGAAGAAATAATATATTACGAATATCTAAAAAACTTATAATGATAAAGAAAAAGTTAGAAATTGATTTACTTTATTAGATCAATTTAGTACAAAAAATAAATCAAATTTTGATTAATAGTTCCAAAATTCTCCCAACTTATTGTTGATAATATATATTTTAATTATTATTTTTGATCTCATGCATAAAAATATAATTGCAAAGGAGTTGCGTATTGGCTTATGATATTTATCTTATTATTTGTTTTTATTATATTAGAAGGAAAAGAAATACAAAAATTTGTAACTTGAATATGACTTATCTCTTATTTGTTTGGCATTAAACATTAATCAAAACTTTGTTCTTAAAAACAAATATTTCACCAAAAATGATTTTTTTCCCCTTTCTTAACATGCTATTTGAACTTAAATATAAACATCGTCGTTAGTCTATTTAATTGTGCATAATATAAAATGATATACATGTGAATATTAGTCTATAACATAGATGAAAGTCTTAAAAATAATTGTGATTCAAATCTTATTATTACCTTTTTTTTAAAAAAAAAAGAAGAAGAAGATATAATTAAGTTAAAATTGTAATTATTATTTTTGGGATAATTCTAGTTATTATACATTAGTAAGCAAAACATTTTCATGTTTTATAGGCTTATAAATTTTTTATTTTTGTACCAGTTAATTAGTAAGTTTGAAGTGTAACGAAATTTGAGGTACCGCACAAAAAAGAGTTGGTAAACAAATTGTATCAAATCATTCATTAGTTTACATTCGTATTTTTCTCCTACAGTTTTCGTCATATTCACATGTCAATATTTATATTATTTTAGAACATTAATACTATGAGATACACGTGTTCAAGAACCAATAAAAAATTAAAGTGTGAATTGATCCAAATTAAAGTATAACATAAACTTATTTAAAAAATTGTAGTTTAAAGATACTTCACGTTTCATTTCACTCAATAGATAGATATTTAAATACATTTCACTTATTAATGTGACAGTAATCATCCACGCTTGATTTGAAATACAATTGTTTATTCCTCGTTATTTACACCAATTGAATAAATGCATACTGTGTGACTTCACAAACACTATTAACACTAAATCACGTATAAATCCAAACTTTTTTCAGTAAAAAAATTAATAAGGATAAAATACATTGCACTTTTGACCATCCACTAATAATACATATTGCACAACTTCACCAGCAATATCACTAGAGCACATTTGAAAATTAATAGGAAAAGTAAAGTGTTTTTGATTATATATATAATATTATTTTTTGATGAAATGCGTATACATGTATATAAATATTAAATAATTTTTGTTAGAGAACGTTTTATTCGTGTAATCTATCCTGACTCTAATATACACCTTGTTAAAGAAATAAATTTTATAACGTCTAATTTTAAATATGTTAGACTTCGGTTTAAGAAAAAGTTATTAAAATATAGTAAATAATATTTTAATAAAGGGAAAATAATAAATAAATAATAGCAACACGTTTTGAAGGGGACCTTTTGGGTTTTTAACAGCTGTGACAAATCGACACTGTGAATTTATTAAAGAAATAGAACAGCTGGTTAGGCGTGTAATGTCGACAAAATTATTTCTCCATCTTTCATTTCGAGATTCAATCAAAAAAAAAATTAATTATATTTTCTTAAAAAATATTTTGAATTGTTAAAAATTACTATATATCTTAGAATGATATTATAAGATCTGCCTATATTTTAACTTTTCAAAATAAATCATTAATACAGGGTGTAGTGTACTAGTGAGAGTGTTTCATCCTTAATTAAAAAGTCTCGAGTTAGAGCTTTAGGTATGATGAAAATCACATTGAGAACACCGCCCTCAAATAGGCGCTGTAATGTGTGATTCGAATTTAGTCGGGACTCGAATGTTGGCTCCGAATACTTAGTGGAATACCCCCCCCCCCCCCCAAAAAAAAAAACTCTTCGAAATAATGTTCCTGTCTCCACGGTTAAAGGTAAGGTTTGGAACACTTAACTCTTTCGAAATAATTTTTCTATTCTATAATCAACTGAGATAAAAATTGTGTATATCTTATTCTCTTTAACCCATATTTATCGAATTATTCTTTAATACGTTTATTATTATTTATATAAATGCACAGTCGATAAATGGAATATTTTGTGTACTATTTGTCAAGAGTACACTATAGTACATATCCGTTGGGAAAATTTACTACCATAAATTCAAAATAATTATTTTTTAAGATTTCGAGACAATCTTTTAAGAAGGATCATTTAAGTTCGTTAATTCCAAGAGTTTTTTTTTACTATAATTATTTTTTAAAAAATATTATTACATTATTAATTTTTAAAACGATGTCTTTTTTATCAAATTAAATTAGTTATAACAATACTTATTTTGAACCTGATTTTTTTAAGACATAATTTAATTTGGGTCAAATTAATTAATAAAATATACCTATGTTGAGCCGGAGTACTATTATTTTATCACATGTTTCAATAGCAAAAAACCTACAATATAGATTAGACTTTCATTTAGCTATACATTAAATCGACATTTATTTTAGATCAAATTAATTTGGTTGATATAATACCGATTATGAGATGAAGAAAACATTATAGCTCACGTGTTTAATAGCCAAAAACCTACCCTAATATTTAAATAAAATTGTTTATATTTAACTTCTGATTTTTTATTTAGTGTTTGATATTTATCGTGAACTTCAATTAAATTATATTTTATATTATGAAGTTTCCTTTTGGAAACAGAGCTCTCTACTAAAAATAACTTTAAAATACCTCGAACTCAAAATCTTTTATTAAAAATAAAATAAAATAAAAAATACTATATTCTATCATAATCAAAAGTGGAACTTAAATTAGGGTAATAATTATTTATTTTTATTTTTATTTATTCAGTTTAGATTTTACAACCAAAATGATGATAAGTGTGAAATATTATACTTGTATTAATTTATTCATAATTTTATATCGCAAAAAAAAATTTGGTGAATGATTAATTATTAACATGAATAAATTACAAAAATAAATAAATTTATTTTTAATTTGATAAAAATGACAAGTAAAAAATAACAAATTACTACCACTCTAACATCATATTAATCTAGATTTTTGACTACTAGTAGTGACATCTTACTATTTTTTTCACGAATTTTTTGTTTTTTGGCTTTTCCTTGGAAAAGGTGTGTATATATTATATACCTTATTAGTTTTATAGAGAATTTTTAAAAAATTGAGGAAAAGAAAATTAATATGTATAAAAATAACTCAAGTTTATCCATTGGATTTGTTCTATATTAGGACTTAGGAGTAAATAGAGTTTAAACAATTTCACTTTTATAAATAGATAAAATTTAAATTATTCTAACGTATATTGACTTTATTGTAGAATGGATAAAGTTAATAATTTTGCCGTTACAGTAAATAAAATTCAGCAAGTGAAAAATTTAATCCGTTAAAACTTTATTTAAAAAAGAAATATAATGCATTAATTATTTTGATACTAACATTATTTCCATATAAGTTTATATATTTTTCCTTCATATATAAAAATGAGTTGGCTAAAGGTATTATTAGATTATAGTAGTTGATTGTGTAAATGTTATAATTAAAATTGTGTGGTTTACCAAACAAAGAAAAAATATAAGTTGTGAATTGGCCATTTATGGGTGGGGGTGGGGGACAATATATTTATTTTTAAAGTAATCGGACTAATTTATATTCATTTCGATTAATTTTTTGTTATCTTCCACTAATATAAATATCAGATAATTGTACGTGGAATATTTGTTACTTCTCACTGACGTATTAATAATATTACTTTAAGTAGGTAAAGTAAACATATGAATCAGATAATTTTTTCTTTTAGACGATTATTCATCGTTAAATTTCGATAGAATTTCTATAATATTTTAAAGTGTTTATTGTGTGTTAAAAAGATTTAGATATTTTTTCAAACATTTTGTACCATTTGAAGCTTTTTTTCTCAGCAAATTTATTATCAATTTAAGTAATTAGGCACCTAATATAGGTGATGCCAAGTTGGATAAGGTCAATTTGTTAACTTTTTGACAATTATAAAGATTTGTTCCAACTTTGGCAGTAAATTTTGACTTTAATGTGCTGTAATTGTAGAATATTAGATTTGATATCAGATTAGAATATATATATATAAATCAAAAATATTTTTTAATGTTATTCTTAATAAATATTAAAATCAAAGTAATAATATTATAATTTAGATATTTATATAATTCATATAACTTGAGTTTTAATAATCATAAAAAAAATAAATCTATCACTTATAAAAAAATAATCGTTTTCAATCTAGAAAGTAAGGCAAAAAATAAAATAAAATTTTAATACATCTAGAAAAATTAAAACCAAAATAATGACTCCAATATAGACTAGGTCATTTCATTCATTTAAAATAAAATATAATTCAAACTTATCCATATCTAAAACTGGTTAATTTAATTACTCTGCCTTCTAATTTGTTTAGGGAAAAAAAAGTTAAAAGTAAACAGCTATCTAGTTGAATCAGTAAAAATGAAAATTACTATATATTTTAAGAGTCAATTCATTTTATTTTTAGTCTAACATCTTTTATATGCCTAAATTATTAATTATTGTGTTCATATAGTATTTTGTTAAAATGTAGTTTTCATATAGACAAAATTTAATTTTAAATGAACTTACTCAAAATTAAAATTAAAGTTTGAAAATTTGAATTTCTAAATTTTAACTTGTGCCATTTAAATTGAAATAAGACCAAATTTTTTTTTCTTTCATGTAATTTAATTAGTTAATTCACTTAACATACATATTCTTAAATTAATTACATATATATACTATATGATTATTTTTGGGACATTATTTCTCAAAAAATATTTATATGGATGTCATTTAAAGAATAGCCACGTGGCAGTGTCCAGTTTGGTCGGATAAAATTGAAATATATCACGTAACAGCTCACTGCACTTTTCTATTGACCCATCATTTTTCTTCCCAAACACGTCACGTAATTATAGTATCGTTCGTGGAATAAATTATTTTGAAATTATAATTTTTAAATTGATTTGATATAAAAAAAATTAATTTTATGTATATATAAGTAATATTATTGGCTCTTTGTTTATGTTTATTAATTTGATGTAGCATAGAGTTCAATTTTTCTTTTATCTATATATTATATAATATCAGGTTAAACATATGTGTTAATTAGAAATATTGTACAAAAAAATGTAGTTAAAAAGTTAATAGCTAGATGTAGAAAAAAGAAACACACTTAATTTGTAAATTCTTTTAAAAAGTACATTCAAGAATATGAACGCAAGTGGTGCATGACTATCGTTAGCTCGTTCTCTAAACTCGTGAAATGCTGGGTTAAATCTCATGACTAGCGCAATTCTTGAAACAAATTAAAAAAACGTAAGACATGCGATATATTGAAACAAAAGACAGTATCACTTAAAAATCATGACTAAGCAGTAAATATGTACCAAAAGAAAGTTTTGTTTAAATTCAATGAGTCAGCTTTAAAGTGTAGATAAATAATTACTGATATAACTTAAGCAGTTTAAAAACATAAATATCTGATTGTACAAATAGAAAATTCATAACAAAAATATGATATTTTAGATGTGGTATCAAATTAGCTTGTACTAAATGTGCTCAAAATTTTATGATTAAAAACGTCATATGAAAAAATGTAATTAAAAAGTAATAGCTAGATGTAGAAAAAACACACACACTTAATTTGCGAATTCTTTTGAAAGAGAAAAGTACCTTCAAAAACACGCACGGAGCATGACTATCGTTAGCTCATGCCCTATGCTCGTAAAATATTGGATAAATCTCATGACTAGCGCAATCCTCGAAACAAACGTTCAAAACAGTAAGACATGAAATTTATTGAAACAAAAGAAAATATCACTTGAAAATCATGACTAAGCAATAATTATGTATCAAAGAAATAGTCTTTTTATTTAATAATAACTTTATAAAGTGGGATTTTGAATTAATAATTACGATATACTCAGCAGATCAAACATACATACAATCGACAAATAAAGTTTTAAAAAGATATTTTAAGATTGCTATTTGAACTTTTACCCTTTTTTTTAAAAAGTTATTTTTCTTTTTCAACTATAAAGTTATTCTTTTTTATTCGTTATCTAAAATTTGTATTAAAGTTTTCATTAACTTCAAATCGAACACTATAACTTTCATTAGTAAATATCGCTCCTAACAAGAATCTTTTAATATTTAAAGCTCAAACTTAAAATTTTAATTACGAATAAAATAATTTTATTACTGTACCACGATATTTTCCGTTACTTGTGTTGGTTGGATTAGGTAGTTATCCACTTACTACCAGGCCAACTTTGTAGGACCTACAATAAATAGTCAGGTAGCTATTTGCCCAACTAGAGGTCCCACTTTATCCATTTTGAATTTAGAAATTGATGATAATTTTTAATTTAAAAAAAATAGTTTTAGAATATAATTTTATATTATTTGAAAGTTGTAATGATTATTACAAAAATAATTATAGTACTAGAAAGTAGAAGGTCGGCTAGGTTTGGCTCATTCAATAAAATTATGTGCTAGTAGTAATTATCATAAATAGATTTTGCTTCATTTCATTTTCAAAAGTTGAAGATCCTCCACTTTATTTTAGTGTTCACATTATGATTGTTTATATATTCAATTTGAAGTCTTTATATCGATATTTTGATATTTATATTAAATTATATTAGTTATTGGAAAGGTGAAGATCGTTAAAAGAAATCATGAAGAAAGGTAATTAGATACGTGATTTTATTGAGAATATGATTTTAAATAAAAAAAAAAGATTTTTTTTTGATATTATTATTATTATTATTTTTATTACTCGCTTAGTGTTTTTTTTAGTATTATATATGTTTTTCTTACTTTAGTTGTTATATTGTTTTCTCCATTATTTTCAACACTTCTCTATTGTATTTGTTTTACACTGATATATGTTTCGATATTTCTTTACTTGAATGTCGAGAGTGGCGGATTCAAGATTTCATAAATGTCACATGTAACATACAATTTTGAGCACCCCAAAACGATCACTGTATCAATCAACTACTTGTTGTCTGAGTGCTACCGTTTAATTTCATACCATTGTTTAAAAATTCTATATAAATATATAGATAATTCGATACAAGATTAATGGATGCTCGAGCACTCGAAAGGTCCAATGTTGGTCCACCCTTGACATTGAGGATCTATCTGAAATAATTTTTCTGCTTTTATGAATATGTACATGTCAGTCTCTCCAAACACCATTTGTGAGATTATACGTATGTATCGTTATTTTCTCCCTTATATATCAACCAACAAAACTGATTAAACATAGTTTAATTTATTGTCATGTTACCTTTGAAGTGTAGTCTATAATGATTTATATGTTCTTTTGTTAATAGTTGAATCAATCATATCCTTATTATTATTATTAATATTTGTTGTATCGATTTACCATTATTAACTAACAACATTGATTAATACGATTTATTATTACGTACCCAAAGTTTAATAACTAAAAAATAGGTTAAATTTATGTTCTACATCATTAATCATGTTAATTTTTTTCAAAAAAAAAAAAAGTTTCTTTAATTATTTTCATTAATAGGAAAAAACATAAATAGGCAAAGTAGAGTTGGGATATGTAGATCAACTTTATGGAGGAAAAAAAGTGGCTAAAAACTATAGACTTTATATCAATTTGATGAAATGTTGATTCTGTAAATTAAATGTCTAAGATTGCAATTTGCAGACATAGCATTAAAATGAGACGCCAAATGATCATATAGTTGAAACAATTTATGGGATATAAAAAAATATCAAAAATGAATAATGTGTACTCATTGCTATATAATAAAAAAACTTATATATTCACCATTATGAGTTAGTGATGTCGTGTAATTACTTCATTCTTAATCAAAAGTCTTAGGTTCGAGTTCTGATGTAAGAAGATTTTGTTATGAGCGTCACTTCTAATAAACCCTACAGTATGCATTCAAATTTAGCAGAACTCTAGTGCAGACTTCGGACACTAAAAAAAAAATATCTATTCATTTCTACCAAAAAAATGAATTTTCACAATTATTTTCTTTTGTTTTGAAGTGAAATAACACTCCTTTATTAACCTTTTTCGAAATTTAAGTCAAGAAATATATTATTACGATATATTCAGATGTTAATTATAACATAGTCTGAATATTTAAGTAAAATTCACTAATAAATTTTAAAAATTATCGATGTACACGCCTTCGATTATGTTCATTGAATTAGGTATATTTATAAATGCGGCAAATTGAATAAAAACTTTTGAGATATATAGAAGTCAACCGACTAATCCTAATAAATTAAAATCTTTAATTTATTTTAATTGCATGGAGAAAATGCATGTATTTGTATTTAATCTCATGGATTAGACAAAGGACCACGCATAAATGTATGCTTTTAATTATTTTGGTACGTGAAGGTGTTTCATTCTTTTTCCACTTAATTTGGGTTTACCAATTGAGTTGGGACAATTATTATATATTGACTAGATGTTATTGAGTTAATAGACGTACCGTTAAAATTTAGCTTATTGGTAGAGTTTTGGATGATAAAAAATAATTAAAATATTTACGAAAAATCGTGAGTTAACAATTTTTTAATAATGAATTTGATGAATTTTGTTTTAGCACTAGAATACGTTTCATGCATAAAATCTTTGAACTTTCATTTATCAATTTTCTATAGTAGAGTAATATCCATATACAAATAATTGTTCACCAAAAAAATATTGTCAAAAACATTATAATTAAAGTAACGTAACGTAAATATCTATTAAAAGTTTATCCTTTATACTTTTCATACTATAGAATAATTGCACTTTTTTAATTTATTATGCCTTTTTTTTTTCCTTGGTGCTCATGCTAGCCGAAATTCCTTTACAAAACCTAATTGAAAACATTGTGATTATGTTTTCGTGACTTTTTATTCTTTCGTTCGATATTTATAAAGATAAATACAATTCGTATTTCAGTGATAATTATAGATTTTAAATTTGGGCAATGAAACAAATCCTAATGGAAAGATATATTTTTCCTTAGTGAGATTTAAATTAGACGAAATTATAAAGACAATATTCAATTGAGCAACAAAAATAATATTTGAATATAGGTTGAAGGGGAGCCTTGTTGCTATAATATGAAAACAATTTATTACGAAAATATAAGATAAAACTACGTAGAATAAATTCTATATTCATACGGTTCGATAATTTTATCATAGTGTGAAAATTCACAATATATTTTTATATAGCAAACATGATCTTGAGGTGGGATTTAATTTTAGTGTATAGTTTGTTTTTTGAAATATCAACGGCTGAATTTATGTAATCAATGTCCCAAATTTCAAAACCTATAAAATGATTCTCATATGCAAAAAGCAAAAAAACAAGTTGGTATAAGTACACCTTTGCTATGATAGTCAAACAAAATCACTCAAATATTAAAAGTTTTATACCCTCCCCTCTTCATTCGAAATCGTTTGTTGTATTGCGTTTATCGAAAGTCAATTTGATTAATTTTCAAAGGTAAGTTAGATCACATTAATTTAATATTTTAAACAAAAAAATTAGATATTCTAAAACTACATGATAAGTAATATAAATTACAATTTTTTGCATATTAATATAATGAGAAAATATATCTTAAAATATTAGTCAAAATTTTTATAGTTTGACTCTAAAATGACAAATAATTTCGGACGAAAGGAATACTTATTGAGGATTAATATTGGAACCTTTTCTTTTTTCTAATAACCTTAAAATTTTGTTATTGGACCAAATTTATAATATGCTTTTCAATAATATAGTTTTTAACATCAAGTGCTCTTTTTCTTTAAAAAAAATTCAATCTAACAATTAACTAATCAGGATTCACACTACACAAGATACAATAAAAGAGAAAGTATTCCTTAGCAAGATATTTTTCATACCAAGAGTTTAAATTCGAAATTTATAATTATATTCGTAGGTAATTTTATGTTCGTCACATCAAAAAATTTTAAGAATTTTTACATAAATTATCGGATAGATTTTAAGAATCTAGAAATGGAAGTAATAATTTTCTTTGGTATTTTGTAATATGTTGTTTATTATGGTTTTGACCAAATGCCTTCTTGAAATAATAAGGTAGAAATCGAAATAAAAGAATATTTTTTTTGATTTTTTGAAATGATAAATAATGAATTACATTTTCTAATTAAAGTAACAGATAAATAGAATCGAAAAATATATACTCCATATATTTAGAAGATAGTGTCCAAAGATATCTAACTATAATAATTGGAATTTCCAAAAAGAGTGAAATCACCATTGACAAAAAAAAAAAAAAAGAACAAGCTAAGATTAACTAATACCCATACATTCTCTTTATCTAAAGCATTTTTTAGTAATGGTTTCATACCAAAGAATATCATCCAATATTTGTCTCTTTCTTGCTTTTAAGTTTTTTTCTTTTGATAACTTCAAGTTTATTGGAAGTTTTGAGGTAATAATAAAAAACTGCGACTTGTATTAGAATAGTCTGTCTATATTATATCTATATCATATCTTTTTTTATGAGGTGCATTTTTTTAAATTTTTTTTTATAAATGTTAAATATTTTATTTATCGAACTAAAAAAATATCTGTATTTAATATTCACGAAACAATTTTAGTGTTTTGGATAAGTAAAATACAATTGGAACTAACTTAGGACTAACTTACACGATATTCCTTGTGCCTATTAATGGACAAGATTAAAAGATACATTACTTTCTTTATTTGTTCTCTTTTTTTTTTCTTTCAAGTGCAACTCACTTGTACTTGGTGTTTTTTAATGGAATAGTAAAGTTCTTTTATTTTTAATTATTGATTAAAAATTTCATTAAAATATTAAAGATTAAAATATGTATATGTGCATATAAGAATTAATGTTTGACATGTATCACAAGAAAACTTAAAAAGAGAATTGATCCCAAGAAAATTTTATGGGGTAAGACTCATTCTTTATTATGGTTATTAGAAAAGCCTAATTTTAAAAAAATAATTAATAATACAACTTGACTATATAAATTAGGTTCAGTTTTGTAGTTGACATCCTATCGAGTTAGCTAAGTTAAAAGTAAAAAAAAAATTAATTAGTCGTTATAATATATAAATTAGGTTCAGTTTTGTAGTTGATATCCTATTGAGTTAGCTAAGTTAAAAGTGAAAAGAGACTTAACTAGCCGTTATAATGCTATTCAACGGGTAAAAATTACTAGAAAATCTCAAAGTTTGAACCAAATAATAGCTTATTCCTTTTTTCAATCAGAATAAATAAAAGCGGACTGCTAGTTTAACTGAACCTACAATTTTTTAGGTGAAGCACAAATTTAATTACAAAAAATTATCCCAAAATGGGAAAAAAAAAGAATAACCAGAAATCGAGGACGGGAAGAGAGAGTAAAGGTGAATAGGAAAAAGGGGAAAAAAGGGAAATGTACATAAGGGAAAAATGTTTAACGGCAGCTCCCCAAATACAGCGGGATGAGGTCCTTATTGACTACTTGACAAGGACATATCAACATAATATCCTAAACAAACAAAAAGTCAAATTTTTGTCTAAATACCATGTATATAATATATATATATAGATATGAAAACTCAAAAGTCTACATATATAGCTCAATTTGGCCATTAATTTAGGGATAGTCATATGGCCTAGGGCCGTATCTAGTAAATAAAACTATAGGTTTATCCAAAGTTAATAATTTTTTATGTGGACCTTGCATCATGTATAAAAAAAATATTAAATAATTATAAATAATTTTTATTAAAATTCAAAACTATTATGATTGAATTTCAAACTCGATCAAATAATGCTCAAATAGTCGATATATATTTGGATAAGTATGACCAAACAGAATTCTTAATATTCGTCGATGAATTTAAAGAATAACCATGAAGTTATTTGAACTCAATGGCTTTTTGCTCTTAGTATATATTTTTAAAAAATATATTAAATAAGTATTATTTTCTTGTTGAATAAAAACGTTTATATAGGTTGTGACAAAATATCTAACTAGAACCTATAATATTTAATTTTTGATATCATATATATTTATGACCTAAAATCTTAGATCACCATATACATGTGAATTTATTAAATAAACCAAAATTTATTTTTGGGTTACACTTGTAATAAAAAATTTACTAAATAGATCGACACAAATAAAAGATTTTAAGTTGAGTATATTCAAATAGTTTTTGATAGAGATAATATATGCGTATATATTTTATATTTTTTTAAACTCTATTTATAAAATCACATGAATATATTATTATATATTAAAAAATTGTGACTGAATTTTTTTGTTCATATTTAAATTTTAAATCTGTCTCTTTGAAGACGATCATGACCTAAAATTATGATTATCTATAGAACACATTAACATTTATTGAGTACCCTAAATCTGACACACCTAATGATTGATAAAACTCTTACCCCTACAACTGTCAAAATAGTGGATTCAAAGTCAAAAAACTTGTCAATTTGAAACAACCTGCCTGGTCTAGGAGTTATTCTTTCTTATTAATTTTTGTTGGATTAATTTGTAACAATTTGAGAAACACACTAGCCTATTTTGTCTCTTGGTTCAAAAACAATCCCTCGTGATATCTTGTAATAAATCACATAAAACTTTAGAAAAAATAGAACCACAAAACGGAAGAAAAGAAAGAAAAATGCTACCTCCTTCGTCTCACAGTTTGATTGTCTCGTTTTGACTTGATACTGAATTGAAAAATATAAAAAAGATGAATTTTATAATTATCTTCAACAAAAGATATGTAAAATATACGAAAATATCATTTAATCTTATGATACCAAATATATCTGGATAAATGGAGTTAAAAGAATCATAAAAAAATAAAAAGTATTTTTTATTAACAATCTAAAAAAAAAAAGTGGAAGAATTAAATTAAAACAAATGAGTAATACACTAATAACAAATGTGTGTATTTAAGTTAAATTTCCTTTGTCCATTTTATCTATGTGGCCCTTTCTTCTTATAAGTTTGTTTAGAGAACAATAACACCCTCAAAAAATTAGTTTTGAATTTTTCATTTTATTCTTTATATTAAAATTTAAAAGTAGGGTATTTATAATATGAAGACCACATAAAATAATATTTTTAGTTTCAACGTTGGAAAATTTTCATTCTATCTTATCCCAACGAACAGTACTTTTTTGGGATGTTGACACTATTGTCATGTTATAAATATAATAATAATATAAAAATATAATAATTATTGAAATATTCGTTTATTCATATAAGGATTTTTTATATAAAAAAATAATAATAGGAGAATTAGTTGTATTTTTTGAGGGGTCAAAACCATACGCCAACATTTTCTTGAATTTTTCTCAATCACGTGAAGAATATATTTAAATTCTATAATTATTTCATGTCAACTTTTTTAAATATATATCTTGAAAATATACTATATGTTTGATTTGATATATTATATTTTAGTAGAATTAATCTCAACCACCAAATCATATTTCAATTCTTGTAGCTAATGAGACCTTAGTTAAGTGGTAAAATTGATTAGGTGCTAAGATTTTTTTAACTTTTGTATATAGGTTATAGGAGTAATTTTTAGATTTGATAGTTTGTTTCAGGATTTTGATTAATCAAGATTCGTATTAAATAAAATTGACAAAACAGAAAAAATATACTAATTACATTTTTTTTCTATTCCTAAAGCTCAAATTTTAGTTCTTTCAATTATCAGGTCAATAATATTATCTCTACTCCCTTTAAGATGGAAGGAAATTAGATAAAAATTCATCAATATCCTTAGTCAAACATTAATTCTTATAAATTTTAACTCGTAAGTTTCTAAAGATGGACTATATATAATTATTTTGAGTAAATTGTACACATATCGACATTTATATAAAAAAATAAAGAAAAAAAACATGTAAGTCATAGATATATATGTTGTTCATTTTGGTTCAAACAAACCTCAAATTTGTCCCTTTTGCTAATAAAATATTAGAATTTCCTAAAGGATTTTTAAAAAAAAATAAAGAAAAGAAAAGAAATGAAGTGGTCTAAGATAATATCTAGTTTTGAAAGTATAGTTATTTTTCAATGCTCCATCCCATCAAAGCATACTTTACATGGACATTGACATGTTGTCATGTAATTGGTCACTTGAGAAGCCAAAATTTGCTTGTTTGTTATCAATTGGTCCCTCAAAATTGATTTTAGATATTGCAATAGTGAGTTGTGAATAACTTCTACTTCCTTCCAAAGATTAGCATATATAGATAGAGGATAAGAAATTAATAAAAATCGTTTCGATAAGCAAAGCATTTCATGTTAATAGGGTTCGAAAAATGGCACACCAAAAGATCACGTGATAGTAAATATTCTACTCTAATATAAGCATCAATGAACATCAGTAAGTAAATGATTCTATTACTTCATAACCTATAAACTATACACAAATAATTTAATCATTATAAGACTCACCTTAAGAATTTGGAAATTAATGTTGATAATAATGACAAAAAGGACTATATATATGTATATAAATTTTCCACGTTTTATCCTCTAATACACATCAATAAACATCAGTAACTGATTGTATTACTTCGTGACCTACAAATTACACAAAAATAATTTTATCATTATTTTAATACTCATCTTAAGAATTTGAAAATTAATGTTTATAATAATGGACAAAGAAGTACCATAATATGCATTCTAATTCAGTTCTTAACTAATATAAGCATAAACAAACATCAGTAACTGATTTTACTACTTCTGACCTATGAACTATACAAAAATAATTTTACCATTATTTTAAGACTAAGAATTTGAAAATTAATGTTGATAATAATGACAAAATGGACCATATATATGTATATTAATTTTCCACGTTTGAGAGAATAGTGTTATTTGATAAAATGAAGAAGAGGTTGTGGATAATTTTGAGGTCAATTTTATGCTATCAATTACACTAAGATTTTTGAATATTACATTTTAAAATGATATTTTTGTTTTGTGGATATTGTGGTTGAGTAATTAATACTCACTCATAGGAAACTTGCTTCCATTTATGTATCACCTCTTGTTAGTTATCCCTTGTGAAAATGTCATTTCATATCAACTTCAAATTTCCAATATTATCTTGTATATTTAATAAAACACACAAATTTAATATATGTATTAGATCATGACATTAAGAAAGAAATAGAAAAATTTAAATATAAAAAATCCCCCCAAAATAGAAAATTATCATTAATTGTATTATCTAATATAAAATGAAAATGAAAAAAAGTACAATTGTTGTATTTTTATTTTATCTTTTTGTGTGGGTAGGAAAGTTGGAGGAAATAAACATTAATTATCTTTGTTTTATTAAGTTGTGCAATCATATAAGTAGTTCTTATCAAACTAAAAATTGAAATGAAATTGATATATATTTATATATAATATATATATATTATATATATATATATATATATCTATATATCAGTTTCAATTTTAGTATATATATAGTATAAATATTTATTTTAGATAAGAAATGTATAAGCTTATAGAAATTGACAAACGAGATTAACTCATAGTTCAATAGGAATCTGGTATGTACACGTGTCAATTAAATAAGTTAAGTATTACGAATAAAATATTTTTCTATTTCATACTGTACATTAAATTTATAAATGCATGACATGTGTTTGAATACGTAACGACTATCTAAACAAGTTGTAATCACCCCACAACCAACTTATACATTTTCCTTCTTTACACTCCAAAATTGAAATTAAAATTCTTATTAATTAAATAGACTTTAGACTAATTGAATGAATTGTTTCCATCACATACTTAGTCACGTTTGGTTCATATATTACTTATAAAATTTAATTTATGAACTTTCTCTGAGTAATATAACGATAAAAGTCTTTTAGATAATTGTCTATCGTTTGTTTTTATGGATAAAAGTTCTACTCCTTTTCATATATGATGGCTAAATTAATAGAACTGTTTTTTTAAAAAAGAATATTCTTTATTTTTAATTATCTTTATGATTTATTTTTATTATAGTTTGTCTAAATATAAAAATCATGTTTTCTTTGAGTAAGTAATCCTTATATAAAATAGAAAATGAAACAAATTATAACAAACAAAACAACATCTATTTGATTAGTAAGTGTACGTTGATGATCTTCATTTTAATCAATTTTCATGACCTAAATACTCTCATATACGTATTTACAATTTGAATTAAGGAAAATAACTCCACAAACATAACATGTACTCCGTTCCTCCTTTATATGTCACATTTCGAATTTCAAAAGTTAAACAAGTATATCTTTAACAGTAAATTTTTCATAGATCTTTTGGATATTTGGAATTATCAAGAATTGTGACTCATAGTATTTTTTACGTAATTTACAAATATATAAATTTCATTTCAAAAAAACTGAAGATTCTATGCGCAAATTTTCGGTCAAATTAAAATTGTTTGACTCTCAAAACATAAAATTTGTCGTATAAATTGAAATAGAGAGAGTAATATTATTTTAAATACATGTTCTTCTCTCTAAACTATCGTATAAAATTACATTGACTATATTATTACGCGTTGTTGTCATCGTTACGAAAAGAATCCTTTTAGGTGGCACCATTTTTTTTTTTGTCCAGTCCCAAAAAAGATATCACGTTTTCTTATATGGTAAGTATTTAAAAGGTACAATTCCTTCTTTTACCTTGTTCCGGTCCCCTTATTTAAAGAAATACTCTAATAAATTTATATGGAACGAGAAAATTGGTCCTATTTTGAAGGACAATAATTTGATAAACAATTCACCAACATCTTTATTATTTCTAAATTTCGTGCCGGAATTAAAATAGTGCCACATAAAATAGGACGGAGAGTAATATTTGTAATTAACTAAAAAAACAATATTTAATTCTTTATCCTATAAAAAGGACACTTTACAAGGATGTTGATTGTTGTCTTGTAATTGATCCACATGTCAGTCTTTGGAAGGGTCCTTTCAAATTTAGTTTTAAGATAACTCATGTCTTGTACAACTGTGACCTGTAAGAGTTTATTCAATTATTTGGTAAGAGAAGAAAAAAATAAATTAAAATATACCTAGTACATATATTCTTTAAAACATACTTTGGGGTGGCGCGGGAGAGACGTTTGGTATGTTCGACAAGCATAGATAGTTGTGATGTTAAAATTTGGCACTATTATCATTTTTTCGTTTGATTATTTATGCTCGAGTAAGTTATACCGATTAATATTAATTCATAATACAAGAATAAGTCATTTTTGACAGAGGATAAAATAATAGTGTTGAAATTTCTTATTTTGTGATAAAATAATAAGAATGAGAAAATTTTCATTGTTGAAAATTCAAATGAATATGGAAAAAACGTTCAAAAGAGAACTAAAACATCTTTGATTCATTATTTACAGTATCCTCAAAATTTCAAAATAAATATAAAACGTCAAAAGAGAACTAAAAATGATTAATTTCTTATTTACAGTATCAATATAATTTTACATATTATTATAAGTCACGACTTACCTTAGGTTATCAATCAATATTATCAAATTTCAGATATCGAGTTAATTAGATAATATATATTTTTATTATTAAGCCTGAGATAATACTATATTGCACTTATCTACAATTTTTTTTTTCTATATTTAAATCATTAGTGCTATGTATTTGTTGTGCAATTCTTTTACTTGTTCAATCCTAGGAAACTTGTTTCCTATTTTTTATAAAATAAGAATTGATCTTTGTCATCAAATGTCTTCTCTTATCTATCTACTAAATAAAATAATAATAATAATATTAATATGTAAAATTAGAAAAGTTTTAAGTGGATTAACTGTTTAGGCAAGTTATATAGTTTCAAAACTTCAAAACTTGTCAACTTCCATCTAGTAATATGCCAAAGTGAAAATTGCTAAGTATTAGTACGTGGTAAAGGCATTGAAAAGTCCTTATCTCATATACATAATTGTCGTAAAGATTACTTTGAAGTAATATAATAATATTTCATTGTATCAACATTAAAAAAATCGTTAAACGATATCATTATAAAAGAGATCTGACTGTTTTAAGTATTCTTTTGTAAATTTAATTTTAAAAAAAATATTATAAAAATGATTTCAATTATCTTCTAGAAAGATAATATAATTAAAATAATATTAATAGCGGATCAACACAATATGTGGTTCATTACTAAATCAAACTTTAATTCAATATTTAATTTATTTTTTTTGTAAGGATAAAGACAATAAAAGGGTCTCATTTTTATTTGTTGGAAAATATCAAAGACACGTTATGTTTATCCACGTTGACTTTTTTTTTTTTTTTCAAATTCTTAACCATTATATTTGACTCATTTAGCCTAACTATTGGGGAAAAAAAAGATAATGATGCAACTTAACATAGTTAAAAAATAAAATAAAATAAAGAAGAAACGTGGAAGAAGCTAAAAAAAAAAAAAAAGAAGCTAACTATAGTCTATATATTGACTTGTCAAGTAAAAGTCCCATTATTTTGAAGAAGCAAAATTTTCATAAATGATAATTAGGAAAATTCCAATAGTTAATTTCTCTATAGCATAATTGGTTAAATGTGATCATTTCAGTATTTGTCTGGGAGGGTTATGATGGGATGAATTTAATTCTTTCATCTTTAATTAAAAGTCTCGAATTTAATATTTGACGATCAGTTATTTTTTATCAAGAAAAAATACTCTTAAATAATCATACGCAACACAAAAATAAATTAATTGAAGCTATCGTTCTTCACTTAGCTAATGAAACAAAAGTTTAATCATTCAACGATTCGTTATTCACAATAAATTTAACTTTTATATGTTGATCATAAAAAATAAATATTATGCATATATTATCAAAATTGAGTCACACAACTATGTTTTGGTTTAATAAACTATAATATTTTGCATTCATACATAACGTACGTTGACTTTGAAGTCTTAGAAAAAAAAAAAAATTTAATTGTGCAAATTGCCACTGTCAGATGACTAACAAACATATTCCAATTAAATAGTCTTTTCAAAGTCATCCAACTTCCACCATGTTTTTCTCTTAATTCAAAGCTTTGAAGAAACATGTTTATCTAAGTGTAATCCAAAAACTCCTACTTTGGTCAATAATCTTATCCACAAACATTTAATCATGAGTCATTCAAACATTTATGACATTATGATATACCTATCTACCACAAATATTTATGTCAAATCAATAAAATTAATCGTAACAGTTACGAATTAAAATGAAAATAAAGATACATATCACCTAATCATGATATAATGATACATATATTAAAAAAAATTTGTATTTATTGATTTGGTATAAGCGTTCGGTCAAGGAAGAGAACACTTATGCTCCCAAAAAAATATTTTTTTTTGTTCAATGATGGGCTTTGTTTTGGGCCAAGAAGATAGTAAGTGAAGAAGTGGTTTCTTAAGGACTAAAAAGCCCAATGGGCTTTTCCTCAAAAGCGTTAAACTGAAAGTGATAATTTTTAGTTGAGTAACTTTCACATATAGCAAATAAAAAAAGAAAACTATATATATTTGTATGCTTACAGCAAGTTTGCATAATTGCGCTACTAGAAGTAAAAACCTAGTAAAATGATAATCGCTATAAAGATTCAACTGGATGAATTCGCTAGCCATTTCGATGCCACATATTTTATAAAATTGCATTTTGAGTATAATTGACTCGAAAGTAAAAGATTTGTTATATTGTATAATGATAAGTGTATAGGAAGACGAAGAATATGTTCTTTGCATATGTATATTACAATTTCTCGCGCTTCAAACAAAATAGAAAACACAATTATACACTTCTGTTTGGTATAAAGCGAGAGGGAGAGAAAATTGAATTTCGCCTGCAATTGTATAATTCTTGGCCGATTTCGCTGTCGCCCAAGATCTGTAAAAAATGCATTTATATACAATTGAATCAAGTTAAAATATTTGTATTATTGTTATAATTAAGTGTATAACCGAAGATATTATTTTTGAATGCGTATCTACAAAACAGAGAAAACGCAATTTATCACACTTTCTATTCGATAAAGCGAGAGAGGCGAGGAGAATGGGAGGAGCGTAGCGAGCAGAATGGGACGAGAGTGACGAGCGAGATAGAAGTCTTAGTGGAGAGAGGCGACTAACAAAACGTTTGTATGGGACCAATTAAATCAAACAGTAGTACTCCATTTATTTAGATTATTAGTTTGTATTTTATACAATTATCTCTTTTTTAGTTAACATATAATAGCGATCATCTACTGGCGATATCCAGACTCACAACCATGTTCGACACTATAGGAAAGGTGGTGAACTGAAACTAGTTACTTAAAGTTCGTTTTACTGTATTGTATCCAATTGTTACTTTATTTGCAATGTTCATTTTTGTTATTTAAATCGATACCGATTAACTCCTATTTTATATAACGAATAACGATCGATTTGACACGATCCATTGGTATTCTTTTCTCATACCCTACTTTGTCATTTTAATACATTATAAGTTAAGTCATCATCAACTTTGGCGGTGGTGTTGTGGTAGGACTATTCCACCCTTAACTAGATGTCTCGAGTTCGAAGCCCTGAGTACAAAAAATCATATTGAAAACATCATCCATATGAACCCTGCACTGCGTAATCCAAATATAACCGAAGCTCCAAGCACCGGAAAATAAAAAATAATAATTTATTCTTGGTGCGTGACACTATGGCACGCGAAAAACAATAATTTATCTAAACATTATATTCATCAAAACAATATGGTATAATCCAAATCCAATACGATACATTATGAAACTAATTTCTGCTCATGGTGACAAGAAGTGAGTTTTTTACTAAATGAACTTAAACTTCCAAAAATAATACACAACAGTATGATCATACATTTCATTGACATTTAGCCTGAATGGAAAGATATGTACTATGGTAACCATAACAAATCAAGAATGCAGAGGATTGAAAACCAAAATCCTGCACAAGAATTAACAGTTCGTGTGATCTCATGTTTTTTGAGTTAACGAATACTTCGATCATAGTGTCTTTGGTTCCTCATCTTGGCCTGTATCTATTTCGTAAAGATCCCAACGACTGCAGATATGTAGCTTGCCAACTGAAAAATGTTTTTTTTCCGAGAAGGGGTGTGTTAGGTTAGAACTTCATTTATGTGTAACTGTCTATGTTGCACGACACTCCAAAAAAGTTGCTTCACCGGATCCTCCAAAATGCAGGAGGATTTGATACACACTTGTCGACATTTTTGAAGAGATCAAGCAACATAGGTAACTGTGAATGAGAACAAATGCACCTTTTGTAGTATTCTTACCTGAGATGGAATGCTGAGTCCTGTGTGTCCTTCGATGATTAATCCGACCGTGAGACCGATCATAGCCATGCCAGTAATTGCTTCGATTTGTCGTCGTTGTCTGGACGAAAATTAGAGCAGAAAATTGTAAATCGCTCTTGTTTGTTTGTAACGGGGTAACAAGTTTCAAGAACATTTGTACAAGCACAAGAATCTTCAAAGGTGGAAAGGACATGGTATTTTATCCAGGTCACATCATTCAAGACTTAGGTATGCAGAAATTTGCAAGGTAGGACGGAGAGGGGATTACGTTACGCTTGGTAGAAGTATACATTAGTAGGCAATGTCGCTCAGACTCTTAAAAAATATCGATAGGTATGTGTCAGATCCTCCAAAAATAGTGTATTTATGGAGGATTTGATATGAGTGTCACAACATTTTATGGAAAGTTAAGCAACCTAGCTTATAGGGAATGACCGACTTAAATGTTTAACGTCACTGGAAGATTTATCTCATATAAAGTGGAAATAAACTAATAACTTGACATTCAGGGCTGATTTTACACCATTCGGGAGATGAGAACCAGAACACTGATTACCTTTAGCAAATAATGTAAACTCAACATCCTACACTCAATTTGCTTAGAGGTAAGCATCATGTTCGATGTCCACATACTAACATGCCAGTGACGAAAGAGGGAATAATTACTTGAGCTAATAATATGAATTCAATAGCCGAAATAACTAAGTCTGCTAAGAGGCACTTAGGAGTCGAGAAGTGCCAAGTTACAGAGATTCAGCACTCATGAAAATACAATTGAGGCTTGCTTACTCACTTGATATCTCTCTTTAGCTTTGATTTCCACCATTTGCTTCGCAGCTAATCGCTTGGCTTCTAAAGGATCCACCATGATCACTTCCTTCTTTTTTCTCTCTCTCCCTGGAGATGCCTGCGGACAAAAAAGGTTTCATTTAGAAACTCAAGTTGATAGATAACGACCTCGAGTCACTATGAAGATATCTCTAATACCAAACAAACAACATCAACGGGGTTGGGTTTTTGTACATATGCAAGGAGTATTTTCTACTTTTTAATACGACCATGGTGTTTAGTCTGGCTTGCACACACATTCAAAGATATAATAGCCATATAAACAAGAAAGTAGAAACAAGTTTTACCAAATCACCGTTCACATAATTTTACCACCTTCCACATTATAAAAACCATCTTTGTTTACAAGTATATGCTTTTGGGCATAATCAGACCAATTTTACTAGTATTACATACATGGAAGCCTTCATAATGCATACATTGGGATTTGCCAGGACGCAGATTGCTGGACTCCTGGTTTTCCATGACGCCAAGTCAGTGTTCTGTGTACTCCCATATTCGAACCTGACACAGAAAAGCTTGCTTATTAACAGGGAGGAATTGTCATGTCAGTTTAATATTCGTCATTCTATTGGAACAATTTTGTTGCTCGGATTCTCAAAAACTGTTGTTGCACCCGTGTCGGATCCTTAGACAATGCATTTCATCTGGTGGATCCAACACACAACCAACATGTTTGAAGAGTCCCAACAATGTAGATTTTGAGTGGAATGCTAACTAATAGGAGGGATTGCAGACAACGTCACCATATTAGCACATGAGCTAGTGAAAGCCTACACTTCAAAGTATGTGTCCCCAAGATGAATGATCAAGATAGATCTAAGGAAAGTAAAAGATTCTGTTGAATGCATTTCTCTACAACAAGTAACGGAAGAGCTCAAATTCCTACTAACTTTATCACTTAGGTTAGGGAATGTATGAAAACTGTAAATGACTCAATAGTGATGAATGGTGAGCCGCCAAGAGAACCTTTAAATGCAGCTAGAAGTCTAAGGCAGCGTGATCCCAAGGCACCTATCCTATTTGCAATCTTTATAGAATATCCGAGTAGAAGCTATGTTTGGTCTAGAACCAATGTGACAACTGATAACCAAGAAGTCATTTTGTGTGCCAAAATCATTTGAGGGCCTAGGACTCGTTTAACTTATGTTGATGGAATAAACATAACCAAGACAAAATGGATATAAACATCTTATATAAAGAGGCAGCAGATTGAAAGTACAAGTATACCACAGCAAGCTAGCTGGCAAATGAGGAAGATCATTCAGGCAAGAAAAACAACGCAGCACGTGCAAATAACAGATAGAGGACAATAGAGCTTAATCAGACACATATACCTACAGTTGATTGGAAACAATGCAAGAGCGGAATGGAAGTGTTTCATGTTTGTGAATGAGGCTAAATTTACTCTATGGTTAAACAAAACATACCGAGTATAATCCCAGAACTGGGGACTCGGGAGGGTGGGATCAGGGCTGTCCATCCAGTGTTAGGTTGATACTGTAATATTGATGTAATGTTATCTACTTTCAATTTGATTCAGTTTACACATGGACCGACCTCAAAAGATGAGGCCTAAAACGGAACTTTCTTGAAACAGTTAAGCTGAGGAAAAGGTCGCTAACAGACGTAAAGAAAACAGCACCGTAACAGTCGAACCCAAAGAAATAACATGCAAAAACACAAACCATCCACAAACATTCAGACTAACAATACTTCTCAATTCTCATACATTATAAACAAGATTCATTTTGAATAGCTAATCAAGACTAAATCTTTTTAGAGTTTTACACACAAATCTTCTTCTCAATCTCTCTTTTCCAACCTCTAAACACTCTTCTTGAACAATTTTTAAAAACTCAAAACTGCTCAAACAGACACAAATATAACAGTGAAAACACAAATTTCCAACCAAGATTCAATCTTTTTATAACTTTAACACACCAAAAACTTTTCTTGAAAATTCTAAAGCCCTAAAATTTCTCTAATAGTAAGCATAAAACACAAAACACCCAACAAAATACAGGCAAATAAAACTTGTAAAAAAGCAAAAACAAGGGCAAACTCACTTTCTAACAGGTGAATGATTAAATTCCGATTTTGCCCTTATGTTGATACCTCCATTGATGATGGGTACTGTAGCACTAAGCACCATTCTTTTTCCCTTTTCTCCTCTCTCTCTGTGGTGATGAGTTCTTTATCACTATGTTTTTGTTTTCGTCTTTCTATTTTTAGTATATTTGGTCAGCATTTGTACAAGATAATTTCACTTGAGCCCCCAAAAGATTATAGTAATTACATATAGACTCCTTTAACTTTTAATTGTAACAAGATATTATGATTTACGAGGATGTTTTACTAAACTTATAAACTGGTCAAATTGATGTATAACTTATCTACTTGTTTGGTAAACACATATGGGTGTGTGTGCATGGTTTGGTATCTACTCGTTTGGTAAACATATAAACTCAGGTTCAAAAGGACAAACAATATAAATTTCATTCGTTTAGGGTTTAATATCAAATCATCAATTTTTATAATTACTATTCGTGTCACATTTCGGCCCTTAGAGATATATATATCTCATTTGTATTGAGTTAAAATAGGTGTAATTTATTCAAGATATTAACAAATTCATATAGGAGAGATAACCTAACATTATGTATTGGTTCTCTGTTTTCCCCGGGTAACAAAAAACATGTATAGATTTGACCACCATGCGGTGTAAAAAATTAATTGGTGGATCTAAATAAGCTCAAGTAATTAAAGGGAAATGACTGCGTTATTAACTCGCATAAACATAAATGGATTGAACGAATCATGGAATGATTTTTTTCGAGTGATAAATCTTTTTCTTAGCCCAATTCAATTGCAAACCCAATCCAATTTTCCTCCAAACCCGGCCCAAATACCCATTAATCCTCTCCCAATACCCAATTCATTATCTTTCACACACTCAGTGACAGGTGCATGTGTACGCACGGGCCCAATATATACACAAATATTGATAGCTGGTTATATACATATACATCATTACATTTGTGATTGTATCGTACATATGCATTTGTATATTATTTTGTCTGTATCACATCACGGGATGCATGTGCCACACATACCAAATACGCGATCGAAATGACAAGAACGAATGAGATTAATACTCCATCCATTTCATAAAGTACTCAACAAAATTTACAATATCCATAAGAATCCAACGATCCATAAATCAATCATAAATAGCAAAGAATTTGGCATAGCTAAAATTAAAAAAAAAGCATATAGTTTATTGATTGAATAATATTTACACATAGCTCATTAATCACAAGCATCAACACTAAAAGTCAAAGCATTATTTTTGAAATCAAAAGTTAATCCTGTGCCTTGAAGTTGATGTGACCCTATAAGTGTTGTTTTATCATCCCATGGCAAAAAAGCTAAACAATAAAAGCCTTGTAAATCAGCTACAACTCTATCTTGTACTAACATCAACTCTTGTTTATGTGACACACTCCCAAAATAAAACCTTATAATTGGAAAATACATATCTTCATTCTCTTCTTCTTTATAACAAGTATCAAATATACCAATAGGATATTGTAACATTGGATATTTCATTTCTTCTCTAAATATGTATCTAAAAACTATGTATAAGTCATGAGGAAATCGCGTTATCAACGACCCTGTAT
The DNA here is from genome assembly GCA_027704765.1 of Solanum habrochaites. Classification (NCBI taxonomy): domain Eukaryota; kingdom Viridiplantae; phylum Streptophyta; class Magnoliopsida; order Solanales; family Solanaceae; genus Solanum; species Solanum habrochaites. Next base: position 1,450,040 of record JAKWJA010002495.1, on the reverse strand, counting down.
CAACCATTGCACCATGATCATCTTTCTTACCACTCCACCACGATGGATCCACGGGGACTTCCTTATCGTTGATGAAAATTTTATAAAGATTAACATAGTATAAATGAGGGTTTAATCGATTTTTCACAAACTTTGCCTCTGTTCCATATATCCAAGGAGCTTTGTTAAATGTTAGTACAGATGGTTGTGTTGATTTTGAGCTTGGTAGACATAATGCAAATAATGATGAACCTAATTGTGATGGTAATGAATATCCTCCTGTTGTTTTTGCACTTAATTTTTTACTTAGACCAACAATACCAGAAAATGTACCACTAAAATCACTACCACTTTTTTGATCAACACTACATCCAAAATTAATCCTTGCTTGTGTATTGTCTGATGGAAATGTTATGATATCCGACGCGACGAATCCTTTTGTTGTTTCACCATTATCATAGACATGTACATAGAAACATGATTTAGTTTCTAATGAACAATGGAAATCAGAGGTTGTTGTTATGCAAGTTGAACTATTTGTAACACAATCCAAACTTCTATATGTGTTTGATGTGGTATAGTTGTATATTGTATAAAATTGTGGTTTGTAACATTTGTCTTCAATGCATGGTGCACATTGCCACCAAGTAAAGTAATTTCCAGTATCTATTAGTAACAAGTTGTGTATTTTTTCACTTCCAAGTAAAAATGTTGCAACATAATGACCTCTCAAGTACATAGTAGGTGTTACCTTTAGGATTTGGTCATCAAGGACATTTTTTGCACTATTGTGGGATTTTAGCATTGAGGATAGGTATGTTGCGCTAGCATTATCTTGAGAAAGACGATTCTTGAATACAGAGTCGTAGTCTTTGAATTTTGACTTTTCAAAAAGGTCGAGATGGTAAACACTAAATGATTTAGGGGGCATTGGAGGATCTTGAAGGTTAGATGTATCAAAAGCCATGAAGGCTTTTCTAGCTTGTTTAAGGGCAGTGGAATTAACCTTGAAGTATGATTTTTCATTGATCAAATTAGAAGCAAATGAATTCAAATGAAACATTGACATAAGAATAAGAGTAATAAGGAGTAGGTATTCCATATTGGAATTTAGTTTTAGAATTGATCAATTTGTTTGAAGTTTGTGTATCATTTATATACAACGACATAGTGATTTGAGAGACTCTCGTATAATTAAAGATTATCTAGTTGTGGTAATTTTGTTTTTTTGGTATACAAATTTATTTAATGAAGAAAGATATTGTGAAGATCAAAACAAATATTGAAAAAAAGATATATATTATGAGAATACATGGAAGAAAAAAACATGTCTAAATCAAAATACAATAGTCATCATTAAAATAATATTTATGACGATCCTATGAATAGAAAATATTTTACAAATTAAACGATAAATAATTAATATCCTTCTATTACTTTAAGAAAAGAAAGGTCCAAAATGGAAGTTTAGGTTGGGGTGGTCGTTTGATATTCGGTTTGAGATTATTAAATTTTGATTTCGATAACTCTGTGATTAGTAGTAAAAAATAAATATTAAAATTTTAAATTTTGATTTAGTTATTCGATATTCGGTAAATTAATTTTTGATTTAATAATATGATATTCAACAAGGGAAACTTACATAAATATATTATAATAAAAAAATATTTATCATTTATAGCAATAACATTTTTTTTCCACTTGACTACTTTTAATGCATTTATAATGCAAGTTTTAATACATATTACAAAGATAAATTTATTATTCAAATATAATACAATTTCTAATGATGAATAATACATTTATCACACGTTTTAATACACTTATAATACAACGTGACATTTTTTTTATCAAACATACATAATATATTTCAAAAACAATTATAATTCAAATATATTGCATACATAATTCACTTTTACTACATATTACAGATTTATCACAATATTGTTATAAATGGTAATAGACGAAAAGTATCGCTAAAATTAGTAATTATTTTTAAAAATGTATTTATTCATGTATTTTTTCCATTCAATAATACCGTACTGAAGTTTTAGCCGATTGTTACAAAGTTAATACTATTTTTCTAATCATTTTAATTTTTTTGTATGTAGATGCACAATATAGTAGAAGATCAATTATATTTGTACAAGTTAAAAAAGAAGTTTCACAATACTAACTGACATCAACTATTTTGGTTTTTTTTTTGAGAGACCATATTTTTGAAAAGAAAAAAATATTTAAATGTTGAATACATTTGACATAACTTTAAAAGGAAGTTGTTAGATTTGAACTACAAATTTATGGAAATATGAGACGTTGAAAAATGTATTATTGGTGCTCAAATAGAAAGGAAATATTCAAGCATATTTTCTATCATGATTAATAAAAAAAAACATCAAGGGATTAATGGAAGATATTATCAAAAATACATAAAAAAAATAAAAATAATTCAAAATCCACTAAATGTGCCAATGTGAGATTTGCATATTGAATTGAATATACGAAAAGGCCAAATATATCTTTCATAATTAAGAACATATATTACTTAATTGAGAAACTAATTAATTTGTATTATTCTCTTCCCTTGTTTCAGGTTCTTTTTTCACAGAGTTTTATGCAAAAATAAAAATAATAATTGTGCACTAATGGTGTGAAATAAATGATTTACTTAAATCAAGTTATTTAAAAGATAATTACAGCTAAATATTTAATTAATTAAAAACCACTCTTGAAGAAGAATTAACGTAGACTGCAATAAGATGTTAAATTATATTGATATTATGAAAAAATTACATTATATCAATATTTATAACTTAAATTCATCGTAAGATTTAATATGTAAATAAAAGTGTGTAAATGTGACCATCCAACCCTTCATTTTGAATTTTTGTGTAGATATAATCACATAATTAATTGAAAGAAAAAATATCAGAAAAATAAAGGACTAAAAAGTCACCACTAATTATTGATAAGTGTAAAAAATGAATAAATATAACATAAAATGGATCGGGGAATTTAATTAAGTTAATACAAAAGTTAGAATAAATACAAACAATCGAATAAAAAGAAGAAGGGCCCAGTTGAATGTTATTATAAGCTTTGTGATAATCATAAAATATCTAGTTTTCTCTAGCTCGTATTTTCTTTATGATAGTTAATTAGTAGAAGGATAGGTATCTCATTAGGATTGGTAAGGTAAGGAGCTAGCCTCTTTGTACTTATTTCTTTTAGCCTCCATGTCTAGTCGTATAAATTTACTTTTAAAAAAATAATAATAAATCAAAATAAATATTTTTTTTTACATAATAATTTTTGCATAGGGTTCGAGGAAGGACCGAGATAATATAGACTGAGTAAAGAATGTGTAATGTGCAATTGACTCAAGTCAACTGCTGTCCATTTTTGCAAAAAGCAATCAGTAAATTACACCACAATTGCCAACTTTGACTAGTCAAAACATGAACAAAGAATATTTGCATGTCGGATGAGTGATAATACGAACGCTCTAACGTGGAATTTTACGTGTATTATGACATATATGTTTATTCGTATAATTTTATATAAATGAAAATATCTGTTTCTGCACACTCAAAATTAGAAAACATAGATATTAATTGATATCAATTAAGTTAAAAAATGACATATTTATACAATATATCTCTATATATATAGACATGGATCTAGAAAAGGACCTTACCCAAAGTTGTGTGGTGTCAAACGTGTTGTGGAAAATGTGTTGGAAATATGCTACCATGCAATTGACCCAAGTAAGTACTCTTGTCCATTTTTGCAAAAATCAATCAATATATTACACCACAATTGCCAAAGCAAATATAACTAAAAAAAAAAAAAATTCCATTTCCACAATGTGCAAACACAACATTCTTTACTTAGTACTACCATTTTTCATACTACTTTGCATTTTTTCTCTAATATGTAACGCGGCACAGAGTGACATAGATTGCTTGAAGTCGATAAAAAACTCATTAGAAGACCCTTTAACTATCTGATACAACGTGGAAGTTCGATAATCAGACAGAAGGTTTTATATGTAAATTTGCAGGAATACAATGCTGGCATCCTGATGAGACCAGAGTTTTATCCATTAGTCTTCCAGACATGAGACTAAAAGGTGAGTTTCCGCGAGGCATACAAAATTGCACTTCTATAACTTCTCTAGATCTTTCGTCCAACGAGCTATATGGTACCATTCCTTGGGATATATCAAAATTAATCGGATTTACTGTAATGCTTGATCTTTCGAGCAACAATTTCTCAGGCGCGATCCCAAGTGACATTGCAAATTGCTCTTTTCTTAGTTCCCTCAGATTAGACGACAATAAACTAGAAGGTCCAATCCCACCTGAAATTGGCTTGTTAGGTCGACTCAAGTACTTTAATGTTGCTAACAACATGTTAACAGGGCCAGTGCCAAGGTTTATCAATGCAACTTTTCCAACTGAAAGTTATGCAAATAATCCAGGACTTTGTGGTGGTCCTCCTCTGAAAGCATGTGCAACAAAACGCGTCGGGTTCCATCATAATATGTTAAGTACTTTAATGAACCGTCGTGTACAGTTTGCTTGTGGTTTTGTAACTGGTTGGTCACTTTTTACTGTACTTGGTATATATCTTTTTTTCTTTGGTTTACCTCGCGTAAACAAGATGCTTCTATTCATCAAAAATAGAACAAAGGTAATGGTGATTGATGAAAATGAATGGCCTCGAGGAGAAGAAGTAAACAACGATCCAAAGGTAAACATTACACTTGCTTTCAAACGTCTTCTTATTAAACTTAGTCGCAAGCCATACAAGGGTTATGGCACGTTTAAGATTACAAGTTAAGGAACTTGTCTTCTTTTGTCTTAAAATTTGTGTCCAGTCAAACTATGTCAGACGAAAGGGGACTACTTAGTCAAACTATTGCTAAATATGGTAGCTATGTTCTTTTCCTCAGGTTTCAAAGATGGAGAAGATTGTTACAAGAATGAGTTTTATGGAACTATCAACGGCGACTATGAATTTCAGCCAAGACAATGAAATAGGAAACGGAATGCTAGGGAAAGTGTACAAAGCACTGGTTCCAAATGGATGGACTGTTGCCATAAAGAGGTTTCATGTTTCAGAGGATTTGGAGGAAGAGTTTGTTTCTGAGATCACTACTCTAGGTAGTTTGAGGCATCCGAATTTGGTGCCTTTAATCGGCTTTTGTTATGAGAGGGACGAGCGAATTCTGGTTTACAAATACATGCCTAATGGAAACCTACATGAGTGGCTGCATTCAACCGACGATAAGGCAAGACTCTTGGACTTCCCTTTGAGGGTTAAAATTGTTTTAGGTATTGCGAAAGCCCTGACTTGGCTTCACGATGGTGGAAATTTCCATGTCGTGCATGGTAACATAAGCACACAATGTATCTTGCTCGATGAAAATTTCGATCCTAAGTTATCCAATTTTTGGGAGGCAACACTTGCAAAAACAAATGACATAGATTCCAACTTGAGTCTGTTTCCGATAGTCGAGTCTATAGACTTCACAACATACAAAAAAGATGTTTATCGATTTGGGGTTGTGCTTCTCGAGCTTTTAACGAGGAAAGAATCTTACATACTGAGCTGCTCGAGTTTAAATTTGTCGAGCAGCTCTTTTGCCTGTCCTCTTGATGTGGATAAACTACTGCTAGGCCAAGGATTTGATAATATGGTAATGCAACTACTTGAACTTGCAAGTAACTGCATGAAATTTATTCCGGATCAAAGGCCAACTATGCAACAAGTATATCAGACTGTTGCTGCGATTGCTCGAGTCTGTGACCAAACAGGGGACTCTGAAATACAATTGCACTTGGACTAGAAGCAGGGGCGGAGCCACCAAAGGGACGTGTAGCTTTGGCTCAAATCATGTATTTATGTTGACGAACCATTTCATATGTATAAATAATCTTTCAACTTTATTTAATGATTGAATTAAAGATCAAAAGACACAAATTACATTTCGACATAGAGAAATTATATAGATACACTAACTAACATGCATCTAAGTCAAAAGACAAAGTGTCTGTTCCAGTATCAAAAGTTAATCCTATACCTTGGAGCTGATGATTTCCTATGATTGCGATGTTTTGTTCCCATGGCAGAAATGCCAGACAGAATAGCCCCCTAATGTGCACCACGACTCGCAGTTGTTGCAGCAACAACAAATTATCCGGGCTTTCATAGCCGAAGTACATCTTCACAACGGGGAATGTTGGTACCACACCTGGTTGCTCTATATAGCAAGTGTCGAAAGCTCCAAGTGGAACTTCCATCATAGGAATACCTCGTACTTCATTTCTGAATGTGTCACGGAATACAGTATGAACATCTGTTGGGAAACGGGACATAACTGTTCCTGTATCCACGATGCAACCACCGGTCATGTCATAATTTCCAAAATTGCGCGACAATGATGGGAAAAATGGGATTTCCTTATCATTGATGAAGATTTTATAAAGGTTGACAAAATAAAAATTAGGGAATCCTGAATTTGGTAACAGAGCTGCTGATGTTGTCTTGTTATATGGCGTTCTATGGAAGCTAATTGTTGATGCTTTCGTGGAGTAAGTTCCCGGTAGACACATTGCCATTATGTCTGCCTCCAATTGCGATGGTAAAGAATATCCACCTTTCAACACTCTACGCCCGATCCCTGCAATCCCTGAATATTCGCCATTAAAGTGTGATCCACTCGTTTGATCTATGCCACATCCGAAAAGAATCTTTACCCGACTTAGGTCTAAATAAAAAGTAATCACGTCTTCTGCAATCCAACCTTTTGTCATCGATCCCTCCACGTATTTGTAATCATAGAGACACTCATTACCAAACACACTACATTGATACCCCCCGGACTCGACATGACAACTAGAAGTTTCCACAATGCAATCGAGCTGTCGGTATGTTCTAGACTTAGTTGAATCATATATAGGATTATTTTGACTGTAACACTTATTTGGTCTACATGGCTTACATTGCCACCAAACTAAATCACTTCCAGTGTCTATTAGCAAGAAAGATTTTGTTTCTTCACTACCAATAGTAAAAGTTGCAACATACTCACCTTCTACCAAATGTACCCTTGTTGTTTTCGGAACCTCTCCTTTCTCCCTTTTACTCTCATGTGGCCTTGTTTGAGTTCCATTTGCACCAATCGAGTTACCATTTTCAAGAATCGATGCAAAATGATTTGCTCTAGCTTGAGAACGAGCTAGCTTACTCTCAAGTAACGAGTCGTAGTCCTTGAACTTTGACTTTTCAAATAAAGCACGATTGTAAATGGAAAAAGTATAGGATGGCCTCGGAGGATCGAGAAGATTAGTTGTATCAAAAGACATAAATCTTTCTCTAACATCCTTGATATAACTTGAGTTAAGGAATGAAAAAGATTTTTCATAGCCCAAAACTACAATCAAAATTGAGAAAATAATTGAAATCAAAAGGTGAATATGGATGAACTTCTCCATTGTTTTTCCAATTGCTTGATTTGGTTTGAATATGTCTACCACTCCTTGCACCCATATATATACTAGTTAATATGTAGATTTAATTCCTTTTGACAAACTACAAAAATGAATGATATTCCCTATTAAGACAAATAATAGATTTTCTTACCATAAATGCAAAAAAGGATAAAAATTTATTATTTTGTCCAATAAAATTAAAGTATTTATTTTTCAAGAATCATTCTTAAATAGGAGCATGTATTACTGGGCTGGTGAGCCCAGCGTGATTTAATAGGATTGGGCTAAAATTATTAGAGCTCATTTAAAAGAAGGTGTACTTCCTTCCATATTTTTGCTTGTTTTGGGACAACATTAGAAAAAAAGAAGATATTTTGTAAAAAGAATTTAAGAAGTCTATGTAATGTTTTGCTCTTAAGAGTTTTCACTTGTACGACTTGAACCTGTGACTTATAAATCACATGAAAATACTTAAGCTTCTCATTTTACTCTTAGTGACAAGTTTTTAAAGCCGAACAAGGGTTATGACACGTTTAAGACTACATATTTTAAAATTTGTCTTCTTGAGACTGTAATATTATTCCACTAAATAATTTTGACCATATATTATTATACAATCAAAAATTTTAACAAGCAAGTGAATTCACACACCAATCATTACATGACACACGTTAATTTACTTTAAAATGTAATTTTTTTTTCATTTTAAGTTTTTCCGTTATATATTTTCTTTCTTTATTTTTTCTCTCTTATTTTTTGAATTTTAATTTTGATGTATCTTAAATATCATTTTATCTTCCATCTCGCACTTTCAAGTGATTCATCAGTCATTTTTTTTCTTTCATCTCCCACCTCCCATTTCAAATTGAACCCCACTTCCATTTTTTTTTCTTTTCATTTTCTTCTTCTTCTCCGGTCAATTTTTTTTTATATAGAATTGATACTATTTATTTAGACTTATTGAATTATTTGATAACAATAATTATATTTTTATTAAGGAAAATTTTAAAATTTTGAAGTTCATTCAATACCTCATTTTCATCTAAATTCAAAGTAAGAAAAATAATTTAAACGACCAATTAATTTTCCAAAAATTGAAAGAATTTAATTGAAATCAGATAAAAAAACTACACGATACTTCCTAATCCTCTTGAAAACTAATGAGTTTATTAAATTGTTCGAAATGTAAGAAAATATTTGGATAAAGTTTTAAAATTAAAGAGACTAAAACTAATAGTAATAAAAAAAAGGTAAAGTTATGATAAAAATGGTGACATTGAAACTAAGAAGTTTCAACGGATGGAGCTGACAATGAATTTTAGAAAAGAAAGAAGAAAGAATGAGAAAAAATAAAAAGGAAAAAAAACTGTTTTTAAAATATCAGAAAGTATATTTTTAATAAAATCACTTGTAAAAATAAATTATAGACTTCACTTAAGGGAAAAAAAAAGTACCCCCCATCTAGGAACCTCTCCTTGTCGACGGGATAGGTAGATGCATCCAAAAAGAAGGGATTAGCAGTATTACCAATGAATAAAGCACTCTAACACCTTCCTCTTGGGCTCCGCGCATTGGGAAAAGGCTGACCGCGATGGGAGAAACCGGGCCCACTTAATTTCAAAAAAAAGCCTCCCATGAAAAAGGTTATCATACCTTATCGGTCACTGAATACCACTATGGGGTCTATGTTGTGGTTGAATACGATGAAGGGGGAAAAGGACGAAAGACTCACCAACATACAAAAAAGATGTCTATCGATTTGGTGTTGTGTTATCGAGCTTTTACTGAGATAAGAATCTTACATATTGAGCTGCTCGAGTCTAAATTTGTCGAGCAGCCCCTTTGCCAGTCCTCTTGATGTGGATAAACAACTGTTGATAATATGGTAATGCAACTACTTGAACTTGCAGGTAACTGCATGAAAATTTATTCCTGATCAAAGGTCGACGATGCAACAAGTGTATCAGACTGTTGTTGCGATTGCTCGAGTCCATAACTAAACAGGGGACCCTGAAATGGACTAGAAGCAGGGGCGGAGCTACCAAAGGTACATGTAGCTTTGACTCAGACCATGTATTTATGTTGAAGGACCATATATATATGTATTGCTAAAATGCAATAACTACGCCACAGTCACAAGCCCTTTTGTAAAACAATACCCCATGTGGATATGACTTTATATTATGATTGTATTAAATTTCGACATAGAGAAATTTTATAGATACACCAACTAACATGCATCTAAGTCAAAAGACAAAGTGTCTGTTCCAGTATCAAAAGTTAATCCTATACCTTGGAGTTGATGATTTCCTAGCATTGCGATGTTTTGGTTCCATGGCAGAAATGCCAGACAGAATAGCCCCCTAATGTGCACCACGACTCGTAGTTGTTGCAGTAATAACAAATTATCCTGGCTTTGGTGCGCGAAGTACATCTTCACAACGGGGAATGTTGGTACCACACCTGGATCCTCTATATAGCAAGTGTCGAAAGCTCCAAGTGGAGCCTCCACCATAGGAATACCTTGTACTTCCTTTCTGAATGTGTCGCGAAATACAATATAATAATCTCTTGGGAAACGGGACATAATTGTTCCTGTATCCACGATGCAATCACCGTTCATGTCATGATTCCGCGACAATGATGGAAAAGATGGAAGTTCCTTATCATTGATGAAAATTTTATAAAGGTTGACAAAATAAAAATTGGGAAATTCGGAAATTGGTACTAGTCTTGCTGATGTTGTCTTCTTAAATGGCGTTGTGTGGAAGCTAATTGTTGATGCTTTCATGGAGTAAGTTCCCGGTAGACACATTGCCATTATGTCTGCCTCAAGCTGTGACGGTAAAGAATATCCGCCTTTCAACACTCTACGCCCGATCCCCGCTATTCCTGAATATTCACCATTAAATTGCCTTCCACTCATTTGATCTATTCCACATCCGAAAAGAATCCTTACCCGACTTAGGTCTAAATAAAAAGTAATCACGTCTTCTGCAATCCAACCTTTTGTCATCGATCCATCCACGTATTTGTAATCATAGAGACACTCATTACCAAACACACTACATTGATACCCCCCGGACTCGACATGACAACTAGAAGTTTCCACAATGCAATCGAGCTGTCGGTATGTTCTAGACTTAGTTGAATCATATATAGGATTATTTTGACTGTAACACTTGTTTGGTCTGCATGGTTTACATTGCCACCAAACTAAATCACTTCCTGTGTCTATTAGCAAGAAAGATTTTGTTTCTTCACTGCCAATAGTAAATGTTGCAACATATTCACTTTCTACCAAATGTACACTTGTTTTTTTCGGAACCTCTCCTTTCTCCCTTTTACTTTCATGTGGCCTTGTCAGACCAATCGAGTTACCATTTTCAAGAATCGATGCAAAATGATTTGCTCTAGCTTGAGAACGAGCTAGCTTACTATCAAGTAACGAGTCGTAGTCCTTGAACTTTGACTTTTCAAATAAAGCACGATTGTAAATGGAAAAAGTATAGGATGGCCTCGGAGGATCGAGAAGATTAGTGTATCAAAGACATAAATCTTTCATCTAGCCATCCTGTTAAACTGAGTTAAGGAAATGAAAAAGGATTTTTCATAGCCAAAACTACAATCAAAATTGAGAAAATAATTGAAATCAAAAGGTGAATATGGAGGAACTTCTCCATTATATTTCTAATTTGATTTGGTTTGAGATATGTCTACCTCTCCTTGCACTCATATATATAATATATATATGAATTAATATGTAAATTTTAATTCTCTCTGACCAACTACGAACTGAAACTATATCATAACTCACAAGGATCATAGTTTATTATTTTGTCAAATAAAATTGAAGTGTTTCTTTTTCAGCAATCATTCATTAATGCAAGCATGAATTTGTTGGCAAAATATGGGCTTGTATAGCTGAGCGTAGCCCAACGTGATTTAATAGGATTGGACTAAAATTATTAGAGCCCATTTAGAAAAAGAGTTTTTTCCTTCCATATTTCAAGGAGACTTTGTACTGCTTTGCTTTAAGAATTTTCACTTGCACGGCTTGAACCATTGACCTATAAATCACATGGAAATAACTTTGACTTGCTCCAAGGCTCTCATTCTCGCACTTAGCAGACCATGTTTTAAGAAAAACAAAAATTTCGTAAAGAACCATTCATGTCATGCAAGATAGGGAAATGGGGTAAAATATGTCTTTTAACTTTGCGATTTGGAGTGTGTAACCCTCGTTAAAAAAGTGATACATATTTACCCGTTCTCTAACAAATGGTGCATATTGATACTTTTTGCTGATCGACCTTTCATTCTATCGGCTTCTTGGCCGAATTTCGAAAATTAGACTTCAGGTTTCATATGCAAAGTTTTAATCGGATTTGTTGTAAAATTTGGAAACCTAAAAGGTGAGGACATGTTTGAGGAAAGTGAAGAAGAGGATGTATTTGGATCATTGTTTTGCTATCCAATTCAGAATTGCAAATATTTCTCTTAGGCAAGAATGCAATAATAAAATAGAAAAAAAAGATAATTGGACGGTAAGACGACTGAGAAAATTTGTTCGAGGCATCTATTGATGCGACTAACAAAACAGAATAACGTTTAATACCAAATTTTATACTCAATCACATGCATCTATGTCAAATGACAAAGAACTTGTTGAACTATCAAAAGTTAATCCTACTCCTTGGAGTTGAGTCATGCCTAATATTGAAAGATCACTATCCCATCCAACAAATGCCAAGCAGTAGACTCCACGATAGTTCACGATAACTCGTTCTTGTGTCAGAAGCAACACTGTACTCGAGTTTACGCTGCCAAAGTACAACTTCACAACAGGAAAGTATAAATTACGACCACTTGGATCTTCCTTATAGCAAGTGTCGAAAATATTCCCTGGATCTTCAACCATAGGAATATCTTGTACCTCTGCTCTGAATATATAACGAAATACGACATAAAAATCATGAGGTAAACGGGTAAAAGTTGTCCCTGTATCTACTATCATTCCACCATTCATATCTGATGTAAATTTCCACCATGAAGGGCTCACTGGAACTTCTCGATCGTTAACAAAAACTTTATAAATGTTGACATAATAAAATATTGGGTACCTATAGTTAAATAATAGTTTTGCTGATGTTGCTCTTGGCCATTTGCTTGTATGGAAACTTAGAACTGCTCATTTCCTGATTAAAAGTGGGTCGCACATGTGGACATTACGTAAACAACCAAATTGCGATGGTAAAGAATATTGACCATCACCGCGACCAAGGCCAAGAATCCCAGCAGAGAAAGCACTGAAATTCTTTTCACCAGTTTGATCTTTGCTACATCCAAATGTGATCCTAATCGTTCGATGATCGTCTAAATTAAAAGTAATCAAATCATCTGCTATGAAACCTTTTGTTTGCACATGATCCCCGTATTCCAAATCATATCGACACTCAAAATTTTCTTGATTACAATGAAAGGCTGGATCCACAGTCCTGCACCTTAAAGAATATTTATCACAACCGATGATTCGAAATGTTTTGGATGCAGTAGAATCATATAGAGGTTGATCTTGTTTGTAACACGCAACACATGGTCCACATTGCCACCAAACTAAATCACTTCCAGTGTCTATTTACAAGTAATTTTTGATCATTTGAGTGCCAATCAAAAAAGTCGCGACATACTCACCATTCCTATAGAAAGCATCCGTTGATTTTGGGACAAGCTCGAGCACCTCACCTCGTATTGCACCATTTTGAGATTCAAGAATTGATGCTAAATAACTTGCTCTAGCATGACATCGAGCAAGTCTATTTTCAAGCAACGAGTCGTAGTCCTTGAATTTTGATTTTTCAAACACATCGCGATGGTAAACAGTAAAAGTATAAGATGGCATCGGAGGATCGGGAAGCTTAGTCACATCTAGAGACATAAATCTTTTTCTAGCTTGCATTATGTAAGTTGAATTGAGGGGTGATAGAGAATTTTTATTTGTATTTCCCAACACAACTAATAGAATTGAGAAAATAATAAAAGTGAAAAGATGAAAATGGAGGATCTTCTCCATTGGTATTCTGTCAATTGATTTAATTTGTTAAAGCAAATAGGAACAAAGAAATTTCTAAAAAGAGAGTTAATATATCTCATGAAATCTATGAATTGCATATTCAATTGATTATCTTTTGACCAACAATAAAAATGAATTATATATTTAATTCATAAAGACAAATAGTAGATTTTCTTAGTATAACTGTAAAAGGATCAAAATTTGACTCCTTATTTATTATTTTTTCTAATAAATAATTTTTTTAAGGATTAATTTTTAAATTGAGAGAATAAATTAAAGGGAAACTTGCATATATCTTACTAGTTTAAGAGCTAATTAATAAGATACACTCTAGTCTGCAATATTACGTATCTTACCTAATTTTGGTGCCTCTAGATACATCTAGTCACATAAATATTAGATTAACGAGGTCAAAATTAAGTGTAGTTTGTTTTAGATATATTGTATCCGAGTGGTCGCTCACCACCCTTGCCGATCTGTCCCATCTGACTCACCAGTCTCTCATGTAATTGGTATTTCAGATACACGCAAAACACACAATATACATGCAAATACATTTCGTTGAAATTCTTGCAGTGAGTTTGAGAAATTACCAATAATTTGAGCTGACTAGTTTCTAGGTAAGATGTTGTTGGGATCAGAAAAATGTGAGATTTTCATAAACAAAGAAGACATACAAGTAATAGGGTGAGTTTCCATGAGAAGTTCAATATTGTTAATTTTCAAACAAGAAGCTATATGGTACCATTCCTTGAGATATATCAAAATAAATTAATCGGATTTAGAGTAACTTTTGATCCCGCGATCAACAAATTCCAGGTGACATTGAAACTTGCTTGTTTCTTAATGTACTAAAATTAAACAAGAATAACCTAGAAGGTCCAATTCACACCTGAATGGGTCAAAATCCCACATCTATTGGGGAATTGACTTGGGCTCCCGATCTAAGCTCCAGTTAGGCCTGGGTGTCAAGGGGGTGTTAGAATGGGTGAAAATCCCACATTTATTGGGGAATTGACCAGTGATTTGCTTATATGAACTTGAGCAATTCTCCACTGATGAGTTAAATTTTGGAGTTGAGTTAGGGTGTGTGTCATAACTTTACATGGAATTAGATTCAGGACCATTACCATTTGGGTTCCCGGTCCACACTCCGGTTGGACTTGGGCGTGAAGTGTGAGGGGTGTTAAAACAAGTCAAAGTCCCTCATTGGTTGGTGAATGGACTAGCGGCCTGCTTATATGAAATTGGAAGACCATCTCTCATGAGCTAGCTTTTGGAGTCGAGTTGGGCTCATATGTCATATCTTTAGAATGAAAACAAACTAGTAAAAGTATATTTGGGTACAACTTCTAAATTTTTTTCATAGATATTCAATCAATTACATGCATATAAGTCAAAAGACAGAGTATTAGTCGCAGTATCAAACGTTAATCTTATACCTTGAAGTTGATAACTTCATATAAGTGCGACGTGGTAATTCCATTTCGTAATGGCCAGACAGAATAGCCCCCTCTCATGCACCACAACTCGTTGTTCTAACATAACAACAAATTTTCTAGGTTTTGGTGACGAAAGTACATCTTCACAACGGGGTAAGTTGGTACCACACCTGGATTCACCATATAAAAAGTGTCAAATCTCCAAGTGGAGCTTCATACAAAGGAATACCTCGTACTTCCTTTCTGAATGTATCACAGAATTCACGATAAAATTCTTCACGGTAACTGGTAGCAGTTGATCCTGTATCCACAATGCAACCAAGGTTTATGAAAACCTTGGGCTTTAATAAACATTTTGTACTTTGTGCAGGGCAATCAAGTTATCGATTTGTTTTTGACTTAGTTAAATCATATAAAAGATCATATTTTTGTTCGTAACACTTATTTACTCGACATGGTCCACATTGCCACCAAACTAAATCACTGCCAGTGTCTACTAGCAAGTACCTTTCAGGCATAATACATAAATCTGCCTTTAACTTGGCTTCATTTTACGTTTATATCTTTTAACTTTGGATATACATAAGTAGATACTGAAACTTGTATAGAGTTAAACAAGTAAATACATGATTTAACTAACAACAAAAAAGATCTTAAAAAATGAGTTAATATGTAAATTCAATTTTCATCATAGTAGATTATCATAACTGCAAAATTTGACTCCTATATATTATTTTTGTCTAATAAGTAAAAAATTTCTTAAATTGAGAGCATGAATGAAAGACTTGTTGGTTGGTAAAATGACTGAAGAATTTGTTCCAAGGCATCTATCGATGCGACTAACAAAATAGAATAACATTTAGTACCAATTTTTATACTCAATCACATGAATCTATATCGAATGACAAAGTAGTTGCTGAACTATCAAAAGTTAATCACATGCATCTATGTCGAATGACAAAGAACTTGTTGAACTATCAAAAGTTAATCCTACTCCTTGGAGTTGAGTCATGCCTAGTATTGAAAAATCGTTATCCCATCCAACAAAAGCCAAGCAGTAAACCCCACGATGGTTCACAATAACTCGGTTCTTTGTCATAAGGCACACTGTCTCGAGTTTAGCTGGCAAAGAAACAATTCAACACAGGAAAGTATAAATTACGACCACTTGGATCTTCCTTATAGCAAGTGTCGAAAGTATTGCTTGGATCTTCGGCTGTAGGAATGTCTCGTACTTCTTCTCTGAATATGTAACGGAGTAAGACATAAAAATCATGAGGTAGAAAGGTAAAAGTTGTCCCTGTATCTACCAACATTCCACCACCCATATCTGATTTAAATTTCCACCATGAAGGATTCACTGGAACTTCTCGATCGTTAACAAATATTTTATAAATGTTGACATAATATAACGAAGGGAACTTATAGTTAAATATCAATTTTGCTGATGTTGCTCTTGGCCACTTGCTTGTATGGAAACTTAGAACTGATCCTTTTCCTGAATTAAAAGTTGGTAGACACATAGACATTATGTGACCCCCAAATTGCGATGGCAAAGAATATTGACCATCGCCGCGACCAAGGCCAAGAATCCCAGCAGAGAAAGCACTGAAATTCTTTTCACCAGTTTGATCTTTGCTACATCCAAATGTGATCCTGATCGTTCGATGATCGTCTAAATTAAAAGTAATCAAATCATCTGCTATGAAACCTTTTGTTTGCACATGATCCCCGTATACCAAATCATATCGACACTCAAAATTTTCTTGATTACAATGAAAGGCTGGATCTACAGTCCTGCATCTTAAACCATATTTATTACAACCAAGTATTCGAAATGTTTTGGATGCAGTAGAATCATATAGAGGTTGATCTTGTTTGTAACATGCCTCACATGGACCACATTGCCACCAAACTAAATCACTTCCAGTGTCTATTAACAAGTAATTTTTGATCATTTGAGTGCCAATCAAAAAAGTCGCGACGTACTCACCATTTCTGTATATAGTATCCGTTGATTTTGGGACAAGCTCGAGCACCTCACCTCTTTGTGCACCATTTTGAGATTTAAGAACCGAAGCCAAATAACTTGCTCTGGAATGAGATCGAGCAAGTCTATTATCAAGCAACGAATCGTAGTCCTTGAATTTTGATTTTTCAAATACATCGCGATGGTAGACAGTAAAAGTATAGGATGGCATTGGAGGATCGGGAAGCTTAGTCGGATCGAGAGACATAAATCTTTTTCTAGATTGCACTATGTAAGTTGAGTTGAGGGGTGATAGAGAATTTGTATTTCCCAACACAACTAATAGAATTGAGAAAATAATAGAAGTGAAAAGATGAAAATGGAGGATCTTTTCCATTGGCATTTTGTTAATTGCTTCAATTTGTTTATGCAAATAGGAAGAAACACATATTTAAATATTCTCTTTAATTATATCTTTGTCCAATTAAGGAAAATATTCTATTTTGTAAGAAAGACATTCCTAAAAAGAGCATTAATAAATCTCAAGGAATCTGCTATTTAGGAACTTTATTAATTAAAATTCCTATTTACATCTCATCAATATTCGTCCACTTCAGGGGGAAAGAATCAGATTATTGTCCCCACGAAAGGATAGTTTGATTGGTGAACACGTTACATAAAGATTATAATGTCGATATTAAACGAGGACATGCTAATTTAATGATATACTTTGCTTCTAAATCCTGTTTGTGTTTTAAAAAACAATAATCATTGTATATGTATAATTCAATCATTGCTATGACACTTTAACTTTGTCATAGCAGACAACTAAACACTCCAATTTTGGGATTATGACACCTCAAGTTATCTCCACTGTGTCAGCTAAATACTCCAACTTACTATGTTACAGTTTGGCAGTAAATAAAAAAGACGAAGATTATCAAGAGATAAAAAAGAGTTTAGCTTTATATTTATACTCAATCACATGCATCAATGTCAAATGACAAAGTACTTGCTATAGTATCAAAAGTTAATCCTACACCTTGGAGTTGATTCATGCCTAATACTGATCTCTCACTACTCCATCCAACGAAAGCCAAGCAGTAAAGCCCGCGATAGTGCACAACAACTCGTTGTTGTGCCAGAAACAACATTGTACTCGAGTTAACGCTCCCAAAGTACAACTTCACTACAGGAAAGTATAAATCGCGACCATTTGGATCTTCCTTATAGCAAGTGTCGAAAGGTTGGACAGGAATTTCAGCCATGGGAATATCCTGCACTTCTTCTCTGAATATGTAACGGAATACAGTATACAAATCATGAGGAAAAGTTGTATAACTTGTCCCTGTATCCACGAACATTCCACCGTTCATCATAGGTCCATTGAAATTCCACCACAAGGGGCTCACCGGAACCTCCCTATCGTTAATAAAAACTTTATAAATGTTTACAAAGTAAAACGAAGGGTACCTATAATTAAACAACAATTCTGCTGATTTTGCTCTTGGCCACTTGCTAGTTTGGAAACTCAGGACCGATCCTTTTCCTGAATCAAAAGATGGTAGACACATAGACATTACGTTCCCCCCAAACTGCGATGGCAACGAATATCCATCTGGGAGATCGCGTCCAAGTCCAACAATCCCAGACGCGAAAGAACTGAAATTTAGTTCACCAGTTTGATCTTTGCTGCATCCAAATGTGATCCTAGATGACCAATGTCCTACAAGAAAAGTAATCATGTCGTCTGCTATAAAACCTTTTGTTTGTGAATTATCACCGTAATGCATATCATATCTACACTCGAAATTTTCTACATTGCAATAAAAGCCTGGATTTACAGTCCTGCACCTGTTACCATGATGAGTGCAACCGATTATTCGAAATGTTTTGGATTCAGTAGAATCATATAGAGGTTGATCTTGTTTGTAACACTTATTAGCCTCACATGGTCCACATTGCCACCAAATTAAATCACTTCCAGTGTCTAATAACAAGTAATTTTTTGTCATTTGACTACCAATCAAAAAAGACGCGACATACTCGCCACTTCCATAGAAAATATCTGTTGATTTAGGGACCAGTTGGGGCAATGTCTCACCATCTTGAGATTCAAGAACCGAAGCTAAATAACTTGCTCTAGCATAACATCGAGCAAATCTATTTTCAAGCAATGAGTTGTAGTCCTTGAATTTTGATTTTTCAAATACATCGCGATGGTAAACAGTAAAAGTATAGGATGGCATCGGAGGATCGGGAAGCTTAGTAGGATCGATAGACATAAATCTTTTTCTAGTTTGCATAATGTAAGTTGAGTTGAGGGGTGATAGAGAACTTGCATTTCCCAACACAACAAGTAGAATTAAGAAAATTGATATCACAAGGTGAAAATGGAGAAACTTTTCCATTTTTATTTTGCTAATTGCTTGAATTTGCTCATGTGAATAAGAAGAAACACAAAGTTAAATATAGAGATCTGATTCTCTTTATATTTTGGTCAAACTTTAAGGAAAATATTTAATTTAATAAAAGAAATTCCTAAAAAAAGTACATCTAATGGATTTTATCCTATTTTGGAACTTTATTATTTAAGATTGCGATTAGACAGAACTAGCCCCTAGACTAGAATATGATCGAGATCTCACATACACACCTTGAATTTTTTATTCCAGCTTTGTTGGATTGGAAGTGGGGTATGAAACTGATTCATCGAAAGATACTTCCTCTGTTCCTTTTAAGTTGTCATAGTTTCCTTTTTCAAAGTAAAACGATATGAATTTTGACTAACAGTTGAAGATGTATCTTTTCATCATATGACATGAAAAAAAGTACACTTGTTAGTGAATTTTCAGTTAATTTTTTTACTATATAAAAGTTTATTGTATAAAAAGCTAGAATTAATATATTCTATTTAGCTATCAAATTAGCCATACCTGACTTTGGAAAAACACAACATAACTACTAAAATTGAACAGAGGGAGTAGCAATAGTAGATTTGGATACAACTTTAGATTGCAAAATTCATAAATTTTTCATTGATACTCAATCAATCACATGCATCTAATTCAAAAGACAAAGTATCTGTTGCAGTATCAAAAGTTAATTCAAAACTACTATCAAAGTTGAGAAAATAATTGAAATAAAAGGTGTGTACGGAGGAACTTCTCCATTATTTTTCGAATTGCTTGATTTGGTTTGAGATATGTCGACCACTCCTTGCACTTGTATATAAACAAGTTTATGTCTATATTATGTATATTCGAATCTCTTTTGACCAACTACAAAATGAATAATAATAGTAGGTTTTATTACCATAACCGCAAAAATGATAAAAAATTTGCACTCAAGTGATATAAATTCAATTTTCCTTGTAATTAAATGGGAAATTATGTTTATATACTAGTTTTTCATTTTTATGTCAACATAATGGTCAAATTATTATTATGTAAATTTAGTCTCTTTGACCAACTCTAAATTTATTATATTTTTCATTAAGACATAATAAATTAATTTAGAATTAAAGACTTGGGTCGGGAGTCAAAGTTGAATCTCGAATCGAGGTCGAGTATCAGGTTAGGTGTTGGAGTCAAGAGTAGGTGTGAACACTTAATTTTTGACGTCATTAATTACTCCTACAAAATATATATATAGTAAGATTATTTTTCTTATTAATGCATTTTATTTATTTATTTTTTTATTTATTTAGTAATTTTTTTACTTCAAAATGTTTAAATTTTGTTTCAAATGAGCTGATTTTTCTTTTGGGTTTGGATGATTAAAATCTGATCCATTCTATTAAATGGGCCTATTTTCTTGAAAAAATTCAAATGATCTATTATCTTTTAATTAAATTAATGAAATTAAAAAATTGCGCCTCCACCCCCCCCCCCCGGTAAAGGCACTGAATCATTTTCAATAGGCTTTTCTCGTGGAGGAGAAATGAAAAGACAAAAAAAAGATTTTAGAAGTCAATAGTTATTTATTTTCCTTTTTAACATCTCTAAAATCACTAAGAAGATCAGAATTTGAAACCTTTTGATTTTAATATTATCAAAGAAAGAAACACAATTAATTTTGCAATAAAAAAATTCCTAAATATAGTATTGCAAATATCATGGAAATATATGCTATATTAGGAACTTTATTTTATGTAGTCACCATTCACATTGTATATTAAGCATTCATTGAGAAACAAATATTTATTTGATTTGAGATTCACTGTTGCTTCTCATTCACTATAATAATAGTTATTCAAATATATTAGATTCAAATCCATATTATCTTATATTACATAACTGAAATTAAAAGTGAACAACCAAACCAAATTTATTTTAGTTAAGAAAAAATAACATTTTTCTCAAGCGAAATCAAATAATACAAAGTTCAACCGAAAAAATCAAATGTTTATCCCTAATTTTAGGAATATAACCATATGAACACATATAATGAGATGATTCGAACAAAAAAAAAAGAATAAGTTGTCACACGATTATCAATGCAACCATATTTCAAGTAACATATACAAGATTCGAACCAAAGAAAAACAACAACATCTATAAATATCCATATCTTTTAATATTTCACTAATAAATAAAAGATACAAACTTTAAATTGCAACATTTTGATTAAATTCATAAATCTCAACTACATGCATCTAAATCAAATGACAAAGTATTTTGTGATGTATCAAAAGTTAATCCTATACCTTGAAGTTGATTACTTCCTAATATTGAATGAGATCTATTCCACCCCATGAAACCCAAACAATAATGTCCTTGTAAGTGTACCATAACTCTATCTTTTGCCAATAACAACATGTTATTAGGGTTTACACTGCCAAAGTACAACTTCACAACGGGAAAGTACAACTCTCGTCCACTTGGATCCTCTTTAAAACATGTGTCTAGAATCTTCGACGGACCTTTAACCAGAGGTATATCTTTTATTTCACTTAAGAATGTATAACGAAATACGGTATACAAATCCTTAGGAAATCGAGTAATAGTTGTTCCTGTATCTACAAGGACTCCACCACCACCACCTTTTGTAAAAGTCCACCATGATGGGTGGACCGGAATTTCTTTATCGTTAATAAAAACTTTATAAAGATTGACATAATAAAATAAAGGGAATTTTTTATTGTGTAATAATTCTGCCGATGTTGTCCTTGGCCACGTGGCGGTATGGAAACTAAGAGTAGATGACTTACCCGAATAAAATCCGGGTAGACATATGGACATTAAATCCGACTTGAATTGTGATGGTAATGAATATGAACCAACATTTACTCTTCGTCCAAGACCAACCATCCCAGAATAGTAACCACTAAAATTGGCTCGACCCATTTGATCTTTACCACATCCAAATGTAACCCTAATGGGTAGATGGTCTAAAGCAAAAGTAATCACATCATCACTCATAAAACCCTTTGATCTTTGTCCACTTATAAATCTAATATTGTAGTTACACTCATTATTATAAGAATTACATTTATAAGTTTTGTCCACATTATCTAAACATCTTGAACTATGTAAGATACAATCGATTTTTCGATATGTTTTCGAATTTGAAGGGAAATATAAAGGATCAACTTGCTTGTAACACTTATTTGCCTCACATGGTCCACATTGCCACCAGACTAAATCACTACCTGTGTCTATTTGTAATAAAGTCTTGACTTCATTACTACCTAGCAAAAAAGACGCAACATACTCACCATGTGCAAAATAAATACTTGTTGATTTTGGAACCTTTTCGCGGATACTATAATTTGCATCTTCTTCGACATTGTTGTTGTCATCAAGAATTGAAGCGATATAATTTGCTCTATCCTCACATCGAGCAAGCCTATTTTTAAGTAACGAGTCATAGTTCTTGAACTTTGACTTTTCAAATACATCGCGATGGTAAATAGTAAAAGCATAGGATGGCATTGGAGGATCCGAAAGCTTAGATGGATCAAGAGACATAAATCTTTCTTCAGCTTGTTTAATAAAAGTTGAGTTTAGGGGTGAAAAATAATTTTCATTGCCCCAAACTGCAAACAAAATTGAGAAAAAAATTGAAATGAAAAGGTGAAAATGGAATAATTTTTCCATTTTTTTGTGTAGAAATTAGTGTATGAAAGGTACTTTGCTATAAGTTCACCACTACTTATAATCATTTATATACTGATTTAGTTTTATTGAAAATATTAAATTCTACGTCAAAAAAGGAAAAAACACCAAAAGTTTATATATTATAGAGATGTGACTCTTTGATGAGTCATAGTTTTGAACAACTAGCAATTAAATCATTTCTAAATAAGGCCAATATTATTATTATTATTATTATTATTTCCATTTTAATTCACTATATTTATTAAGAGGATCAAAGTTTGACTCCTACTTAATCTTGTCAAATGAGAGGAAATATTTTACTTATTACTATAAAATTTGGTCAAAAGTGAATGTATTTCAACCATTCCATCACAATCAACGTGAATAGGTTTAAATAGTTTTTAAAATATAATATTGAGAAGTCTAGTCAATGTCAAAGGACAAAGTATCAAAAGTTAAGCCTACACTCATCACAAATTTGATCACAATGTAAAGTTGGATCCCTAATCATACAACTTGAACGTCTTCGAAAACAATCTCTTTTTTTCTAAATGTTTTGGATGTTGTAGAATAATACAAAGGTTGTTCTTGCTTGTAACACTTATTTGTCTCACATGGTCCACATTGCCACCAAAGTAAATCACTACCACTATCTATTAGCAAGAAACTTCTGACTTCGTTACTGTCAAGTAAAAAAGATGATACATACTCACCAACACGTAATATGTGCCTGTTGTTTTTGGCACCTTTTCAAGGATGTTATTACCTTGTGGTTGTTTGAAGATTGAATTTCCACCTTCTTTAATGTTGTTATCGTCTTCAAACATTGAAGCTAAATAACTAGCTCTAGCATGAGATCGAGCAATTCCTTTCAAACAACGAGTCATAATCCTTGAAGTTTGATTTTTCAAATATATTGCGATGGTATATGGAAAAACTATAGGATGGCATTGGAGAATCAAGAAGCTTAGATGGATCAAGAGACATAAATATTTCTTTAGCTTGCTTAATATATGTGGAGTTAAGGGGTGAAATATATATTTCATTGCAAGAAATTGCAAACAAAATTGAGAAAATTGTTGATATCAAAAGGTGAATATGGAGGAGATCTCAACATCTTATCAATAGACTTTTTAATAAAATTACATCTTAAAATATTGAGAAATTACTTCTAAAAAAAAATAACCAATATTTCATAGTCAAAACTAATCAATTACCATCTTCTTTAGCTTGAGCTTTAAATTATTCAATGTTGCGTTAGAAAACTTTATAAAGAATAGAGAAAGTGTGATCTTTAAGGTAATGAATGTTGAGGAATTTAGACTTAAGGTTTTAATAGTTGGGTTAAAATTTATCAAAATACGTATATTTTATTTATAAATAATTATAAAAATTATATATATAACTTTGTTATTCGATTTGGTTATTTTTGTGGTTATTTTTTAGTAAAACCAAATCAAATACTATTGATTGTTCAAAATTTAAAACCAATCCTAACCAAATCAAATCAAATATCGATTTTTTAAAAATTGTTTTGATTCATATTGCGGTTTAATTTGATTTTATAACCATAACCATGAACAGTCCTAGTCCTAGCCTCATCCCCACAGTACTCCACACCCCACACACCCACTCCACTTTCACTCCACTTCCCGTAATATTTATCTCAATTGTATAAAAATATGTTTTTAAAATAATATGTAAATATACATATCGAACTTTTACATCTAAAACTATCAAAAGACAGTAGTACAAAGCACGCAATAATTGACATCACCATACACGCTAATATGTTAACTTAAACTCTCAATCGGTTGATCAATATTAGTTATGCAAAACTTAATAATATGAGAATCATAATATAGAAATTCGTATTATAAGTAGACCATTAGTAATGCAATGATTATTTCTCAATTAATAATTAATATAGTCCATGAATTTTTGGTGATCTAAAATTATGAGGTCATTTTATCTAAATTTTTTATAAGATCCGTTAAGACCTTAGTTGTGGACCTAGTTGGTCCTACGATCAATTTTCAAGGTTAAACGAGCCCCGAAGCAAGTAAACCCCCTATTTTGTCGATTTTCTTGTGCTATATAGTCCATGGATTTTTGGTTATCCAGTATTCCAACGTTATTTTTGCCAAAAATTTTCATGGATGTTCGTTAAGATCTTAGATATGGACCTAGTTATCCTTGACGGTTAAAACAACCGATTTTCAAGGTCAAACGAACCTCGGAGTAGGTAAACCTCCATGGACTTTTGGTAATCTAGAATTCTTACATCATTTTTGTCCAAATTTCTCATGGACGTCCGTTAAGACAGTAGATATGGACTTAGCTGGCCCCGATGGCTAAAACAACATTTTCAAGGTCAAACGAGCACTGGAGCATGTAAATCCCCCATTTTGTCGATTTCGTGTACTATAGTCCATGGATTTTTGGTGATCCAAAATTTCGACGTCATTTTTGCCCAAATTTTTCATGGATGTTCATTAAGACCTTATTTGTGGACCTGGTTGGTCCTGACAGTCAAAATGACTCATTTTCAAGGTCAAACGAGCCTCGAAGCAGGTAAACCCCATATTTTGTTGATTTTCGTGTGCTATAAGTTCATCTTATTTGGTGATCAAGAATTAGGACGTCAGTTTTTCTAAAAGTTTTCATGGACGCCGTTAATACCTTAACTATGGACCCTATTTGTCCAGACGACCAAACCAACCCATTTTCAATGTCAAACGAGTCCTAGAGCAGTGAAACCCCCCATTTTTTGATTTTTATATGTTATAGTCCATGGGTGTTTGGTGATCTAAAATTTTGACGTCATTTTTACTTAAATTTTTCATGGACATCCTTTTAGACCTTAGTTGTGGACCCAGTTCGCCGTAACGGTCAAAACGATTAAGTTTCAAGGTCAAACAATCCCTAGAGCAGGTAAATTCCCCATTTTTATCGGTTTTTGTGTGCTATTACAAATGTAGAAAAGATTGTTTATGGAAAAAAGAAATCTAAACCACTCATTTTTGCATGCTAAACAAATGTGCAAAAGAATGTTTATGGAAAAAATAAATCTTATAAAAATGCGTCTACCGAGAGTCAAACCCAAGTCTATTGCTCAAAAGTCATTTATCCTAACCATTGGACTACAAACACACATCAATTATACCTCAAGATATAATATTTCAAATAGAGAAAAGGATTTGATATATCTATTTACTTTTATATTGAGAGTTGATATATCTCCACTGTTATATAAATGGTTCACATAGTTTTGCTCTTACGAAAGTGAAAAAAATAATTGTAATTATTTGCTCTAAAAGATAATATTTGATAGACATTGCCATTGTTGATATTAATCGACATTAATAAAATAATTGGTTCAGTCAAAAATATCAACAATCATGTATAAATTTGAATAGGTTCGATTTATATAATTATTAAGGAAATTATCTATTAAATTTATCGAATTGTTTTTATCGACCTTAATCATTCCATCTCTCTTTTTTAAAAAAATTAAATATTATGCTTGACTTGCTTAATTTTAATTTTGGACTTTTCAAAAGGAGAAGACTGAAGTTCTACATTATTGATTATATGACCAAGTCAAGAAAAACAGTCCCTACAACATTTATTATTGATATAATTCCGCGTTCTTGAATACTTGTTATATTTTATTTTTCGAATATCAATTTAACTAATTTAGAATTGAGGTATTTGAAAGCTACACATAAAATACTATCAAATTGCAATAATATGTATCAAAGTTTATATAATTTGACTTTATAAAAAAAATGACAAATAATTTGAACAAGAGAGTAATTGTTATAACAACATTTATCCAAACACAATACATAAAAAGAAAAGACAAAAGAGAGCAAAATTCATATGCATCAAGCACTACTAAGAAAATGATATACAAATTATGTATAACCATCTGATATCTGAAATCCATTCCATTGACTAATGCTTATTGGTGCAGTATGAGAGGAAATTGCTCGATACGATCCCAAACAAAGATGTCTTCATTTCTAGAACTCGAACCGAAATGTAATTACAAATATTCCTCTTTTATACTTTGCTATACTCAAAACTCCCATCCAATTCAACTTCCTCTTCTCCATGGTTCTTCTTGCAATGAGAGTATAACACAGTATATGCCACTAATAACAATAAATTAAACAAAGAAGAAATAATAACCAGAAATATAGACATAATTATCTGGTTACTTACCCCTTTATTTGGTTTATTAATCTTCATAAAACATAGGAACAAGGATGATGAAATTATAGAAAATGAAATATTTAACATAAATCCATTTAATCTATTCCCCTTAATGAGTCTTCCACCTTTAGCTATGGCTTTAATTCCATAACAATCTTCTTCAATTACTGAAATAACTAAAGCCAATATCCAAACAATTGATAAATATAGAAAAAATAGGAAAGATACTATTCCAACAAAAATTCCTATAGAGTAAAGGAAAATATTGCTAGATGAAACAAAAATAGGACTTAATAAAAACAAAACAATAAAAAAGTAACCAATACCTAACATGTTTGTGTATAATCTAGTTATAAATGCATATTTAAATGCCTTTGATATTTTTAAAACAAGTTCTTTGAGAGAAATATTGATATTATATGATAATATAATTGTTGCAATTGTGTATAGAAAAGAGATTAAAGATAGACTAATGAGAATTGCAACATATATAATTAGAATAATTCTAAAATCCTCCTTAATATCAGCAAAAATTTTCATGACTTTAAAGGTATCATCAATTGAAGTAGATAAAATTGATGCCTTTAAAATAATATCATGGAACAAGAATTTAAGTTCAAAATTCAAAATTGATAAAAGGGTGGAAGAAAATAGAATTTGAAGAAAACATGTTAATGCAAATAGTTTTCCATTTTTTGGAATTAATTGAAGGGATTCTTTGAGAATTGAGAGAAATCCAAAAATATGATTAAACTCCATTGATAATTTTATGAGTCTAGTTTTTTTAATTTGGATTCAACTATAGAATGATGAGCTTGCTATTTATATTGATTTCTATATGTTTGATTGGTGAGATATTATTAATTTATTGGTATCATAAAACTCCATTCAAGTTTATTAAATTAATAAAAATATTAAAATGTGTACTGAGTCAACACATTTTAATATTGATAAATTGAAGTGTAGACCACAAGAAGTTGGGCTAAAATTCCTATTTTATAAGTTAGTCAAAATCTTACATCATTTTTTAAAATTTTATACGTCTTTTTAATCATACGAAATCTTAATATTTTTTTACGCGTCTCAATAATAGAGTTATCAGAATGTATTAAATAAATCAAAAACTATTTCAAAAAAATTTAAAATCATAAAATTAAGATAATAAAACCTTTTTTTAGTTAAGATACGTAATCTAAATTTTTTACATCATAATTTACGAGACATGTGTGTCTTATCCCTCGTACTTCTCTATGGAACTTTCACTATTCTATGAATTAACTCCATCTTTGTATATTTAATATTATATAATAAAGGAGGTATAATTTAATTAGTGAAAGTCAAGTATAAAAAAATTACTTAATTTTAATTTAATATAGAAAAATTATATTATTTTCAATCAATTCCCACTCAAAATTTGTTTGAAAATGTCAAATTTAGTCCGTATATAATAAGTTCCTCAAGGAACTTGTCAAACAAGATTGATATATTTAATTGATAAATGAATGTTTATTTCCTAGAAATTACTATAATTGACTAATGACTATAATCATTTGACCTTTTCGTAGTTGGTGTTGTCTTAATCACAATTAATTTAATTTTCAAGAGATTTAAGTCTATAATAATAAATAAAAAGTCTATTAAACGCATAAATAACAGTAGAAACAATTTTTCTGATGTTATAAAATTTGGCTTAAGAAAAGTATTCATTTTATTTTTTTTGAAAATATTACTCAACAAAGTTGCACTATCAAACTTAAATAAATTTGAGAGTTCATACCACAATAAAGAACAATGTACAAGTAGCCTCTTGACTAAGTAAAATAGTACAGATACATCTTAACTAAACAAAGATACTATTATTTTCATGAATTTTTTTTTATATAATTTTATACACTCTGTGACTCCACGCAATTGAGGCGTGTGAGAGATATTTGGATGCTACGCAAACCAAAAAGGTGCACAAAATGACCAAAAAAAATAAGTTCAGGAGGGTAATAGTTACTTGAAATAGTTCAAATGTGTCTCTGAAAATTTTGATCATAAACTAGGAAGATATTTGTGCATTTTTCCAAAAACAAATGATAAGAACAAATTAGCTTACAGAAATTATTCTCTTTAATGTTATATTCATACAACTTTTTAAAAATAAAGATAAAATTCATATAATAAAAAACTTTATATAAAGATGACTACTTCAAACAAAGATCTCATATAAATAAAATAAAAACAACATAATTCACACTTCCATTGACAACTTCAAAAAGCTTTATACTTTCAAAATTCAAATGCTATATTTTATATATGGATTTTGAATTTAAAGTACAAGAATCCAAACTCACTATCTAGATCTCCTCAAATCATACTATCCAAGAAAAAATGGAATCTTTTTGTAAGTTTTTTGGTTTTGTGAGAATTTTAAAAGAATCCATTCAACTTATTCCAAAAAATGGAAAAATCATGGGATTAATTATCATTTTTTATCTTCTTTTCACCTCAATATTTTTTTTATTTTTCAAATTCACCTCTGATTCTTTGTTAAGAGATATATTTATCAAAGAATCTTTCATTCCTATTTCTACTATAAGTGGTTCTTCACTAAGTAATCTACTTTCTAGTATTAACAAAAATTTAAAACTTGTTTTAGCCATTGATTTTTCATTAATTTTTTCCTATTTATTCATCTCAATTTTCTCCACCAACACAATAATTTTAATTTCTTCTATATCATACTACAATAAAACTTTGAATTTCAAAGATTTAGGTATCAAGATTTTAAAATCATGCAAAAGGCTTATTTTCACAATGTTTTACACCACAATTATTGTTATTGGATATTTTTTCTTTTGTTTTTCCATGGCAACTCCTTTTTTAGCTACCTCTAACTTATATGATTTTTCAATGGTTATTATTTTCGCGATAATCGCGTATATTATTTATCTCTATTTATCGATCGTTTGGGTAATGGCCTTAGTAGTTTCAATTGTTGAAGAAGGTAATTATGGAGTTATGGCTCTTGGAAAAGCTAGAAAAATAATTAAGGGGAGATGAGATGAAAGCGGTTTATTTTAAAATTGTGTTCATTTATTGCTTTAATTATTTTTGGGGTACTCACATATATTAAGAAATGGAAGTGTTAAAAAGAAAAATTCAATGGTGATTTGGTTAATGGTTCTGTTTATGAAGGTGTTTGAGTAGTGAATTATAAAGTTTTGTATTTTAATGTACGAAAGAAAAAAGGGGGAAGAAGAAAGGTAATTGAATTACAAGAAGTATTGAAGATAGAAAGATATTAATTTACCATAATATTGATGGTATAAATTAATTGAGATCGATCGTTGTAATTGTTAATTTTTTTCAAGAAAGCTAAGTCCGATTATATGAACGAGTCATCAATTTGTGTCGATCATGACTATGTAATTTTCAATGAGAATTGTCAGCTTCAGTTGATTAAATCTCTGTTATTTGTAAAAAATAAAATAAAAAAAATGTGAGTCTAGCTCAAGTTGATTATGTAATTTGTAATAGGTCAATATTTATGGCAAAAGAAAAAGCTTTATTTCAGATTAGATTACTCTAACCATGTTCAAATTTGATTTTAGAAATATAATTAAGTTTGTCAATATCTCTTAGTCTCGCCATCGTGTGCTTTGGTTCGTGTTTATATAAGGGAAAATGTATAAGTACCTCTCTAGACTATGATCGAAATCTCAAAGACATACTTTAATTAATCTAAGGTTTTAGTATCCCCTGAATTTTTATTTTTTTTATAATTTTGTGCACCTTTTTGGCTTATGTTGAATCCAACTATCTCTCACGTGTATCGATTGCGTGGAGTCACAGAGTGTGCCATGTAAGACAAAAGGTGTATAAAATTACAAAAAGAATAAGTTTAGGGGATAATAAAACCTTAGTTTAGTTAAAATGTGTCTCTGAAATTTCGAACATAATCTAGGGGGTACTTGTGCATTTTCCCTTAAATAAATCAAACATGCTAGGTGAAATACTTAATTAATAGCCCATATAACATCAATTATTTTAAGAATTCTTGAATCTTTCATACAATAAGAAATTGTTCATGTCATATTGGGAGCGCCATCTGCGAATGGATCCAGTAGTGCGCGGTTTAGATTTAGTCAAAGCTTCAATGTGGGCTTCGAACAGTTAGATTGAAGTTCATTTTTCTATCTCGAATACAACCCTATCAACTACACTTGGATACATCCCTTCCCTCTCGGAGACGTTCCGTGAGCTATATCCGCATATTTATGTAATTTTTACTTTTCTTAATAATTCTCATTAGGGTTTGATGGTAGAATTTGAATAATGTTTTGTATTATTCAAATTAATATTAATGGGCTAAAGTCTAGGCCCTTAGAATTAGGCTCTTGTCTTTGTTTTGTTGTCAATTTGGCCCATGTGCACTTTGCATGTCCTTTAGGATTTCTCTTAAGGCCCCTTGATTTCTCTTATTATTCCTTTTTAGCTTTTCAACTTTTTTAAAATTGGGAGCAAAACAATATTAATTAGTATTATGATGATAAGGGTAGCAATAATAATGAAGATGTTAATGGTAATAGATTACACTAATGATAAACAAGAAAACAATTATAATGACAAGAAAATAAATAGTTAAGTATCCGCGATTAAAGTGAAAGATGATACAATAATAATAAACAACTAATAAATATAAAAATCAAATGAAAGTGAAAGTATAACAACGATAAATGAAGCTAAAATAAATAATAATTTCTTGAAAAAAGATATTTAAAAATTAATATCTACACATATATGACCTATTTCGAGACTCGCTACAATGCAGTATCATTTGAAAGTTATTTATTTACCACAGTATCATTTGAAAGTTATTTATTTACCACAACTCTAGGGCAAACTTAATCACATAATTGTCTATTTTTAAAAGCTTAATAATTTAAAACAACTAAATTGGAGTTTTACTTGTAGAGTTCATGTATATACAATGGATGTTCATAACTACAAGGATTTCATTGCAAAAAATATATATTACTTGTTAAGAAAATTCTTTTAGTGTTGTCCTTTTTTTTACTTTACAAAAGTTCTCCACTTGCCCAAAAAAAGGTTCACAAAAATAATAATATTTATAAATTTAGTGGCTAAAATAATGGTAAAAATCTTTCATGACTTGAATGATGGTTATTTTACCCCAAGCACCTTTGATTAAGTTAATTGAGTAGGTAATTGTCCAAATAAAGAGTTATAAGTTTGAAATTTTTATATACTTTTATGATTGTATAGACTTTGCTTAGTATAATTTACTCAATTTTCTTTTACTTTATTATTTAGAATTTTTTTCCAAAAAATATTGAGAACTTATTGAATAAAAATGTATGATTTGGAACTTAAATTTCTTTTATTATTTGTAATTAAAAAGTTATTCTATTTTTGCACAAAATATAATTAGTAAGAGAAATTAAGATGTCCTAATTATAACAACTCAAGCTTAACTAACTAGTTGAGGATAATTAATTTATGGTGCCATTGCTTTATATGTTCTAAATTAAGTTGAAATTCGATGTACTGATACGATTTTTTTATAGATATATTCATATATTTCTTATTAGTTAGTTTTAACAGTGTTAATCCAGTTTTTTTGTTGTTATTGATTTTCTTCATTTTAATTTATGTGATATTATTTTAAATAATTTTTCAATTTATTTACTTAAATTCTATTGATTTGGCCACCATCTCTTTTTTTTTTTTGTATATTAACATATTTATCGTCATATATTTATATAAAAAATAATGTCAATTTAAGGACATGTTCATGTATTTAATAAATAAGAGATAATAATTGAGTGTCGTTTTGGTTCAATTTAAAATTTACTATATGTAGTATATGCATGCATTTGTATAAATTTGATACGTGACACAATTGAAGATTGTTTTCCCAAATTATTATCCACTGAAATACACACTTTAAAAAAAAAAAAAAAAAAAAAACACAATTTGAGAAGTTCATAATTAAGAAAAATAATTAAAATTCAAATTATTTTAATGATATTCTTGAATTTCGAGCTATGAAAAGTGAATAAGAACTCTTTATTACTGAGTCATAATATTATTCCCATACATATTTTAAAGTAGACATGACTAACTTTTTATCACGAGAGAATATGATTCTCTTAAAAGAATTTTGGAACCAAAAATATTTGGAACAAAATCCAATAAAAATGGTTAAAGTTTTTTTTTTTTTTTTTTTACTTTTTTTGTTTAAAATCATTTTAAAATTCTTACTTTTATTTTGAAACAACGTAGGACATGTTCTAAAGACACAAGAATGACAAAGGCACAATAATAAAGGACCTAACTTTGAACTCGCAAAATAAGAATGAAGAAATTTCGATTATTATATGGAAAACAAATATTATATAAATTTATGTATTTATTTGAATTTATGCCTTCATTGAACTTGGTACAATACTAAAATATTTAATAGACGAGTATACATACATTTATCTTTCTCTTGGCTTTTGTCTTCAACATTTATCATTTCGAAAGCTGAAATGAGTAGATCCAGAGTTATTGTTACATATCTCGAACTCGATAAACTAAATGAGCTATGATAGAATATTGAACTTTTAAATTTACAAAAATCATATTCAATATCCGACTTGTTTACGTCGTAAATATGAATCCTACATCTTATACTATAACAATACTACATATAAATATATATTTTTTTAGACTAAACTAATTTCACTATCTCTATCACTTTTTATTGAATCTCTTTTTTTTAGATCAAAGTAAAAAATAGTTGTAACAATAAAGCTCCATTGAATCATCAAACCATACAAAAAAATCCAAACCACATTATCCCACAACAAGTTAATCACAACCGTTGATTCAATCCTCTTGAAATCCGAACCGTCCATCGCCATCGATATTTCCATCGTGCCACGAACCAAACCCGAAAACAAAACAAATAACCCGGATAAAACCCACCCGCATACCCGTTTACCCTCCATCAAATCCGACCCGACCCGAATAGCATCCAACCCGTACATTCCTTCGTTGACCGATACCACGAGCGCCAAGCTAGTAACCGCCATCATATGAAGCTCCAAACCCGACCCGATAACCTCAACAACCACCCGAACAAACGGGCGGGTCTCGAGAAACGCCACGAGCATCCCGGGCACGATGGTACACGTGAGCATAATCACGTAAATACACATCGTAGTAGCCCCGACCCGTATCCAAACAGCTTTTACTGCGGTAAAAACCGTTTGGATAGCCGGTTTTCCGTTGGAACATACGGAAAACGTGACATTTACCGCGGTAACCGCGGTAAAAAGGGAGAGTAAAAAAGTAGGAAAGAGAAATAAAATTTTAAAAAATAGTAAAGACTTAGCTTCTTCATTTGCTTCTTCTAATAGATGTTTGGACTCAACATGTATAGATGAAAATAATGATATTTCTTCAAGATGTTGAATTCTATTTTTTAAAGGGAAAGTTTAGGCACCGGATAATCAGCCGATACAACAGAAAGTGGAAATGAACGGAAACCGAACTTAAAACGGAAAATTTTTTTGTGTCCCATAGAACACCTTTGAAGGAATTGATGATAATTTTAGCAAGAAGAAATATATTATTTGGTTCTTGAGAAATATGGTCGGAATTTTCTCCGGTAGACATTTTTATAATAATTTTCTTTTTTTGGATTTTTTTAAAAAAATTATTTTGGTAGGTTTTTTGGTTGGAGGTTATAATATAAGATTTGAAAAGAAGAATGGAAGTGGATTGTGGACCTATTATATAGTGTAATAATATGACTATTTGCTTTTTGGAATTGTGGAAATATAGTATGGATATCTTTTTTTTTTCTTTTTCTTTTTGTTGAGTTTACAAAATATAATTACCTAAAATTGACATGAGTTGTGAGTTGATAGTGTTTTGACTAGGGTTTTGCATGAAATCGGGACCGACCAATAAATCGAACCGATAATGTTATTTTGGGTTGATTGTTTATTGGGTATTAAGGATTATTGGTTTTTAATGGTTTAGAAAATAATCTATTGTGTTTTATTGGGTCGGTTCGTCGGTTTTTTTTCATTGGTTATTGGATATCGATAACCCAATAAGACGATAGTTATTTTGCACTTTACCCCTTCTCAATATTAAATATACATAATTATAATATCATAAATTAGATTAAATATTATTTTTCATCAAGCTATGTGATTATTTTTTGTTAGGAAATTGGTAAGAACTTTGTTGATTATCTGGTGTGGATCAAACAACTTTCAAGATTGTCCATTGAAATTTTTATTTTAGTTTTTAATCTAGTGATTGTAGGCGATAGCTTTTTCAAAAGTTTTTGATGTTAGTATTTGATCACCATTCAAAGTTTTCTATTATGTTTTGGCGGTAAAGTTGGTAACATGTAATTATAACATACTACTATTATATCTTATTTGATCGACATTTTTCTCTTATTGTGTTAACCGAAACCGAACCGATAACATCAAACCGTAAACCCGATTAAAAAATTCTTATTGATTTATTAATTGGGTAGCGATATTTTAAAAAACCAAAAACCGATAAAAACGCGAACCGATTGATGTAAATCGAACTCGAATCGACCGATGCACACCCCTAGTTTTGACTATTATGGTCTTAGTTTTATTTGATTCATTCATTTTTCACAGGAAAAACATCTTAAAAATATTTTAATTTTATCCGAAATTGTTGTTACGATATTAAATTTTATAGATGACATTTTATCAGTGCACTATTTAATTATACATATTTGTGTGGTTATATGACAAAAAGTTTTAATTTATATGACAAAAAGTTTAAAATAAATTTCTGAAACTTGTGGTGTAAAACAAATTATACATATTTGTGTGGTTATAACTCGTCTTATTAGTGATAAAACAATCATTCTAAAATTTAATTGTCACTAAATATAGAAATGTATTATTTATTTTTTTGAAACTGACTAAAAAAAAAGTGTGTCAAGACAAAGAGAGTAATATTTAGTATGCGGGAAAATGTTAACTAGATTAGTTTAATTTTGGGGTATATTTCAAAATAGTTTATGTGATAGTTTAGAAAACGTAAACACTTGATAATTCAGATAGAAAATGTTAAAAATTGATACTTAATTTTTTGGAAAAAAAAAAGAATTTGATTTTATCCCTCAATTTTTTATTATCTTTTATAAGAGATAAATTATAAATATCAAATATTTTTATATTCAAATTGCAAAATGTTTTTATTAAAAATAAAAAATAAAAATACAATATATATTGTGGACAAGAGGGATGAAGTGAACCATCCATATAGATATTTCCAAATTAAAAGGAGGACCACGTTTGTCTCTTTTGCTTTAATAATAGTGTTGGGGGTATAGTATAAAATATAATATGATAATATATATATATTATATCGATATCTATATTACTTTAACGTTGGGCATAGTACATATGTTAGGTGAGAACTTTTGAGGTTTAGATCTATCGTTCCTTTCCCCTTTGGCGCCCCGTCCCCTCCTCTTTCCTCCGCCCTTGTTGGGGTTATGCCCGTTTGTGCTTTTTCCCACCCCCCCCCCTCTTTGTTCTGTTCGCCTTTCGTCCCCTTCTTTCCTACGTTTTCTGGGTTTTTCGAGGGTGTTGTTATTCTTATTATTTTTTTATATATCATGAACTAACAAAATTTAGAATTAGTTCAATTTGTTATTGGTGAAGTGTATGAGTGTGGAAATATTTAGATCACCTCCAATGTGGAACGTTGAATGGGGGGAATGTATGCGGAAGAGACCGAATAAAACAAGAGGCATAATTCGGAGCGTTTCATTCAGATTCTGTTGGAGTTTATGAGTCACGAAATAAAAAGATCTTCGGATCATCGTTTGTTTTTCGTTGTGTATTAGTTTATGAGTTTATTTTAATTAAGTTTTTCATGAGCATTAGCCAATAAATATTTTGTAGATATATATTTTAAAAAAAATTGAATCCAAATTTTGTAGGATCATTTCGTAATTAAGTAGTGAATGATATTCATAGTTCATAAAGAATTCACACTATTTTTTTTAACGTTTATAGGTCAAGAAATAGAATTTCATATGGTCTATTTTCTCTTTCTTCTCAATTTTTCGTCTTATTATCTATGAGATTTTTTGGTTTTAAAAAAAATACTCCAAATTTTGTAAAATCATCCATAATAGCCTAAAATCATGTTGTGTGACCTCTAAATTCTAAGTAAAAAGCAATATAAATCACGTAAAAGCTAAGAATATGATTTATCAGAACATCGCGAATGATGCTAAAAAAATTGAACAAAAAAGAGTTGTTAAATAATATTTTAAAAAATTAATAGACTAATACAACATATAACGCTAAGATATTTCTAATTCCCCATTATATTGACCTCTAAATGCTATAAAAATAAATTTCTAATTCCCCATTATATTGACCTCTAAATGCTATATAAATAGCATATATAATGTAGAGGCTAAAAAAATATTTGGCCTAAACAGTGACGTGATATATTTAAAATTCCATTGACTAACAGCAAAAGATTAACATCCTAAATTCATATTTAGTGACCGCTAAATGTTGTTCTCGTCGTCCTAATCAATATGATTCACTTTTCATTTTAATCAATCTAAAAAATAATTAATTTCTTTTTAGAAAATATTTTGGATGCTCCAAGACATCAGATCTATCGACAAATACATATGAAAATTCTAAAGAGTCGACTAATTTCTAAAAGTTGATTCGTAAATTTAAAAATATGCCTTAAAAATGGTGGACTATACACAATAGTTCTTTGACTCATTATGGAGGTCCACATCAAAGAATTTTAGAAAAAAAATTCGATATTCTGAGGCGCCAGATCCATGGACTTGTACACATGAAAAAATCAAGAAAGTCAGCTAATGCCTAAAAGATGGCTCATATATAAATTCAAAAATATGCCTTAAAAATCGTGTGAAGTTATAACACAATGCTTTCACAACTCATTACAGAAGTCCTTATAAATTTTGTTCAGGAAATATTTTTGGATGTTCCAAGGAGCCAGATATATAGGCTTATACGCACGAAAAAATCAAGAGAGACAATTAATGCCTAAACTTGGTTCATAAATGCAAAAATATTCGTTAAAAATGTTGAGAGTATACGCAATGCTTCCCTAACTCATTACAGAGGTCCTCATAAATTTTTTGAGAAAAACAAATTGAATGTTCCAAGGAGCTAGATCCATTAGCTAATACACATGAAAACCCAATAAAGTCGATTAATTTCTAAAAGATGGCTTGTAAATTCAAACATATGTCTTAGGAAATGGTGAGACTATACACAACGTTTCTCCAATTCATTACTGAGATTCCTCATACAGTTTTTCAGAGAAAAAATTTTGGTATTCCAAAGTGTCTAATCCATGGGTTAATCCACACGAAAAATTAAGAAAGTCAGCTAATTCCAATAAGTTGGCCCGCAATGCGTATATATGCTTTAAAATGATGGGACTACCCACAATTCTTCCCCAACTCATCACAAATGTCCTCATATAATTTTTTCAAAAAAAGTTTTCGGGTGTTCCAAGGCAACAGATCCATAGCCTAATACACACGAAGAATTAAAAAAGTCGGTTAATTCTTAAAAGTTGGCTCATAAATGCGAAATTATGTCTAAAAAACTTGCGACTATACGCAATGCTTCCCCAAATCATTGCGGATGTCCTCATAAAACATTTTTTGAAATAAAAAAAGGTTTTCCAAGGCGTCAGAGCTATTGTTAATACACATGAAAAATCAAGAAAATCGGCTAATTCTTAAAAGTTGGCTCGTAAATACGAAAAATATGTTTTTAAAAATGGTGGGGCTATATGCAATGGTGGCTCAACACAACTTCATACGGAATGTCGGCTTCGAAGGGTAAAGTTTTTTGGTGCTCTAACGGCTTCATGATGGCCATGGGGCTAATACACATGAAAAATAAAGTATAAGATGGCGGAACTATTCTTGAAAGTTGGCTTATTAATTCAAAAATATGCCTTAAAAAAATATTAAAACTATACACAATGCTTTCCCAAATCATTACGGAAGTCCTCATAAAGTATTTTTTTTTAAAAAAAAATTGGGTTTTTGAAGGCGCCAGATCTATTGCTAATACACATGAAAAATCAAGAAAGTCGGCTAATCCTAAAAGTTGGCTCGTAAATGCAAAAATATATTTTTAAAAATGATGGGACTATATGCAATGGTGCTCCAACTCATTACAGAGCTCATCATAAAAAAAATTCAAAAAATGTTTTCCGGTGCTCTATAGCGCAAGATTCATAAGCTAATACACATGAATAACCAAAAAAGTCTACTAATTTCAAAAAATATTAACGGGCAAAGCGATCCGATGACCATTTTTCTCTGAATCATCTAAAAAAATGTTATTTATACCGCGAAACTTCAAAGTCTTGGATACTTTCTTAAACGTCAAAGCTTAGTACCGACGGTCACCCTTATAATCATCTATAGCTTTTTGGCGGTACATTATAGAAAGAAATTCAACTCCACATGTCCGCTGAACAATTGAAAGTAGCAAGAGGAGTAATTATCTAAAAATGCATAGATTTTGGAATATCGGGCGAACACACCGATGATTATTGTGAAGAAAGCTCCGCGCACATAGTCACATTGCATATTATACTGCAGTCAGTCTATTGCCCAATGAGATGGTTTCCATAGACACTACCAAATGCCAAAACTTAGAAAAATCAGATAACAATAAGAAGCAAACTTGCAGGAATAGAGCTCGATTG
Organism: Solanum habrochaites; assembly: GCA_027704765.1. Lineage (NCBI taxonomy): Eukaryota > Viridiplantae > Streptophyta > Magnoliopsida > Solanales > Solanaceae > Solanum > Solanum habrochaites. The sequence continues at coordinate 1,409,955 of JAKWJA010002495.1, read as the reverse complement.
CACGTAAAAAAAACTAAGCTGATAATAAACGATATGAAGGTTCATTCACGCCGGTTGATTGAACAGTTAAATGTTCAGTTCTCCCACTAAACATTTGTACAACAGAGATGCATTACTCATTGAAGAGACGACGAAGCATTATCAAGATTACTAACATTCAGAGAAAATCGCGGAAGCATCATTCATGTAGCTAAACACACTTTTATAAGGCAGGGGGTGCTGTAATCAAATTTTATGTTATTCAAAGCCGGCTATGAATGGGTACGCATTTATATTTATACATATGATCATATCTCCAAATCAGTAATTTGGGAAGAAACTACACTAAAAGAAAACTACCGTTCATGTTGTAAACCTTCGCAAGTCCACGTTAAGCAAATCTTTGCACTTCCACTCCATCTTTCTCCTCTTGATATCAGAAAATCGTTAGCTCCTCCAACTTGTACTAGTTTGTGTGCTATTTTGTGATTTCTCGGTTCAATTCCTAGAGTAAATCAAATGTTTCGATCAACTAGACATTCCACTTAGATAACAAAACAAGAAACAGTATGAAAGCCTTACTCCTACATTTGAACGGTCGATAAAAAGGTGGCAGCAGAAACAACAAGCAAATAAGATATCAAAGCTAAAGAATAACAGGTAGTAATATAAATCTAAAGATAAAGAAAAACAACAAGAAGAAGAACATTAATACTCTGAGAATTGAAACAAATACACTCCCTTTCCTATTAACTTCTACTGATACCCCTAATTCTTCGACGCATCCACACCCTACTTCAAAGGGAGGTCTTATGTCTGCGGGGCGAGGCTGAAACTGGCAAATCGTATCCAGTCTAATAAGTAATCACCTCACGCCTAATAAGTAATCACCTACCTGCTTACTCTGTCTTGCCTCACGCCCAGTGCGCGAGCTACACACACTCATACATCGTCACACCTCGTTGCTAAGCAGGACATCCATAATCATCTGCATCTTACATGATGGCTCGAAACAAGCCACAATAACTTGCAGAGATACACATGTGTAAAATTCTCCTCTTAATAAGATGATGTTCAGGTAGCTTGCTTACACCTCGACTATTCCCACTTGAATTGTGGTAACTCCCCACAGCACAGATAAAGATACTGGGTAACTCCGCATAGTATGTTTACATATTTCTCATTTATAACTCTATCGTGACACTCTGAGAGGTAAAAACAATATACCATTCGTGACAAAGGTACTACCTAAGTGATAATGATGACAACAAAATTTACCTACATCAATGAAAAATCATATGTTGCTCAGTCTATCTAAAAATGCTTTTGCCCTCATGTCGGTTCCTCTAAGTGGCATTTTTTAAGAGTCCGAGCAACATTGTTAGCTACTGCATTCATGGTACTCGAATCTTTCCATCCAAACTCAATGCAATGTATATGCAAATCCTACGAATTCAGTTACATTTTTCAAGAATCCGAGCAACATTGCTAACTAATGCACACATGGTACTTAAATCTTTCAATCCAATCCTATCGAATATGAATGAAGTACCCTATCGGAGCAAGCACACACTATACTATGTAGCTAACTTACGGATAGTAAAAATCAATTTGCTATAAGTGAGTGATGATTCTTTTTTGGTCCGTAGCCGCAATGTAATGCAGGACCACACTATAGCTTTCTTTCCATGCGCAATCCAAGGCATTGTTAGGAAGAATTTAATTACCGATTCCAATCAGTCATGCGGTAGCGCATTAAGCGGCAGGCAGTTCTCAAACAAGGTTCTATTGACATAGACTATTGTCTACTCGCTAATTGAATAAATTCAAACAATTTCATCATATCTTTAGCTACTACTAATCAACTAAAATTATCAACATGCTGTCAACTATGATGAATATTTAAAAAGGGATTTTTTTTCAAGAATTGCTACATACCTATCCAAAATGCAGAAATTTAAGCAGAATCAAGTGCGAGCTCGCCTGAAAACCATGCAGGCGCACTATCTGCTTCCTAATCTTCATCACTGATAACAGAACCCGAATTTCCCAAATCAACCCGAACCCGGGTCCGACAAATCGGGCAATTCAGAACCCTCATAAGCCAAGAATCCACACATTTCACATGAAAAAGGTGTCCATCAATGCAGGTATATTATCTACAAATTTCTCAGATCACCTTAAATCCCCGGATCCAAGGGGGCAATCGCATACAAATCCCATAACAGGATTGCTGTGCCCGACAAATACTAACACAAGGCAGATCAAACGATGATGTTGGGGTCGCCGGAAATCGATGGTGGTAGGCCGTACGTCGATGACGTTCGGTTAAGGCGGGTTGGATGTTATTAAGAAGGTGGGGTTAGTAGGCATAGGCGCGGTCGAAACGCAGGAAAAGTAAGGATAAATCAAGATAAGGGATGAGGATTTAAAGCGCATGATTACGACAATTTTATGAATTAGGGAAATCTTTTTCGGTCAGTTTCTTCTTGATTTTGAATCGGATATTTTGGCATGGCTTTCACAGGAAAAAAAAAAAAAAAAAAAAAAAAAAAATTTTTTTTGGGGGTGTTTTCCAAAGAGATTTTGTTAGAAGAAAGCAGATGAGTTAGTTCATCTTAATTCGGTCCTATGTTGGGTTAAGAAAATGTATGGCTATAGGGGATATATCCTACTATATGTGCCCTATGATTTTTTGATGATTACGGAGTTTAAATCAGTGAAAAACTAGTGCTTTTATTATAATATTATAATGGGCATGCGAGTGAATATGATGTCCGTTGATTTTACATCTAGTTATTGTGTAGTAAAAAGGGTTTATTTGCCTATAAATTTCTATTAGGCTATAGAGAGGAATTAGAAAGAGAAATACAAGGATACCGTGGGAAAGAGGGGGATACAAGCGGGGGATAAATCTCAGCTGGGGGGGAGGGGAGGGAATAAGATGAGGGAAATAAGGGAAAGGGAATGGGAATCAGGTCGGGCTGATGGAAAAGGGGTAAAGAAAAGGTCAAGAGGGTGAGAGAAGGTAGCGAGGGAAAACTATGATATAAAAACGAAGGGGGGGAGATACAGAGTGTATAGGGAACAGTATGAGAAAAGGGGGCTAATAGGGGTGAGGCGCGGTGAAGCAATGGAGGGGGCGAGAATGAGGCAGGAATAAGTTCGCCGGTAGCTAAGGAACAAAGGGTGTGGAAAAAATGGGGGGAGCCGGGCCGGAGCGGGAAGCGAGACTAGAAGATGGAAGGAGAGACGGGAGGAGTAGAAAAGACAAGGGGAGTGAGGAGCAAGATGCATAGGGAGCCTAAGGAAGCTAGACTAACTGGGGGGGAGAGGTGGGCGAGGGTAGCTCGGCAGGTAAATGAACCCGGAGGGTGAGAGGAGTAGTGTGAAGTGTTGTGTAAAGGTAAAGAAGAGGGTGGTGTCAAAGGCGTTGGAGGATCGGGGGAATAGACACTAAGGGAGAGCAGCGGGTTGACGGGACGGCGAAATAAGTTAAGCGAGTTCTCAGAGATATAGGGGAACGGGGCGTAAGCGGTGCAGCAAAGACTGGTGGGTACGAGGAAATAAGTAAAGGAAAGAAAGAAAGTGTACCAAGAAGGAGCTGTGAAGGGAGGGAAAAATGGTGAGACAAGAAATACGAGGCGATTGGGGAGGAACCGCAGAGAAAACTGGAGAAGGTGAGAGAAGAGCGCGAAGTGTACGGAGGTAACGAAGAGCAATGGAGGTTGGGTAGCCGAGAGGAAGCCAACGCGTGAAGCGGACAGCGACGACGGCAACCAGTAGACACGATAGAGGGGATATTCGAGGTTGTGAAGGAAGGAGAAGGGGAGGAGGGTAATAAGTGCGGGAACAAAGTATGGAAAAAAACGACGAACCCGCCGGGTGAGTAGTGGGACATGATACGAGTAAGAAGGGGGGGTGGCGACATAATTATAAAGTAGTGACAGTGCGTGATGAATTTGTTTATAGGCGGAAGGGACGAAGTTAATATAAATGTGGAAAAGAGAAGCGAATGAGACGGAGGGTGGAGGACAGAGGCAGGGACTCTGACCGTGCAGTGGAAAGGCTAGTTAAGGTAAGATACGGGGGGGGTGAGCTGGAGGAAGGGGATAAAAGGGGGTGGAGAGAGAACACGAAGGGGCCGAGCGGGAGGATATTTAGGGAGTTAAGGTGGGGAGAATAGCAAGTCAGGCGCCGTAGGTGTAAGGGGGGGCGAAAAAGCGGGCGAAGGACAGTGGAGGACGAAAGTAGGCGGGATGGGAGCGAAGAATGTAGGTGATGGGAGACACTAAGACGAATGGTAGAGGAAATGTGAAGGTACAATTAGTGGCTAGACTATGTAGGTGATGACCGACCTATTGCGATAGTGTGTTATAAAATAGATTGAATAATTAAACGGAAGAACGGAGGACGGCTTAACGTGAAGACAGGGGAAAAAGAAGAGTGATGGCTGCGCGGTGTAGGGTGGGTCAGAGAAGAGGGGGGGGGTGATGAGTGTGAAGGGCAAAGAGGAAAGGTTGAAAGAAGCGGGAAAGGAGAAAATGGGCTGGGTTTGACGCAGCGGACCAAGTGATAACAAAAGTAACGGAGAAGCGGATAGCGGGTAAGACAGTGCACATAGAATTGGTGGTCTTCTGGGGGGGTGGGTTAGGGGCAGAAAAGAGAGATGGGTAACGATGGGTGGTGGAAAGAGGAGAAAAGGATTCTGGGGTAGCTGGGGAAGAAAGAGAGTAGGTAAAGAAACGGCCGTAGGTAACAAGGTAAAAAAATGTTGAGAGAAAAAGTGAGAAGGAGCGCCGCCTGAAATGAGACCAATATAAGGAAGGGCCGGGGGAGCAATAGGGTTCATAGGGAGGAGGGGGTAAAGGAGTGGGAAGGGGTGGATTCAAAAGCGCTGGATATGAAGAGAGGCTGGATCAGAATATAACAAGATTAAATTGTTTGTAAGCAGGACTGAAAAAAATTGTACAGGGAGAGCGGATAACAGCGGAAAGAGTGGGTAAGGGGCACGGGGTAAGGGGTAGACAGGGCGTTGGGGATTAAGTAACAGGCAAAGTGGGTAATAAGGAAGGAGGGGGGAAGTGCATGGTTTGCAGGCTATTGGCATAGGAGTCTGAAGTTTTACCTGCGCTGTGTGCACGTTCAAATAAGGGTAACGACTGGGCGGAATATCTCTTGTCATTAAAAATATATATATACTATCATCGATAAAAGTAAAAGGAAATACATCACAAATTTAGGGCAATGTATAACGACAACATAAACGATGTCCTATTGACTTCTATCTAATTCTCATCACATATGACAATTGTATCATGTTTTGTGTACTCATCTTCACCTCTAGCGCCTAAGTTCTTTTTAGATCTAGCCTTTTACCTCTTCTAATAATTCTTATTACTAATCAATTTTCTAGTAATCTTCTCATTGGACTAATCTTCGTACTTCTCTCATTCTCAATTAGTTTTAAATCATTTCACAACTCACAGCGTCTCGATTTTCTCATTTTTGGTCTTATCATTAAAATTATGTTATTAGGTTTTATTTTGATAGATATTTGGTTTGTTTGTTGTTTGTTTTTGAAATAATATCATATTGTTTTATTTTACTTATATGCTAAAAGAATTATATAGCAAAGTAATGAGAAAAAATTCTAACAAAGTAGGCTATATATAATTTGTGCTATAGATTCTTTTTATAGTTTAGAACAAGAGAAGATTATTTTTTATTTTGAGTATCGCGAGAGCAAAGTCAGCCAAATTTAATAAAGAGATGCATAGAAGTTTTTTTGTAATTTATATATTTCATATAATTTTTATATATATACGTAAAATAGTATACATTTTTTTTATAGAAGATTATGTCAGATCGATCCGGCCTTTTAGTAATACATTAGTCATTGATTTTGAGAGTTTTAATTCAGAACTCATAACTAAGCAAGTATATATTAATAATCAATAAATGCACGTCCACTCGATTTGCACAGTTTTGTAATGAGAAAAGTCAAATATAAATGATTTACTGTTTCAAATCAAGCTCATAAGAATATAATCATAAAGAGAAAGAGACACGAGAAGTATATAGAGGAATAGATATTGTCTTCTTATTCAAGTGTATGTAAGTCTCATCTGTTATGTTTCCTACAAGTAATGACTGAACCATTATATTTATAGCAGTGAGAAATCACTCCAAAGAGTCACATATTACGTATCATAAATTCAATATAGATACATTCTTATCCAAAATGTTGGCATAGAACTAATGAATATGGATATGTTGTTTATGTACCAACGCATATGACTATTGCCACTCATTTCAACTGATTTATAACATTTAGGCAAATATCCCTAAGTGGTTAATGAGGGTATACAATGTTATTGCAGATATCCGCATGTTTGACTAATAATGCAAATTTTAATTAATTATCATGATCTTCAAGTAATCCATTAATAGATAATTTTTAGCGCATATTTTTGTCAATAACCCCTATAAAAAGGTGGTGATTATTGGAAAATAAAAATTAAATTTAGAAAAAGAAATGGCAATTCCTAAAAGTTTTTTTTTTCTCATTATTTGTGTAGTGTCAACTTTGTTCTCCATAGCTTTGGCTTTACCAGGGACAGCCTATTATACCAATGATCAATATCCTCGTAAGTTTAATTTATTGTTTCTATTTAAATTCTATTAGACAAATACAAAAAAAATGTTATGGATTTGTTTGGTATCGAGACGTAATTATTTTATTATTGTTATTACAAAACAGCATCTAAGCTGTTCGTACCTCTCAGCATCACTCTATGTAGCGCTTACTATGCAACGTAATCCGCCATGATCTATAGGAGGTTCTATTACATGTGGCGACTCGTTACGTGTTACATGTGTCGGTACCTCGCCACCTTGTACTGACAAGAGTGTTGTAGTAAAAGTGGTTGATCATTGCTCCACGTGTCGCGATGTAACCATGGTTCTATCTCATGAAGCTATTTCAGTTATTGCTAATCCTATTACTGTCAAGGAAGTTATTCACATCAACTATCAAAAGTAAGTAGTATTAATAAAATTTAATTGAAATATTTAATTTTATTTAACGCTAAATATATTGTTATTATGATTGTCAGGTTGTGACTAGGAAAGGGGCATCAAAGATATATGATGCAGGGAATGAAGTATATTTTCTAGTTTAGTTGAATTGATCAATGATGATTATTCTCTAGTTTAGTTTAATTGATCAATGATGATTACAGCTTAATATATGTAATTAATGAAAGTTGAATTGATCAATGATGGGTCTACATATGTGGACTTCTATAAGCCTTTGCGCATAATTAATTTATACTTGTTGATTTATAAATAGTGATTATGAAGAAATTTTACTACTGGATCAAGAATTAGGTTCTTGATTATTTGTTTAAAAAAAGAGTTAATTAAAATAATATACTTTAACTAAAATCTTTCTAGGAAGGAAAAATTCAACTATGTTTTATTAATTTTTCTTGTTCATTACATTTTCGATTAATGCTAGTTGATTCTTTAAATTCACAAGAAGTCAAACTCACATTCTTGCAAACTTACTCACAACTTCTCCATCACTTTCCAAGTAGTCAACCTACTTCTTGTTTACAATCACCACTCACAATCTTACAAAGAAACTCAAAACTCACAACTAACAAAAACACACAAACTCACAGCTACGCTCTTTGCCTGCCTCTCTCTCTTCTCGCTCACTTTCTTCCGATGCGAAGAACTGGCTTTCTTGTCTTGATATCTCTGTTATATAGACTTTTGATATCAAGGAATTAATCTCCATCTCTTTGAAATTGGATAATGATTCTGATTTTGTAATCCTTCTTTGATATGAAGATTTGCTTTTATTTGTTATACAAAATACCAACCTTTTAAGAAATGTTTGTCTCGTCATAAAGTAGACAACCTTTTTAAGAAAGTTTTGTCGTATTTATTTATGGACATATACCTTTTTTTTTTCATTCTTTCCATGAAATAATTCGGTGCCTATATCTCTCCTTCGTCCTTTTCCATAAAACGACATCTGATTTAATAATGAACCTGATTCATAAGTAGATGACATCTGATCTTCATAAGTGAGACACATCTGAATTTAATAATGAACCTGGTTCATAATGAATGACATCAAAATATTTGTCATTATTAAATTATTAACACTACTCCATCAGATTATTGCATAGTCTTATAGTTATCTAGGGGGAAAATTGTATTATCATAAATAACCAAAATTAAAATGGAATATCTAGAGTTTGCTTTAATTGTGTGTCCATAACAAACATAGCTAAAATTTGTCAGCGTCTCTCTCCAAAAATCTCGCTCGCCACTCTCCCATTCATGTCTCGCTCGGCTCTCTCATTTTATACACAAATGTAATAATTTTTGTTTGTGTTTGTATAAAGCGACGGAGAAATATCCACATGGCCAAACTGTCTATCTTCTTGTTATACACTTAATTATACAATTTACAAACATTTTACTTCAAATATTTCAGAGAAAAGGCAAAGAATTATCCAATTGCGAATTATACAATTGGGTAAGTGACAATACAACTTTTTCTCTAGCTTTATACAACAGAAGTGTAAATATATTGTTAATTCTATTTTTGTATAAAGCGAGAAAAACATATTCTTCTTTACTAATACACTTATACATTATGCAATATCATACATTTTAATTTCGATTCACTGTATGCAAAACAATTATAACAATTGCAGCGATAGCCAGTGAATTTACAATGTGTATATATTATACAGTTTTATGTTTGCTATTGAGCGCAATTATGCAAAGTTTGCAATAACATACAAATATGAATTTTTTGTTTGCTATATGTGAAAGTTGCCCTCTATACTATGCAACGAAAAATTAAGTTCAAATGAATTTGATATCATCAATCTATATTTATTTCTGATTCTGTTATATATTTTACTTTTTTATGACACTATGACATTTATTATAATGGTTGATATGCCCTTTTTAAAATTATCTCTTTATAAAAATCATATTCAAATAGGTTGTAACAATATTTATAAGATTAAACATATCCTTATAAACGCAATGAAAACATGGAATGAAGTACACTCTCCAGTGAAGTTGAATTGATCAATGATTCACGCTCTATAGTCTTATATTAAAATTATAACATTTGAATTTTTATTTTATTTTCTAACTTCATGTCAAGTAAAAATATGACAAAACGGTTGAAATGAATGAAACCTTTTCATTCAAAAAAGAATTTTGTAGCTCAAAAATAATTTTAAATATATTAACAACTCTACATATAAAAAGCTAGAAGAATGCACTTTAAGTAGAAAAAAGACTAAAGATGAGAATTTAAAAATTGGGACTAATATTAATTAATGTTCTTTATTAGCTTATTATATCAATGTGATTATGAATATAGTAAAAAAATCTATATATACATACTAAAGCAATTTGTATATATCTATATATTTCATATAATTTTCTGCTCGTATAAGTTTTTTATTAAAAAAATAGTAAACAAATCATCCTTCGTTTTATGTACGCCACATTAATTTTGAGAGTATTCCATAAATTAAATAAGTAAATTAACCTTTTCTTCTTGAAGTACTCATTTCACATTAGAGTTATGTTAAGAGAAATTCAAATATAAGATACTATGCTAATAATCCTATGTTTGACTAATAATGAGAAATTCAAATATAAAATGATTTAATCAATAATCCTATGTTTGACTAATAATCAAAATTATGTTACAATGATTATCAGAATTTGATTATAAGATGGCATCAAAGATCATTAATATGCTTGAGTTTGCCATGTACACTTCTAGTTGAAAATACCATGGATCAGTCCGTCTTTATTTTTTATTAAATTAAAAATAATTGTCAAATAATATTTATCTAGTTTGAAAAATTAAAAAAATTAAATTTTTTTCGCTTATTAACCTTGAATTTTTGACCTAGTGGTCAGAAGTAAACTCCTCAACTAGTCAATTACTATGATCGAGAAGGCCAGTCTGTTCTTTTGTGTATATTGTTCCCTTGTTATTAAATATAAGTCAATTTTTACCTATTTTCTCATATATATTATAAAATTGGGCAACTTTCACATATAGCAAACAAAAATTCATTTTGTATGCTTCGCAAACTTGCATACTTTCGCTCCAATAGCAAACATAAAAACTTATAATTCACTATACATATATAAGTGTATATCCGCTGGCTTAAATTGTATAATTCGCTGGCCCTATTATTTCGCTGCAATTGTATAATTAGCTTTGCATAACATTGAATTCGAACTTAAAATGTATGTCTCTTGCATAATTATAAGTTATAGCAAGAAGAATATATTTTTTTCTCCTTTATACCACAAACAGAAACACACAATATACTACAATGCTGTTGTAATAACTAGAAAAAATTGGTATTTCACACTGCAATTGTATAATTCGCAATTTATACTTCCCTTTGCCTTTCTCTCAATATTTGAAGTAAAATGTTTGTAAATTGTATAATTAAGTGTATTACAAGAAAATATACATGTTTGCATGTGTAATATACAATTTCTCTCGCTTTATACAAAACAGAACAGAAATATACACTTCGTGTAATAAGCGAGAGAGGCGAAGAATGGGAGAGTGGGCTAGCGAGACTTTTGGGAGAGAGACGCCTGGCAATTTTTAGTCACGTTTGCTATGAGGCACAATTAAATCAACCCTAGCTATTCTATTTAATTTAGGTTATTAATTTGCTATTATGTACAATTTTCCCTATAAAATTTAATATATTCAAAGGGTAATTAATAAATATAGTATAACGCAGAAATAAATAAAAGTTTTAGAGAAAAAAATGACAATAATTCCTAAAAGAACTATTCTTCTCATTATTGGTTTTGTGGCAACTTTGCTATACCAGGGACAGCCTATTATACCAATGATAAATATCCCTCTTACTTTAATTATTAATTTAAATTATATTAAACAAAAATACCATAGTAGATTCATGTAACTATTTGATATTAAGAAGTAATTGTTATTATTCGATATCGAATATATTGTTACGATAAATGTTAGGATTTATCAAAGATACATGGTGCATGGAATTATGAGTACATTCTAAAAGTGTAGCTAAATTGATCAAATGATGTAATGTATAAACTTTCTCAAGAAAGATATGTAAATATTATTTATTAGTCATGAGTATTTACTTTTATTTATTATCTAATATAAATACTAAAAGGGGCAGCAAAATTTCATGGGAAAAAAAGTTGGAAAGGGCAAAGGCTATTGCAAGACACCAAAATTGCATAGGTGTCTGTGCTCTATTGAAGTGTGTGCCAAGCTATATAAATTTAAAAAGAAAGTGAAATTCATATATAGACATTTATATTATAAGTTTTAAAAATGAAATAATGTGACGTTCTAGTTTAAAATTAGAAGTCTTATATCAATAAAATGTATGAGAAATATTGGGTATATAATAAATAGACGTTGCTAATTAGCGATGTCTTTCAGAGTCATGCGGGCCTAGACCCAAAGCACACAATACCCCTAGTGGGTTGATCGTTATAAACTGGATCAGAGTTCAACTGAATTTTATTAAATTTCGATAAGGTGAAGGCAAAATTTAATATTGAGTATAGGTAAATTTCATATGATGGGGCAAGCCTCAGCGAGGACGCTGAATCTATAGAGGGGTGTATTGACTCCCCAACTTAAGATTAGATGTTCACATCAGTAAAATGTTCAACTTATAACAAATATGACATTCATTATAGTTATCATCCTCATTATAACAGTTATTTCACTAGAACAATATTTCAGTATAGTGATAAATTTTCTCCAAAATCGAATTCGTATGTATATTTTTATTTCCATGAAATTTTTTAAAAAAAAAAAAAAAAAAAAAAAAAAAAAAAAAAAAAAAAAAAAAAAAAAATAAAAAAAAAAACCTATTTCACCCATACAGTAGTGTGAGATGGCTCTTTTTACAATTACATTTCTATAAAAATCATATTCATATAGGGTGTACACTATCTTATAACAATTAATCTGTCTGCTAAACATAATAGCATTACTTCAAATTAAAAAAAATTATGAATTATCAAATGCAAATATTTCACTATACACAGATTTATTGTATTGAGCCTGAATACATTGTTTGTGATATAACGAGGTTGATTGTAGATAGCCTGAATATATTGTTAAGTCTAATTGATCAATGATTCACATGTACTTTGTTTTGAGTATTTGTTTAAAAAGTGGTTAATTATATGCTTTTTCTTATTTTAGAGATATTTTCTATAAAACAAATTAATAACTTACATAAATGAGTAGCTACTTTTTGTTTTGATTGTGCTCCATAGTAACGTTTGCCAAAGTTTTGTCAGTCTCCTCTCTCCCAAAACTCTCACTCCGCCACTCTCCCATTCTCCGCTCGCCACTCTCCAATGCTCGTCTCTCTCGCTTATACAACAGAAGTGTATAAAATGTGTTTCTGTTATGTATAAACGAAGAAAATTGTATCTACAGCATGTACAAACATATTCTTCGTGCATTCCTTAATTATACAATTTGTCAAACAGTTTACTTCATTCCAATTGGTATACAAATTTTTATACAATATTCAGCGAAAAAGGCTAGCTCTTATCACATGCAGTGATTACACTTTTCTCTCGCTTTACTACAACAAAAGGATAAATGTATTTTTGTTTTTGTATAAACGAGAGAAAAACACATATTTCTTCCTATACACTTAGAATTGTAATTACAAATATTTTACTTCGATTCATTGTCTCAAAACAAATTTTTATACATAATTTCAGCGAAATATGCCAGCGAATTATACAATAGTGCATTATACACTTGCGTTAAATAGGTCCAGCGAATTATACATTGCAGCGAAATACGCCAGCGAATATACAATTGTATATGTATAACGAGGCGCGGCGATTTATACACTTTAGTCCAAGCGAATTAAACAGTTGTTATATTATAGCGCTTATACAATTCTATGTGTGCTATGGAGCTGTCAATTATACCCAAATTTTGTTATAGCATACAATATAAATTTGTTATTGCTATATGTGGAAAGTGCTCTTTTTTTAATTTACACAATAGTATATATGATTTAATTCTAAATAAGGTAATTATAAATTTACTAATTAAAATTAAAATCATTGTTGACGTATCTCTAAATAGTCAATAGCTAACATGATTTTTTTTTGTTAAAACATCACATCATTTATCTTATCTAATTCAGTAGTCTCATTCATAACTTCTATACACTGACACTATAAAAATTATTTTTTCTGATCGATAGCCTCAGCGTGCTAGTGATACTCTATGGGGTGGTGGAAAAATATGTGGTAAAGTATTCAATGTTACATATACTGGACCAACAAAATCCTGTGGCCAACCCATTTTTTTTGTTTTTGTTTGTTTGTGTTTTTTTTTTTTTTTTTTTTTTTTGTGGGGGGGTTTTTTTTTTTTTTTTGGGGGGGGTTTTGTGTTTTTTTTTTACTGGCAAAAGTATTGTTGTGAAAATTGTTGATCATTGTCCTGGATGTGGTGGAACCCTAGATTTATCTAAAGAAGCATTTTCAACCATTGCTAATCCCGTGGCCGGTGTTATCAAGATCAATTACGTTTAGTAAGTAACTATAAGTATCAGTAGATAGATGTAAGATTTAAATTTTATTGATCACTATGAAAAACATGCAAATGTTTGGATATCTTAAGAAAATATTGAATTTAGTTGAACTCTAATCTTTTACACATTTTATCTGTCACTAAATAAACCCTTCCAATTGAATGATTTTTATATTTATTTTGTGTTTTTGGTATAGTAAATACTTGATGACATGTTTTGTGATTTTTGTTTTATATTTTCAGGATTTGATGATGATATCAAGAAATCAAGTTTATGCTATAGTACATGTTGAATTATATTCCCTTGGTAAATTGATTTGATGAATTAACAATTTGATATTTGTATTTTATTATTTGTAACATTTAAAGTTTATATTATAAGTTAATATTTCTACTTAGCTAGTTATACTGTTATCATTAACTGAAAAATATATTTATTAATTTTCGACTTGGTTCGCCAATATCATGTCAGTAGTATCTAGTTTCATAGAGATTTTATGTTCAAGAAGATTTTTGTTTTTTACGATTATAATAACGATATTTCTATATAGTATTATCATGTAATATCATCTTGTAAATAGTCCGGCGTAACTTATAGCCCACGTAATAATGGATAAGACTTGATGTCTTTTGGCCCATCAAACTATTGGGTTAGCTTGATTTGGCCCAATAAATTTCAAACATAATCGGCATATAGTGATCCCTTAGACGTCATAGATACCTATAAATTAAAATTTTGATATGTTTACTAAATATTGAGGTATGATAATGGGTCCTTAAGTAAATATTACAAATATTAACTTTTTTTGAAAAATTTCCCTATATCCCATATGTTTGTAACGATAACAAAGTTAATATAACATTATTTTTTTACTTACTAAACCAACCTTAATAATTATAGTACTTTGGTAGATTATGTCAAATAATTTTTTTATCACTCACTATCCCATAAGTCCATAATAATAAATGAATTGTTTTATTTCCTCTAACAACTTTAACAATGAAAATCCTATAAAAAAAGATAGTTGATTACTAGTTGGATAAATAGATATAGTAGTGAAAACAAAATAAAAGTTTTGTTTTTTTTTTTTATAAAAAAAATGGCAATTCCTAAAAATATTATTCTTGTTATTATTGTTTTTGTAGCAACTTTATTCTCTATAGTTTTGGCTACACCAGGGACTGCAACATTTTATACTAACTATGTTCGTAAGTATTTATTTTCCCTTTCGATTCATTTGATCGTTCGTATTTAATTTATACACTGATAATATAAAAAAATTATTTTTCTGATCGATAGCATCGGCGTGTTATGGAAGTAGACCTCAAGGTACTATAATAGCAGCAGCTAGTGATTTTTTATGGGATGATGGAAAAATATGTGGAAAAATATTTAATGTTACATGTACTGGACCAACAAATCCTGTGCCACACCCTTGTACTGGCAAGAGTATGGTTGTGAAAATTGTGGATCATTGTCCTGGATGTGGTGGAACCCTAGATCTATCTAAAGAAGTTTTTTCGACTATCGCGAATCCTATAGCTGGTGTTATCAAGATCGATTACGTTCAGTAAGTAATATTTAGTATCTTTAAAATGAACGTAACGTTTAAATCTTAGTAGTTTCTATGAAAGACAGACAAATTTTTGATAGACCACCATCAGAAATTTGACTAGTCGAAAATTTCTAATCTGTCAGAAATTTCATATTTTTAACTAATAAACCTTCGTGACAAGTTTCATCGAAATTTGTATATTTATAGTATTGATTTTTTTTTTTTTTGTTCTATGATTTTCAGGATTTGATAAAGGACATCAAGAAATTAAATTTATACAATAGTATATGTTTGAATTTGATTAACCTACAATTTAATATATGTAGTTGATCAATTCTATGAATAAAATAAAAGTTAATTGATATTACTTTCTCTTTTTCTTTTTTTTACGCACGTTAATATTTTATACGGTTTAATCTCAAAATAAAATATTGTATAAATTTTTACTATTTATATCGCTTAATCTCAAATAAGTCTAAGTTCATAATTTATCTATTCTAGTAAATAAATATTATTGATCATTTGTTCTTTTTCTTTTCTTTGTTCCATACACTTTAATTCCAAATAAAATGATATTAACTCTATGTAGTAATTTAATTCTAAGTAATTAATACGAATAAAGGGTAAAATTGTAAAATTAATTAATATTTTTTAAAATTATTCCGTAAAATAAAAAATGTCCATCTAATATAGAACGAAAAAAGTATTAATTTGGCATAAAACTTAATTATCTTTTAAATCCCATAATTACTATATTAATTTCTACATTTCCTTTCAGAAACGTAACTAAGGAAAAAAGAAAGTAGAAGAATTTAGGAAAATTAATAAATTGTAATAGGAGGAATTAATATAATAGTGCATCCCATTATTTTCTATAATTTACTATAATACATGATTGCTGATATTTTGAACAGAAACAAATAAATACATCTCATTTAATAGATGTATAATTTTAAAATCCTACTATAAGAAATGAATCTCAAAAATATTGAGAAAAAATATAAAAAGAGATTCTGATTAAAAAAAAAAAGGTATTTCATATTTGTATAGTAACAACATATAATATTGTCATGTAATAATTTATTTGAACATTTTAAAATTTAAATTAACAAATTATGAACAGGAAATATTCTTATTATATATCACATGAATTGAACGTAATAATTAATTAACCTACCTTATAAATATCCTTAATTTCTGATTCGTCAGTGACATGTATCAAAAGTTGGTTCTAAATCTCTATGGGATAATGGTGCTATTTGTGGAAAAAAATTTAATATAACATGCACTGGAGAAACAAATAAATATTTGTTACATCCATGTACTGGAAAAAATGTTGTGGTGAAGATTGTTGATTATTGTCCTGAATGTTATGATGATGCAACAACTTTTCATCTTCATGAGAAAGCTTTTGAAACTATTTCTTTGCTCTATGCTTTCGACGTCAAGATCGATTACGTTCAGTAAGTAAATAATTATAAAAGATAATAGTTTTTTGATTGACTCATTAGAAGATTTGCTGATTTATAATTATTTGTTTTATGATTTTCAGGATTAAATGAGGATATCAAGAAGTTATAAATAAAAATGTTTTTTCATAGAGGAGGATGGAGCTTACAATTCCAAATAATTTTGTTACTATAGTTTATATGAAATTATATCCCTTAAAGGAAGTTGATTTGATCAATGTAATATTCACAAAATGAAAATATGTACTTGATCAATTTTAAGATAAATTAAAAAAGGTTCATTGATATTCTCATTTTTATTTTTTTTTTCTATGTTGGAAATTATTTTTGAGTATATACTTTGTCAAAGTGCAAGAAATTTTCAAGGTGAAATTTAATTCAATAAGGAGATTATTAGGTGCCAAGTCATATTAAATAAAATTATAAAGATATATATAAATAAATTATCTTGTGTATGGTATGTATATTAATATTTAATTAAATTCAAAATCAAATTGAAAAATTTCACGTATAAAGTAAAGAGTTTCTTAAGAAAAATAATTCATAGAGAAAATTTAAATTCCACATCAATTAAATTCTCTTTTTTTCACTGGATCGATATTAACTTACCTATTCCTGCTCCTATCGGATCCAAGAGAGGGCTAAATACTTAAATGAAAATGGATGCTAAATTGATGGATTGTGCAATTGTTTAATTTTTCTGCATAACTTTTGCGAAATCGATGGATTGAAATTATTTGATTTTTTTTTCAATTTTATTTTATATATTAGCTCATGAATATTTACTGATATGATTTCTAATTGATTTTTTTTTGTAAAACATTTATGCAATACTTATTAAATGTGTCAAATGGCTACTAAAGGCCAATATTTAACACAACATTATAAGGGTCAAATAGTATATAGTTGTATAGGGTCTTAAATAAATTATCACTTTAGTCCATTAATTATTGATTAATGTCAATTATCTATCTATAATTATTCATGAATTAATTAACTTAAGTTAAGCAAATAGTTTAAAATTCTCAAAAATAATCTATCGGGTCATTATAACATTAGATATTTCAGATTCTAACTATAATTGTAAAGTAGCTGTTATTAGATAATATTTTACCCTTTAATGTGAGACCTCTCTAAACAAATATAAATTTAATTATTTTCTACGGAAAAGGGCCTAAATACCCTTGAAGTATTGAAAATGTACAAAATCACCTTATTCCATTCTATTGGTTGCTCCAAAATTCCCTTTTCACATCCACCTATTGGCTCGTCCAAGACTACCCTTGTCATTGCACACCTTTGTGATCAAAATTGACCATTTTTTTCTTTTTTTTAATTGGTTTAAATTACACTCTTTAAATATTTTTTCAAATACTTGGCGTTCAACTATTGGTTATAATTTAATTTATAAATAGGAATTTAGAAATCAACTCACTACCCACTAATTACTTATTAAACCTCACCTAATTATAATTCACTTATACTTCAAATCGTCATAAACACTACTAAAACACGATGAAATTAAGATTCCTGAAAATGACCTCCAAAATTATTCGAGTCCGAATCGAAGCCCCAATTAAATTTGTTGAGCCACTTGTTTAGGAGGACACTTTCTTTCAAGATTGAATTAGAAATTTATGTTAAAGTAAGAAGTAATACATTCCGATTAATCTCATGCACTTTTTAAAAATATAATTTAATAAATTTTATGATTTGTTATAAAACATTAATATATTCTTTTAAAAAAAATTACCTATGAAGTAACATCACTAATTGATATTTAAGATCATTAAAATGAACATATCAGACTTTTAGTTTTATCGGTAATTTATTTAGACACTTCAATGTATGCTAATTTACTCTCATAATATTTTGCCTCTAATTTTTAAAAACACTCAAATTGGCAGTAGCTAATTTGGTGTTGTTTAATAATGTGACAGATTTATTAATTTAGAGGGGTTTGAATATTTAAGGGGGGGGTGGGTATTGAATTATTTTCACTTATATTAATAATTAAATTATAACAATAGTTTGAGCTCCATGTATTTAAAAAAATATTTAAATAGTTTTAAATATAAACGTTAAATAAGTTTCATTTTGAACCAAAGGTGATGACAGGGTTTTGGACCCAATAAGTGGGTGAGAAGGGTAGTTGGAGCCAATATGTGGAATGGGGGGTAAATTTTGGTCCATTTTAAATACTTTAAGGGTGAATTTTTAACCCTTTTCCGTATTTTCATATTATAAATATCCAAAACAAAAATATCGAATGTGAAATCAAAATAAAATGTTTAATACCATTCTATAGATTCAAATGATAAAGAAAAAACTTATTATAAGGTATTATTAATTCATCATTTTATATTAATTATTATTATATTAATTCAGGCATAAAGTTGTCATCAAGCATATATTATTTATCTTTCATTTTATTTTCTTTAAGTTTTGCATGACCATAAGATTAGATACAAATTCAGCAACAAGAATTCATGATATTATATACTCCTCCATCATGTAAAGTAATCTTTTATTAGGGAGAGTTTTATCTAGTAGTTTAAAATTTATCGTACAAATTAATATGAATTTAACCCTAAGTACCAAATATGAATATATCAAACCATAAAAAAGAAGTTTAATAGTATCCTACTTTGTACATATGTACGTCTTTGTTTGAAGACTAGCTCCTACTTCAAATCACTCTATATTTCATTCATAACTAGATAAATGAATCGTGACAGAAAGTGATTAATTAAATGTAACACATAAAACTAAAGATCGTAGTCGATCATTTTTCATTAAAATGTACATACATAAGGATTAATGATGTGTCACAACTTATTTAATGTGTCAAATGGCTACCATAGGCCAATATTAACACAACATCACAAGCTACCCTAATAAGAAAAGGCAACACTTTATTAATTTTGTTTTTTTGACACTCAAATCCTTATTTAACCTCACTTAATTATTACTCCATCATAATCTCTTCTTCAAGCACAACTTCACTTAGAGTTTTTGCTTCCTCACCCAAAGTTGCTTTAACTTCACTTGAGATTTTGTCAAATACACATGGCTTAGTGCATAGACACTTTCTTTGGAGTTTGCTACAATGTCCACCAGTAAATTTCTCTTTGATACAATATTTTCTGCATGATGAGTCCATAAAACATAATCCTGGGAAAGTTTGGCTTGGTGCTTTGCAAATTTGCTGAGCTTCTACCTCTACAATCATTCACACAAAATAGTTAGAATAACATGAGAGAGACGAAATCAAAATAAAGTATATTTTAGGGTTTTTATCATAGTTGTTAAACGTATAGCAAGTAATATCAATTCACAATTTTTATAGGGTTTATTTAAACGGTTTGCTGATGTCTGCTTAGTTACATTTTTTTTATTACGATGATTTAGAGGAATAAATTATGAAGACAAACCATAGGTAACAAAGAGCATCATTGCCAAGACCAAAAATGCCATGAAGAAAATGGAACGAGCCATGGAATGAGTGAAAAAGATTAGAATTTTTTTTTTTTTAATAATAAGAAAGATTGTAATTTGGAGTTGTGAATAAAAATATAACACAATGGAAGTTATTTATAGGGAGTGAAATAAGAGTAAGACCAAAAAAGTTAAAAAATTTAGTGGGCCAAAAATATGTGAAGTAAATGTTTGGATATACATAAGAAACACAATAAACGAGTTATAGGTAGGTGAAGTATATTATAATATATATATCAGAATTTTAATTGGAAATCAATTATTAGTAGTTTTTCTTAGAAAATTTTGAATTTGAGCCACGACAGTAAAAGTAGCTTTTATTAAGGAATATTTTACAATGTGAATACACATTTTATTATGTCATAGTGCTAATATTAAAATATCGAATGCGAAATCAAAAATAAATATATATTACTATCATCTCTACTTCTTTATTTTTGATGAATATTCAAATAGTCCTAAATGTACAACCTTATCTTATGACAGAATCACATGTTAGTAGTAATTTATTTTATTTTATTTTTTAGTATATCAATAGACATGATTTTTAAACTACGAACACACAAACCATCAAATATGAATTTGAGGTCTCCTTGATTCGAAAGTCGTGAAAATCGCAATAAACCAACAAAATGCCTAAAAAGTCAAAACTAATCTCTTGAGCTATGAAAATTCAATCAGACTTCGCTAAGACCTAACATTATCCCCAAAATTCAACTAAACTGTCAGAAATTCAATTTGAGCATCCGAATCCCAAATGTTGATCAAAATTTACTCAAAGGCTAAAATTTTATAAACTTTTAACTTAACATTTCAAATTCACAAAACAACTCTGAATAAAAAAAACTCTACTTGACCAAACTCGACATTTTAAAACGAATGCAAGTGATAAAATTTTATTTCAAGACATGAAACTCCGATTGACACTAAAAACTACTTTTAATCAACTTAAGCCTTTCAAAACTCCAAAGCTTATAAAACCATAACTTTCTACTGAACTTCCAAAACCAAATCCACCAACTAAACAAAAATGATGAAACAACAATTGAGAGGGGTAAAAAATTATGAAATTTTTCAAAAATAACCTTTTGGATCATTATATTTATGTACTTGATTTTTTTAATTTTGTGAGTACATCTATAAGTAGTTTGGCAATAGACATATTTTTATTATTTAAGCAAAAAAAATCTTCTTTAGTTAATAGGGTGGAGTACGTTAGATATTTCAGATTCTAGCTACGGTTGTAAAATAGTTTTTGTTTGGAAATATTTTACCCTTTAATGTGAGACCTCTCTAGACGAATACAAATTTAATTATTTCCTAATATGAATGTCAAATATCAAGTATGAAATCAAAACAAAATGTTTAATACCATCCCCATTTTCAGGGCCGACTTAACAATATTGGGGGCCTAAAGCGAAACTTATGGGATGACCCTAATTTATCTTTTTTTTATCATATGTACTTTTATTTAAAAGTCTGTTTTTCTAGTTATTTTAGATGCAAAGTCATTTATTTTTGTTTTATTATCAATCTGTTTTAGTAATTCATTTTTAAATGATAATATAGCTAATTCATTTAATTTATCTTTGAGACATTGTTAATCTTTAAAAAGATCTAATCAATTTTAATTTCGAAAAAAAATTCGATTGAGGCAACAGTTATTAGTTCCCTCTTAACACTGTCGTATAAACAATATATGTATTTTAAAAGAATTTATTCTTTTTATTTGATTGAGTACTTTCATTACATCATTATCTTCTACTTGTATTTAATTTAAAAAATAAATCTAAACATCAAAAAATTAAAAAAAAAAAAAATCATAATAATTATGTGGTTAAAAAACAAAAATTTAAGGTTGACAATATTTTTTTAATAAAACTCATTATCTAGTAATCTCAATATGTTATCAACTAAATAAGGACAATCAAACTACTTTACATACTTCATGTTGAAATCTATTTTGAAGTGAACAAAGAGTTTTATCTACTCCACATATATAAAGATGGCCGGATGAAAATATGAAAAAAGAATGGGAGGGTACCAGTATCTAAGGTAAAACTCAGAGGAGTGGGAGAAAGGGCGGGAGGAGGGAGGAGGGAGGTGAGGGGCAGGATAGAGGTGGCCGGGGTAATCAAACTCTCAGATTCTTCAACAATTAGTGATTTCTTCATGCATATTTTTTATCCAATTGTTTTTATAAAAATAAATTTATATTGATATCAATGCAATTCTGAGTAGAAATCTACACTCATAATACATATTACCTTTTTTCTAAATTAGTATTTTTATAAAAAAAAAAATTTTAAAAAATATAAAATTTCAAGCGATAACTTTAGTGACCTAGGGATAAAGACCATACTGCCAAATTTCTTCGTGCATATCCTAATGGTCTTAAAAGGGTACTACCTTATCACATGTTAGTAGTACTTAATTTCCTTTATTAATCTTACCTACTCTATAAATTATGATAAAATTTTGTTGGGAGTAACTTTATAACATGTATAATCTTATTTAATGCCAAAATGACAGTCACAAGTTGGTAGTACTTTAGTTTTATTTATTTTTTAGACACGTTTTAGACATTTTTTGATAAATTCTTTTGGAGTTTTTTTTTTTTCTCATTCTCACTATTTTAGAAGGGTGGGGGTATCAATATGTACTTTAGGTTATAAATTCATTATATTGAGGGCAATTTTGTCATTGCAATTAATAGTCCTATTTTCAATATTATGTTCATCCTTTTTCTTCTATATAAATTGATGGAATATTATTCCAAAAAGGAACAATATTATGTGATGAAGACAATGAATTAGTAAAAACTCTGTGGTGATCAGAAAATACTTAATTCTTTCTAGTTATTTATTTTCATGCTTGTTAGGTAGTAGACGTTAGGTACTTCGTTAGGATTAATAAGGTGGCGCCTAGCCTCCCTTGCTTGCACTTATTCCTATTGATATTTTTTTATGTTCAGTAAAAGGACATTAGACACTGTTTAGTAGTAAATTTGTGAGAAAAATGGAACTTTAACACATGTATCGATTCACAATATTTAGGCTTTATTAAAACGGTTTTGCCGATGTCTACTTAGTTACATATATTTTTTTAATTATGATGTTTTAGAGGAATAAACGATGAAGACAAACCATAGATATTAATGGGCCTTTGAGTTTCAAATAAACAAATAAATTTGAATAAGGCCTATGAAAATAAATATTAGATTGGGCCTTTGAGTTTCAAATTGGCCCATTTTGTTTTAACAAATTTAACATATACTATTTGAGTTTATAATGTTACAAGGTCATGTTGTCCAAGTTCTATTTTTTTCTTTTTTTATTATTTGTCTTTTCGATGTTTGAAATTCATTGCCTGACTAATCTTAATTTATATCGCATATATATGGATCATTTAAAAGGGAGGTCCCTAGTCAAAGTTCTTACATTCCTAAACTCGAATATGATCGAAATCTCAAATTAATATTAGATCCAATTTTATTGATTTTATTGTATTTCACGATGACATTAAATTTAATAACTAAGTTTTTATCATTCTTATTATCATTTTCTATCAACTATTCATCAAACCATAATGAAAAGTCTCACTTTAAAGAAACTCACAATCAACTAATTAATAAATAAAAAGAGGTTTAAATCACTTCTCATGAAACCAAATCTACCTTACCCAATTCTCTATTATTAAACAATAAATCCAAAAAAAAAACCTTTCTTCAAATTATATGTTTACCCTAATACACATCTTTGAAATTTTATATTTTATATTCTTATCACTAAACAAGTTACTCGCTTAAACAAGAATTAATAAATGATCATAAGTGGATTCAGAATTTAATTGTAAACTAATAAAATTATGAATCCAAATTTACTATTTATCAAAACTTTTTTGTAGATTCTTATATATTATAGTAATACCTTTTTATAATAAATATTGTTTATATTAACATTTCATTAAAATATTTAATATTTTGTATAACAATATTTTATAATTACAATCAAATATTCAGATAAAATAATAATATTATAAAAAATTATTTTATTTTATACACTATATCGAAAATTATGAATTCAGATAACGTAAAAAGATTATGTCCACCAAGTGACCCAATGTGATAATATCAACTTGTATAATTTTTAATTTTTTTTCCACATGTTTAGTACAACATCAATTTTGCTATGGACTTTATATTGTCTGGTCAGCATCATCATCATGTGACATTTAATAGAGACGATTCGAAATATTTTTTTTATTTTAATTTATACGATATAATCTAATTGATTATATTATTTATATGAGATATCTTTTAAGATCTCTTTATTTTGTCTTAAAAGAATATTGCAAGTTAATCAGCTAGTAAGATCGGAGTTATAATAATAAAAATTCTCAATTATGTGTAAGTTTTTAGATGTTTCAAAATATTTGACATCACTCTATATGATTAATTATATAACCTTTAATAATATTTAAGTTGATAAAATTAATAACCTTTAATTAACTTTGATGTGATATTGTGATCTTGTTCAATTTTGATGGTACATCACGTCATATTGAATAGCTACAATTGCAAATTACAATTTTTTAAAATTTTAATTTATATAATATTTTTTTTTCTATAGAAATATCAATTCTCTTCGAATCAATAAATTGAAAATCACATATTTCTAAGATGTATGACTAAGATAAGCAAACGTCATTACTTAAACCTTTTGACTAGTCTTTATCTTGTATAAATTTAAAATTTTATATATTTATATTTATTTATTTCTTATAATTCAATGTTTTTTGAAAGTTCATTTAATGAATTTTTCAAGTTAAATTAATACTATTAAGTTTATACTTTAAATAAAATATTTAGATACGCATCACTATACAAAGATTTCCATACCTTGCAATTTCTTTTATACACATGAAATGTTAGTCCAAATTTTTATCATTTGATTCTATAAAAGAAAATCATGACAAATAAAAGCGGACGGAGAAATTATCTAAATATATAATTTTTTTTCTATATTAATTAATACAAAAAATTATGTTATAAAATATGATTTCTCAATTTCATTTTTATTAAATCATGAAAACGGGTGGAGAATATATTTCATTACTTGGGTCTATTGATATAGTCACTGAATATTTTTCAACGAGATTTTCTAATAGTGTAGAGATTATAAAATTAAAAAATATTATAGTATATTTTTAATATTAAATTATAATATTTATAAATTAAAAAATAAGGAGAGTAATTAATTGTCTAACACTAGATGACTTGACATGATCAAACAATCCAAATAATAATTGAAAGTGTAATAATAGTTATAAAAAGCAAAAAGAGAAAAAAAAAATAATCAAATTAGGTGACAAAATAATAAAGAGATAGACCTTATTCTATTCTTTGCATCTGTCACTTAATTTGAAAGAGACATCCTAATTATAAGACATTACGTATTAGACTTGCTTTTCTTGTGCCCTAATTTCTACTCACCATTATTTTATTTTATATTGTAATTATTTTAATTTATCTAAAAAAATTTATTCTTTTTCTTTATTTAGAAACTTTTATATTTAAATTCAAAAAGAATATTATGGATATGTTTAAGGTAATCATGAAGAATCCAATAATAAACTATTGGGAGAGTAATAAAAATAATTATGACAATGAAATTAGACAAAAACTCGATTACCTATTAACTTTTTATCTAAATTATCAATTTTCAAAATTTCATATCTCATGTTATGTTCTAGATTCAATCACCTCTCGTCAATACTTCTTCAGCATATCTCTTTCTCTCTTTCTACCTATTATAACTAACGTCTCAAACTTTCTTATTGAAATTGTTGCACATCTCTGCTTCACCATGCGAATCATCTCAGTCTCACCATTACAGAGATAACTTTCACCTTGTCTCATATACCTTTACTCTTAGTACTATCAGTTATAATATGATCACATATTTATCTTAACATCTTCATTTATGTTACTTTCATCTTCTGGACGTGCAAGTTCTTGACTGACCAACACTCTGATCCATACAACATATCTGGTCTAATCGGCCACCACTTCATAAAACTTACATTAAGATTTGATAATTAAAAAAAAAGAATCTTATCAAACAAAATACCAGATTCGAGCCTCGATTTTGACCATTTCACTTCAACACGTTGCTTATATTATTTAAAATTAAAACCTCAAATTTTCTAAATCATAAATTATATGTTAGGTTTGGTGCATTGTCCTTTGAGTCTTGATACGACATCATCATCGAAAGAAAGAGAAAAAAAAAAAAATCAGACATATGCTTCCTTGTTATGATCATGATATTGATAGATATAAAGATTCTTCCTTTACCCTACTATTTTATCAAACAACTATTCTTATAAATACAACTAATAATTTTTGTTTTTTTTAACAAATGTAAAGTCATGTCAATCTCATGCACATTCTTGGAAGTTTTGGACTTATATGCATTATTATTGCTTTGTGTAATGTATCTAAATAGTCTTTCTCAGTTCATTAATTGCACGGCAATCAATTACATGTAACTTCCTTCTGTCCCTTTTTTAATTTGACAACAGACTTAAACAAAAAAAACAAAAGATTAATTGTTAACTATTTTATTTGTCTGAATTTATTATGAACTCGTTTAGTTCAATTGGGTGTAAGAATTAACTGTTTAGCCGGGCTACTAGGTCTTTGGATCCTAGATGGGTGTAGAGTTTAAAGCTTTTTGAAATAAATTTTGTATATTGATCAATACTATGTAAAAAGTATAATAAATTACAGTAATTGATAATTTCATATATAAAAGGTATATAAAAAGAATTCAGTCAAAAAAAAAACTTATTTAAATATCAAAATTTGAAAAAATGTATCAGATAAATTAAATCAAAAAACGCATTATAAATACTGGACCCTTTTAGTTTCTTTATGTGTTTGATTTTTTATAATTTAAATTTTCTTAATGAAATTTTTTAATCTAATCCGCACGTAAAAAGAGTTACATGTCTTTTTTGTGTTGCGTAGTCCAACCCATTAGACAACAACTAGGGGAATTTACATCTTGGACAAAAACACTATAGTAGGTATAGTGTTGCTTCGATATTATATCGTAGATGTTGAATTCTGTTAATTTTCTATATATAATATATATTTATTTTTTTATATTTTAAATTTGGACAAAAATAATAATGGTGGGTGTTTGTTATTATATGTATCCAACTGGGAAGGTTTGAGTTTAGTTCCCAATTTGAAGGGTGTGGGGTATAAGCTATGAATTGTGTTATATATATATATATTAATTATCACTATAGCAGCCATTGTCCCATTCCTACCTATACCTAAAAAAAAATAACATTTTTTGTTTTGTATTTTAGTTGAAGCTCTATCATTTTCCTCATTATAAGATTTTAAAAGATAAAAGACTAATGAAAATGGACAATTATATTTATCAATCACTATTTTACTCTATTCTTGAAATTTTCTCACAAATATGAACACAAAATGTAAAAACAATGTCGATTAGTAACATTTTAGTTCTCTTTCAAAAAATAAGCCATGTATTACGATCGGTGGTGGGGGGGAGTAGTGAAATATGAGGACAAGTGATTTTGAAGAAATGAATAAAAATGTAAATAACAAGGAAACAATGTAACACTTTCTATTTAGAGAGAGCCATCAGTACGTCGCTAATAAAATGGCATTGGCCGGATAATCGAAAATACCATATACATATTAAAGATATATCAATAAAAAATAATGATAAAATTATAATAATACAATTGATACCATCGCCAACATCAACACCGTAAATAAAACGACATTACATTATCTTCTACTCTAATACGTGTCGTCTGCATTCTTCTATCTATGATCATATCCTCGATACAGTGACGAACAAGGATTTTTTCAATGTCGTAATAGTTTGCGCTGATTCTCAAAACATGGCTGAAAAAGGATGTGGCACACATCGGAACTTACTTCGAAGGGTTTCATATCTACTAAATAATACTAAAAAAATTATTTTAACCATATATAAATAGTACTAATTTCTTCAACGAAGAAAGTTCGGATAAACCCCCTGAAGACGAAGTGTCTCTGCCACTACCTCGATAGTGCTACGTCATATTATATTTTATCATCATTTATCAATTAATCGAAATACGCGTAAACTGATACGAGCATTATATTATACCAAAACAAAATCTTCCACTCATTAAGGATTCTTTTGATTTTAATAATAGTTTAGTTGATTTGATTAGATCATCAAAGAGATCAAATAGGTGTAATGGTTTTAAAGGCACATGTGCACACAGATTCTAATACATTTGTAACTTCTAGAGGATTTTCGTATTTGGACTCTTTTTTTGGTTTTTGCCTAGTCATATTCATATCACAAAAAATATATTATTTTTTTTTATAGAATCAATATTTAACTACACTCCATCACCTACACAAGCAAGTTAATAGGTTGAAGTGGTCACTTTCTATATGAATGAAAGGTTGCGGTGTACGAGAAAGTGCAGGATTTAAGACTTTAGTTTCAATTATATAGCAATTAGCTCAACCTCGTTAAAAAATAAAATTTCATTCATTTCGATTTTGTCTTCTCTTTTAAGTCAGGTTTTTAAAACATAAAATTGAAATTTTTTGAATATCTTGAGAAAAACTAGACTTCTGTGGGAACGTTGTGTTATCTTTTTTGTGTCACATTATGTCATTTTCATTCTTAATACAAATTTTCTACTAATTTACGATAAAAAAATCTTTATTTCTAATAATACGTTATCTTTTTATTGTCACATAATGTCATTTTCATTCTGACTGATTTTGTGAAATTTCAATAATACAATTTTTAATTTAGAATATATGATAGTTCACATTGACTTAATTAGTTAACTCCAAAACTGAAAAGAAATTTCCAACTTTACTCCAAACTTGTGGATACTATTAATGTACTTTAGGGGTTGTTTGGTTATGACATAAGAGATAACAATCTCATGATTTACGAAATTATTTTATATGAAACAATCTCATGATTTATGAAATTATTTTATGTGAAAGTAACTCTATAAAATATGAGATATCTTATCGCATCAGACATTCTTATATATTTCATACTGTTAATCAAACGACTCCTTAAGAATTTACATATGTGAGAGTAGGATGTACGATATTCAAAGTCATTCCGATTGAATCTAATTATATTTCACGTTGAAATTAATGAAATTCGTGTTAAGGGTATCCTTGTCAAGTCAAGGCTAGGTTTTCTAAAAACAATAAAATTAATTATAAGAATAATTTTTAGCGTGAAACAACTATAGAAAATTATTTTTATTCTCATGACAAAATAAATAAAATTATTTTACTACAATAGAAATTTTTCAAAACGAAATAGTTATTCGATCAATAAATTCTGTATTCTCTGATAAATTTTTTCAATATAAATTTAAATTAATCGAATCAGTAATAGCTAGACATTTGCTAGATAATTTCTTAGTTGATAAGCAAACAAGTGGTTTGCAATCTTTGACCTCTTTTTTTTTTTTTTTTTTCCTATTTTCTTTTTTATTATTAACAGCCTGTTTCATTTGTTTCTCCAAGAGATTTGCTTTAAACATTATAGTACTAAGGAATCTTTATGTCTCATTGTCCCCACAAATCCAAATTTTACAAAAACTCCATTATACATACCAACTATTTTTCATATTTCAAAATCATCTCTCTCACTATTATTATTTTTTAAAAAAATGTCTAATTTTCATATTCTCTCCAAGTATAGAACCAAGATTCTATCTTTATTTTTCAATATCATCTTCCTTGTTATAATTTCTTGTCTCACATTTCATTTCTATTCATCAAATTCCAATTTTGTTCCAAACAACACTTTCACAATTCCCCAAAAAAACAATTTCTTGAAAAGCAATGATATTGGTTGTAAAGGTATTGAAAAATTTGTTACTAGTGATGAAAAGTGCACTTATGTTAAATCCCATGAAGGGTGTAAACCTAATGGATATATTTTTTATCTACAACTTTTTTATTGCACTTTTAGCCCTATTCTTGGTTATATTGTACTAGCACTTTGGTTAATTTTACTTTTCTATTTGTTAGGTGATACTGCTAGTACTTATTTTTGTTCTTCACTTGATGGATTATCAAAAAGTTTGAAACTTTCACCTATTATTGCTGGTGTTACACTTCTTTCACTTGGTAATGGTGCACCTGATTTTTTCTCTAGTATTGTATCTTTTATGAATGATGATACAAATGATATTGGATTCAATAGTATAATTGGTGGTGCTTTCTTTGTTTCAAGTGTTGTAGCTGGAGTTACAAGTATATCAATTAGTCAACATGAAAGGAAGATCAAGAAGTCAAGTTTTATAGGGAATGTCATGTTCTTGATTCTTTGTGTTGTGTGTCTCCTTGTTGTGATCATTATTGGGAAGATTCACTTGTGGGGTGGTTTAGGTTTCTTTTTGTTGTATTTGGTCTATGTTTGCTTCATATTTGCCTCAGAAATGTATGTTAAACAAGAAGAGATTGGGACAAATGATGATGATTCATTTGGTTTGCCAATGGTTTGTGATATGAAAAAAGGTCAAGAATTGGCATGTGAATTGAAGGTGCCTTTGTTGGTGGATGAGGTTTCAAGTGGAAAAAGAGTTTGTGTGTTGAGAAAAGTTGGGTATGTTCTTGAATTACCACTTGATTTGCCAAGAAAGTTGACAATTCCAAATGTTTCACAAGAGAAATGGTCAAAATCATTTGGGATTGTGTCAATCACTTTAGCTCCTTTGTTATTGGTTCTCATTTGGGATTTTTTTGGGCCTAAATCAAGTATTTGGGCCTATGGAATTAGTGGTGTTATTGGGCTTTGTTGTGGGGTTCTTGTGTTTTTCACTAGTGATGGGCTTCATCCACCAAAGAAGTTCAACTTTTTATGGCTTGGGCTTGGTTTTTTAATGAGCATTACATGGACTTACATCTTGGCTGAAGAACTTATTTCTTTGTTGGTCTCAATGGGCCTAATCTTTGGGATAAGCCCATCAATTTTGGGCCTAACTGTCCTTGCTTGGGGTAACTCATTGGGAGACTTGGTAGCTAATGTAACACTAGCAAAAACAGGTGGGCCTATAGGAGCCCAAGTGGCTTTATGTGGATGCTATGCTGGGCCTATATTCAACACCTTAGTGGGCTTGGGCTCATCACTCATTTTCACTACTTGGAAAGCATTTCCTTCAAGTTATATTGTGCCAATAGATTCAACTATTTATGAGACCATTGGGTTTTTACTATTGGGCTTACTTTGGGCCTTGGTAATCTTGCCCAAGAGAGATATGAGGCTTGATAAGTTCTTTGGAGTTGGGCTTTTAGCTATATACTCATGTTTCTTGTTCTTAAAACTTGCTAGAGCTTTGGGCTTCATTGAATATCAAGCTTTCCCATAGAAACCTCGTGAATAAGGAAGCATGTCGACTCTGAAAGGAAGCTCCCGAGAAGGAAAGAGAAGAAAAGAACCAATGATATCATTCTAAGCCGAGTGCTTCTCTCGAGATAGTAGTGACGAAGGTAGGTTGAAGCACTTTGTAGTAAAGTAGAATCAAAGATCTCTACTTAGATGTAAAGTTGTATTTATGTATTTAACCTAATTATATATATTATGGTATTGTATTATCTTGCATATCAACCAACGCCCTATTCGAAAATCTCCTGATTTATGCTTCTTTGTATTTTTTTTACTTCCTAACTGAATCATTGATTACTACGTCTTTCCTCATCTCTGGGTGCCATGAAATTATGTCTCGAAGTTTCACACGTGGAATTTGAAATTATGTGACTATATATCAATTAAAATAACTAAAAAAAAATGGATATTTATGCAATTTACTTTATTATAAAACTAATAAGACCTTGGACCTTGAACACATTATCAGTAAATGGGCTGAGTTTGATGTTCTTATGTAAGCCCGAATGAGTTTGTATCGCGTTGATTGAGAATTGCTCGAAAATTCATTG
This sequence comes from Solanum habrochaites, assembly GCA_027704765.1. Classification (NCBI taxonomy): domain Eukaryota; kingdom Viridiplantae; phylum Streptophyta; class Magnoliopsida; order Solanales; family Solanaceae; genus Solanum; species Solanum habrochaites. Next base: position 1,377,771 of record JAKWJA010002495.1, on the reverse strand, counting down.
ATAATGAGTTTGTTGAGCAAAATATTGTATTGTTACTTTAAACATGATGTTTGTTTCAATTGTCATTTAATTTATTTGTATTATAGTATTATCATATACATTTTATGTAACGATGAAAATGTCATTTAGTGCACGTAACTATTAATTTGGTGTAGTCATACTATTAACTTTGTTTCCTCATCTTGACCATACTTATTATTAAACGATACAATTCATTTAAACACTGTACTTTCAATAAACCACAATATATTTTGAAATAATGTCTATTGATCATCCAAACAAGTTTTTCTAAAACTGGATAAAAAAATACTTATCGTTTCACCGAAATTTTAATAAATAAAGGGAATAAAATTGAGATTTAATATATGACTCATGTGTCCTTTTTTGACATAGCTGTTTGTTCAAATACAATAATAGAAAGGACAAATTTAAATTACTTCATACAAACGGTAAATCAAAAACTCCAAAAAAAAAAAAAACAATTTCTATAACTAGAAAACAAACTAATTAATCCACAAAATGACACTAGCTTTGACCTAACAAGTTTCTTTTTTTTTCTTTTGTCCCATTCTACTTATAAAATTTTCAAATTAAAAAAAATAAAATTCTGAATAAGTTTCAACTAATTTTCGTAATATTATTCCATATATTTAATTGAATAATTCAAGTGAAATTGTTTAATTGTGTGTTGGTATCTTAAAAAGTTAATTATTCATAATTTTATAAGTGGAAACTATTATGACAGAATTATTTCAAATATTTTAGTAGAAATAACTATGTACGGATATTTTTTATTCACTTATAATCTGAATCGATCAACTCAATTATAATATTACAAAAAGGGACCTTGTCAAAAATGTTGAAAAAAACAACAATAGAAACACTCGTTTTCCATTTATTTTATCTAAAAATAAAATCTAGTTTATTTTTTTCGAAATATTTAATTATTGTATTAAATATCAATGGTCTAAATATAGTAATTATTATATGGGACCAAATATAATGAGGTGTCGAAAATATTAGAGCAAGACTAGATACACATAACAACAAGATAGTAGCTATTAAATTGTACCGTGACAAATAATCACATCAGCCATTAATGTTTTTTTTGTTATTTTTTTCTTTTCTTTACTCATTTATAAAATAAAAAATAAAATTACATTTCATTAAATGCAAATATAAAGCATTTTATTCTTTTTTTCTAGTTTTGTGTTGCATAATAGAGTAGATATTATTAATTCTTAGAAGTTGTCCTTGGTTGTGGGGTGTGATATAAGTCTCTTTATATAATTCTGAATAATTACTTTCTAAAAAATTATGACAATCGTTCATTCTCAATCAATCAATTTTATCGATACTTCAAAATCAACTTATTCAATTTTGGTTAGAAATTATGGAAACATGATTATTTTATTTTAATTAAGGAATTTTGGTTTGCCCCTATTTTTCAACTAATATAGTCGGTGTCAATTAATTTTGCGATATAAATAGTTACGTAGAAGAAATTAGACCATGCGGAAACAAAAAGACTTAACTTGTCCCACATTAATTACGTGATAAGAATTTGATCTCTTTTTATCGTTTTGAATTGTTTATATATATATATATATATATATATTATTTTTTCAACATAGTATACGGTCATGACAGAAATTAATCAAGTTTGATTGTTTCATATGACTAAAGGATTAAATTATATATACCAACATTTTTTTCTTAAAGAAAATAAATCCTTGTTCCAAAATTAATCTCTTCTACTTTATACTAAAGATATTGACAATTATATCTAAGCATATATATTCTCCATCTAGGTGTATAGTAAAATGGTCGAGATTATTTTATTCTTACGATTTTTAAATAGTTATAAAATGATATTTTATATATGTGAATACAATATATTTTACTATTATTATTATAATGCATGTAAATAAAATGTACTCACATTATCGTACTTTATAATTAAGTAAAACCTCGTTATTTTTTTTTTAATATAATCTTCATCTCAAATTTACTTCTAGAAAATATTTTAACCAATTAAATAGCTAACCATAGTCATAAGTCAAGGTTTTTTATGTTTCATTTGTAATGAGAAATATTAAGTCAATATTGCAACTATTATAAGGACTAAACTTTCAAAGGTTGAACAATTAAATAAAAGTGGGAAAAGTCTCATGGCAGAATTAATTAATAAATAATATTTAAATGTTTTGAAATAGTTGTATATTAGATAATAAGGTCAATTATTTAAATTTGATAAAAATAATTTTATGACTTTACTATTATAATGGATAAATAAATGAAAGTACATGTTCTACACACACTTACTCATGAAGGGGCATGTTCTATACACACTTTGTAACTAATTTAGTATTTCTAGGGCTCTTCCTTCTCTTATTAAGATCAAGATTTATGAATTCGATATTTATTTCAAGTCAATAAATATTGAATATGATTAAGTATTTCTTGTATACTTGGTTAGTTATTTCTGATTTTAAGATATATATATATTTTTTGTAATATGCATTGATGTCACTTTAAATTCAATTTCAAAAGATATTTTATAAAGTAAAAATTATTTAAGATTATATAAAGAAAACAATCAATTATTTTTTCAATCTATGTGACCACTTAATACCCTCTCATGCACTAGGGATTAACATCTGGTGCATGAACAGTATAACATAAAGTTGATTCAATATTGGGAGATCAATATTCTAGCTCGATATTATGTTAAAAAAAAAATTTTGAATTAAATTTCAAAAGCTGACTCATGAAATGAGATGTATTATTATTGTATGTTTGGGAAAATATAGTTGTTTTGAGTCCACCCATATATTTATAGTAATTAAAATTAATTGCTAGAGAGAACTTGCTCAAAAATTTGGCAATACAATCAAACGCTATTTGATCATAAATTTTGAATCATATTTTGGAAATACAACTTTAAATATTCGTTTGACTATAGATTTTGAATCATATAACAAAAAAAAATCTTTAAATAAAATCATATTTCAAAATTTAGTCAAGATCAGTTTTTGGAAAAAATTCACTTCCACTCACAAAAATTCACTTTTTTTTTTAAATAAATGCATATCCAAACACGCTAATATTTATGTTTCTTGATTCTAGAAGTACTCTAAAAATTAAAATCAACAAGCATTTATGTATATCTCTGAATTTGAACAACATAAAAGTTGTTACAATTTCAAATTTTAACCTAACCTAACCCTTCTTGAATGCAAGAAGTAACCACAACTACCACCCTATATATCATCTTTAATAGCCTTTATAACATTACTACAAAAACTCTCTCATAAATACACATTGACAAAAGAACAGCTGTAAAAATTAATTGGAAAATAACTTGAAAATTTAGTATAGTATACCAAAAATCCACTAAGCATGACATCTTGATAAAAGAATTGTTCATCTATACTATACTAATCCATCAATTTGATACACAATATACTAAATGTTTTGTGTATTGAGATACTTCAAAAAAAAAAACTAGAGATTTGATGAGTAAGAAGAGTGGACAACTTTGTTTTGTCTTCCCATAAGCCAAGAAAGTGTTCTTCTTGCAAAAGATGGTGTCTTTGGTTGATATTCCAATCTATTGGAACATTGATTTTCTTCATCACATCCTACATTGTTTTCCCATGTACCAAGATCAATCTCTGAGACTGTCCTCCTACAACCATTCTTGGTCGCGGCAGAGCCAGAGTCATCTGGCTGTGCCGCGACTGGAATGTTCTGGTTGGGCGGGAACCGGAATGAAAATGCCCTTCTTGGATTAGTACTCTCATCATTTTTTCCCCTTAACCAAATCTTGGATATTGAAAAGCTCTCTCTTTTGCATTTTTTCTGTTCAAAGATCTGTGCGATTCATTGGTTTTTTCAGCCAAATTTTGAATCCCCCCCCCTCAATCTGAATTCCCTCCCTTGTTGAATCACATCCACCACATTCAGACATTGCTTGTCTATGATTTAGCTTCTTGATTGCTTGCTTCTTTGATGGTGATTTCCTTATCGGAACATGTAAAGCTGTGGTCTCATCTAATACATAAGCAAATGATCCCATCGAAAAACACCTTCTTGAATCAATATCATTGCTACTCCCTTCATGTTCATCAACACTACCTACATGATGTTGTTCTTGTGGATCCACATTCTTGAATTTCCCTAGTTTGACTTGCACAACTTTTTCAACAATCTCCCCTTCTTTTAGTTGGATTTCATCACAAGATTTCGCGATATCAGAAACACTAATATTGTCATCAAAAATTGAACTACTCAAACTCAATCTTGAAATTGAATTGTTCCTCCTCAATGAACCAACCAATTCATGACTATTAGGAACAATATTAGTGTTGCTGTTTTCTCTTGAACTTCCACTATCAGATTCAAGAACAAACACAACAGGGGAACAAGTATGATTGTTATGTGATGGTGAAGAGAAATCAGGCAATAAACTAGCTCTACAAAGTGGACAAGTAGAATGTGACAAAAGCCAAGTATCAATACACTCCATATGAAAAGCATGACTACATTTTGGTAACCATCTAAGTTTGTCATCAGACTCAAATTCACACAAACAAACAGCACAGTCAAAGGGATCCTTGACACCTATGATAGACTTGTAATTAAACACAGGGAGTGTGTCTATGAATGATTGATCTACACCAGCATCATGAAGGTTAAATAGCTGTTGTAATTGCCCTTGAAGGGCTGTTACATTATCTAAATCATCTGGATCTCTATTTGATGGCCTTAATAGACATCTTACAGCTAAATGAAGCAAACCAGATATAAAAAAGATAATAGCAAGAATAATGATGACTAGAAGTATACTTGGACTAACCTTGTTATTCAAATTGAAAATACCACCACCACTAGAATCATGAGTAGAAAATGGGGGTGGAGGTGGTTGAAGGAGGGATAATTGCTGATTCATGTTTTCAAGAAGACAAACTCAACCAAGATTGAAATTTTTTTTCTTTGGATGAACAAAAGTTTCAATCTTTATGAGGTTTTGATGAATTCTAACAAAACCCCATTTGATATCTTCAAGAAAAAACTCAGCAAGATTCAATTTTTTTTACTTTGGATGAACAAAAGATTCAATCTTTATGAGGTTTTGATGAATTCTAACAGAACCCCATTTGATATCTTCAAGAAAAAAACTCAGCAAGATTCAATTTTTTTTGACTTTATGACAGAAGGAAATGAAGAACATTAATGGAAAACAGACTCAAAAGATTGATGAAATGTGAAAAACACAAAACTTTGATGAATTTTAACAAGACCCCATTTGATATCTTGAAGAAAAACTCAAAAAGATTCAAACTTTCTGATTTGTGACAACAGAAAATGAACAAAAGATTCAGTGTTTCAAGTGTTATTCATGTAAAAGATTACAACTTTCATGAATTTCAACAACAACCCAATTCATGTTTTCAAGAAAACAACAAGAAAAACTCAAAAAGATTCAAACTTTTTGATAAGACAGAGTGAAAAAGGTTGAGTCTTTGAGAGGTTTCTAGTGAAGAAAATGTGAAAGAATTGTTAGAGAGGAAGAGATTTAAGCAATGGTATTTGTAATAAAGAGGCATTTAATGAAATTTACTAGAAAAAGGAACCTGCAAGGTCAAATTTACCAAAAGGAAAATTTGGGAAGTGCTAGTTGAGAAGAGTAAATGATATGCATACAAAAATGAATTAAAACTATATATTAAAAAAAAGATTTGTATAATATATATATATGTGTGTTCATTTTTCATATTTATATTATTATCGACTATTTATTAAAACGTATCTCAATTATTTATTTATTTCTTTATTTTTATATTAAATAGTTTGAATAAAAATATGATTCAGATAGAAAGTTTAAATATTTATGTTTGTTTTTGATAATTGTTGAAAGAAAATAATTAAAAATGTTTAAGGAATTAATTTTTTTAATTAGAAACATTATTGTTGATGATCTAAGCTCTGATCTGTAAGATTTTATTTTTATTTTTATTTTTTTATAAATAAATGACAACCATTTCTCTTTCATGATTCATGAGATTAATAAAAAATTGAAAGTAAAATAAAATAAAATAAAATGAGATTAATTAGGGGCAGGTGATTTCTTTATGATCTTTCACCAAATGCAAGGCTTCTTTTGGTTGACTTTGGAGTAAACAATAGCAGCAAAATCAATGTACATTTAAGTCTCACAATTAGCAATAATTAAGAAACAAATAAAGGAAACAGTTTCCATATTTTTTTGCAAATTCACTTTCATTTGTCACATTTATAAAATTTTAACTGATATTTAAATATATTTTAACATTAGACTAATATGAAAAAAATTACAATTTATAATAATTTTTATATAATATTTATTTTAATTTAAAAAATATTAAATTAACTTAATTTACTTCAAAAATTAGTCAAATTAATTTAAATAAAATGAATCGTAACAAATAAAAGTGAATAAGGTAAGTAATAAAAAAATTATGAATTCCACTGTAAATCCAAAAATGGTCATTTTCCCACTTTGTTTCTTGAATTTAATTTGGTCTAGATCACTACTTAGTGTTATTAAATTGCACTTAATAAAAAAAATATTTTATTTTTAAAGTGGAACACCATTTAATAAGAATTTAAATTAGTCCAAATTCTTACCAAATATTGAATATTTAATACAAAATAACAATAAAAAGATATTGAATAGTGTTGTATTGTTTAGGATGAAAATACTTTATTTTTAAAGTGAAACACTTTTTAATACCAATTTAAATTAGTCAAGATCCCTATCAAGAGAACAAAATATTAAATAGTAAATAACAATTAAAAGTTATTGAATGATGTTAATATTATTTATGTGAAAATTTATTCTTATAATCCTTCAATAAGTTGTCCACTTATTATCATAGTCTAGCTTTCTAATTTTTTTCCTTAAAAATAATAATATCAAAGTAACCAAAAACTTCTAATTTTATTCAAATATAAAAAATAATATTAAATGGGACCATAATTTACCATTCTTATATAGTTTTATTTTTTCATGATTTTGTCTTACTAACTTTTTACCACTTTTGATTAACATTCTATTTTCAGAGCTTCCATTCAACTTCTATATTTGATTCCAACAAAGTCAATTTGTGGGTAAAGACAAAACAAAAAAGCAAAAATAAATAAATTAAATAAATAAATAAATAAAATCAGAAAGTCAAACAATCTTGTTCCCACGTGGAACTATGATTTAAAATAAATTTATTTTAGAAAAATAGTATTTTTGATATCTCAATTATTAGTGAATTGTGATTTTGATCTTTATAATGTATGACTCAATATAATTAAACTTTAATTAATAAAATATTTGTTCTTAAATGGTTTTACATAGAAAACATATTATATTTTAGATAATTTTAGGTATTATTTTAAAAAATATAATTGTGTAATGTCTTATCGTTATGCTTTCCTCATATGAATACTTTTAAGTTGTCTTTTTATTCAACATTCGTCATGCTAACAAAAGGATTTAAATAATGAAAATGAACTTTATTTTCGGAATTTTCAAATGTCGTAACTCTTTTTTTTCGATGATGCTTTATACAAATCTTTTTTTGCGTCTTGATATTGATTTATTGTCCCTTATTATATAATTCTCTAAAATATACTTATATATTTTATAGTTGAAATTTGGAATTTTGAATTTGTGAAATTGTATTTAGACATGATTTTAGGTTTTAAAAATTATTTTTTTATTAATAAAAGTGCCAAAAGTTCAAAAATAAGTTGGAGCCATGTTTGAGGATTAGATTCTTAAAATATGACCAATTTCATTGTGACACAAATATTTATAAATAAATTTCTCAAAATATAATCTTAAAATCTATGGTCAACTACTAATTAAATGTATTTAATTAGATATAAAATAAAAACAATTTGGAGCCAAGTTTTTAAAAATATTTGAAAATTGAATATTCAAAATCCGATCAATTTCATGGTAAAAAAATATTTAATAATAAAATTTTAAAATCTAATCTCAAAATGTATGATGAAATAGTAATTAAATGTGTTTAATTAGATATTTAAAAACAAGTTGGAGCCAAGTTTTTAAAAATATTTGAAATTGAATATTCAAAGTCCGATCAATTTCATGGTAAAAAACATATTTAATTATAATTTTTTAAAATCTAATCTCAGAATGAATGATGAAATAGTAATTAAATGTATTTAATTAGATATCCAAAAATTCAAATATGGGTTGGAGCCAAGTATTTAAAATATTTGAAGATCAAATTGAAAAATAATTTTTAAATCTAATCCTAGAATCTATGATTAAATACTAACTAAATATATTTAATTTAATTAGACATTAGAGGGATTAATATTAAAAATTGAAAGAAGTGGTAGTCAATGCTGGCTTCAATGGACCCCAATAGTCTTGGAAGTAATTAAATAATAATAATCTCAAATAGTATTATTATCTTTTTGTTTATTAAAAAAAAAAAAGTTTAGACTAATGGAATTAAATTAATTAGCTTACATATAACACGGATCTTCTACTTTTTATGTCCCCTAATTTATAGTATTGTTAGTGCTAATCAAACTTTTAATCATACAAAATGAACTTATAATTGGTGCAATTATTGCTTGCATCACCAATTTATATAGTAAGTATTGTATTCATAATACTAAATTTATTCAAAAGAATCTCTTCACCTTTAATTAACGATTTTGAATTTAAAAAATTAGTATTACGTTCAGATATAGCTCACGAGGAATATTTATTATGAAAATAGTAGCTTCATACTAATTAATAAAAACATTATTACATACTCTATTAACTATAGTACAATGTAGTACGTAATGCACATTGTTTCATATGAAAAATTAAATCATATGAAGTACATAAAAAAAATTGATGATGGTAGCCAAAAACTTTTTTCTAAAAAATACAATAAATTATATAATTAAAATATTCATGAGAATGACCAATTTTAAAGTCAAAAAGGACAGCAAAAAATAAGGATAAGTTTGGTCAAGGTAGAAAATATTTTAAAACATTGAGATTGATAATTTTTTTTTTTTTTTGTTAATTATTTCTTTTTGGGATTCAATGACCTTGAAAAAGATATAGTATTAACTATTTAACTAATCGAAATGTTATGTAAATTAACTTGGGATAAAAGCGTTTTTGGTAGTATAATATATATGACTAGGGCTGTTCTAGATCGAATCGAAATCGATAAGATGAATTGATAAAAAAGTTATTAATTTATAGTATTGGATTATTGATTTATTGGTTTTGATTTTTTTTTGTTATGGAATTATCGGTTCTTAACGGTTTAAAGTTTTTTCTTAATGGGTTAACCGATAACCCGAATAGTAAGATTCAATAATGATCTTTATAACATTTTTGTATATAAAGTCCTAGACTTCAAGTTTAATTTCCACTTTTATTTTTATTGTCTCAAACACTTGATTATTCTACGATGTAAAAGTGTTGCTTTTTTTGAGCAAGTGCACTCTTAACTAAGTGGCATGTTATTTTATTTGGTTTGTCACCTTGTTTCTGAGTGATTCTCAATATTTTTTCTTTTGTGTCAAATCTTAACGGTTAAATCAATAACTGAACCGATAACGATCAGAAATCGATAAATCAATAACCGATAACCCAATATCTTAATGGTTCTATAACGATTTTGCATCTCTACAAATCGATAACCAACAAGCCAATCCGATAGACTTTAAAATCGAACCGAACCTGCCGATACACAACCCTATATATAACTCAACGTATTTAATTTGAAATATAAATTGTGATTATTTAACGTAAGTATATTTTAAGTAATTGAAGGTTAAATTTGTTTATCTATGCATCTCAAAAATTATAATCAAAATGTATATATAATTCAGAGAACAAAATATTAATTGGCCAAACATAGAACGTGAAGGGATTATTGAGACCCCTCTAGTAACCAAAATATTATGTTTGAACCTCTCACAAGAAAAAAATATGTTAAAGCATCGTTTTAAGAAATGAATTTGCAACGTATGAATCAAAACTATGTTGAGCTTTAATATAGATATCGAATCAGGTGAATTTTTTTTTTCTTTTTTGTTAATTTCACTTTTTATAAGATAAACTATATAAAATTTCACCGACGTTTTAAGATATTTTATTACCATGTTAATATGTAAGTAATTTAAATATAATATTTTTCATATGATTTTTGAATATATAAATTATATAATTTAAAAATCAAATTAATCTAACCTGATTTAATTTTTTAAAATTTTATCAAAGAACAAATTCTAACTCAATTAATTTTCTTGTTTTTTGTGTGTGACCTCAATTTTCGTAGCCCTCGATTTTGATTATCCAAAATTTGCACCTAATTCAAGATTAGACCAACTTTACTCTAAAATGTAAAGGCTATTATTATGTTACTCCTAATTAATGAGCATTTATTATTTTTTTGACAAAATAAACTTTATATTTAAAATATTGTTAGCTGGCTTCCCAAAAATATGTAGTTATAATTAATTAATCCTATTTTCATATAAATCTATGTTTGAAGAATTTTCAATTAATTTCACACACTTACCTTTTGATACGTCGAAAATATTGAGAAACTATTTAATCTATAGTTTCATATTTGGTCATTCATTATATGCCAAAAAGAAACATAAAATATTTTGGTAGCTTATGCATATTTAGTTTATAAGTCAAAAAAAATTGTTATTATTTCTAAAATTTGATGTCCAATCAAATAATAAAAGTAACAATTCAGATTACGAATAATTACATATAGTAATATAATTGAAGATGACGGTGAAATGATAAGTATTTCTTTATTTATAATCAGAATTCCCAAGTCCAAACTCAAGACATAAAAATATCTTTACTAGGGTACCCCCTAAATAGAAGTTTTCGACATAAATATAATTGATCGAACTTTAAAAAAATATTGATTACGATATCAAAAAGACACAAAAAAAATAATTACTTGTAACAACTGTACATCATAATTCAAATTTTTACCTTAATATTATATTTATTGTTACCAACATTTTTCTGCAGTACTTTTACTAGTCGAATAAATGTTCGCAATGAATCAATAATCAAAACATACAATAAATAGAGTAAATTTTTAATCGTACTTTATGCTTACATGAAATTAAATAATTTGCTCTTAATTAGTAAAAGTACTAAAAATTTGATATTAAAATATATAATTTACTTGATTATAATTAAAATGATAAATGTGAATTTTAAAGATTCGTACAAATTAATTTGAAATAAACTTTTAAGATTATTAAAAAATGAGAATTTTTAATTGACGTTTTTAGTGGAGGCAGTCAGAACATTGTTATAAATTCATCAAAAATAGTAGAACCAAGTTAAGTCTCAATAGATTTCTTAATCAAAAGTTGTTATAAATTCATCGAAAATACTACAATCGAGCTAAATTTTAATATCATAATTTGTTTTAAACTTTAAGATTATTAAAAAATGAAAATTTCTAACAAACGTTTTAATGGAATCAGTCAGAAATTTGTTATAAACTCATCAAAAATAGTAGAATCAAGTTAAGTCCCAATAGAATTTTGATCAAAATTATTATAAATTCATCGAAAATACTAAAATCGAGCTAACTTTTAATAGATTTTCGATCAAATATCCGTTGGGGGTGGGGGTGGGGTAGATTGAAATAAGGTGATATTGAATGTTTGCTATAATTGTGGCATGTGATGAACCCTAACAATGGGCCAAGTTGGCTCTATCAGAATTTATTATAGTTTACAGCTAGCTTAAAATTCAATCTAATTAATTTTCTACAAAGGTAGTACAATATATATCTTTGAAATTTATTTTGGTGAACCTTGATTTATTTAGTAGTGATAACTCAATTAATAAGAATAATAAATTTATTGTAATCTTACGAGTGAGATATTAAAATAATGTGTAAATTTTATTTATAATTTTACCTTATATAAATATAAAATTTATGTCAGATGAACCCTTGACTTAAGTAAATCATAACAAAAATTAGTACGATCAAAATATTAAAAAATAATATAAAAGTTTATGAAAATTAAAAAAATAAGCTAATAACATATAATACGATAATCAAAGTAAATAGTGAAAATAAATACATATAAGAAAATGCTTTAAAGAGGTGAATTATAAAGAAAGAAGAATGTCATGTTACATGCATGCTCATCAAATATTTTTGAACTTAATTCAAATTTTTAGTTTTTTCTCTTAATAATTAACAATATTAAAATAATTTTATTTGACTAACTAAACTTAAATATAATTCGGATTTCCAATATAACAAAGGAAGTGGATCAAACTCTTGTAGTAACATGAGTTTAGTAATAAACGACTGAGAAATCTATTGATTTAAAACTAAATATCACAGTTAAAACGAGTAACATAATTATACTATAATACTAATTAAATTATAAAATTTTTTAAAAAAAAATCTAAAAATATTCTTATTGAAGCAGATATATCAACGGAGACGTATTTAGCTTCAAAAAGTATGTATTATATATAATATAATTATATTATAATAACTTATATATATAAGAGGAGAAATTTTTGATGCACTAACTGATCATGGAGATGACAAACACACTAACACATGGAGGGATTTCTGTGAACATTTTGAAATTTGTTTTTGTCTTTTCCATTTTGTTTGTTTCTAATTTTTTTATATTATATACAAAATTTCTGTTAAAATTGAAGATCCACATGCACAACTAGCTTTTAGTCCCTAAAAGATTTAAATATAAAAAAAATTTAATCAATTGACTTTTTGTTTGTCTATTTTATAATTGAGAAAACAAATTAATATATTATGAATTCTTTTTGACAAAAAAATGTTCGTTCATGTATTTTTTGGCACAATGCTCAATATAATAGAAGTCTCTATCCCTGATTTAAGCAGCTAGTCTATATAAATAAATATATCTATATATATATATATATATATATTATATCTATATATATAATATATATTCTCATTTATGAATCTTTTTAATTTCTATATGTTATGGCTTTTTTTAAAAAATCGAGGGACAATGAGAAATAGTCCAATTCATCTTTAAGATAGAGATCATGTCTTCGTACAATTATATAGTCCCGAGCCTAAGGCATAAAATAATAATAAAAATTTCAAAGGTTATATAAATTTGAAGTAGTACGATTTTACTTTTTTCCGCTTGAGGAAATTGTTTGTGTTCACAGCATTAACCGTTTTGATTAATATAAAATTTTATATACCGTTTTGAAATTTTTGTTAATATTTTATACCCTTTAGGCTCCGGACTCCAATTATAATCCTTATCGGATAATTCTATTTATGAAATCACATTGAGTATGTTCTTATTTTATGTATTTTTTTATTTTTTCATTGGTGATCGACTAAATTAAAATTTGGCATAATTCCACTTGATTGTAAAAAAAGAACATCATATATCTAACATAATTCCACTTGATTGAAAATATTTATTTCTAAGACAATATTTAGTTTTTTCTTATAAAATTTGGCATTTTTTTATTGTGATATTTTTTTTTCTTAGGATTATGAAGTTCCTTTCATTATGATTTCGTTGTCCCCTTTTTTAATTTCCATGACATCGTGACTCTATTTGGTCACTATTGTCACAAAATTATAATGATATTTGGCTATTTTTGGGGCCATTAATTTATTTTAAAAATTGACCTAGGGGAAAAGGACTAATATATACTTCTTTACTAATCAAAAATGTAATTTTTTGTTCCCTTTCATAAATTAAATAATATTATCATGATGTGGTGCTAAGTTTTATTTCATCTTCTTCTTTTTTATTTAAGAGCGGAAATTATTAATTTTGTTCAAAATTATTGACACTTAAAAATATTTTTTATATGACTAACTAAATTTAGGTACACCTTTGATCAGTCACATAGCATAGCAAATAATTTAAAATTATTGTTAGAGCGTGATACACTCTTAATAAAATGTTGAGAAATAAATTGAAATTACTCTTAAACTTGACGAGAGAATAGGGTGTATATTCATGTTGCTAAAATTATTGTAAGAGCATGATACACTCTTAATAAAATGACGAAAGTAAATGTGTGTTTTAAAGTTGTCACAAATTCAAAAATGAAACTAATAATTCATGTCAATTCAGCATTGTTTTCAATACTTCTCTTCTTTATTTTAATGTGTGATGAAAATTTTTTTTGGTACAAATGTAAAAACAAAAAAAGAGTAGATTTTACACGAATTTCGTAGTGTTAAGAGTTAATTACCTCCTATCTCTAATCTTTTTCAAATTACAAATATTCCTTAAATTTGGTGGAATCTGGATATATCTAAAAACGTCTTGATACATGTGTTTTAATTTATGATACATCCCTCAACGTCTAGATACATGTAGTCTCGATTTCAGATATATCACTCAATGTCTCGATACATCAAGTACGTATCAATTCATCGTGTGAAGTGATGTCTCTGATCGATATATCATAAAAAATGATGTATCCGACTTATACATCACGTAAAGTAATGTCTCGATGCATCGCGTACATCTCAATACATCATAAAGTGATATATCCAGGTGATACATTGTATTAGTGATATATTCGGGCTAATACATCATAAAGTGATATATCCGGGTGATAAATTGTATAAGTGATGTATCCGGCCAATACATCACATAAAGTGATGTATTCAATTAATATACCACATAAAGTAGGGATTTTATAATTTTTTTAAATATATAGTAAAACAAGTTATCGTATTTAGATAATTTTTTCTATAAATAATACTTGCTCTTTTGATTCCTCTTTTATGAATTATTACATTCTTTATTACTAAGATTGAATGAGTATTTCTTTAATTAGTATATTAATTGTCTCTTTCTGTCTACTTTTAAGTTGGACTTTCTTTAGTCTCAAAATTCATCAAGTTGGCAAAAGAATTTAATTTTCTAGTAATGAATGATAATTAAAAGAAAAATACTAATCAACCTTAACAAGTCATTTTCATTTTGCTCATTCAACAAAAAAATAGTTATTCTTCATTAATCTACTAACTCAAATTTAATTTCATCAAATAATTATAAATTAAAACAACTACGTGATCATATATGCATGGAGAGAACTAAGACATTGTCTAAATAAATTTCAAACTTATGTTTTTATTTTAACTTCGTTAACTTTTCTTCACATCATTACATGAATTCAGATTAATTGAGATTACAATATAAATATCGAAGATATGATAAAATAAAAATTATTTTTCCATCCAAGGAAGTCCAAACATTAACAAAACTGAGATTTTTAATAATGAGGTAATTGAGTTTATTTCAGCCATATATAATATAATTTTTCGATTAAAGGATTTTATCTATTACGTTCTTGTTAAAGCTAGATCATACTAACCTCATTTTAATGCAATTTCACCTGCCATTTAACAAACTCTTTTGTCTTAAGTGCTTATATTTTCAAAAGTTTTAATTTTGAAAATTATTATCACTACCTAACCTAATAAAATATACTAAAGCACATAAAAGTAACTTAATCTAATATTAGATGTGAATTAATAAACTAAGAAAATTAATACCCAAAGTCACTCCTTGCTTTAATTTCCCATGTGCATATGCATGCAGAGGTGTTGATTTAATTAATTAATTAATCTCTTAATTAATTATAATTGTCCCTACATTAAAACAACTCGTCTTTAATTTAGAGGGCGGCAATCTTGACAAGTTTAACTATTTTTGATGTTATAAAAATTTGTTTAGTATATATACAAATAATTTATTCAAAACCCCGTAAGTATAACAGTTATGATTTAAAATTCATAAATTAAAAAATCCTAACTCAAAACTTTAATTAGAGTAGCAAGAAGTATCGTGGATAAGACATTCGTTATTCATTCTCTTGTTATTATCCGCAGAAAGCGCAACAACCAAAATGCATATTATCATATAGGAAGAGGGCAAGCGTAGCAATTCGTACTATCGAAAAAGTTTCGCTAACCGACATGCAATAGCCGATAGGCGCAGGTAAACATAGCAAATCACATAGATAAGCCCTTAACTGCCAGCGCGCGGATGAATAAGGCGGACATATCTCAATAATAGCTTTGATTAAAATAATCTTGTATTTTTATCTCAAATAGTTCATTTAATATGATAAATTATTAATTTAGAATCATATAACTCAAAAGAAATAGCTAGATTTGAATGCAAAACTGATAATTTCATATCCTAAATTTGTTTTAGAGACAAATGAAAAAAATAATAGAATATTTTGTTTATCTCTGCTAGAATTTAAACCTAATCCAATTAGGTTTAGAACTAATTAGCCAAAAACTAAATACTTTCTAAATAGTGCACCTTTCATAGATTTTCCAATGATTTTTCTTCATTGTTAGGATTTCAAACAAAGAAAAAAAAATAATTTTCTATAGTCAATTTTAGTAAAATAGAGTTAATGATATATAATGGTCACCTAATTGTTTCTACATTAATTGACTTGATGCAATAATGAGCAAAATACTTCAATTTTCCATCAAACTAGCTAATTAATTGACTTAATCAAATTGGTTATTTTATGGATTAGGAAATTAGTGACCCTACATTAGTCATGTTGGATTGATTTTCCAATATTGTTTACTTATTACTATATATGTAGGGTTTGTTTTGTACACACATTGACACTATTAAAGATAATTAAAAAGTAAATATTTGAAATAATTATTAGTAATTAGTTAATATAATTTATTTATTTTTACATACGAGGGTTATGCATAACTGCAAGTGAACTTTCTTATAATGTCGATGAACTGCAGGTTATCATATTAGAGTTTCACTTGTAAAACTCGAAACTCCATATATTAACTATTATATATTACAGTAGTTGAAAAATGACTGCAATAACATACCCAACATAATTCCATAATGAAATCTGGGGAGGGTGGATGTATATATACGTTATTCGACAGACCCTCGGCTCAAATATAGCTGACTATTTGTGAACTTTACCCCTAGTTCCTTAGAAAGCTTGGAAATATATTAAGGCCCAATAAAACTCAAATTAATGACTTGATTACTTGGAATAATTAAGACTTAATCTATGGGCCCAAGTACAAAGATGCCCCGGCCCATTAACA
This sequence comes from Solanum habrochaites, assembly GCA_027704765.1. Taxonomy (NCBI): domain Eukaryota; kingdom Viridiplantae; phylum Streptophyta; class Magnoliopsida; order Solanales; family Solanaceae; genus Solanum; species Solanum habrochaites. The sequence continues at coordinate 1,360,591 of JAKWJA010002495.1, read as the reverse complement.
TGGGCTAAAGCCCATTAGTTTAATTATGGATTCCTTTTGAGTAAGCTCCATTTTTAACTTCTTATTAAATGAATTATTTTCAAATAAAGAAGAAAGATTGAATTGTTCTCAAAATCTTAAGCTTGCATTCGATGTATTTGGCCTAGTGATTAATAAAACGAGATAAAAATTAAGAGAGATCATTGTCCGATTTTCAACATAAAAATAAAAAATAAATCATCACCTTGGGGGAGAACTCTTCTTATCGGAGGTTTTTCTATTTTTAGAGCTTCAACTCGAGAACATTGATTAAGAGCGAAAGATTTTGTGCATATTTATGCGGGAAGTTTTTTGTTAGATTATTTAACATATCTAGATTATAAAACAGGGATAAGACACAAGTACTTCCCTAACTATAATCGAAATTTTAAAAATACATTTTAACTTTATTAAGATCCTATTACCTCTTCAAATTAATTTTTTAAAATAATTTTATACACCTTTTTAACTTACTATATAATATTTTTTCCTCTTTTGAGTCATTTTCTGATAACTAATTAGACTTATTATTTATTGCTACCTAAATAATTAAATCCTAAGTATTAAATTAATAGTTTTATAATAACTGTAGATAACATCATAAAGAAATAAATAATCAAGAAACACCACAAAATTCTCAAGAAACTACTTCACAATAGCTCAATGACCACATTTTGAATTATTATTTTTTCGCGATTTTCATATTCACTTTAATTATTAGTTATTCTATTGTTTTGTGTGAATTATATTGTATAATTATCAATTATCTTATTTTTTCTATTTAAACTATCATCTATAGAATAAATTAGTACATAACACTTCCTAGGCTTTAAGAAGAGTTGATCAACATTGACCAAACGGATCCACACGAGTTATACTGGGGTGGTAAATAATTTTTTATTCTTAGCTAGATGTTTTGAATTCAACTCACGTGGAAAAAATTACCTTTGTTAAGAAGCGATTTACTCTAATGTTGACTTTCGAGCGTGATTTTAAAGTTAGTCAGCCTCAATACATGTGTCATACATTGATGAAAAATCAAAAGAGAAAAAATAAGGAGATTGAGTCTCTTAATTCATCGATAACAAAAGTGATAAAATGATCTATTGTTAATCAATTGATCGTAAATTTGAATTTATTTAACTAATCAACAAGCTAAAAATGTTCTTTCTTTTTTTCTATATACTATAAATATATAAAGCTGCTCGATTTTCAATATCACTCTTGTAACTCTTCGTATCTAGATCTGCCTATCTTCGCTGCGCCTCGTGTATCGAAACATGAAACCAATTTAACCAAGAGGTTGACTTGCCAAAACATTATTTTCAACACGATCAAATCACTTGTGGACTAAACCATAATCACACTTGGACCACATATCCCACCTAATTATTTCAGTTTTTCTTTATTTTGTATTTGGGCTTAATCCATTTGTTTAGCCTATAAATAGTACAAAAAAATTAGTTTAATATTGATTTCTATATATGTTTGGATAAAATTTTTCTTTACGATAATAATAACATATTTATTGTGAATTCACAAATCGAAGAATACAAAGAATAGGATATATGCATATGTTATTATTATTTTTATAGGATAAGAAGTATTATTTTCATTTGATCTTTGATTAAAAAAATAGAATTCTCTTTATTAATGTTAGATATATTATTTATGAATACTACATTAAATTCGTTCTTGGCATTGGATGTGTAACGACCTGTTTAGAGTAGTCGTTTTGAGCAACAGAGTTTTATCTGGAAAAACGGCAGAGGTGAAGGAGCCCGACTGACCGTCACAAGACAAGAAGAATGCCACGACGGAGGCCGTCGTGGATGTGTCTTTTCAAAACACTTAGAAATCTGAATTGGGTACTGAAAAATCGACTCTCCTCTGAACGTCGTGACGGAGTGGCGGCGGACCTTTCCCGGCGCACGATTCCCGCACACAGGCCCTCCACTGAAGATTGCTCACTGTTCTCACAAAAACCCGGCCAGCGAGGACTGACCGTCGCAGGCGCGACGTCCCGTCACGTTATCGCCATCTCCCCTAGGTTCGTGGTCGGTTCTTTAAGTTTTAGGGTCGTTTTGACTTATTTTCTTTCCTTAATTATAAAGATTGAGGGTTATATTATAGCCTAATTACTTGGGGTTAAAATAGGTAACCTAGTAATTAGTGGGTTATTATTGCCATCTTTTATTCTTATTAATATAATACTTAGGGTAAAGAAAGAGGGTTTGAATAAGAAAAATAGAAAGACAGCAGAGAAAGAATCTGATCAAGAGAGAGACGAAGATGATAGCAAGGATTTTGAGAAGATAGCTTGTTGATTCATTCTTCGGTGGAGGTAAGGTTATGGTTTTATGTTACGATATTTTGCTAGTGAAACTCTTAAATAGTGAAAATATTTTTGTTGATAGTATTGTAAACCCTGCTAATGTGCTTAAGTTGTATGCTTGCATATTATGAGTATAAAATTGTGATGAATTAACAAGGCATGATGACTATATTGATCCCAATCTTGAAAGACCCCTAATTCACTTGTATCTTATATAATTGTTAGGAATGATAATGCTTAGTATGAAAGAAGGCTGATAAATTATATAATGAGAATATATGCCTTAGTGTTTAAAGAAGGCTTGAATGAATTAGGGGATCGGGTGCCACGTTCCGGTACCAGGATAGAAGAATATGAGGATCGGGTTCCACTTTCCGGTACCGGATAGAATATGAGGTCGGAGTGTCCACTTTGGCCGACAGCACCAGATTGAAGAATTGATGATCGTGGTGCCACGTTCCTGTACCAGGATCGAGATATGAGGATCGGAGTTTCACTTCCTACACCCTAGGATTAGAATGAATATGAGGATCGGGTGCCAAAGTCCCGGTACCAGGATAGAATATGAGGATCGAGAGTGGTCACGTTCCGACAGCCTAGATAGAATATGGATCGGTTCTGCCACGTTCCATACCAGGATAGAATATGAGGATCGGAGTGCCCGTTCCGGCACCAGGATAGAAATAGGATCGGAGTGTCCACGCTACCGGCACAAGAAGAGGAAGAAAAGATAATGAATTCTGAAAGATAATGAATATAAACTCAAATTAATGTACTTAATTCCCCCAAAGAGTAATGTTATTGAGGCTTGAGTCCTCTGTGTGAACTCTGTTGTGTTAATTGATTTTCATGTTGTTATTTTGCTACAGATGTTTTACTTGTAGTGATTTAACATCTATTATTGATATATACTGTTCCCTATTTCGAGTTTCCGATGATATCTACTTCAGTAACGTTGGTTGTACTGACTACCCCTACTTTATGTTTTCCTCCTTTGTTATTTGTGTAATGCAGTCAACTTTTCCGTCAACTTCAACTAACATAGATCTAAACTAGCCAGTCTTCACTCTCATCGGAAGATTCAGGTGGACTAATGCGTCTAGCTTTGGACTGGGTCCTTCTTCTTCAAGTCTTGATGGCCTTGAACTTCCGGCATGGACTAGCTTTTTTATTATTTTGTTCTTTAGAATACCACTAGTTAGTAATTTGACATAATGTGCTTGTGATGATGACTTCCAGAATTTTGGGATAATAATAATAGTATTGAATTGTCTTTTTATTAATGAGTTTTAAGTGTCTTCCGCATTATTTTCCTGTTGATATAATCTTGAAATGTTAAGGTTTAATGTTTGGTGTCGCTCACTAGGAGGGGTATGTGGGTGCCAGTCGCGTCCCTGATTTGGGTCGTGACAAACTTGGTATCAGAGCATTAGGTTCATTGGTCTCATCACACAAGAACATGTCTAGTAGAGTCTAAGGAACGTGGGTGACGCCTTTACTTTTCCTTGAGAGGCTATAGACTTTATGGAAAATTTCACTCTTTCCTTCTTCTTTCGTGCTACTCTACTTGAGGTCGCAATGGAATCTGGGGCGATACAATTGGTAATCTGACCATCTTCACCTCTTTCGCAGTACCGGTCGTGTTTCTTTTTAGACTAGAGCCACCGAACCGCCCAGCGCAACAACGAAAAGGACCAGAAAGCGACTGAGCCAAGCCACTGGTCTGTACATCGAGGAGACACCACGGCAGAGGCCGTGGGAGATTCGTGGAAGACGTCCTCTAGGGGAAGAGGAAACAAGCACCTAGCCCATCTGATACTAGGGCGGTGACTCTTCCACCGACCGAGGAGGTGATAAGAGAGGGGGAGGAAGGGGAGAAGGAAACAAGGCAGAATGAGGAAATTGCCACCCCAACTACCAGATATGATAACCAAGTACTTGCTTATCTCGTCGGGTTATCCTATCAGGGTCAGGCACCTCCAGTGGTTTCCTTCTGCCCACAGCCCTCCGGTTTTCAGAGGTAACGACATGCTGGCTACTATGGCTCCCCGCTTGATTCATCATTGGTGAATAGGCACTTTCCACCGTTTGACTACTGGGCCTATTAATGACAAAATGATCAGCATGAATTTTCATTCAGTAAGTTCTGAAATTGAAACACCTCCAGTTTTAAGGGCGCAGAATCCATAGAATGCGGCCTACTGTCATAGCTGGGCTCTTTTCTTGTGTATTGTCATGAGCTACTACACAAGAGGGGTTATAGTGAACGTTTTTGTGGCGTTGAGTTCGTGAGCTTAATCAGTTTCAAAGGGAACGCCAAATGTGGGGGCGTCACATGTTGGTGTCACCAACAAGGCACCACCTATGAACTTGGGACTCAATCTCTACTCCCCCCTTTTTTTTAAAAAAACCCCTTCCTGTTTATGAGAAGTATATCCCAAGACTTTGAGAGATAGAAAAAAGGGACGAGTTCTTTGAGTCTAGAGCAAGGACGGATGACATTTAACCGCGTAATGAGGCTAAATTTCGCGCACTATATCCAGATACGCCACCCAACTTTGTTCAGTCCACAGAACAGGATTTCGCGTTTTGATAGAAGGGGTTGAGGTCAGAGTTGCGGATTCATCAGCCTAACAGGTAGGGCTATACGGCACATCCTTCCAAGAGGTTGGTAGCTTTTGTGTGATAGAGGTGGAGGAGTGAAGCCAGACGACTTCACCACGACATCGACATCGAAAAGGTTTCGAAAGGGGAGCGAGTTTTAATGGTTTACTCTATAGGACAGAGCTCGGCGGAGGGTTACCTTCAATCGACCAATTCTTCTTCACTCACTAGCAAACTGTATTTTTTGTGTTCCACTCCTACAGCTGTTCACCACTACTCCGAGGACCTATGCATGAAACACCCCCGAGATTGTTATGGATGTGGTGTGAAGTTTTGGACAACAAACAAGATTATGTCCAAACCAGAGTTACAGACCCCCACTAGCTAGAGGTCGAAGGTGGTCATGGTAGAGGCGCCTTTTCTGAGGACGTAGTGGTCCGAGGTATGGTGGTCACACCACGGCAAGGTGATGTGCAAATGGAGCCATACTAACGCAACATGGTTAGGGGCAATGGACATACAAACGAGAAGGGCCCATTGTTTACGACTTTCCTGAAAGATCCTGAAGCGGAGGCGTCTGATTCTTTGTTATCACAGTAATCTTTGGTTGTGATTGCCATGGCATCTTTATTTTGACCCTGCCTTCCAATTCCTCCCCCACTTTTTCATGTATCTTCATCGTTTGCTAATGGTCTAAATTTTGTCCATTGTGAATTACTTGAACATGCTATTCGTGTTCTACCACTGGTGTGTGAGTCTTGTGGTATTTTGAAAAGGTACATAGGTCTTGTTGGTGACTTTGTGGGGGAGCAACACTTATTAGATTTGGTTATTTTAAGAAATTGGTGACTTTGGGATGTAATTCTGGGTATGACTTTGGCTTTCTTCCAAATTTGGCGATCTGGATTGATGCTAAAACTGTGACATTTGCCAAGCCTTGGACAGATCCGTTAGTGTGGGAGGGTGACTACACTTCCAATCCTGCGTATCAGCCTCATTTCGTCGTGCTAAGAAATGGTTTAGTAAAGGGTGTTTAGCCTTCTTTTGGGCCTCTCTCACGGATGACACTACCCAAGTACCTTTCGATTTAGTCGGTTTCGTGGTCAGTGAGTTCTTGATGTAGTCCCTGCAGATCTTCCTGGTATGGCCACCAGATAGGGATATTGACTTTTGATCGATCTGAGCCGGGCACACACGCCCCATTTCTCTACCCAAACCCCCGTATAGAATGGCTCCCCGGATTAAAGAGAGTAAAGGCTCAACTTCAGAGTTTGTTGAGCAAAGTGCTTCCTTAGACCAAGTGCATCTCCTTTGGGGGTGCTCCCCGGTTTTTGTTTGTAAAGAAGAAGGATGGGAGTTTTCGGATGTGGCATAGACTACCGGCAGTTAACCAAGGTACCTATTAAGAACAAGTTCCTCTTTCCTCGCATTGATGACTTATTCATCAATTACAAGGTGCTTGTGTCTTCTCTAAAGATTGACTTGTATCACGGTTATCCAGCAATTGAAAATACGAGCACAACGGATGTGCCAAGACTTGCTTTAGAACCAGAAATGGGCACTACGAATTTGTAGTGATGTTCTTTTGGTCTTCGAATCCCCTGCTTCTTTGCGTTCATGCTTGATGAACGGGATATTTAAAGCCATATTTTAGAATCTCTTTGTGCTCGTATTATTGATGATATACTGAGATACTCCAAGAGTACGAAGGACCAGTGGAGGAGCATTTGAGGGTGGTGTTGGAAATGTTTGAGGAGAGAAAAAGCTTTTAAACGCCAAGTTCTCTCTGGTGATTTTTGGCTAGATACAGTGTCCTCTTTGGGCACGTGGTTTCTAAGGATGGGGGTGATGGTATCCTTCTAAAGATTTGAGACATTGAAGAATTGGGTAAGACCCATAATGTGTCAATACGATTTTGGTTGGGCTTAGCTAGCGACTACCGCCGCTATTGTGCAAAGGATTCTCTCTATGCTTCCCAATTGACGAACTTGACTAAGCAGAATGTTTCCATTTGTATGTCCAGAATGAAGGGAGGGAAAGCTTCATTCGAGCCTTACGACTTTGTTGACTACGCCCTATCCTCCACCTTGCCGGTAGAGGTAAAAACTTCATTGTTATTGTGATGCAATCCTATTCTGTTTTGGGTTCAGTGCTAAGCAAAGAAGAATGTGATGGCTTATGCCTCAGACAATTAAGTGCATGAACGGTATCTCCAACTCAAATACTTGGAAGTGGCCGCGTGTTGTTTTGCATGAAGGCAATGAGACACTATTTTATATGGGGTTAATGTTAGGTCCCTATACGGATCATCGTAGTCTACAATATGCTTCACTCAGAGAGATTTTGATTTGAGAAGCGGATATGGATGTACTACTGAAGACGACGACCTCACTATTTTTGTGATCATCCGGGGAATGCGAATGTTGGGCAGATGCCTTGATAGAAGGCGGAAAGCATGGGAGTTAGCTCATTGCAAGCCTCTAGACGCCCATTGCTAGAGAGGTTCCAGACTCTGCTAACGACTTGATGAGGTTGGAAATAAATGAGAGGGAGTATTGTTGGCTAGTGTGGAGTCCAAGATCTTCTTTTCTTGATAAGATTAGAGGAAAACAGTTTGATATGAGAAACTAAGGCAAAATCAGAGATAAAGTGGTTTGGCGAGGATCAGGCTAAAAAAGCAAACGTCGACAGGAAGGTGTGGTTGAGGACATTAATAAGGGGAAAGGGTTGTTACCCCGCATTGATGATTTGATCAACACTATTCTGGCAGAAGCCGTCCACCCTAGTTCAAGTCTTCTATAACCCATCCGGTTGCAACCAAGATGTATCGCGACCTAAAACAACACTTTTGGTTAGAATGAAGCGCAATAATTGTTTGACTTTATTGCCAATTGTCCACTGTCCCACAAGTGAATATGAACACCAAAAGGCCCGAAGGAACACTTCAAAGAATGCCCTTCCGGAGTGGAAATGGGAGAGAATTGCATGGACTTTGTGGTGTGGTCTTTTCCAAAGACATTGGGCAGTTCGACTCCATTTGGGTGCTGTGGGGACAGATTAACTAGTGCTGCTCATTTATTCCGGTTAAGGTACTACAATGCAAGAGAATTTAGCCAAAATCTACATCTCAGACATTAGTTCGATTGCCTGGGGTTCCACTATCGCATCATATCCAGATAAGGTACGCAGTTTACTTCTAAGTGTTTTGGAAAACTTGTCATGCAGAATTGGGTACTCTAGGTTTGGACCTTAGTACCCCCGAAAGCCACAAAACTCGGAGATTGAAAAGGGGCTTGCGGGTAAATTCTTTCCGCGAGACGAACCCTCCAGTCTCTCCCTCTTTTTCCCTTCTTCTCTCAACAGATTCAAGTGTTGGAGGATATGCTTCGCGCATGGCGTATAGAGTTTGGTGGCCAGTGGGATGCTTTCTTTACCTTTGGCAGAGTTTCGTACATATATCTACCACTCCAGTATTATAGGCTCCATTTGAAGCATTGTATGGAGAGGTGATATACTCCCATTGGTTGTTTTGATGCATTCGAGGTTAGACCTTGGGGTTACCGATCTTTTAGGGATTCGTTAGAAAAGGTGAGGGCTTCAAAGAAAAGCTTCTAAGGCGTCGCAAAGTAGACAAAGGGTATGCAGCCCGGAAGGTTAGAACTTGGATTCTGGAAGTGAACAAGTCTTGTTGAAGGTTTTTCCAACCCAAGCCCTGAAAGGGGTGATGCGGTTTTGGTAAAAGAGGAGCGAGTCCAAGGTAATATTGGACCTTTGAGGACTAAAGCGAAAGGGGCGGTGGCTTATGATTGCCCTTGCCCCCAGGGCTGTCCGGAGTGCAATCCGGTATTTCATGTGTCCCATGTTGCAAAGATACCAATGGAGATGAAAACCTACATTATCCTTACTCAGTGGTGTTGGATGAGAACTTGACTTATGAAGAGGACCCAGTTGCTATATTGATGAGAAATTCGCCAGTTGAAAAGGTCAAGGGATATTGCATCCTATCAAAGTTCCCGGAAGATCGGACCCTTGACGAAGCCCACTTGGGAGAAAGAGGCAGATAATGCGAGAAGATCCACATCTGTTTACAGTACAGGTTATCCTTTTCGCCCTTGTTTCCTTCTTGTGATCGTGCGGGTACTAACGATGGGGTAAATTGGTATCTAATTTAAGACCTGTTTAGTCGTTTTGAGCAACACAGATTATTATTCTGGAAAACTGGCAGAGGTGAATGAGGCCACGACGGACCCGTCCACAGGCAAACGACGGACCGGCGATGGATGTTCCTTTTCAAAACACTTAGGAAAAAAATCTTAAATTGGGTACTTGAAATCGACTCTCTGAACGTCGTGACGGAGTGTCAGGGGACGGACCGTCGCAGGCGGACGCCCGTCACCATTGTGGCCATCCACTGAAGATTGACTCAACTCACTGTGGCGCAACGACGGAAGCAGGAGGACCGTCGCAAAGTCCGACGGCCCGTGCACGGGATATAAACGCAATCCCAGTCCGGTCTTATTTCTTTACACCGTTTTAAGGTCGTTTTTGACTATGCTTTCCTTAATTATAAAGATTGAGGGTTAATATTAATGGGCTAATTACTTGGGGGTTAAAGAGGTACCTAAGTAATTAGTGGGTTCTTATTGGCCATCTTTTTTACTTAATTATCTACTAATTAGAGGTAAAATAAAAGGGTTTTAATAAAGAAAAATAGAAAGAAAGCAGAGATCGAGGAATCGATCAGAGAGAGAGACGAAGAGGATAGCAAGGATTTTGAGAAATAGCTTTGTGATGCATTTCTTCGGTTGAGTAGGTTATGGTTTATGTTACGATTTCTTAGTGCACTCTTAATAGTGAATATTTATGTGTTTTGATAGTATTGTAAACCTCGCTATGGTCTTAAGTTGTAATGCTTGCATGATTATGATTATAAAATTGTGATAATTAACAAAGCAATGATGAAGTTCTGAATCCCAATGGCTTGAAAGAACCCTAATTCAATTTGATATATTATAATAATGAAATGATGATGGTTGCCGGATTAGTATGAAAGAAGGGCTTGATAAATGTATATAAAGAATGATATGGCCTTAGTGGTTTAAAGAAGGCTTGATGATTAGGGGATCGGGCCCGTTCCCGTAGCCTAGGCTAGAATTCGATATCTTATCTTTGTTCGCCTCCGTTCCGACGAGGGCAGGATCGGCAATGGAAAAACAGAAGACTTATCGTTGCGAGTTTTATGGCTCGAGATAGAATATGAGGATCGGAGTGTCACGTTCCGACACCAGGATAGAAGAATATGAGGATCGGGTGGCCATCGTTCCGGTACCATTATAGAATATGATGATCGTAGTTTTCACGTTCCGGACACAGGATAGAATGAATAGAAGGATCGGGGCCCACGTTTCGGTACCAGTATAGAAATATGGGATCGGGGAGTTTCACGTTCCGCACCCAGATAGAATATGGGATCTGGTGCCATTTCCTTTCCCAATGTATAGAATATGAGGTCGGAGTGCCACGTTCCGGCACCAGGATAAAAATCGAGGTCGGAGTGTCAACGTACCGACACAAGAGGGCAAAGAAAGATAATGAATCTTGAAAGATAATGAATAATACTCAATCTAATGAACTTAATTCCCGCAAAAAGGTTTGGTATTGAGGCTTGATCCCTCATGTGTGAACTCGTTGTAGTTATTGATGAATTCATGTTTTGCTACATTTGAGTATTGTCGTTGATTTACATTATTATTGATATATACTGTTCCCTATTTCGAGTGTGGCCCCGTGATATCTGTTCCTACTCAGTAGGGTTGTTGTACTGACCCGCACCCTATTTTATGTTTTCCTCTTGTTTAATTTGTGTACTAGCGGCAAAACGTTCCGTCAACTTCACTCAACAGTAGATCTAGCCAGTCCTTCACTTCAATCGGAATTCATGGGCCTAATCGTACAGCTTTGGAACTGGGTCTTTTCTTCAGTCTGATGCCCCTTGAACTTCCGGCATGGACTAAGCTTTTTAGTATTTTTCTTTATAATACTCCTAGTTAGTTAATTTGATCATAGATGTTCTTTTATGATCCGACTTCCAGATTTTGGGGATAATAATCTAGTAATTGAATTGGTCTTTTATTATGAGTTTAGTCTTCCGCAATTATTTTCTGTTGATATATCTTGAAATGTTCAGGTTTAGATGGTTGGTTCGCTCACATATGAGGTTAAATTGGGTGCCGTCGCGTCACTGATTTTGGGTCGGACAGGATGATTCTGTGTAGGTGAAAGATTTAGTTCGTTAATTACTGAGGTAAAATTATAATTTTATAGTATACACAAGGGTTGATTAATTCTTCCCATTGTTTAATTGAATCTTTCTTCTCATAACAACATGATAAAGATAGTATTATGTATTTAACAAGTGATGTTGAAGAGTATAAGTAATTAAAATTCTTACTATTTATCAGATAAGAATAAACGTTTCAAAAAGTTCTCGACTAAAAAAAGAAAAAACATATCAAAAGGCACATAATACTAAATAAAAATGATCATTTCTTGACAAAACATTTGAAAACTTTTCTTTATACTATTGATTATATCTTTTGGGGTTTAGCAAGGAATCAACACAATATAATGCAATAGGTAATTCAACACCAGAGTATATAGTGTAGTAAATCGAAATAATTCTTCATTTATTAGAGATTTCAGGTTCGAGTCTTAGGTATGACAAAAAATTTTAGTAGAAAATGCCTTCATTCAAATAAGATCTTAAGCGATGAAAATCCAAATAAATCTAAAAAAATTGAACTTCAATATAAATAAGAAGACCGAATAAAAAAAGTAAAAATCACTCAAACAAATTGTAATTAAAACCATTACTAATTTACCATATATAATTAAATAGTATATAGTCACCAATTATATCATTTATATATTTCTCTAATAAAAAAATAGTTTGACAAAAAGAAAAAGACAAAATAACTAGCAAAATATTGACTGGGCATTATTAGTCCAAACAACCCAATGATGAAATACACACCTTTGTTGTAGGCATGTTTTTTGTTTTTTTTTATACTTCTGCCCAAAATAGTTGTCTGTCCCCATTTCAATCCCACTTTTTATCATGTTTTTTTCTTTCTATTTTTTTAACTCGATATTCGATATACATATTTACGTTATAAAGTCATTGAAGATATATGATCTAATAATCAAATAATCATTTAAAGTATTATATTTTTTTCTCTTCAAATTACACATCTAAATTACTCCATCAAGGTGTTGGTATTTTCTATCTGAATTATTACCAACTGTTTATCAATATACACTTTGAAATATTGATCAGATCAAGTATTTGAATACGTTCATCGAAAAATGTGAGACAAGTTTTAATATGCACGTAAAACTTCGTCTATATAACAACTGACTCATTAATTTTGAGACATGTTTTTAAAAATAGGTGATGATAATTTACATTTTAAAAAAATACAAACAAATGATATCTCTAGTAGAAATCTCGTGAAGTTTTAATCATTTTTTAAAATTTTCGACTAATCTCTTAATTATCTACGTGGAATGTTATTTAATAAGTAGAAAGTATACCACACAACACCGTATACTAATTGAATTGTATTATTATAAATAATTGGTGACAGTTCGATCTTATAATTTAGATAGAAAACTCGTAAATACGTTAGATTTTTATTTTTTTTTAGCATTATCTCATATTTTTTTTTATATGAATAACTATATCTACCTACATTTCAGCACATTGGGTGTTAAAGAATTTATTTATGCAAAAAAAAGGAATTAAATTAAGTTTTTAATTAAAGAAAAAAGAGAGATTCTTGGCAGATCATTGTCCTTCTTGGTATTTGTGAATAATATTTAAAAAAAAATTAATTTTTCATTTACGTGAGGCTCTCAACTTTCCCAATTGGTTTTTGTCTCCCAAATTGTTGCAAATTCCTGGAAATTTTGAGAGTCTCTGTGTTTTTTTTTTCTGGGAGATTATTTTTTCTTGTTTTCTGGGAAAATTTGGATGTGGGTATTTGCTAATCTTGATTTTTTGTGGGGTTCTTGAGGATTTAAAAAAAAATGTTTTTTTAGTGAACCCCATCAAGGAAATTGAGGTTTTTTTACCTTCCCATTTGGTTGTTTTAGCATATTTTGTGTATTTGGGGGTGGAAAGTTTCATTCTTTGATAAATTTTCCTGGAAAATATTTGGTGATATTTGATATTTTTCTGGGAAAATTTGGTGGGGTTAATGAGGAATCTTGAAATAGTTGGAGGATTTGTGACATTTACAATCAAGAAAAGGTGAAAAAGTGATCAAAGATTTGATTTTTATGGGTTTTTCATAAGCTCAGGTAATTTTATTTTACCTCAAGTTGACAAAGTCCTTTTCCCCTTTATGTTTTTTAAGATATTGGTCACCATCAACATAGTACATATCATATATTTGTATATAGAGAAATTTGTCTATATGATTTGTTAATTGATTGATTGATTGATTGATCAAGTCAGAAAGTATATTGGTTTTGAGGTGTTGAAAGGGGTTCTTGGATTTGTTAAAATCAATTTGACTTTGAGAATTATGTGTAAGGAAGGTTTAGTTGTGGGGTTGTTGTTATTAGTTTGTTAGAAAAGAAGGAAATTTTTGTGCAGAAGGGGATAGTTTAAGGTTAAGGATCATTGTGTTCCTTATCTTCTGCTAAACATCATGCCAGAACGATATCCGAAAACTATGAGATTTTTGAGCCTTGTGGGAAATTCATTTGGATGCTCTGCGTCAGGCGAGCGGTTAGTTTCTGCAGCTAGAGATGGAGATATCCAGGAAGCTAAGGCTTTACTGGATTATAATCCCCGGTTAGTGAGGTATTCGACTTTTGGTGTTCGAAATTCACCCCTCCATTACTCTGCTGCCCAAGGACATCATGAGGTATATTTAGAGTTTAATGATTATTTGTGATGGATATGAAGATAAACTTAATTATGACATAGTTAAATTCAGCACTTAGTGGATTTTGTATGATCATTTGACTGTTCTTTTTCTTATCAGATTGTTAGTCTCTTGCTTGAGTCTGGAGTTGACATCAATCTCAGAAACTACCGTGGACAGGTAGATTTTTTTCTCATTACCTTTTTTGGTTTTATTTTTTCATCTCAAGCACAATTCTTTATGTTATTTGTAATTCTTCTTAGTTGATTAAAACTAGTATTTTGTCTTATGGTTAACAGACTGCTTTGATGCAAGCATGTCAGTATGGTCACTGGGAGGTCGTTCAGATTCTCATTCTTTTCATGGCTAATGTATGACAAATTTTTATTGCGGTATATTCAATTTGATTACTCAGAAGTACTAATAGTGTTCTTACCTTGTAAAATTTCAACTATCCTGGTTTTCTAGAGTAGTCGGAGAGTGTTAAGATTGGTCACAAGCTCTACTTACAGTTGCATTATAATGTAGATTCATAAGGCTGATTATCTCAACGGGGGTACAGCACTTCATTTAGCTGCTCTAAATGGACATTCTCGATGTATACGGCTTCTCCTTGCTGATTATATTCCCAGCATCCCTAATTTCTGCAATGTCATGAGAAAGAGATCAAAAAACGAAGACTCTATCCAAGAATTTGATGACTTGTAAATCTCTTTTTTCAAGCTTTGCATTTGATTTTTGGTCATCTCCCTCTGCTACTAAACTGTATTAACGTGAAGTTCTTTTGTGCTTGCGGTAGTGCACTACATGAGGTGATCAATAGACCTGCTGATGGAGGCATTACCGCCCTTCATATGGCAGCACTGAATGGCCATGTGGAAAGTCTGCAACTACTCTTGGATTTGGGGGCTTCGGTCACCAAGGTTACTGTGGAAGATGGGACTACAATTGATTTGATAGGTGAGACAACTTTTCAAGTTCTTCCTAGTATGCAACTCTTATATCACATTTGATCTCTTGAATTCCTTGTTTCCTTGTGCATATTCCCTTCCCCTCTCCACCGAACCCTCTCTTTTCCTTCGCCCCCTCTGTCCACCCGTGAGGAAGAGGAGTCGGGGGTTTTTTCCCATTCGCTCTCCGCCGCCATACCACCTAATTTTTTTGAAGATTGTGTAAATGCTGATAATTGCTAAATTGTTTCTTATTATCTGTTCCTTCAATTTGTTAATGCCTATCTGCCATCTTTTACATATCATGTTGTAACTTTATTCTTTCTGACGGAAACTATGAGATGTATGATCGACTGTTTTAGTCTTTATGAGAGAATTGTCCTAAAAGTTACACATTTACTGATAATGCTACAATTAACAGTCCCCATTTTGGAAGATCTGAATAATTATAGTTTTTAACAGGCAATATCAATTTCCGATGGAAAATGATATATTGATATTCTTCGGTGTGCTTTTAAAAAAGAAGAAGAAGCAAAATTATCGAACAGCAACTTTGCCTTAGTCCCAACAAGTTCCGGTCGTCTTTATGAATTTCTCACTGACTATGTTACTCCATTCAAAGAAAAATTAGCTATAGCAATCATTTATTGAGTACAGTCTTTTACCAGAAGGGTAAAACATGTTTCCATTTTCAAAAGCATACGCGAACTCTGTCGACCTGATAAAATATGTGAATACCCACAACCTTGTAAATTAGTTTGCTCTAGTTCATGGAGTTTCTGGTATGTAAAGAAGAAGTTGCACGGTTGTCATGCCCTGAGTTTTGATGATGTGCAGTAATTACCTTTATGACATTTCCTTGCAAGGTTGTGCTTTTTGTTTACCTATTTACTGTGTAATCATGAGTGATTATTTCAATACTTAAGGAAATACTTCTCTTGTTTTGAAGAGAGGACCTGCTCATCAGTCACTATTACTCGATATCTTCCAGAAAGACGTATTAAAGAGGCAGATATGAGATGACCGACACTTATCGCACCCTTGGGATCCGGCCCTTCTCCGAATCCCAGACAGAGCGGCAGCTTAATGCACCGGGCTTCCCTTTAGGAAGATAACAAATAGGAACTTGATACCACCTGAAACTCTTGTTCGGTGGCAGATTAGGTTTCGTTTCCACTTCTATTAAGCATCAGTTCAAAAAGTCCTTGATATGTGGCACCTAGAATTTAGAGGCTTCATGCCATGAATCAAGGAAGAGAGTTTATATTGTCTTCTTCTTTTTTTCTTCTAAAAGGTGAATTCTTTGCTTGCAGGTGCAGGAAGTACACCACTTCATTATGCTGCATGTGGTGGGAATGCTCAGTGTTGCCAGGTGTTGTTCCTCTTCTGTTTGCTTTTCTTTCTGATTTTTCTGGTATAGTCGGTGCAAGTTCTGAAGTCATCATTTTATATTCTATCTTTCAGCTTTTAATTGCCAGGGGTGCCAGTCTCAATGCAGAAAATGTGAATGGGTATGATATCTTTACATGCTTTAACATCTTCAACATGTACTAAAAGTGTGTGGTTTAGTTTCCCTTATCAATATTATTATTAGTAGAGTAGAGGATCAAAACACACCTAATGTATCCCATTTTTTCGAGTTCTATATGTGAACTATCACCAACTATTTATCAAAACATACCTAAACTATCAATTGTTCCTTGTTCCTACCTAAATGATGGTGATGTTTCAGGTAGGAAAAGGGAACAACCATGGAGAGTTAAAAGTAGTATACCTAACTGCTAATCATATGCTATTCCATGTCGTATTTAAGAATTAAAGAGATGGTATAGAAGGATTTACGGTGTTTAATTATTGAAACAAATAAATATTGTCTTATTCTCGTATAGTAACTCTGCTGGTAGTCCTATCATGGCTTAGATAAATCTTCTAACTTATATATTCTTTACGTGTTTTAAGGTGGACATCTTTGATGGTTGCTCGATCATGGCATAGAGATGGGCTGGAGGAGATTTTAAGTACTCGTCCAGAAAAACAACCACGTCCCCTTCCTTCACCATTCTTATGCCTCCCTCTTTTGAGTATAGTGAAGATTGCTAGGTGAGTCCAGTTCAGCAAATATTGGTTTAGTTGATGCTCATTCATCGATTTAGCATTATAATGACATTTCATCTTAAGGGTTTATGTACTGGTGACGATAAGGAAGTAGATTCATGTCAATTGACCCATCGGCAATTGGTATCCAATCTGAAGACTCTACATTCAGAGCAAAATATCTTGTCTCCACATCCCGTTACCACTGTGATAGTTAGACTATCTGTGTCCAGGAGTTCTGTTATGTATGCTGTTTTTCTTGAAATTCTATTCGTTTTTATCAGGGTGGGGTGCGAGGTAGAATAAAGAAAAAAAAAAATTAGTGTGTGGGGGTAAAAATTATTTTGCCCACAAACCTATGTTACACTTACTCTCTCTCGGACTCTCTAAAATGTCTCTGCCCGTAGTCGGAGCTCACAAATGCACTAACTTTTTGAAGATCCCCAACAATGCACCTATTGACATTTATGAAGAGTCCGAGCAACATAGGCCCGAACCCAAGGGTGACCAGACTGTTAATTCTTGCATCTTTATCGAAACCTTTGTGTCGTGTAGCACCACCCTTTTACATCTCATGAAGGTACTAAATATTCATGGCATATTAAAAAGTGGGAAAAATGTGTATTTCCTTTGGCTTTTATGGTATGCATCTTCCTTTTGATGAAAGAATTTGGAATATGCTGATGGCTGTCCCGCAAGCTTTAAATTCAAGTGCGACTAAGCAGTATCGTTCTCTTTCAGTATGCCGTGTGCAAGTAACACAGTGATAAGGCTCAGGGATGAGAATTCTGAAAATAAGTTGTCATTTTCTGCAGAGAATGTGGATGGAGAACAATTGATTCCCCTACGTCAACTTGTTTAGACCCTTGTGTTGTTTGTCTGGAAAGAAAGTGTACAGTTGCTGCAGAAGGTATGTCCTTCTGAAACTACATGAAATTGTTCATAATTTACTATAAAGATTTATATAGTACTTTTTGTTTTGTTCTTTTGCTTCTAATTGACGTCTGATGAGATCAAACTCTATTTTCTAATGGTAATGGTATATTGACGAATTTCCTATGATGAGTGATGAGCCTCTATTGAGATATTCTCGAGTTGAGACCATATAACTCCACAAAATTTAAAACTAAGGAAAGATGTTCTCCCGCTCAGGAATACATACTCGTCGCTGGATAGAGTTTTCCTTTTTCACGTGGCACTAAAACTCCGGAAGTTCTTGAAATTTCAGTATCGTGATATATAATATGCTCAAGGATGGGAGTTCTTTTTTAACGATGCCATTGTCATATACATAAATCTGCACATTTACATGTGAATTGATTGATATAGACAACATGATTGATTACTGTTCCTCTTTGATGTGCTAGCTGGATTTATCGTTTTTTTGGTTTGTTTTTTATTTTATGGTATATTCAATCTATGAAAGCTTGTGTGATGGTATTGCTACCGGATATGCCAGTCTCATTGAATGCTTGTCCTGTTCTGCAGGTTGTTTTCATGAGTTCTGCACGCGCTGTGCATTGTACCTGTGTTCCACCAGTAACACCTCAACCGCAGCCCACGGCCCTCCAGGTTCAATTCCTTGCCCTTTATGTCGACACGGCATTGTTTCATTCATTAAGCTAGCGGATACGACACCAATCATCAAGGAAGCAGCACGAACGAGTCTGTCGTTGCCTTTTTGTTCCTGTACAGCTGATGGACAAGAACCAACTACATTAGAAACACCTTTATGCAAGCCCGATTTATATTGCTCCCGACTCTCCCCTCTAGGCTCTTCCTTTCGCTCGTTAAGCTGCCAAAAGTTCCCAGCATTGAAATTCAGCCCAGGCCTTTGTATGGGAACACCAGACACAAGTCCATCCTTAGTTCCGAGAACCGGTGAACGACAACATCTGACTCGATGCTCACGACCTAGCTTTAGGCGATCAACATCAAACGTCGAAGCTAGAAGATGGTTGTGTTCCTTCAGCCATTCTGTAGAAACTGGAAGCAGTTTCTGAATTAGGTCCCTATGCCTATTTCAACTATTAATTTACAGTGAAATCCTACAGGTTTTCCTCTTTATTTTGTTCTTTTTTTAAATTTTTTGGTTCCCATTTATTCAAAAAGAACTTTTGTTTGTATATCTCTTTAAGTCTTATCCACTAAAAATGTAATTGAAATATTTCATCAATATGAAGTTTGGCCTGTATATAATAAAAAAGTATCATGTGTTATATAAGTGAAATGGAAAAAAAAAATCCTGGCCTTGTATTTATTGAGTTCTCTGTTCTGTTCCTATGTATAGACATTAGAGCCGTCAAATTAGGCTTGACCTGCGAGGTCGGTTTAACCCAATCTTTGAATTAAGTGAGGCTTTTTAGCTCAGCCTTACTTGGCTTGCTAGCATCGTCAGCCCAACCCGCAACTCTCAGAGGCTAGCCTATATTGAGTAGTGTTATTTGTAAATGTTTTATCAATAAATATGTTAAAAACATAATAAAATCAACTCTTTTAAACTAGCTTTTTGTGGGAGAAATGGTTGAATGATCGATATTTTTCCGCTAAATCTTTCGTTGACTATTATGTATTTTGGTGAGCATTCACTGAAGTGTGAGATTCATAAATGAAAATTTGTACGTATTGATGTCATGTTTATAATCGTCAATATTCGATTCTCTGAAATACTCCTTATTTTTTTGTTGAAGGATCAACCCGCTCCAACCCATTTAACTCTCTAGCCCATTAAGGTTGAATTGGGTTGGGTTGAGCCAACCCATTTTGATAGCTCTAATACACATACAACAACATATCTACGAATCTCGAGAAGGTAGCGCGTATGCAGACCTGAAACCTAATTGGCAACTATAACTATGATACAATATTTTTCGTAGACGTTCAACTCGCATAACGTCATGTTCAACCAAATTACTCCAAATAGTAGAATTGAAATGAAACATAATAGTGAAAATTTCTAGGTTTTACTATTTAGAAAAAAAAGGACTAATTGGTTGTACTTATGAGCATTGGTAAAATGTTGAAACTTAGTGTTATTTAGAATTTACCCACAAAAGTGAAAAATCACACTACTACCAAAAAAGGAAGTTTTCAATAGAATCGGTTAGAAATTTATTGAAATATCTATATATCTATGACAACAACGTTTGATCGAGCTAAATTTTGATATTCTACGTAAAATAGTTTTTTATCTTATAACAATAGGTACACATCATTCTCTCAAGTCTCAAAATTCAATAGTGAAATTACTTAAAACTATATTATTGTTCATTTTACCTAAAAAATTCAAATTCAAATGAAAGTAAAGTTCATACCATATATATATAAGTCCAATAATTGTAAGTAAACATAAAGGTAGGAGATGTAATTTTTCATTATTTGTGTCATAATTTAGTTTAATAGTTAGGTTATACTATAGATTTATTTCTCTAATTTTCAGGTATAAAATAATTTTACATCAATATTGACAGTGTAAAGATAACATTAATGTTGAATTATATGTATATCACTTCAATGTATACATCAATCACAATATTAATTAACAACTCAAATCTACAACATTAATATTATATAATATACATTGACAAGATGTTCTTGATACAATAATATATAGATTACCCAAACTATAAGTTAAAAAAAAATTACAAAATAATGAACAACATACTCTATATAATCTCTCACGTGATCATTTTTCTAATATTTGCACAACACTTAAAAAACTCGTAAATTTATCTTCTTTCACGATCATCACAAGAGATAACGAAACACTTCTAGGTTTTAAGCTCAGAAGGAATAGCTAAAGAAAGAGAAAGTGGGAGATTTGAACTGCATAAGAAGAACAGAACAGAAGAAGACTCGAGCAATAACTTGAGAAAAGCCTTGCAAGGTCAAGAAAAAGAGCAAAAAGGAAGTATGAAAAAGAAAGAAAATTACAAGCTCAACTAGGATAGCACCAACAGAGACCTACAATCGTTCAAGTCTCGAAAAACCATTCTTCCTGCAACTCGTCAACAAATTACGTGAATACTTGTCTCGTTCGTAATTATAAGAAAGTGGACAAATAATAGTATTTACTAGAAATGTGAAAGATAATAGAAAATTATTATTCATGATTTTATTTTATTGAAAAAAGGACCTCTACACTCTAAGGCAATTTACGTATTCATGTGAATGAAACGCCGGTGACTGCCCTCGGCTTGAATCGCCCTCATCTGCCCCGCTGGCTTTGTGTTTTCTCTCAGCGCGTGGAACCCATGGACCTCCCTCTCTGCTCCCTTTTTTTTACTCGGTTTACTTTCCTTTGTGCCCCTGCCACCGACTGATGCTCCCTCCATGAGCTTTGCTCCTCCCCCCCCACCCCTTCTTCATATATATATAGACTAGGTATGTTACATGCATGCAACTATTAGAAAATTAATTAGTTACTACAATTTATAGGCATATTATTTTGGTAATGTTATTAAATGCTTTCAACAACAACAACATAGTAAGTGAAGAGCGATGAGTATTCTTTATCTTTAATAAGATATTTTGATTGATATGAGTCTTTTGATACAGTTGTATTTATTAGAAAATATTTTATTATCACTGTGAAATTTTTCGACGTGAAAATTCAAATTTAATCGAACTCTAATATGAATGTCAATCACTGGATAAAAAATAAGAATATATATTTATTAAAATCAATTTTACATGTGAAATCTTGAAGGATAAAGTATACACATTGTAATTTTTATCGATTGAAGATAGAAAATTTATTTCTAAGAAAATTTCGATTCAAATAACACATGTCAAATAATAGAAAAGCATTCTAAGTTAAATTTATAAATATTTTGACATAACAAAAAGAATTATGTTATTAATACAACTTATCATGTGATAACAAATTAGTTACAAGTTTTGTTCTACCATTAGACTATAATAATACGATATCAAATATACTACTGTTTTCTATAATAATCATTTTTTATATCAATATTTCACTATAATCAATTTTTTCTTTTGTGATGCTCTAGCATATTATTTTATATTATATACTTTTTATTTATAATAACAATATTTCATTAAAACAACTAAAAAAAAATATCAAAAAACAAATAAAAAAAGAAAGTAAACAAAAAGTGACATAACAAGGCAGCAATTTTTACAGTGAATACATCTTTTACCCTCTAACTTACGCTAAATATATGAATAGAGAAAAAGATCATAGAGAATAAGAATTCATGCATGGGGACTCACATTTTTTTCTGTTAATTATCTGATAAAAAAAAAATACTAGGTTAGTAGTAGTGTTTTTTTTTTCCCCGATTAGACTGTTACGATTAATTCAGGTTCACACATTATAATTGATTAACAAAAAAATATTATTTATTAAATAATTTTTCATTTGTATATTGATATGACTCATTCTCGAATCTAAACTGATTAGGATTTTGAACTCTAACTTAATTCATGAATTCGATCCTCTCAACAATGTCCACGTAAAATTTAAACTGAAAAATATTTAACTTCACGATAAATCCTACTTCTAAAAAAAAAAAAAACAAGTAGTTACTTTTCATTTACATTTGAAGCCATGAATAAACTTTAATATTGTCAATTCAAAAAAATGATTATCCCATCTAATTTTTCATTAAAACTTAACATAAAAAATGCTCTTTACTAGTACAATATTTTAGTTTCATACTCTTGAGCTAAAAAATTCAAGATTATATATATATATCAACAAATATTTTTCATAATTCCTATTAAATCTAATGAATTATTAATATATCTAATTGACATTTTGAATCTTATAACCTAAAGGACAATATTTATTATTTTCTCCAAAAAATAATAATAATTCAAACTCATTTATGAAGAATCCATGATGGGATTTATGAATAAGAGTACTATATGTTTGTAGCAGTATCTCAAAATAGTAAAAGTAGTACTAATTAATTAATTATTACTATATAATATTATTACTGTTGACTATCTTTTATACGCAAACTCCATTGAATTGTCTAAAAAAGAAAAATTATTCTGCATGTATGCATGTCTTTTTCTTAATTTATTTATGTGTATTCCAAGTATTTTTTTCCAATTTTTGAATTGTGAAGTGATATGTGAGTTCTCATAAATATTATGATTCTATCCTTTTATGAAATTAGATTGTTTGTGTGTATTTGTCATGTATTGGACAAGTTCTCACACGTATTTGTAATTTATTAAAATATTTGAGAAGTAGTTTTTCTATCTCGAATATGTTATTTATTACAAATTTAATTTATAAAATTACGTATTTTATGTACGTTATGATTGTTAATTGATATTTTGATCTTTATATAAGATAAAAATAAAATTTGTGTGCACGTTACATATTACGTAGTTTGAAGACGTTATTATTGTATCATTTGGAAAACGAAATTTTTTAGCAGAAGTGAAGTCAAGAGTATTTTTGATATATTGGATAGTTCTCGCATGTATAATGATAAATCAAAATATACATGGTTTTTTTTTTAATCTTTATAAAATAAAATAAAAACAATTCTTTTTATATGTTGCTCTTCTCAAACCTTTATCTATAAAATTACGTATATTAAATATGTTGTTGTTATACATTTCGAAAAAATCGAAATTTAATCAAAAGTGAGATTAGAATGTTTGTTATTATGTATTGGACAAGTTCTCACATGTGTTCTATTATTTAAAATATTGGAAACAATTTCTCAATGTTTACGAAATAGAAATAAAATTTATGTTTCTCCAATTATATTTATAATACTGTATACATTAAGTATGTAATTGTATATTTTGAAAAATGGATTTATTTAAAACAAAGTTAAGAGTTTGAGTTTATGATTTTTTTATTTTATAAAAAACAACTTAATGTTAAGATTATATAAAGAGCAATTAATCTTTTTTTTTTGTGAAAAAATATAGTATTAGAAAAAATCCAAAAATATTATGAATAATCAATCTCTTCCCAGTGCACAGAAATATTTAATGCTTGTGTAGTCATTTTCAGTAGCCCTTT
Organism: Solanum habrochaites; assembly: GCA_027704765.1. NCBI lineage: Eukaryota > Viridiplantae > Streptophyta > Magnoliopsida > Solanales > Solanaceae > Solanum > Solanum habrochaites. Next base: position 1,336,639 of record JAKWJA010002495.1, on the reverse strand, counting down.
GACTATTAAAATAATAATATTATGAATATTAAAATAATAATATTACCACAATTAAAGTCGTTATACAAAGAAGACGTGGAGAGATTATTCTAAAAATTATAAAAAATTATATCAACTTAGTAGCTACTAAAAATGAAATACGATACTGAAAAATATATGTCAGTTAATTAATAATTAATAAGAAAAGAGCAACTTTCACATATAACAAAAAAAATCTATTTGTATGCTATAGTAAAATTTGCCTAATTTCGCTCCATAACAACATAAACGTATAGTTTGCTATCATATTCAATTGTATAATTCGCATGGCGTAAATTGTATAATTTCTCTGGCCTAAATTCTAAATTCGCTGGCCTTTTTCGCTGCAATTGTATAATTTGTTTTGAATACAGTTGAATCAAATTAAAATGTATGATTTGCATATTATAAGTGTAAGCAGAAGATACATGTTTTTTCCTTTCCGCTTTATAATACAAAAACAGAAACCAATATAATACAATTCTGTTATAATCCAGCTAGAGAAAATTGTATTCACTGCAATTGTTATAAATCGTTTGCCTTTTTTCTCAATATTTGAAGTAAACTGTTTTGTACCATTGTTATAATTAATTGTATAACCATGAAGATTATACATTTTTGCATGTGTATATACAATGTTCTCTCGCTTTATACCAACAGAAACAGACTTATACACTTCTTGTATAAATCGAGAGAGGCGGCGAGATTTTTTGGGATAGAGACGCTGGCATTTTACTATGTTTGCTATGGGCACATTAAAATCAAACCCCTACTATTTCATTTAATTTAGGTGTTTTAGTAAGGTCTATTATATACATTTCCCATAATAAAAAATAGTAAAAAAAAACTCACCAATAACTACAAAATAATATAAATATAGTAATCCGAACACTATGGACACATAAATGGTGACAAATATCTCGTCGAAAAGTGTGATAAATTAAGCTCAATTACTTAATGAGGTTTTATCTAAATTACGATCTTTATATTGTATTCTGCTATCTAAGGTCATATTTTTGATAAATTAAAATAGTATCATGTTTTGTCTAATCGCATAATCAAATGCTTCAGTCTACCTCTACCTATCGACAATCCACTATATCCTCTCACACCTTATTTTTGGAGCTTTTGTGCATCTCTTTTTTACGTATCCAAACTATTTATCCCCTCTTTTTGTCTATTACGAAGACTATTTAATTTTATTTGTCTCGAATATTTTTATTATTAATTTTTATTTTTTCTAATTTCTAATATATATATATACTCTTAAATCTATCTCGATATCTTTATTCTCTCAATTTACATGTTCTGATCGTAAAAGTTTTTGATTGATTAATACTTTGCCTTCATATATATATATACAAAATTTAATTAACCAACCCTCATATAAATGAAGGAAAATAAATTAAAATATACTCCCTCCGTTCCATATTATTAATATTATAATAATTTAACTAGATCATTTCCTAAATTTTTTTGACAAATTTTATAAATAAATGTAAACTGTTTTAAAAAGAATTAATTGTTATGGTAATATATACATAAAAAAATTAAATAATATTTTCTTGATTTAACAATATGAATAATTAATATAAGATAATTATTTTAATAAAATGATCAAATAATATGAGACGAAAAAATACTACTAATAATGCACCATAGTTTACTAATTTATTTATTTCCTTTTACACCATTAATTTTAACACATTATCCAAGGAACAAATGAATCTACACTACCAATTAAGAAGATTTTGTGTTATGTAAAACATAAAACAGCTTTATAAAAAAAGCTGTTTTTTTTTTGGTTTTTTTTTTGTTGCTAACAAGCAGTACACTATTAAATGTATTAATTATTTAAAAATATACTATCAAATAAGGGTGTAAGTGAGTTTTCAATCCAAAAAGAAAAAAAAAGTATGTCTTGTTATTTCTTTTTCAGAATTTTTACATTGGGAAACATGTATAATCAGTTTATAGCCTGACATTATTTTTGTAGATTTAATTAAAAGAAGGAAATTGGAAATTGGAAAAATTGAAGAAGAAAACAATTATTCCACTAGACTAGCTGATAAATTAATGAACGTGGTATGATACGATACGGTATAAAAAATTAATTTCATAATTTTAAATTTTAATTTCTAAAAATATTACTCGATTTATTTTGATTTATTTAATGTTATTTAATTTGACCTAGAATTTGAGAAAAAATGATTTTTTTAAAAAAAATTTATAGTGTAAAACAAGTTGTAGATACATAGGTGATTGTTAATCATCTCATAAAAAAAAACTAAATCTTTTTCGATTAAATTATTATTAAATATAAAAATTTTGTCTTTTTTAATGATCGACTAAAAAAATGTATCACGTAAATTAAAACAGATTGAGTAATATTTCATTAAGCATACTCTTTCTAGTTTAATGTAAAAAAATTATTGACGTATGACACACCCTTAAAAGGATTTTTAAAATATTAATCAAAGGCTAATATGTTTTATATTGCCTTTAATTCTTCCTAAACTCTTCTTACATGTTGAGAGATTGTCATTATTTGGGATACAAAAAATAGTTGAAAAATTCCTTTTTAAAAAATGATAATTCAAGATAAAAATAAAAATATTTTTAAATTTTGCAAAATTCATCCATCTTATATCATAAAAAGATATCAACAATTCATTTATATTAAAATAGAGAGAATACTAAATTAATTTATTATGATATGATAAATTAATAATCTTAATTTACACAGACTTTTATAATAAAAATCATAATTTTAATTTTAAAAAATATCTTAATTATATAATACTGCCACATTTTATCGCATTTAAATTTTCAGCCTGATAATTTTTTAGGATTAATATGTGTAGGAAATTGGAGCTAATTGGAAAATTAGAAGAAAAAATAATAATTATTCCAACAAAACCTTTTAAAAAGAAAAAGGTATGATCTTCGATAACTATTATCGCATTTTATTCGAAAATAGTAAAAGACATTTGCAGTTAATTACATATTAAGTTGTAATTATATATTATATTTTTTATAGGGGCAGTGTGGGTGGTCAGTAGGAAGGAAGTATTGTGTGTTCTACGCTGGTAAGATACGATATATGGTGGTGGCTTTTTTAGGTTTTAAATACCATCGATACTTTGGACCCTCGTGGTTCGTGGCGGTACAACGTCCTGAAAGATGAATACGGGGGTGGGGTATGGTCGCTCTTTATCGGAAATTTCTTTTCTCGATTATAAATTTAACGAAACTTTGGTTTTGGGCTGTTGGGCCGATTTCGGAGATTCAATTTCAGCCTCGAGCTAATGGGCTGGGCTACAAAACCATAACCAAAAAAGCCCAATTAGTTCTTGGTTTAGTTTTTAGAATATTTCTTGTGAGTCATTTGGTTAAATGCGTTCGAGAAGAATAAAGTGTATTCGTGAAAAAATTAATTTTTACTCCATTATCCGTAGTTAGAATCTGATTTCTAAAAACGTATTAATCGTGATGAACAGAATTAACAAGACACGAATTTATTATGGAAAAGAAGTAAAAAATCAAGCCCTACAGTATGTAGGCTTTTAACGAAAAATCTCCGCTAACATGCAAGAGAAATGTTTTAAGATTATAACTCGACAATCTAAGGGACTAACTCTAGTATCTTAACTCAACAGTTCACTCAAATCGTTTTAACTACTCTCCACGAAGTCAAACTCGCTTTCTTTTACAATTCTCACCCACACAACTACTCTCATCAATCTAGAAATTTTACAACTCAATAATAACCTTAGAACAACATCGATTGCAGTCTCAATAATAAACAGAAGCTGATACATCTCAATAATGATTATTGTCGACCATCATTGATTACAACAGTTAGCTATAACTACCATCATCAATTTTTACCAACCATATCACAATTAACCATCACTCACAAAATCTATTATCTTTAATCAACGAGACATAACTATCACTATTAACTATCATTATCACCAATCACGAAAAGAAACAAATAGGAGAAAAAAACACACACTAATTTTAAAATTTCTATTTTGAATCACTAAAAACATAATCCTCGGTGTGAAATGCTTCTTTCAAATAATTCTCATACGATACGAATTTAAATTAGTCCGAATCGAAATATCAAATAAAAACATAATCCAACTAATAAGACAAAAAAAAAATCAAAAAAAATCAAGCAAGCTAGAAAAAGCTTGGACCATAACAAAGGAAACCAAGAAAAGAAAAGAAAAAATGGCAATTCTCTTTACACCATTTTCATACTCTTTCTTCCTCCAAAACTCACACCAATTTCCACCAATCAATTGCTATAACCTATATCAGTAACAGATCCTTTTCATAGTTAAGAACGGGAGAAATGACAGGATCGTGGGGCGGGCAATCCTAAATCGTTCTTTTCTGCTTTTCTTTGGGGTGGTTCTCACATTTCTAACAAACCCCAAATTTGTTCACAAACCCCATCACCAATCTTGATTGATAAATCTTTTTTATATGTATCCGAAGCTAAATCTGAAAATGAGTTGTGGGCTGCTTCTTGTCTTCGTGTTAGGACTTTCTATGGCTTTCACCATGAAATTCTTAACATAGAAGTGAGTTTGTTGATCTATTTTGCCCCCCTTTTTAGTTTTTCATCCATAGTTAAATTTGTTTACTTTTTGTTAATGTAGTGTTGGATTTCACTTTTCAGTGTAATTGATGTAAGAATTTGTAGATTTTAGCATTATTTGACTTTAAAGTTACTATCTTTATTGTTGATATGTGATTATCTATCCTGTGTTTGATATTTGTATTTGAGCCTGACTAATCGAGACCTTTGCGTATGGGAAGGGCAACCCATCCACTGCACCACATCGTTTGATAGTGAAAAAATGTTATCTTTGTTTGACTAGCTTGTTAATTGTAGTCTCTTTAGTTTTTTTTTTCTCCATATATAAGTTTATTTACTTATTGTTAATGTATAGTTGAATTTCAGTGTGATAATTGATGTAAGAATTTGTGGATTTTAGCTGCATAATATTATTGGACTTTGAAGTTGGTATATCTGTTAATATTTGGTTTCCTATCCATTCGGTATCTGCACTGGAGCTTGATTAATCCAGATTCGTGTTGAGTAGGGGTCATTAAGGGGTGTCGAGGCTCCCATAACCGAGACCTTTGGCTTAGGGAGGTGCAGGTCCATCCATTGCACCACATACTTTGGTGGTGAAAAAAATGTTATCTTTGTTTGACTAGCATGTTTACATTAGTCTCTTAGTCCATTTTATTTTTTTGCCCCTTTCTCCATAGCTAAATTTATTTACTTTATTATTAATGTAGTGTTAAATTTCAGTGTAATTGATGTAAGAATTGGTGGGTTTTAGTTGCACAACATTATTGGAATTTAAAGTTTTTAATATCTTTAGTAGTGAAGGGTTGAAAACACATCTAAATTATTCCAATTTTTCAAGTTTCAGAGTTTGCTATTTGTATTATCACCAACTATTTATCAAAACACACCTCAAGTATCGATTGTTTCCTTTTACTAGCTGAACTATGCTGATATTTCAAGTAGGAAAAAGATACAATTGATAATTGAGGTGTGTTTTAATAAATTGTTGGTAGTTGGTACCTAATAGTTCAGATGTGTATCTCGAAAAATTGGGATGCTTTAGTGTTTAAAGAAACTATATTTATTGTGATTGATGTAAGGGTTTGTGGATTTGGCTGTAAAAGATTGTTGGGTTATCTACTTTTGGATTCGACAATGGCCATTCCTAGTTCAGTTTATGGGTGTTTCTTCTTTATCAAAGAATTTTTAAAGTTAGGATCTTTATTGTTAGTATTTGGATTTTGTTGTAATTTATGTGAAAGCGTGTGAATTTGTCTTTAGAAGCTCCTTTTTGCCTTTAGTAGTTGTGTAGTTTCTTGTTCTCCCAATGTCTATTATTATTTGTTGGTTCATTTGCATAATATCTTGCTATTTTGCTGTCATATATTCTTTCAACCCTCCTTTGATAACTTCTCTTTTGAGCCGAGGATCTTGGAAACAACCTCCCTACCCCATTAAGGTAGGGGTAAGGTTTGCGTACATCCTACCCTTCTCATACCCCACTCGTGGAATTATATTGGGTATGTTGTTGTGTTGAGTTTTATTGTAATTGATGTGATCTTTTCAGGATTATTGGGTTTCTTCTTCTTCTTTTTTTAAATCCAAAAAGTCTTATTTTTCCTTCCTTTATGGTTATTTTTGTGGAAATGTCTGTTCCGGTTAAAGAAAAATGTGATCTTTGTTCGACTAGCATGTTAATTGATCTTTGTTTGATTTTCTGGCTGTCATCATTTTCAAGTTATGCATAAATCTGCTAATATTTTCTTATCTTGTTTGAAGTATATACTGATTGTTATATCCTCCTTATCAAGTTCTATTAGGATCATACAAAGTACCTGACTGAACGTGAGTTTGAAGCACTGACGGAACGTATTGCTGGGAAAAGGGTCGGCTTTGGAAGAGTTTCTTGCATCAATGCCACCCTTCCATTTTCAGAAGTCTCAAATGTTGCATATGATTTGAGTACTTCTTGTAAGGTGAGAATCTTTTCACTTTGGTTTTTTTCCTTTACATTTTTCCGTCCTTGGGAAATCATCTTTGATTTCGATCACGTACTCTCCACACCATTATTGCTTTCATCTTATCAAGAGTCAAGTCCAACTGTACTTTTATGCAATACTATTAATTTTTTTTAGTTTCCATTACTTGCAGTTTTCTCATGATAACACGGATCTAGTTGTTGTCGGGACCCTGGACATTAACCAGTGCATCAGACTACCGGATGAAATCACAGGAATGAAACCAAAGGTATCATTAGATACCTTCTTGTTTATTTCGTGTATTCTCTTTTCTTTCAATGCATTTGTCGTTGATGCAAGATTTGCAGTGCTTATTGCTTGCATATGTCGATAAACGTATCTCTTTGTATAAGTAATTATATCATTCTACTGCATCTAAACAGGGAATAGGAGCTGATTTTGCTAGGGGATACTTGAGTAATGTATGCGTTGCTGGAGAATTGCAAAGAAATGGCCTCGGCTACGCTCTTATTTGTAAAGCAAAGACGGTTGCTAAAGACATGGGTACTTGCTCTTCTTTAGAAATTCCTCAGCCTTACCATATATAATGTGTGGGCTTGCTTTACCTTGTATAGGTGTACTACAACAATAAGTATCCGTCAGTCCCAAACAAGTTCGGGTCAGCTATAGGAATCTTAACTGTTCATTTAAGCTCAACTCGTGTCATCGTCTCACCAAATCGTTATCACAGCACTAAGCTATTCTTTTCGCATTTTTTTTACAGGAATAAGTGATCTATACGTCCATGTTGCCATCGACAACGAGCCAGCAAAAAAGTTGTACATAAAGTGTGGTTTTGTTCAGGAGAACGAGGAACCTGCGTGGCAAGCAAGGTTCTTAGATCGACCTCGAAGACTTCTATTATGGACAGATCTCTCCACTTCTTCTGATGTTTCAATGTAAAATGTACACAAAATTCACTCAAGAAAAGGAGAAAGGCCCTCCAAGAAACCTCACATTGTATCATTTTCTTGTAGATTCTTAATGTATATCATTGTGTCCATCTTTTTACAGTCATGAAGAAAATGTATTCCATGTAACTTATTGTATTTTGTATTATAACTTTTGAATGAAGTCTTAAATATCATTGAGAGGGTTTATGTGGATAATATTGACCATTATTAACCACCTTTGTCATCAAAATCGTCATTGTCATTGTCAACCATTATTACCGTCATCAATCACTAGCCATTACTACTGGCATCCTAAACACCGTCGACACTGTTAACTAATAAAGTCAGTAGCCTTCAGTACACCTATTACTTTCGTCATTATAATTATGTTTGTTGTCGCCACTAGTGCCATCACTATCATTGCCATTGCCACTTTCATCCTCGGTGTCAGCCACTATTAGTATTGCGGTCAATATCTACTACTAATCACCTCCATCCTCGTAACTAGTACTATAACCAACGTATTTTCCATTACTACACATTCTTTAGCCATTATCCATCACCATCAACACCGCCAATTACGGACATCAACGTGGTTTACCATCACAATCACTACCATTATTATATCAGTCACTACAACACCAACCACCTTCATCATCACAACTATCACTACGAACCATCTAGCCATCATTTAACAATCATTGAATGTTTCGTTTTCTTTTATCAAATATGATTTTATGTTATTAAATTTATAATGTTTTCTATTTTTTTTTTAATTTAGACTGTTTAGTTATAAACTAATCTAAATATTGAAATTATATGCCCCTCCTCTTTTAACAAAATTTCTAAATCTTGAAAACTCAAATCAAATACCCATTTTTTTCCACCATGAGACAAAGAAAGAATCTTGATGCTTCATCTACTGATAGCAAAACCAACATACCCAAATCTTCCAAAAACAACAAATTCACACACCCTTTATTGAAAAAAGTTTTTTTCTTGTGTTTGTTCGTTAGATTTGTAAATGCTTTTTTGGTCCAAACATATTTCAATCCAGATGAACATTGGCAAGCTCTTGAAGTTGCTCATCGAATCTCATTTGGGTTTGTATTTTTTCACAATTCTTGGGTTTTTTTGTTAATTTTTTTGATTACTGATTTGGGGTTTTCTTTTTGTTGGCAGATATGGACATTTGACGTGGGAATGGGAAAAGGGTATAAGGAGTTATCTTCATCCAGTGATATTTGCTGGATTATATAAAGTTCTTGCCTTTTTTCATCTTGACAAACCTTGGTTCATGGTAATTATGAGTTTGTTTTTTTGATTATTTTCAGCTTTGTTTGGGTTGATTAATGTGAATTGAATGTGAAAAGATTGATACTTGATTGTGTATTTCTGCAAGAATTGAACTTTATTGTATTTTTGTGTTGTCTCATAATGTGACAATGTGAATGGATATGTTGCTTGTTTTGATGATTCAAAGATGTTACCAGGTGTGTGTCGGATCCTTCAAAGTATGTGCATTTTGGAGGATCTAAGATGAGCGCGGCATTATTTTTGGAGAGTCTGAGCAACATAGAACCTCAATATATCTTTCTTTTATTGTTCTAGCTCATTTAACGGAAACTGCTAATTCTAATAGTTTTCCTCTGTTCTTAGTTTATCAGCTCGTTTCGTGAGTGAAATCCATAAAAGAAAATAGTGCAGATGTTCTCACATACTTTAGGTGTTTGGGAATGCAGAAGCATATGTCTAATAGGCTTTATGAAACTAGAAATTTTAGGAAGTGAATGGAGATGCTGAGATTGGTTATTGATATTACTCCTCCGTTCAAGTCTGATTATCGTACTTCCTGTTTTGGATTATCCACAGTTTTAGTGTAATTTCTTAAGAAAGATACATTTTTCATACATTATTCAATACTTCAGTTATCGTACTACGGTGAAGATATCCTTAGACACTTCTTCGGGCTCTTAATATGTGTGAAGTAGGGAGTACCAATTTTACCAGACATTTACCTGTAATTTCCTTGGCTATACTTTTTAGTACACATTGTAGACATCTTATCTCTGTTACCGGACTATCCATTTGATGTACTTCAAATGCAAAACAGTGCAACTAAAAGTACGATTTGGTATATGCATCTTTTTGATGGAGATTTTTTCTCTTGTCTGTTTGCATTTTTGCACGTTTAGTTTCATTATTAATAGTTTCTATTATACACGTACACATTAGATGTTCTTTCCCATGGTGCTTAACAAAGTCTCCATTCTTCCCAGATAAGGACTCCACGACTGCTGCAGTCAATATTTTCAGCTTTTGGGGACTTGTATTTGTTTAGGCTCTCTCAAGAGATATTTGGTGACCGTGTTGCAAAATTTGCGGTATCCTTTTCCTTTGTAACACATACCACTTTCTTGATCCTGCCTTTTTGTTATTTTCTTTTTGTTACTTGAAGATCCACAAGTGGTCCTGCTCTTTTTAGTGTCTGTACATTTAATTGCTGATGTTTCACTCCAATATCGTTGATGCTGAAGTACTTGATCTATCTGCAGCTTTTTGCCCAGTTGACAAACTGGTTCATGTTTTTCTGTATCACACGTACTTTATCCAATAGTCTGGAGACTGTTCTTACTGTTGTGAGCCTATACTACTGGCCTTGCATTAGACCATCTGCTAGTAAAATTTCTCGGGGTTCTAGAAAATGGGGCTTAGCTACAGCTGCATTAGCATGTGCTATCCGACCTACAAGTGCCATTACATGGATCTATATTGGCCTCCTAGAGCTGTGCCTGACACGTGATAAACTGAAATTTGTTCTTCTTGAGGTGATTCCTATTGGGTAAGTATCATTACTTCTCACGACTACGTCATGCTATTGTTAAGATATGAATTGCATTTTATTAACTTGGTAAGCTGAGGGTCTAACCGAACGCCATAACAGGATCTAAGGTCGTATACCATTGCTAGCTGAATCCCTTCTATATTAGAGTAAACTGGATATTAAGGATTTGGTGATATAAATTAGTATGACCATTCAATTTCAAGTGAAGTTTCACTATCCCTTGAAACTTATCCAAGCTAATTGGAAAAGGCTTATTCATTTTCTTTTTTGTTTTTTTCCGACTTCCACATCTGTATCCTATCGTACTTGAAACTTTCATGGTTTCTCTTGTTTTGAAAGAGATGATGTAGACATGAATGTAGGAAAGGAACACCTGTAAACCCACACATTGTCTTCAGCGCTTTGCTCTCATCTATGAATTTTTCTGATTTGGGAGAACTCATAGAACTCCTATTTGTGTTTTCAGTTGATCTATTCTTCTTCAAACTATAAAAATTACATACTCACAAAACCTCTTTCCTCTTCTAACACTTGGAGTCAGGACATTAATTATGGGACTTACATTTCTGGTGGATCGCTGGATGTATGGCACTTGGGTCCTCGTGCCTTTGAACTTTCTGAAGTTCAATTTTCTCTCTGCTGGTGGAGACTATTATGGAACTCATGTGTGGCATTGGTACTTTACTCAGGGTTTTACAGTTATGGTCTTCACATTCTTGCCGTTTTCACTTGCTGGCATTTTCAAATCTAAGCAGTGGAAACTATCTGGTCTAATTGCTTGGTGTTTGGCAATTTATAGCTTGTTGGGTCACAAAGAGTTCAGGTACTTGTTCAGATTATTTATGTCTTTCTGTCAAAGATGATTATTAAAAAAAAGGCAACCCGGTGCACTAAGCTCCCTCTATGCGCGGGTCCGGGGAAGGGCCGGACCACAAGGGTCTATTTTATGGCGCTTTCCTGCATTTCTGCAAGAGGTTGTTTCCATGGCCTCTTGATTACATGACAGCAATGTTATTAGTTACGCCAAGGCTTCCCTTTAAAGATGATAATAGTCTTTGAGCTTTATGTTCTGTAATAACTTCCATGTGAGACGTGTAGTTGAATGAATAGTTGATTGATGTTCTCTAAACTGTACGAAAAACAGGTTTGTCCTCCCTGTGCTTCCAATAGCTTTAATGTTCTCTGGGTACTGGTTGGCAACAATTGGAGGGCCTGATAAGTCTACCGGCCGTGCTAAAAGATCTCCAAGCAGTCATGATAGGTGCTCAGGAAAATTGCAACTGGCCGTTCTGTTCCTAGCAGTTAGTAATATTCCGATGGCATTTTACATGAGTATGGTTCATCAGGTATCTCGACATCTGACTTTTTTCTCACCTTCTGCAAAAGCAATATTTTCTTGCAAAATCTCGATGCCCTAGTTCTCTTTTTTTTCTTTTGCTCTTGTTATAGCATCAAAACTTTAAATTTCTGTGGAACTTATTATCCTATATGTAACCTCTATCTACAGAGAGGGACAGAGGATGTAATGAACTACCTCTCCGTAGAGGCGAACAGTGGGAAAGTGAAAAGTATCCTATTCTTTACACCGTGTCATGCCACACCTTACTACTCAACTCTTCACTGTAACCTTCCTATGCGTTTCTTAGATTGCACACCGAGGTATGTACTATATCTGCCAATGTACTGTGAATGTCTAACCGTCTCTGGCGGTACTGTTTTTCTTTCGTTTCAACAGAATTGAACCTTCGTTTATTCCTTTATACAGTGACGTGAAAGGAGCTCTAGACGAGTCTGATCAGTTTCTGGTGGATCCAGCTGGTTTTGCAACAGAATTTGCTAAGAACTGGTCTATACCTAGTCACATTGTGCTCTTTGACTTTCAGGAAAAACTACTGAATGACTTTCTAGCTTTGCATAATTTCGAAGAGGTTGGTTGCTTTCTTTCGTCTTGATCCATTTCTATAACAATGTGTTTTCTCGCTTTTTTCCTTGTGTGTGGAAAAATGGAGTGGAATGTGCTCATTCAAGTATGTCCGTGTGATTGACAGATAAAACGGTTCTTCCATGCTCACTTCAAGGTGGATCGAGAACTTCAGGCATCTGTTGCTGTGTATACACTGAAAGGCCAGTGATTCTGTCCTTGATGAGCAAACTAATCTAGAATTTCTTTTCACTATTCTAGGTGTAAATTTTTTCTAGTATCATTTACCTTTTGATTTCTGTTTCCATTCTATTTTCTTTTGTTCCTGAAGAGAATGGATAGGAGTTTCAGCTATATAGCGGAAATTTTGAAATTTTGTAAACATGGTTTGATTAAATACAGTTCTTAAGAAACACCAAAGGAAAAAAGCAGGAAATACTTGGAAAGAAGAAAAGATTATAATTTTGACTCACCTACTTTTCTTGCCTCTACGTCCATGTTTTAATTTACTTTAAAATACCTGTCTCATATATCGACTGTGTATCATATCAAGATACTTATGTTGTGATTATGATATGCATACAATCTACTTCCTCTTTTCCAAAAAGAATGATAGTATTTCTTTTACAAGCCCTCCCAAAAATATCACAATATTTCTAAATTTGGAAACAATTTAACTTGAACTTCCCCTTTTACCCTTGATGATAAGCTTTTATAGCTGAGGATGTGATCCTTCATAGGAGGGTATGGAGATCAAAGATTATGATAGAAGGTTAGTAGGTAGTCGAGTGCTTTGCTTTCCCATTATTGGAGTATTAGTATTTTACTTGTATATTCGTATCCTTAGATTTCTATTTTTATTGGTTGGTTCTTTAGCCTTGATTATTGTATTTTCTTGTTGCTGTCTGTTTTAAGCCGAGGGTCTATCAAAAACAACCCTTCAACCTTTTTAAGGTGGGGGTAAGGTCTATGTGCTCACTATGCTTCCCAGACCCCACTTGTAGGATTACACTAGGTATGTTGTTGATGATGACAAGCTTTTATAGCCACACAATCGTTATGGTAGATTTAAGACCACAAATTTCAAAAGTTCTCCTTTATTTCTTAAACTCCCTGCCCAGTCAAACTATGTTGCATAACTTGAAAGGGAGATAATATATGTTTTTAATTTGTAATGTGATGCATACATGAGTTCATGTGAACTACAGTGGCTAGAACTTCTTCCCTGGTTTGGTTTGTACTAACTTTGAACATCTGTAATTAACCGCAATTCCTGACAGGACCAAGTTTTGGTGTTGCTTTATGAGAATGCAAATGTGGTTTCCACATTACTTGAGGAGCTTTAGGTATGAAGGTTAGATAGGAAAGTAGGTATGAAGGCCGAGTGTTGTGGTACTTCTAGTAGTATGATTTAGGTATCATGTATTTCCCTTTACCCCAATGTGTATTAAAATCTGTTGTTACACTTGTTTTCTTCATCTGGTATTTTGTTGTCTCTTTTTCTTTCTTCCTGTCCTGCATCAATTACATTTCTTTTGAGCCGAAGGTCTATCAGAAACCTCTCTACCCGCAAAGGTAGAGGTAAGGACTGCATACATTCTATCTACTTAGACCCAACTCGTGGGATTGCACTGGGTATGTTGTTGTTGAGGAGCTTTAGGTGAATTCTTGTAATTAGAAGAATTAATTCATCAAATAGAATAATTATAATTGACTCAAGAAACGGATATCCAAGTGAACAAGGTGAGAAATGAAAAATCATAAAGATTGAAGCAAACAATATGATCAACAAACATGTAACTTATTGGAAAAACAAGAACATGATATGTAACTATTAACAGATCTGACAACTTCGAAGTTGCTAAGTACTATAACCTATACATGACAAAAAACTCATGTGAAAAATATGCTGATGCCACAAATCTTTATGAAGATTAGCTTTTGTAATATTGGAGCTCATATTTTGTAAAGGAAGTAGAGAGCGTCAGCATTTGGTTAATAGTCATTGACCACATTTTGTAGCGCTGGTAATCATCCATCATGTCTAACTTGATGACTCCCCTGTTTGTTGTTAGCACAATAAGATAGCAACTATCAGTTTCCGCTCCATTTGAATCCTTATACAGCTCGGCATGTAGGTCTAATACGACACCTACAATCAGATGTGGAGGTGTTCATAAATTTGTTAACTATCTAATTAGCATATCAGAAAGCATTGTTACAAATTTAATATGAGAAGTGCGAGAAATACTAAGGTAAAGAAACAGTATTGAATACAAGGACATACTTTCCGCTTGACTTGAGAAGGTCTTCAACATAGTTGGCTTCCTTGTTCTTAGGATAACCTGTAACATAAGAATTAGAACTTTAAATTTCGTATTCAAAACATCATACTGAGATCTTGTCCATGACTTTTGGTTGTGGTTGAGGCATGTTTTGATAAATAGCCGGTGATAATAGTTCAGGTAGAGAACACGCAAAAACATGATACTTCGGGTGTGTTTGACCATTAACTTTTAAAACAAAACAAAGAAGAGGACGACGGTTTGGTTTTCCTATAGAAATCGTCGTCATTCTCCTTGAATTATGACGCTGCTATGTTGTTGGAGCGAATGTATACAGTAGGTAATACATGATTATCAGCTGAAGAGATATTAATGTTCATACCTTGGCTTCACTATTTAAGATAATGGACACCGACCTTAGCTTGGATCTTCCTGTTCCACATTGCAAAATACAAAAAAAGCATCAGCTGATGATCCGACAACAGAAAATTTTCAGAGAATCGAAACTTCACTTTTTTTTTCTTTTTTCTTTTTTGCATTAACTATCATTTCCTTGTATAACTGCCGCTACTGAATCTGCAAAACGATATATTGGCCCCTCTCCGAATGTGCTTATTGCAGTTATTTTCTGTCCAGACAACAACAACAACATACCCACTGTAGTCCCGCAAAATAGGATCTGGGGAGCCTAGAGTATACGCAAACTTTACCCCTACCTCAAAGGTAGACAAGTTGTTTCGATAGACACTCGACTCGAGAAAAAACTGATAGTAATGGAAGTACAAGAAACAACGGACTGTAACAGGTATTAAAGGACATGCATGGTAAAATTATTAGTTATAGAGAAATAGACAATTAGACATACCTTCTGATTTTTCAATATAGAGGTCTGCCCCCTTGGAGAGAATTGATCTGCATTTCTCGTAGTTAAAGTTGTAGTCGTTGCTATCTTCAATTGGGAGAACTGGTGTGCTTCCATTCAAAATATTCTTGTAGCCAGATCTTGCTTTGAGTGTTTCTGCTCCTCTGAGTGCTGAGACAGTACCGGTGCAAGTCCAAATAGATGAGTTTTACTTACAATTTAAGATGAGACTAACAGAGGCTGAGTTCAGTTCCAAATGATACAGTTATTTTTATTTACTTCCTTGTCAGCATAGAGTTCTTCTTTTTTTGGTCTTTTTTAACCCAAGTCATGGTGAACACACCCATGTTGGGTATTGGTTTCATGATACCACATTGTGGTCCTTTCAGCAGAGTCAAATCCAGTTGGATGATAAAACATTTCATTCTTTGAACTCCTCAAGCTTGCTCAGTTGAAGCACATATAATTCTATTATAAAGTTTAGTTCTTTCTAGTTTCTGAACAAATGATATACAAAAAATTTGACTTGACTTTATTTTTTCTAGTAGCAGCTTAAGTTTTACTTTATGCTAAGGAAGCTTTGGTTATTTGATTTTGTTAGCTGCAGTTAGATTCAAGATCTGAATTATTAAAGAGTACTAGTAGAAGTTAGATTCTATCTGCTTTATTTAAGCTAAGGGTCTATCAGAAATAACCTCTCTGTGTTTATGAGATGGGGGTAAGGTCTGTGTATACTCTACCCTCCCTAAACCTCACTTGTGAGATTACACTAGGGGTATGTTGTTATTGTTTCTGTACTAGTAGAAGTGAATGCGAACTGTTTAAATCTTCTTATTACTTGCATCTTGCGTAAAATGAAAGATCATGCCAAAAACACAGTCATCTTTATGTGTAGCTGCTGGTAAGTTTAAATTTTCTAACAACTGAGTCATATTTGTAAACACTATGTATTTCAAGAGGTGGAGAGAAGTCATTACAAGTTGTAGCTGCAGCTGTAAGCGTCAGAATGTCGCTTGCACTTGTGCCGGTCATTGCTGAGCCAATCACACTGCTGATTTGGTCCCGTTTTGCCCCCATAGCTTCTGCCACTTGTGCACATTGTGCTGCAACTAGTGCCGCTGCGCTGGCCACAGCAGACTCCTTGGTACGCCCTGACTGATCATGGTTCATGTTTTCAGCAGCGATGGCAGCTAAGGCAGCTGCAACACCTGCCACTGATATCGCTGCATGTACTTCAGCCTTCTGTAATCTCTTTTCTTCTTTCCTCTTCTGCTTAATTTCTTTGATCCATTTCTTGATTGACACATTCTTTAGTGGTCCTATGTTCCACGGCATCTGCATGAAACAAGCTCTCCGCACTGAGTTTATTTTCACCATGCTTTAATTAAACCAATAATTAGCTTTGATGATTGAAGTTGATTTATGCCAATTTCCCTTATTTAGGCCACCATTTAGATTTTCAAAGTTGTGCAAACATAGCTTTTGGAAAATTACTTTTCCAGAATACGCTAGACTTGGGTCTAATGTTTGCTTATATAATTCTCAACCTTACAGACAACACATTCGACTATCATCAAATGTTTTGCAGTTATTTACAAATTTCTAGACCGTGTTCTAACTTTTTTCTCATACAGTTGACTCGTAAGGGATCTTTACATCGTGGTAAGGTCCATAAGTTGCAAGAGTATACAAGAAAAAGGTCATTTACTAAACAACTGTCTCAAAAAGGGATAACGAGTGAAAATTTCTTGATGATTGGATAATTCTCAACTTACCCATTTTTTCTGGAAATAGCTGTTGTAGTTCACCTCTGGATGCATGGCTTGCTGCATCCATATCCACGACTAACGAAACAAATGAAAGTATGTCACAATGAGTCTTCTCTGTGAAGAATCTGTGGTGATAATGCACAAGAGTTTGTATTCTATTTCTTACCTTGACATCGTTGGATTTCCATGGCGGAATTGAATTATCTGCATCATCCATCTTCATGCTCTTCTCCATTTTCTGTGATACATTAATACGAAACCTCAATATTTTTTTATTATGTTAGACATGATTTCACAACGATTACTTACAGGAAGAGGAGGTTTATTATCAATGCTTAAACTCTTGATTGAAGTTTCATGTAGAATGAGAGCTTGATCTTGCATCTCCGGCTGGAACGCTTGAACTGCAAAGTTGCACCAAGTGCGCGAAAGGAAGTCCATCGTCTCGGGATGTGCTTGTGAGATTGTTGGATTTGAATCAAGATCCATCTTTTTCTCAAACCAAGACTGAACAGTTGCTCTACAGTTGTTATAAGGTAAGTGAAGTTTTGATAAGGTAAGTGAAGTTTTGATAGAATGTTAAATTCACTTAAGAGATATATAAATAGGTATAAATTAGATAGAAAGCTTAAAAAGTGTTAAATCACCTCTTATTCTGAGCTATTTTGTTGGTTTATCATCATAGGGTCCATTTAACATCTATAAAGTGGCAATTCATAGCTTTATTATGAATACAAAGCCAAGCCAGCCTCCATGAATCATTAATCCACCTTTTACTTTAAGATAACAGTTTGTAAAAGTTTATTTTAGTATCTAATTCCAAAAATGCATGTGTGAAGATGAACCGAGAGTCTATCAGAAACAACCTTTCTATTTCTATGAGGTAGGGCTAATGTTTGCGTATACTCTACCTTCCCCAGATGCCACATGTCGAATTACACCAGATATATTGTTGTTGTTGCATGTGTGAGAATATGAGTTCTTGAAAAATGCTAAGTTTTTTTTTTCTTTATATTTTTGAAAACATGGCATCTGAGATAGCTCGTGCGTACCTCGATCATTCCACCGGATACCTACCACCACCTCTATAGGTAACAAGTAACTCTTCCCACCAATTCCTAGGAAGATGGGAAGAACTTATAGAAGCATTTTTGTCTATTGAGATGTGAACCTTGATGAAGGGAACCTTGAAGCAATGGTAAAGTCTCCGTGGGACTTATAGATTAGATGTTCGAGTCGTGGAATCAACTATTAATGCTTGCTTCAGGATAGACTGCCTATATCACACTCCCTTGAGGTGCAGCCCGTCCCCCCCATACCCACATATACTTCGTGCACCATGACGTTTCTTTTTCTTATGATTTTAATTTTAGTTTTATCCACTTCATTAACCATTAAATCACACGATACGACTTTTCTGTGTCCCCTCAACAAAGGCTACCTCAAGTAATTTGAAGAATTGCCTTGATGAGATGTTAGTACAGATAGAAAGATCATGAAAAAGCTAAACCCCTCATGATATTTAATTGTTATAATGATGGTTGTAGAAGTAAAAGGGACCCAAAAGAAATTTTTGCAAATCAAATACATGTTCTTTAAGAAATAGCCAAAATATTTTTCCATTTTAGAGGATTCTAACACATGCTAGCCACTATACAAGCATGAAAACTTGTTGGATAATGAAAATACTAAAGAGAAGCTTTTATTAGGTCCCTAATGTTTTTATAACTTTAAATTTGTACCATGTGTTCAAGCTAAGATCAATTACTTTCTAGATAACAAGATCACAAGGTAAGAGTTGTCTTTGGGGCCATCATGTTCTAGGGTTTTATTTTGTGTGTGTTGGAATTATGTTGTTGGATGGGCTAGAAGTTGAGTTATATGAGGATGAATATGTTTTTATTTTCGTTAAGAATGTCTGAATCTAAATTATTCAGATCTCGATTTAGTAAGTATATCTATTTTTTTTTATTTTTATGATAAGTCGGTTTTTATAGTTTTGATTGAGGTTTACTTAAAGATTCTGTGGATAATTCGATACGATATTTTATCATTACTATATGATCAACATTAGTCTCAATCACTATCATCGACCACCTCTATTTTTAACCATTATTCATCGCTAGCCACTTCTACATCGGTCACCACCATCAACATCTCAACCACTAGTTTCCTCCACTACACAATGACTGTGACCAACAATCACTATCATCAACAACCATCTTCATTATTGTAAACGTCCACTAGTATTATTCTAGAATAATTAATTATCGTCAACGATTACCATCACTAGCCATCTTCATTATTGATGGTCTTATTGTATTATAATCACTATCAACCATTATCACCACCAACCATCTTCACGATTATTGACCTCCACCACTCACCACCTCCGCCGCTAGTCTTATTGTACAATATTATAGCTAATCGCTGAGCAAATACTTATTAAGATTCAGACATTTTAATTTTAATGAAAATTAATAATCAAGATTGTACTTCAAATTTAATTTAATTACGAATGATATAGACAAATATATCAAATAAATATAACGAAGAATAAATATAACTCTTTTTTTTTAGAGTACAAGTGTGAATATAACCTTTTTATGTAGGATTTATGAAAGCTAGTACTAATCATGTTCTTAAACATTATTAACCAAGCATGCGCAGGGCCAACTTTAGGTTATGTTAGTACATTTACATGTATAAGTATATATTTTAAGATACTTTTATGTTATTATATAATATAATAATTATTCAAGAAAATGACTTTTAAGATTAGCTTTTTAGATCATAAAGAAGGTTTATGCAACTAACTCTCCTTTTAAAATTGCATATATATATATATGCCTTTTGTGAAATAATGGATCTCTAATTTCTTTTAGCTTTTTAAATTTGTCAGTAAATTAATTTTATTTAAACACTTAAACTATGATTTGTTTTGCTTGAACATCTGAACATACGATAAAGTGTTCATTGTTGAATATTTTTTGTTCAATTTTTTTAAAAAGATTTTGCTTGTGTCCTTAAGCGCTAGAATTAACCATTTAATATGTCACATCATTTAATTATACACAATAATTTTAATAAGTCGTAAAACTCCATACATGTTCTAATTGATGTTTATGAGCTAGCATGAACAACTTTTTCTCTCTAAGATATGAGCACTTTGTCATTTGTTTAGATATCCAATTAGAATAAATCAAAATCTGAGTTTTTAAATGAAATTTACTAGCAAATTTAAGAGTTTATCGATATATTCGATCATATTTTTTGCTTTGTGATATAAAATTGTTTATGGATTTGTGGGGTTTAATTATAAAGTGTGATCATTAGAGCTCATGTGATAGGAAGAATATTTATTAGTTATCTAATGCTAATTTATGTGATTAAAAGGTCCACTTAGTGAAAAAAAAATTTTAATCATATTTGTAGCCATGCATGAATGTTCCCTCATACCACTAATCTTTTTGTCCCCCATTAATTAATTAATGTAACATAAATTAGCAATAAATTATGATGATTAACTAATATTAAGAGAAGGAATCTTTTTCTTTATGAATTCTAAATTTTACTTAATTGGAATGATTAGTAGAAAGCAAGGATTAAGATTTAAGATATCTCTAGAATGAAGGTTTTTAGGAAATTTCTCAATCATGATTAATAATACTAGTAATTATTTCTATATAATTTTCTAAAAGAAAAAAATGTAAGGAGTGGAGTAGCTATAACGTAAAATAAAAGTATATAGTATATATTAATGAGTTTGAATTTTAATCATATATAGCAATGAAGATTAAAATGCACGTTAAAAAAGAAATTATCACTTCCCCATTATACTCAAGTATGAGTATGGATAAATGAATTTAAGCCTAAAGTCGCCTTTAGAAATAGATCTTACGATTTGCGAATATCTAAAATTTAGTCAGATCTTAATATAAATATTAATCACCAAGTAAAAAAAAAGAAATTAATTCAAATTATTTACTTTTGCGGAAATAAAGATACTAATATCTAAGAGACGAAATAGTTGAAATTTGTGACAAGTGTCAAACTGTTATTATTGTTAAGAGACGAGATGGTTGAAATTCTTTCATGTTTACAAACTTTTTTTTTTTAAAATGGAAAACTTCAAATAATTGCATAAGAAAGAAATATTTGTATAAATCAACCTACATACATAATGAGAATCTAAATTAGTCAGATCGGTATATTATAATATCGAATAATTAAAAGAAAAACAAATAAAAAAGAAGCAAAAAACCTAAATATTGACCTATGTGGTTTTGTTAATGTAATACATAATAATAACAATATTGCATCTTAACAATATCTACTATGTCACATCAACTAAACATAATCACATGTGTTTGATGACTATGTTCGAAACGTATTTTATTTCTTTAAAGACGATAAAAAAATATAAATATTGAATCGATGATTAATGTACTTTTAAACAAAAGGGGAGTTAGGGCCGCAAGATTGTTCATTCAAATTTGAATTATTGATAGTGAAGATTGAATTTTTCGATTTTGATTCAATTTATCATGAAAGGACAAACAAAAACAACAAGAGGACATATGTTTGTTCATTTGTCTTGCAATATTGACAAGGACCAACTATTAACAAAAGAAACAAGAGGAACAAATGCAAAATGAAATATAATTGTTTTTTCGTAGTTTTTTTTTATAGAAGAAATTCAGATAATAATGCGTGATTTGCTTCTAAATTTGATGTGTTTCATTTGCATTTCATATTTAGATATACATAATTAGATGTATCTGATATACATATATCTGGACACACCGAATACATATATCTGAGGATCAAAATATGATACGAACGATAATATCAAAAAATTGGGGGAAAACAAGTAATTGGCTACTAAACTAAACATAATTAGATGTGTCTGATATACATGTATGCCGAATACATATATCTGAGGATCAAAATATGATACGAATGATAATATCAAAAACTCGGGGGAAAACAAGTAATTGGATTCTAAACTAATGAGATTTATGTTGTTTACTCAGGGGACGAATTTGGTTGTTTAGGTATAAAATTTGTCAATCGCTTTATCGCTATCAAACCATGTGAGAGGAGAAAGTTTTGGCCCATTACAATAATGGGCTTCAAGCAGACTTGTGAAAAAAGTTTTGGCCCATTACAATGGTGGGCTTCAAACAGACTTAGTACGATAAGTTCTGAAATTTGAAACTTTCATTGAGTATCAAATTTTACGAACGAAACGTTTTGAAATTTAAAACTTTACGATAATAGCTATTTTTTAGTTACATAGAGTAAGAACAGACTATTTGTGAATATTATCCCGTAGTAATAGAGCTTGCTTCCTCAATGAACCTTGCATTGTAGAATACTAAACAAATCGAGACAGTTCATTTTAAATACTGATCGTTAAAAAATAATAATTAGATGCATTTATATTTTATTTTTTCATGTGGTAAAGAAATAAGAGTATATTTTATTGTAATCCTACTTAAGTAAAGGTTGAGGAAAATCTAATTTTACTTTGGAACAAAATTTATACATTAATTTTCATAATTTGGTACTATAGGACATGTCTTAAAGTCTCAAATAATTTTTTTTTCATAATTTTGTGAGTTTGATAGTAATTATTACTTGTCTTAAAGTCTCAAATAATCATTTAATGTTTCCAAGTCTCTTCACGGGTGTTCCATAAAATCTTTGACATGATATCATGAAACTTTAATCTAATAATTAAATAAAAGGAATATAAGAGAAACAATTTATTTTTTTTACTTGTAATTAATAAAGTTATTACAACCACTATTTTCTTCTCTCTTTTTTTTCTTTAATTTTTCACTAAATAACTTACACCTTTTTTTTTAAAGTACTTTATTATTCTTTATTTATTTTGTTGCAAGTTGTGTTCTCATTTTCAACATCAATATGGTAACAATTTTAAATAAATATTTTCTCAAAAAATCAAAACAACTAATTAGGAATATTATAGTTTTTGCTAGAAACATGTGTTGGATTGGATCATTTGGTCCTTGAGTGTTTGATGTGCGATTCGTGTTCGAGTTTGAGCTAATAGCATATAATATCTTTCTACCTCAAATGTAGGAATTCAATTATTTTATAAAAAAATATCGTACTTCTCAAACAACTTTTATAATGATCAACTCTAAAATGTACTGCAAACTTCACTTGTGAAACTATAGTATTATTATTATTGTTGTTTTAGCTAGAAACACACTTTTTATTGACATACAATTTCAACAAATTTTGTTTAACATTTTGTAGAAAAATACATGTGTTTATAATGGAATGATATTTTTTTTTAAAGAATTAAACCACTCCCTAGCAAAAGGAAAAAAAATTACTTTTACACTCCCAAAGAGTTGCTGAATTTCATGCTTAATTATTATGGCCATGCATTTGTTATTTATTTTTATTTTTTAAAAAGAAAAAAAAAATAAGTTACACCATTCTATGATGAATAACATATAAACAAAAGATATTAATCATTAAAATGTCACAATATTTCTAAAAGATAATCAAAACTCATATATACAAGAACAAATTAAACTAAGAGAAAGAAAATTAATTTTAAGAGAACATAAATCAATAAGGAGGCTCATATATACATTGTTACATCTTCTTTGTACTATGTAATAATTATATATATATATATATATATAAAAACTCCACATGAGTAAAAAAAAACAAAGAAATAAAATAAGGAATTGATCACTTCATGATTTTTTTTTTAAGAAAAAAACTACAACCTTGTTTTGGGATCATTAATCTCATAATTAGCATTATTAGCTAGATGCCTCATAACATCAACTTGAACTCTTAATGAAATAATATAATCTAGGGTTTCTTTAATTAAAGAAGCATCATCCATATATTCTCCACCAGGAACAAGACTTTGAAGAACTTTTGTTCTTTTTTTCACTATTTTTTTTGCAATAATATTTGGAGAAATAATTTTTCTTGCTCTTCTTGAAATTTTGCAACTCTTTTTGATAATCTTCTTGCTTCTAATAATTCCATTTTGAGACATAGAATTAATTCCCATTGAAGTTTTCTTCAAATTATTATTATTATTATTGTTATCATCATTTGATCCAAGAATATTTTTCATGATGATTTTGTTTGTGTCATCTTTTAAAGCATTTTTCATGAGGGCATGGCTCCAATAAATTGTTGATTTTCTTGTTGAAGCCATTGCTATATCTGCTGATAATTTTATAGCTTTTTTTCTTTCCATTATACTCATATTTTTCTTTGTAGCATTACATATTTGAAGACCTTTTATCCATTTCTTGAGAAATTCTTGCTTGAGTGATATAGGATTCCTCATTTCTTCAAACTACAAAAAAAAGGAAGAAAAAAAAATTAAGACATGTTAGGTTTATAGCTATATAAAAAAAACAATAAAAAAGAAGAATGAAATGAGTTAGAATTATAAAGATATTCTTGAAGCAAGGAAAAAAATAACTACAAAAAACTACTTTGTTGTTAATCTGTCGTTAAATAACTCATAGCTACTAGATTTTTTTGATAATTCATCGCTGAATATGATTAGCAATATCAAGTAATTCTTAAAGCAAGAAAAAATTGAAATTAGCTAGGAACTTCATTGACAATTTGTCATTAAATAGCTTGTAGCTACTAGAATTTTTCAATTATTCATCGTTGTGTAGAAGGTTCAAGCAAGGAATGTGGATTGAGTCAAGTTCTGGAGAAAGAGGGGGCCTTTTTCATCTTTCCTACGAACAGGATTAGCGAGGAATTTTATTGTGAATTTTCATAGTAGTGATATAAAGTCTCTCTAATTTGATTTACATGTTCTTATTATATTTTGATGTTAGAACAAGAAAGATGAAATAGAAAGTAATGTCTATAAGCTAGCTACATATGATAAGAACATGCAAGAAGAAAAATAGTAAATATGAACAATATATTATGACTATATATTATAATGTGTAATGAAAATTTGATAGACAAAAATGACATACCTTTGTGACTTTTCTTCTATTCCTTGGACAAAATATTCAAAGAAACTAATATTGGAGGAACAAAAAATCAAAGAAGAAATGTGAAGAATGGGAATTTGAAGGAGAAGTTTAGTGATAAAAAAGCCAATTTATTGGGGTGGGGTGGGGGGGTGGGGGTGGGTGGGGGGTAACATGGGGTGGTGGGATGGTGGGCCAATGAGAGAAGGACATAGCACATGCTCTCACATGGAGGCCCATGGCCCACTAACCAAATAAAACCCTAGAAAAGAGAGTGAGAATAATAATTATTATCCAAAAATCTTGGTTTAAGACAGAATAAAAAGGTTCCCTAAATGCCATGCAAAACCTAACATTTGTAACTTAATTGGACTACAAAAGGACATTAACATAAATCCCCACATAATTATATTGCTCCATCAAGGGAAAGAGAAAAAAGTTAAACCAAAAACAAAAATTACTTTTTTCTCTTCTCTCTTTGTTTATTTTGAATAATTTCTTCAATCTAATATTATTCTATATAGCAACAAATAAAATTTCCAGCATAAATTAATATCTATACTTAATCTCCTTCCTATGATTTTTCTCCTATTTAAGTGTGAAAAGATTATCTAGTTGAAGTTCTTTTCCTTTTAATATTTCATTTTAAAATTTATTGACATGACTAATGTAATTTTTTTAACATAAACGAACGATCCAGTAAGAATTTTAACTTTTACCTTTTACTATTTTTCAATTCAAGGATTGAAAGTCCTTATTTTGTGATTTTCACTAGGAATTTTCGAATCTCAACAGAATATTTTCATTAAAGATGAAGAAATTATATCCGTCTCACTGAAAACAATATAATTGAAGACTTAGTGGATAGAAAGTGAGGAGATAAGTGCAACAATATATTAAAGAAATTAAAATGAAAGAAATTTTATTTTTAAGTAAATTAAACCATGTTGATGAATTGTTTGTTCTTTTGCTTTTAATTTTGTCATCCAATTTGACTAAAGAAACAAATGATTTGGCACAATCTAATCTAAATTCTTTTTTAAATTGTAGTCATGTTTGTTTCTATATAAAATTACAAATACAAATACATAATATATAATATAGGGACACTATAAAAAAAAAAAACTTTTAAAACATGATTAGGGGCTAATGTGGGGTAAAGAGAAACATAAGCGTCATTAGCGGTCAACTATATTTATTTTTTTCTCTCTTCCCATGTTTCTTTATTTTAGGGAGAATTGCAATTTGATCCCTCGATTATCAATATATTTTTTATTTTGATCCTTGTGATATATGACTCGATATATGCATAAGTTAATCTTCAATTAATTAAAATGTATGTTTTTGATCATTCTGTGTATGCAATATGTAATTAATTAGATGTATGTCAAGTGTAATTAAATATTTAAATGGTTGATAATTTTAAAAATTTGTGAATATAAATATTAAAAGCAAATAAGTTTTAACAATAAAAATAGGTGTGTATTTTTATCTTCAATTATTTTTTGATTCTTTATCATTTATTCGATATTTATATTGGAGTTTGATTAAATTTAAATTTCGTGCATCATATAACTTATTTCTAAGATGATACTTTCAATATAATTTATTTCATTTCCAAAAGCTCGAATCAGAAATCTCTGTTAAATTCATTCCCAATATTCAAAGTATGCCTTTAATATTAAATGCAACATTCAAACACTATTTCTCTCTCTGTCTCGTGTTAGATGTGTCTTTTTCATTATATACGGTATAAATTGATTAACTTTACTATTTTACTTTTTGTTCATGTTAATTAACATTCTGAAAAGAAAATTTTGAAACTTTATATAATTTGTTTAAACTTTCAAAAGTCATTTTTAATTATAGACGTAAAATAAGAAAAATTAATTAATTTTATCTTAATTCAGTAAATCATCCAGTAATATGGGATAAATAATTTTAATAAAATATCATCTAATATGGTAGTTCTTAGAAATTAGATACAAATGATTGATTTGGGGGTTATATGTAGTTAGAGACAAAGTCAAATAATCTTAAATATAAATAAAGAAAAATGGAAGCAAGGGATTATAGGTCTAACTATTAATAAATGTGTTTCACAAAAATGTCCTATATCAATATTTTTTAGTGTATGCACATTTTCATGAACACAATTAGTTTAGCTACAATTATAAACTATTTTAACTATCAATATAATTAAAAAAAACATATATAAAATAAAAAGAATGAAATAATAACAATAATAATAATAATAAATAATAATAATAATAATAATAATAATATATGCAATGAGAAGCTCTAAGAAAGTACTACAAAAATCTTGAAATAAAAAATAATAGTATTTAATAACAATTCATAAAGAAATTTAATGAGTTCAAAGGTTACAAGATAATCCAAAATAGAGTTTATATCCTAATTCTTAAGAACTATATCTTTCAAAAAAAATCAAGGGGACAGAGAACGACGCGAAGGGCAGCAGGGGAGGAAGAAAGGCCAAGAAGCAACAGAGGAAGCCAGAGAAAAGAGAGACAGAGGAGGGAGGGAGAGAAGAGGGAGGGTAAAGGAGGAAGGCAAAGAGCCGGAAAAGAGAGGGAGGATGCAAATGGGGAGGGGCGGGAAAAAAACAAGAAGGAAACGGAGGGAGAAAGGGGAGCGAGGGAAGGGAACGAGGAAAAGAGGCATAATATATAATTTCTTAAATAATTATTCTTTACATAAAATTAAAGCGATAAAAATTTTTATTTCACTATAAAATTTATCTATTATTTCACTATAAAATTTATCTGTCGTTCATAATTTTTTTTATATATATATTTATATATACAATGTGGATAATCACAAGAAGGAAAACTTGGCATGATCCACAAAACATGGTGAAGTTGGGGGTGGGGTGGATAGTGGGTCCCATTGCAATGAAAAGAAAATTCTTAAAGAGAGGCATAGGTTTTGGCTTTGGGAAGAAAGGAGAAAATCACTCACATGGTCTCCACATGGGGGATTTTAAAGTATGGTCTTGTGATGAGAGATAGGAGAATGTGAGGGTCTTTTTATCTATTTTTTTAATTTTTAGTACAAAATCTTCTTCAATGATTAGACATGTTCATGCTTGGCATAAATCAACAAAAATTAGTTTCCTAATTAATAATAATATAACATAATAGTAAGATTTGGAGCAAAGGTTATTCATAATTATAAGATTATGTGTATCATTAATTTCATATCAGTTTTCATATATCTGAATTACTTTTTTGTGTATCTGTTATAATAATTACTATCTTCAATTAGTGCAGAGGCGAAGCTATAGCTCAATAAAGATGATCAGCTGTTTTACGATATGTATAGATAAATTATTTTTTATTATTTAAATATATAGATGAAAGAACACAATGAATGGCGTTTGTCCATCAATAAGCTCGCTCGATTGAGTGTTTGAGGTATCGAGTTTGATTCTCGAAGCAGTTCACAATTTATTTATTTTTTAAAAAAGTAAAGGAACAAAAATAGTTATCTTTCTATTTCTAGTCTTGAATTAAATTAATAGTACTAAGAAATTACATATAAAGAAATACTTAAAGGTAACTTCCACTTTTATTCTTTTGATTATTTCTAAATTATTTTTTAAAATAGTTAAGAATCTCAATAGAAGAAAAGATAAGTACAGAAAATAAGTCTCAACTCTTGAATAACAAAAAAAAATCACGATTTTACAGTTTAACACCCTTAAAGAAAATTCTAACTTCGTCACGAAAATAGTGCAAATATAAAAAATTTATTCATCCAATTTGAATCGATTAAAATAAATTCCTAATTTCATCCACGATAAATTGTGTATCATACATTTGACCATTGAAGATCTCTCTATTATTAAAAAGAAAAAAGTCATGGACGCATTAAACTATTGTTTAAAAACTTATGATAAGGAAACAAGACAATTTAATAAAAATTTTGGTTTGGCAATTTGGTTAAATATTTCTCTTTAGCATAAATAGAATGTTATCATAATCAAAGAAAAGTGTACAATAATGCCAATTTTAATTTTTATGAAAAAAATTACATAAAGAAATTAGAAGAAAGTAACAAAAACAAAAACGTATTTAGGTTTATGGACTTTTGAATTTGAATTGAACAATGTAGATAAGTCTAAGTCAACGAATTTGAAAATTTGTCTAGAATAAGGTAATGTCCAAATATAATCTTATTCATTTTATTATTTTTTAAAATTTATTATTAAATACTATTTAATTTGGAGTCAAATTAATTCGACTTCAGTGGAAATAACGTTAAATAATAATTATTTTTTGGTTCAGGCAAAAAGAAAGCATTGTATTGGAGTTTCAAATTTCAAAATAAAATTCTAAGATACTCAATATTTACACGTGAAATTTGAAATTTTATGAATGGTGACTATTCAACAATTACGCGAGCTAAAAAGATAACTATTCATGAATTTATCTTCGAATTTTATTTTCAAAAGAATCTATTTCAATGATAAAATACTTTCTATCAGAGATAAATCTATGATTCATACGATCATATCATATGAATGCACTAATAAAAGAGAAAAGTAAAAAAAAATTATTAGGCAATCGGATCTATGTATAAATAACTCAAGAAATATCAAAAAATAATATCGAAACAATTCTAGAAAATACATAAATAAAAGATCTAGTCTAATTTAGAGGAAAGATCATGAATTCATATCAAAGTCTAGTCTCAAATTTTGAAATTGATCCCAATTCAATTTGGTTAAGTTACTCAATATTTAATCGAGTGCATTCTTCAACCATTTTGGAACATGAAAGTAAACAAATAATTAACGAAGAAATTATAGATTCACACGCACAACAATTTTTATACGAAATTCGCTCTTGATTCACGTGCGCCGTAAAATAGGTTATAAGTCTATCTTTTCTCTCTATCAAAGACAACTATATTTTCAGGAACTCAAAGTCATAACCCTCTTCTTTTTATCTGAACTTTAGTTCTAATTTTTCATATAATATATTTAAAATTATTAAATTAAATAATATTTTAATATATTCTATATATCTTTCGTCAGAAATTATAATATTGAATTTTTTTTTATAGTTTTCTTAATTTAATATGACATTAAAATCAGATAAACAAATTAATACGTCGCACAAATTATATCTCAACTCCCACATGGTGAGACAATAATGGGGTCCAACACAAGAAAGAAAAGGAATTAAAGACCCCCCGTGATTTGCGGCTATCCTCACATGAACCCCTTTTAAATCTTATTTTCTCTAAAATAATTTTGTAAAATTAAATGATTTAATTATATTTACGCATGAAATTTTCAAATTTTAAGATGCATTAACTTTAGTGCACATATCGTTTATGTTCTCCAAATATTTTATGATATGTTAGAGACGAGTTTAAATAGTAAAGTTGATGAGTTTTTATATAGATATAATTAAGATAATATTAATTTCATTTCAAAATGGAGTCTAATCACTTGATCATATTTTATTATGAAAAGAAAAACTGTTTTTGTGTTTTCAAGTGAAAATTGAGTTAAACAAAGTGAAAAATTTTTTTTTTTGTGTTTTTCAAATTTCTGAAAATGTTGAGTTGAATTTTAAATTTATGATCAGATGTATTTTTTGGAGTTCAACTTAAAAAAAAAAAAGAAATCTATAACTATACGATGTTGTTGGATATCTAAACTTTCACTTTGTTGACAATATTTTTTTTTGTCACCGTGTAATGTCCTTTCTGTTTTCACTTTCCATTTCCTTAACCTCAATTTTTTTTAAAAAAAGATCATCTTAAAATATTAATTATGTTTCATTTTTTAATAGTAAAATTACGTATACTTTAAATTCTTATTTGACTCTTCTTGATTTGATACACCTCTTAAAAATCATTAATTAGAGGTGTAACGATCAAGTTCATGTATTTATTTTTTAAAACTACCAACTAATTGTGGTATGGGAAGGTTTTGGGTAATTGGTAGTTGGGAGGGAGAAGGGAGTTGTCTTTAACAAATGAAAATGATAATATTATGCATGCGTGTTAATTATGCAATTGATAATAATATATTCGTTTAGAAAATACCTTACATATATACAATTCGTCTAGCGAAAAAATAGGTGGATTTTTAAGTTTAAACGAGTTTCAAAGCAGGTAAACGTAGATTTTGTCAATTTTATGTGCTATAATTTATTAAATTTCTGTGATTCGAAGTTCGCGAAAAGAAATAGTCGAAATTTTTGTGGACGTCCGTTAAGACGTTGGCAATATATCCAATTCATTCTGCAGGAAAAAATGACGTATTTTCAAGTTCAAACGAGCCTCAAGTAGGTAAATGCAAGTCCATATAATTTTTGTGATCCGGAATTTCAGAAACGAAATGGCTGAAATTTTTTATGAACATCCGTTAAAATGTTGACAATGTATCCAGTTCGTCCCGCAGGTAAACGCAAATTTGATCGATTTTCGTGTGCTATATAGTCCATGAAATATTTGTAATCCATTCTTCCCAAAATGAAATGGCCAAAATTTTTCATGGACGTCCGTTAAGACGTTGGAAATGTATCCAGTTTGTTCCGCGAGAAAAGCGGATATATTTTCAAGTTCAAACGAGTCACAAAGAGGGTAAATGCAGATTTTGTCGATTTTCATGTGCTACAGTCCATGAAATTTTTGTAATTCATAATTCCGAAATGAAATGACTAAAATATTTCAAAGACGTCCGCTAAGATGTTGACAATGTATACAGTTCATCCCGCGGGGACTACATGCGCATTTTCAAGTTCAAACAGCCCAAAAGCAGGTAAACATAGATTTTAGCGATTTTCGTGTGCTATAATCTATGAAACTTTTATGATCTGGAATTCTCAAAACGAAATGGCAAATTTTTCATGAACGTCTGTTAAGACGTTGACAATGTATCCAGTTTATCCTGCATGGAAAACAAGCGCAATTTCAAGTTCAGACAAGCCCCAAAGTTGATAAACGCAGATTTTGCCGATTTTCATATGTTATATTCCATCAAAGTCTAGTGATTCGAATTTTCGAAACGAAATGACCTAATTTTTTCATGGACATCCGTTTAGATGTTGACAACGTATCCAATTCGTCCCGCGGAAAAAACAGACGCATTTTCAAGTTCAACAGGAGTGGGTAGGTGGGCAAAATAAAGTAGGGTGTGGGGGGCATAATGATGTTGTGGAGAAATGGGAGAGGTGAGGCAGTAGAAGAGGGTAGCTGGGAGTGATTTTGGAGTGCGTTTGTTGTTGTCTGGCGTTGATAGTGTGAGGAGGGTTGGGAGATTGGGGAGCGGGGTGAAGGAGAAAAGATGATGTGGAGATTTGAGTTGAGGGGGTAGTTGAGGGGGGCTTCGGGGGGTGAAGTGGGCGATGGGGTGGTAGAGCAGGGTTGGGATGGGTGGGTGGGGTGTTTGGGAATGGCTTGAGTTTTGGTGTGTGGAGTGTGATAGGAGTTTAAGGTGAGGGTTTGTGTGAGTGGTTTGGATTGTGGAGGGGGTGGATTAGTTGGCTGTGTGCGGTCCGAAGATGGGTGGGATGGTTGTTAAAAGGGTGGGAATGGCGTATGGTCGTGTTTTGGTCTTCGGGTGGCGTGGAATGGGGGTTGGGGTGGGGGTATTGGGGTAGGGAATAGGAGAGATTTTGAGATTGTGGTATGTATAGGTGTGGGGGGGTGGGGTGGTGCGGGGGGGGCGGGTGGGAGATGTTCGGGGAGAGCTGGGGGTTAAGATGGAGTGATGGGTTTGTTTGGTAGGGGGTTTGATCGGGGTTGAGTGATTGGTGTGTGTGTTGTGGGTTGTTTGGTGTAGGATATTGTAGGAGGGGGTAGAGCGAGGGTGTGTGGCGAGTGGCGATGTAGTGGTAGTAGATGGGGTGGAGGGGATTGTGTTGGTGGGGGTGGCTTAGCTTCATGGGGTGTGGGGTTTTTTGGAGTGGGTAGTGTTTAGGGGTGTACATCACAATGTAGGGTCAACACCGATTTTAATCGTTTTTTGTGATATAGTCCATGAGATTTTTGTGATCTAAATTTCACGAAATGAAATGACCAAAATTTTTCATGGACATCCATTGAAACGTTATAATTGTATCCAGTTCGTCCCGCGAGAAAATCAAGTGCATTTTCAAGTTCAAATGAGCAAAAAGTAGGTAAATGCAGATTTTGGCTATTTTTGTGTGCTGTAGTCCATGAAATCTTTGTGATTTGAAATTCCCGAAACGAAATGGATGAAATTTTTCATGGACTTAAATTTAGATGTGTGCAATGTATCTAGTACATCCCACGGGAAAAACAAGCAGATTTTCAAGTTCAAATGAGCCCAAAAGGAGGTAAACGCAGATTCTGCTGATTTTCATGTGCTATAATCCATGAAATTTTTGTGATTCGGATTTCCAAATAAAATGGTCTAAATGTTTCATGGACGTCTGTTAAAACGTTGGCAATGTATCAAGATCTTGCTGGGGCGAAAAAGTGCATTTTTAAGTTGAAATGAGCCCCAAAGCGGGTAACACAAATTTTATCAATTTTCGTGTGTTGTAGTCTATAAAATTTTTGTGAACCAGAATTCTAAATAATACTGGTCGAAATTTTTCATGGACGTCCATCAAGACGTTGGCAATGTATCCAGTTCGTCCCTCGAGGAAAATAGGCACATTTTCAAGTTCAAACGAGCCCCAAAGCAAGTAAACGCAGATTTTGTCAATTTTATAGTTTATGAAAATTTTGTGATCTAGAATTCCGAAAAAGAATTGATCGAAATTTTCTATGGAGGTCCACTCAGCCGTTGGCAATGTATCCAGTTCATCCTGCGGGAGAAAATGGAAGCATTTTAAAGTTCTAATGAGCCCGAAAGTAGGTAAACACAAATTTTATCGATTTTGGTGTGCTATAATCCATGGAAGTTTTGTAATTCAAAATTCCCAAAATGAAATGGCCTAATTTTTTCATGGACGTCCATTGAAACGTTATAATTATATTTAGTTCGTCCTACGGTAAAATTGGGGCGCATTTTCAAGTTGAAACGAGCAAAAAATAGGTAAACGTAAATTTTTCCTATTTTCATGTGCTATAGTCTATGAAAGTTTTGTGATCCGGAATTTTCAAAATAAATAGGATGCAATTTTTAATGAACGTATATTAAGACGTGTGCAATGTATCTAGTACATCCGGGGGGAAATACAAGCGGATTTTCAAGTTCAAACGAGTCTCGAAAGAGGTAAACGCAAATTTTGCTGATTTTTGTGTGCTATATTCCATGAAATTTTTGTGATTCGGATTCCCAAAACGAAATGTTCTAAATTTTTAATGGACGTCTATTCAGACGTTGACAATGTATCCATTTAATCACGTGGGAAAAACTAGCTTATTTTTAAGTCAAAACGATCTCCAAAGCAGGTAAACGCAAATTTTATTGATTTTTGTGTGCTAAAGTCTATAAATTTTTTGTGAACCAAAATTCTTAAAAAAATGACCGAAATTTTTCACGGACGTCCGTCAAGAAGTTGACAATGTATCAAGTTCGTCACTCAAGAAAAACAAACACATTTTCAAATTCAAACGAGCCCCAAAGCAAGTAATCGCAGATTTTGTCAATTTACATGTGCTATAGTCTATGGAATTTTTGTGATCTAGAATTTTCGAAAAGAAATGGCTGAATTTTTTCATGGACGTCCGCTAAGACATTGGCAATATATCAAATTGATTCTGCGAGGAAAAAAAGTTCAAATGAGTCCTAAAGCAGGTAAACACAAATTTCATCGATTTTAATGTGCTATAGTCTATGAAATTTTTGTGAACTGAAATTTCAGAAAAAACTGGCTGAATTTTTTCATAAACGTCCATCAAGACGTTGGCAATGTATCTAGTTCATTCCTCGAGGAAAATAGGCACATTTTCAAGTTCAAACAAGCCTCAAAACAGGTCAACGCAGATTTTGTCAATTTTCATGTGCTATAGTCTATGGAATTTTTGTGATCCAAAATTTCCAAAAAAAAAATGACTGAACTTTTTCATGGACATCTGTTAAGATGTTGGCAATGTATCTAATTCATTTCATTGGGACAATAGACTTATTTTCAAGTTCAAACGATTCCAAAGCAGATTTTTTTTTTCAATTTTCGTGTGCTATAGTTAATGAAATTTCATGGTCTAGAATTCTCCAAACGAAATGGTCAAAATTTTTCATGGACACCTGTTAAGACGTCGTCAATATATATAGTTCGTCCCGCGGAGAAAACAAGCGCATTCCCAAGTTCAAACGAGCCCCAAAGTAGAAAACACAATTTTTTTCAATTTTCATGTGCTATAACAATTGAATATTTTTTATCTGAAATTTTTGAAATTAGATGGCAAAATTATTCATGGACGTCTGTTAAGACGTAACAATGTATCCATTTCGTCCCGCATAGAAAACGGGCCCATTTAAAGTTCAAACGGGCATCAAAGAAGATAAACGCAAATTTCGTGATCCGAAATTTTTGAAATGAAATAACCGAAATTATTCATGGTCGTCCATTAAGATATTAACGATGTATGAATTTTGTCCTACGGAGAAAACAAACACATTTTTAAGTTCAAATGAGCCCTTACAACATGTACATACAAATTTTGGACAATTTAAGTGCTACAGTCCATGAAATTTTTGTGATTTGAATTTTCAAAATGAAATGGCCAAAATTTTTATGAACATCTGTTAAGACGTTGGCAATGTATTTAGTTCATCCACGGTGTAAACGGACGCATTTTCAAGTTCAAACGATTTCCAAAGAAAGTAAACATAATTTTTTTTTCTGATTTTCGTGTGCTATAATCCATTTAAAACATAAGCAATGTATCCAGTTCGTTTCGCGGAGGCGGGTGCATTTTCAATGTAAAACTTGCCCCAAAGCAAGTAAACGCAGATTTTACCAATTTTCGTGTGCTATAGTCCATGAAATTTTTGTGATCTGAAAATTCCCAAAAAAAATGGCCAAAATTTTTCATGCACGTCCGTTAAGATGCTGACAATGAATCTAGTTTGTCCGCGAAGAAAATAGATACATTTTGAAGTTCAAACGAGCCCAAAGCAGGTAAACGCAAATTTTACTAATTTTCATGTCCATGGAATTTTTATGATCCGAAATTTCCAAAACAAAATTGCTGAAATTTTTTATAAACGTTCGTGAAAATGTTGGCAATGTATCTAGTTAATTCCGCGGTGAAAATGGAGACATTTTCAAGTTCAAACGCGCCCTAAAGTAGGTAACCACCAATTTTGCAAATTTTCGTGTGCTATTGTCAATGAAATCTTTATGATTCGGAATTTCCAAAACGAAATGGTTGAAAATTTTCATGGATGTGTGTTAAGACTTTGACAATGTATTTAGCTCGTCCTACGGGAAAATTAAGTGTAATATTAAGTTCAAACGAGCCCCAAAGTTGATAAACACGGATTTTGTTGATATTTTGTGCTATAGTCCATAGAATTTTTGTGATCCGAAATGCCCTAATTTTTTCAAGTACGTCTGTTAAGATGTTGGATATGTATCCAGTTCTTCCCACATGAAAAACGAGTGCATTTTAAAGTTCAAACGAGCACATAGCACGTAAACGCATATTTTGTCAATTTTCATTTGCTATAGTGCATGAATGTGATCCGAAATTTCCAAAACGAATTGACCAAAATTTTTCAAGGACGTCTGTTAAGACGTTGACAATGTATAGCACACGAAAGACGTTTTAACGAACGTCGATGAAATTTTTTTGGCTATATCGTTCGGAAATTCCGGATCACAAAAAATTCATGGACTATAGCCTACGAAAATTAACAAAATCTATGTTTACTTGCTTTTTGCTCGTTTGTACTTTAAAATGCGTCCATTTTCCCCGTGGGACGAACATGATACATTGTCAAAGTCTTAACGAACGTCCATGAAAAATTTCGATCATTTCATTTTCGGAAATTCAGATCTCAAATAATTCATGGACTATAGCCTACGAAAATCGTGAAATTCTGTGTTTACTTGCTTTGAGCTCGTTTAAACTTAAAAATGCGCCTGTTTTTCCAACAAGACAAATTGAATTCGTGTGTGCGCGCGCGCGGTGCGTGTCCGTATGTAATAAGAAGGTCCGACTTATGGACATGTTGTAGGTTTAACAGACAAATATCATGACCCACGATTAAAGGGTATTCATGTCTTTAATTTCGATTGTACAAACGATGTGATCGGAATCAATGTTTGATAGAGGGAATCGATCATGAAAATAAGTGCAATTTGCAAAGTTCAATATAAAAATAACATTATAAGTTTGTATTTTTCTCAAAGAAATAATTTTCATTGAACATGAATTTAAGCAACCTGGAAATTCAAATATAGACTTTATTTGATTCCTTATATTAGATTTGATATGATTGGATTAAGGAAATAATTAGATAAATCCACAAAGATTCAAGTAAATCCAAATTCAACATAAAAATAACATTATAATAATTTTGTATTTTATAAAAAATTTAGTCATGAACATAATTAAAACAATCTAGAAATTCACAATTGAATCGTTAGAATCAAAACTGTCTTTTCCACAAATGTAAGAAATAAAGCTATTTCTTTAATTTAATTAATTAGAAGGGAATAAAATAAATTAAATATATAATGGCCCATGCTATTTGTCCTAGCAATAAATAGAGGGAGTGGACTTGTAAGTTGTGATGAAAGTAAATTAAAAAGAGTTTTTTTTTATTGGAATAGATAAAATCTTTTATTTGTAACTAGATATTTTAAATTTAATTTCTTTTTTATTTGCTGAAATAGAAAAAAGTTATTTATTCTTAATTAAATATTTTGAATTAATTTTCTACATATAAATCATGAATGAATCTTAATAAATTAATTTCAAATAGAAGACTAAATTATTTCGATGCCCTTTGATCCCATGATGCTAGGTTAGTTGAAAAATTTCAAGATTAAAATCAAGAAATAAGAATTGGTAATACGAAATGAGGCCATTTATTTCTGACCATTAACATTATACATTCCATCAAAACAGATACACGTCTTTCTTTTCTTAATGAGGAATCTTATATAATATAAATATATCGCAATCACAATTTTTATATAAATATCGAATATTTAAAAAAAATCATTTTTACGTACATATAACACATACAAAACATAGCTAGTTATATATTTAACGTATTATTATCAATTATGGAAATGGAATGGTCGTATCAAAGAGAAAAGAAGTGAATAAAATTGCATGTGCTATATGGGGCCATTATATTATATTTGTACTAAGACAGAGTTAAAGTCCTACACATTTAATCATTATATTAGGGGGTATTACCCACCCCAACCCACCCACCCCCCTAAATTCCTATGGTTCAAAAGAGCTCTTTGGTGTAACATAAAAAAAAATCGATTTAAGTTATACATACTGATATATACTTTTCGATAAAAAATTTAATATTATTCTTCTTTCTAATTTGCTTGTAGTATGATATTTGAGATCAAAAGTTAGTTACAACTTTAGTTTCGATTGGATTTGATATATGTCACAACTTAAAAGAAATTGTTATACTATTATATCATTTGAATTTGTCGTATATTTAAAGGATGATAACTTGTCTTATTATTAAAATTATAATTTTATTTTATTTTAAGAAACTTACTTGCTGTCATTAGTGATAGCGTTTGGGTGATTTAATGGTGTAAAAAGTTATTTACATTGACGTATATGATTTAAACCTTTGCTTTTGTTGATTATAATTTTATGTCTTGATAGTGTTATTTTTCTACAAAAAAATTATTGTATATGTACCAATATACATTTATTTATACATGTGATATGTGTATTCCGATACACTTAAATATTAAAAAGGGATAATTTCATAGATCTCACTCAAGGTTTTGCTCTATAATACTCGTCTTCCTTGTGATTTACGAACATATGTCACCTTTATTTTAATTTTTTTTAACAATTCTTTAAACTTATCTAAAATAAATATAAATTAATTATGATTTGATAAAATTTATCCGTTCTATATATTAGTTTCTTCATATTATTAAAAAAATCTTTTATGTAATAAAAACTTTAAAATTTAATCAATATGAAGAAATATGTATATTTGTATTGTAAAAAAGAACATGTGTATGTCATTTTTTAAATGAAGAAGGGCAAAATTGTCGAGTAATAAGTAATTTATATTTATTTTAAATAAGTTTAAAGAATAATTTAAAATAAATAATTCATAGTCTATTTATTAAAACTCCACAATCAACGGTTCATCATTTAAAAGAAGTAGCTTATACCTAATTACATATGTCCGTGATTAGAGGATTTTCATTCTTTTCTTCCCTCCTACATCATCAATAATTAAAAGATGTCTCGATTTTGCGTTTCGAGAATTTTTTTTGATAGAAAATGTTCTTTAAAATAGATCTTACGTAACATGAATTTAAATTAGTTCAACCCTAATGCAGATATCAAACGTTGATAAATATTTTTTTTGAAATACTAACAATTGTATGAGAAGAAAAAAAGTGATCAATTATTGTGTATGGGGAGTTTGTATTCATTATTAAATAATTTAACCTTAGAACCTAAATTTAAAGTTAGAATACATATCAATAAACCATGATTAAACAATATAATCAAACATCTTTTTGATAGTATCGTTTTGTTCTATTTTTTTTCAAAATTGTTACAAAGAATATTATAATACAATCATAGTATAAAAGATCGATTTCTAAAAATATGATTGTAATGTATTAAAATATTATGGTAATAACAAACAAGAATTCAAATAAATTTTTTAATTGATATACTATTTATTCCTCTACAATAAAGAATAGCAAATAATCTCTCTTTCGTGAATTAAATAAATACAAAATAATACAAAACCCTTATTTAAGCTAAAAATAGTAATCTCTCTTTTTAAATTTAATTTTTTATTTGATGTCTAATATTTTTATTAGAGTTTTAATTAAATTTAAATTTTGTGTCAAAAAATTCACATTGAAAAGTATAAACTTTCTCATTCATTATAGGGAAAATGCACAAGTACCCCTTCAATCTATGCCCGAAATTTCAGAGACACACTTATATTATATTAAGATCTTATTAACCCCCTGAACTTACTTTATAAGTAATTTTTACCCCTTTTCGGCTTACGTAACACTAGCTTGGAAAAAAAAAACCAACATTGGGCCCACAAGATAGTATCACGTAAGCCGAAAGGGTAAAAAATTATGAATAAAATAAGTTAAAGAGAGTAATAGGACCATAATATAGTATAAGTGTGTTTCTCAGATTTCGGACATAGATTGAGAGAATACTCGTGCATTATCGCTTGATTATATGAAGTGATACCACATGCACAAAATTCAATATTATAGGTACGTACCATGATATAGCCTATTGATAATGACTTATTAGCAAAGAAAATTTGACCAAAAATTAATTGATGCCCCTATATTTAATTAAACCCCCCCCCTAATAATTTATTAATTTATTTTTTATAAACAAAATTTCGTTAGCTAATTCACCAATAATTTTCATGAAATTTGTTAAGTATTTGAGTAGTTTAATCTCAAAGATATATAGGAGTCAAAAGTTATGAGAAAAATTTGAAATTATATAAAAGCACATATATAAGAAATTACGAACTTTCGATTCTTCTAGTACAGCAAAATATAATGCATCGTTGTATATACAATTTATTTTTTCAGCGAAGCTTGCATCCAACTAGGTCTTCAATAAATAGGTCAATTATATCAAAATCTCCTCAACTTTTTCATATATAATTTTTTTTATATATATTTTGATAACTCCATTACTATTTTATTTTATTTAAGTAATCTAATTATTTGCTTGTCTTGTTTTACATTATTCTTGCTCACAGATTACATCTCGTGAGGATCACACACAAGTGATCACAGACATAAGCTCACAAGACACGTGGGGAATTGCCTTAGATGATAAATAGTCATGTTTCTAATTTAAAATGAATGGATTTGAACATACGCTAAAAAATTTTTTTTTTAAACAAATATTTAAAAAGCATGATAGTCTCAAGGATTAAATCCAAACGAACACAATTATTTTTAAAGAAAAAATTAAGCCACACATATTATGTCAATTCAGACTAGTGCATGCAAGCTTCATAAAATAATGCACGGGTATGGGTTATATTATATATATAATAATATATATATATATATATGATATATATATATATATATAGAATATATATATATAATATATATACTAGTATATATATTATATATATATATATATATAGTAAATATAAATTAATATATGAACT
This sequence comes from Solanum habrochaites, assembly GCA_027704765.1. Taxonomy (NCBI): domain Eukaryota; kingdom Viridiplantae; phylum Streptophyta; class Magnoliopsida; order Solanales; family Solanaceae; genus Solanum; species Solanum habrochaites. The sequence continues at coordinate 1,295,107 of JAKWJA010002495.1, read as the reverse complement.
TAAAGAAAGAGACATATTATTTAAACTCAAACAAGAGAGGAACACAACCTACATGCCCATGACTTATCACCAAGAAGCTAATGCACGTGTGTCTCATTAATTTGATTTTGATGTTCATTGGGTTGGGTGGGGGTGGGGGGTCGAGAGGGATGGGTGGTTTCGTCTGAAAAGACGGATTTAGAATAAATTATGTAAATTCAATAGAAATAAGATCGATTCGAATTAGATATATATATGTATCTCATCAATTTGATTTGATGTTCAAACAATTTTTGAGGGGTTGAAGTGAATTATGTATATATAATGGATATGTATCTCATAAAATAGATTGTGTATGTGGGGATGGAGTAGATCTAATCGAAATCATTATTCTGTAACTCAAACTACGTATATGAAATTCCGTCAGACATTATAAAGCTTTTGATAGAATCCATCAAAAATTTGCTTATCAAAAAATGTTTTCGTTAAACTTTATTCTTTTATGTCTAAAATCCCAATCTTTTTACACATTTGTTTCGGAAAAGTATGTATTATAAAACATAAATACACAAATAAATACTAGTACTAAAAATGAAAATTTCTAATTGAGTATTTCACTAAAAATTTGCTTATTTTAAACGGATATTTGTTTTGTCAGAAATTTAATAATTTTTGACGAATTTATAAAGATATATAACAATGTTTTGAAAAATTCTCTTCCTTTTATAAGTGAAAACTTTTGAAATATAAAATACGATCACATTCATTCTGAACTAATTAAATCGAACTAGATCCAAATAGTTGGAAACTAAAATTTTCCTAACTAGGGTGTACTCAATTTTCTTTTCCTAAAACCTACAAATAGCATTTATGCCTAGACAACATATGGACCTCAGATGTTAATTCCAATTATGTGGCTGGAACAAAAACAGGTAAGTGGTCAAATTAATAAATAGTTCAAATGATTTTCTAAAATTATTTTTAAAAAATATTTTATATTATTGACTATTATAATTTTAATATTTTTTACTCGTATAATGTTTAAATACATAAATTTTATTTAACAGAAATGATGCGATTTCCTCAACAAAAAAATTGTGTTATTTCATAAATATTAATGGTTTTTAGACAATTTTTCTTGAAAAAAAACACACGGGTCTGCGTAATTAGTCAGGAGAGTTGTACGTATATAGTCTCATCATGTTCCACGAAATATTTTTGGCATTTAAGGGTAATTTAAAAGAAATTAGACGATTTTTATATGTTTTTCATATATGGTAGCCCATTAAATTTTTGATGAGAAAGTTTGGGCGTTGTTTTGGAAAATATTTTACAAGTATATCGTTAAGTGAGATGGGGACGAAAAGTAAGTTGTAGCTCACATTATTTCAATTTTGGTCCATTTAGGAGCTATTAAACAAGAATTAGGTAATTTTTCAGTTTTTTGTGTGTGAGCCTATGTTGATAAGGATTCTAGACAATTTTCTTGGAAAAACTTTATGGGACCCACTGTAATGAGTTGGGAACTCTACATGTAGCCTAACTTTATGGGACCCACTGTAATGAGTTGGGAGCTCTACGTGTAGCCTCAGTACCATTATTCGCGACATTTTAAAGCATTTAGGATCCATTTAGAATGAATTTAGTGACTTTTTTAGTTTTTTGTCTGTGTTAGCCCATGAATATTTTGATCAGATGGTTATAGGGAGATTTTCTTAAAAGCTTTACGAGACTCTCTATACTGAGTTGGGGTAGAAGTATGTGTATCATCACCATTAACCACAACATTTTTGGGCATTTGGGATTTATTTAACACGAATTAGGCGATTTTCTCAAATCTTTCATGTGTGTTAGCCCAAGAATAATTTGATTATATGACAAGATTTTTATGAAAAAACTTCATGGGACCCTCCTTAATGAGTTAGAAAGTAGTATGCATAGCCTCTAACCATATCTTTAGAATTTGGGGGTCATTAAAACATATATTAGGTGATTTTCTCAATTATTTGTATGTATCAATCCATAAAATATTTTGGTTATATGATTCTAAGCAATTTTCTTGAAAAAACTTTATCTGACCCTCTGTAATAAGTTAGGGAGCAGTATGTATAGCCTCGCCATGATCATGACATATTTTGACATTTAAAGTCATTTAGCATAAAGTGGATGCTCTTGATATGTATAATTTTTAGTGTCCTAATGAAAGTTTTAGCTCTACCACTGATTGTCTCATTGTATGGTCTCGGTTCAATTTGTTCATTTGAACCCCTAATTTATTTTCGAATAAATATTTTACAATATAACTCTCTTTTTATTTTTAATGAGCGTGAAAAAAGTTAAAAGCGGCTCTTAAAATCAGAAGAAATGAGTATTAGTTAACATACTTTTATAGCCCAATGAATTACTATTTGGATAGTCATTAATGGGCCAAAAGTAAAAGGAACACATTGGGCCATTGATGCAACATCCTTTTTTTTGTCTAATATTTTGATTTTTTTTTAAAAAAAAAAGTATAATCACATGATATTTTCTAACACAATTAATTCAGGTTCGCATCGAATAAAATAGAGATTTCCATAGTTTGCTTCCCAAACTAAGCCAATTCTATTGAATATCTACGTATAATAAACTTCAAATGTAATAGTACAAATAGATTAAGAGTTCGATGATATACAAAAGAATTATATAAAATCTTAAAATTCACATCTTGAATTCATATCTAACGCTGATAAGTAAAATCAAACCTCTCTATACAACAACCATTCTTGTTAACAATATTTCACTATAGATATCAAGCTTTTCCGAAATTGATTTTTCAACATTTAGCTATTAACGATCAAAATATATTTAATCAACAAACATAAAGATTTCCTTCAATATACAACAACTATAGATTTTTTTTCTCTATGATGGTATCTTGAATTGAGAAAAGAAATTGAACAAACACACAATATACTAGAGACATGTTTTTAAAAAAAATGGAATTCAAAGATTTAGTATTTAATGTATATAGTCATTGGAATATAATAACAATCTATATATATATATGTATTTTATAAAATCATAAAAATTCTCTATTTGAATTGAATAAATTAGTGAACTCCAAGCCAATCCTCTTTTTTTTTTTCTTGGCCTTTTCATCATGACTTCACAAATTAATTAATTAATTTAATTAATCTGTCTTTTTGAGAAATGAAACTGGTTTTAAACCATGTTTCATAGCTGCATCCCAAACTAAGTCAATTCTGTTTACATCAATAGCCCCAACTTCATGATGTGTCCATCCTTCTAATGAATGAACCACCCCTCCTGCATGGCATGCATGGACTACCCCTCTCTCCATTGTATACTGTAAAAATTAAAAAAAAAAATTAACTTAAATAGTCGTTCACCCAAAAAGATAATTGACAATTGTATAATTAGTGTATATATAGTATATGTATATTAGCTAGTAGTTGTAAGTAAATATTTTTGTCTGAGTGATCAAATGTGTAACTTTTTGTTTTGATTAGTATAAGTTTGACGAGAAAGAAATTATTGTGGATTCAAACATGTCATAACATTCGTGTGGTGACTGTAATTTTTTGGACCTTGGTCTTAAACATGTTGTAACATTTGTGTAGCTATAAGATTTTTAAAACACGTGAGCTTTAACATATTGTAATATTCGTGTGGTTGTAAAATTTGTTGTTAAGGTAAAATGAGATGCTTAAAGTTAAATGAGGGTATAAGACAATATCAAACAAGTTGAAACAGAGTGAGTAGTGCTTTTAACCATTTCGTCGAAAGCATACACTTCCTCCTGTTCTAAAAGAACCTATTTGACTAGGCATGAATTTTAAAAAATTAAATGAAAACTTTTGAAATTTATGATATTAAATATGACATGATATTAAATGTTTGGCAACAAGAGATCGTCGTGAAGGATAAAACGAGAATTTTAAGTAAAATCTTTTCCAAAATTAGATATTGATCATTCTTTTAAAACAAAGGGAATTAGGTCACACAAACTGAAACAAAAATAAGAAGTTCAGGGAGAGATAAAAGTGTAGTTTAGACAAGTAATCTTACACTAGACATCGTTTTTAGAAAAAAACATGCATATGAAGATCTGAAAAGACAGATAATATAAATCGATAAAGCAGTATTTTAAGACATACCTCACAAGTAGAAACTCCTTGAACATCTTCTGGTAATCTCATAGCTGCAAGATCACCATAAGTACAATCTCTTCTAAATGCCAAAATTGGAGGAACCACAAATTGGTGAAAATGAGTTCCTTTTGGTGCATAACTTTGTTCTCTTGGTGTAATCCATTTTCCAACAATCCATGTCTATAGATTTCACAAAATAAATAAACAAAAAAAAAAATATTAAATTGAAAATAATAAATAAAATATTTTTCAGTTTATTCTAATTTTAATTGGAGTATAGTGTTTACATACTAAAAAGAATTTACTCTATCTAGTCACCTAACAGATAACTACGTCCCTATAATGTCTTCCAACTTAAAAGAACAAGCGCAACAACAAATAATAATAACACTTTTTTTTATTTTGTCATAAATACCGATTGAGTATTATTTCTATACAATATAATTATTTTTATATTCTAGTTTATCAGGTTATCTAACAGATAACTACGGCATATATGTTGGGCCAGAGCTAAAACCAAGAAAAAAGGGATTCAAATGAATGAAAAAAAAGACTATCTTCGATGACTTTTCAGCTCAAATAAAATATTTCAAAATAAATATTAAAAAAATATAGATAAAAGAAATTACGATAAAATAATTTGAAAAGTTTGTAAATTGTTAAATAAATAAATATATTTACCTTGCAATTTTTGGCAGCTTCATACTTTGTCACCTGAACTAAATATTTTTGATATTCAACAGGAGCTTCCTTTTGAATTTTTTGAAATCTTTCAGTAGACATAGTTAACATCTGTAATTTTGCATTAAAAATAATTATAGATGAAAATTAGTAATAAAATATTTATACAATTTACATCCCTAATACAATATATTGAATTAATAAATAAACTAGTTATTAATTTTTTCAAAGATTCTGTATCGTACGACTCGTATCAAGTTTTATCTGATTATTTAATTTATTTATGATATATTCAATTCAAAACAAGATGTTTTTCTGTTATTAACGTTAGAGGTGACAAAATTAGCTAAAAAACTATAGCCCCGACCCCCACCCTCCATTAAATTTAAAATGAATTATACTAAGCTAATAAATGAACGAATCAATACTTAATGAACTTATCTACCCTAACATATGTAAAATCGTGATTGACCTAATTTTATTATTCGCAAATAAAAATGTCATCATATAAATTGAAACGAACGAAACAGGGATCGTGAGATACTTACAACAACTCGAACTTGTCTTCTACATAGGTAAAGAGCAATAACTCTACCAAGTTTAGAAGTAGCTCCAGTTAAAAAAACTTCACTAACATTTTGTGGAATTTCTTTAAGAATTACTGCTGCTGTTAATGTATTTCCATGAACAACTCTAACTTTAAGGTTAGGATGTTTGTTCACAAATAATGTTCCACCTCCATTTAATGCCTCATTCTGAAAATATAAAAAAATAATTTTAAAAAACATGTATTTTTATGTAAAAAAATATTTACATAATCAAGTCAGTTACATAATTATTTGTTTTTGAAAAGTTATGAATACTATAGTTTCTTTTTTCTAATTTATTAAAAGTCATTATTATCGATATCGATAATTTCCACCTGTCGATAAAAAGAGTCACCACTTTAATAATAATAAAAAGATTTAAATAATTATTATACAGCTATGTACCTTCACTATTTTTATTGTATCATTAATGAATGAAAGATCCATTTGCCTACCAAATTTTAAAAGTTTCAACCAACCTAAGTGAACATCACATGCAAATAAATTAATTACACTTTAAATATAGACTTTTTTTTTTCTTATGATCGTAATGTTCGAATCAACTTTTAATATTAGGACTAATTTTATAAAATATATATCATCTCTTATCAATTACGCAACCTTTCATCGATAGGTGTGTTATAACTTAACTTTGCACAAATGGCACGTTGCTACATTTTTTATATCATATAGTAGCATATGGATTAGCCTTTTATATAATATATATATATATATATATAATATATATATATATATATATATATATATATATATATATAATATATATATATATTGATAACAATGTGTAAGATCCGTGTTTTTTTCTTCTTAACTAAAAATTTTGAAAATTTTTATTTTAGAATAATTTTGTATTAGCAGTATGTAATAAACAATTAAAATTTAAAATAATCGAGCTTCGAAAAAGGGTATAAATTAGTACCTTATTTAATGCAGCAAGGCTAATAACTTTGACTCCCAATTTATCAGCTCTAAGAATTGCGTGCTCTATTTGGTTATTAATTCCTTTAGCTGCAAATGGCAAAAAATACTGCCACAACAAATAAATCATCAGAATTAAATAACACTTCAAAATATAATAATTTCTCTAAAAAAAAAAACACTTCTCAAATTTAAAATTTATAAATTCCTATTTTAATATAGAATAATGATTAAGTTCACAGTAAAATAGTAAAATATTTGTTAATACATAAAAAAAATAATCATATTCACGTATACATACATGCATTTTATTGAATTGATTTAAACATTACTATCGCATATTATATTAAGAAAAAAAATTCCACGTGTTTATCTCATGAAAAAAAAGTTAAGGGGGTTAAAAGTATAAAAAAGAAAACTAGAGGGGTAGAAGGATAATATTGACAAACCTGAAATCCAAAGCGAGGAACAACCCATGTTTGATGCAATCGACCCCTCAAGTTATAAAAAGTAGCTAAAAAGACCTTGGAGTATGCCCACATGACAAACATGAACACAAAAACTAATGGCAAAAATGGAAGCAAAAATAGTCTTGTGCAAAATGGTGTTGAAGCAAATGATCTGAATAAAAATGGTGCATGCATTGCAGAAGTCATATCTACTACATGTGCCAAAAATACAAAATCTGGTACCCTTCCATTTTTACCTGAAAAAAAAATAGTTAAGAATCTTAATTTCGTGAAGTTATGCAGTGTGTCACGTAAGATAAAAGGTGTAACAAATTTAAAAAAAAAGTTCAGGTGAGTAATATGATATTAGTTAAGTTGAGGCGTATTTCTAAAATTTCAATCAGAGTCTAGGGATACTTGTGTATTTTTCCTTATGATATGTATGACTATAGAAGATCAAAAGATTAAAAAGTCAAAAGATGTTTTTAAAAAATTGTATTTTCAAATAAAATATGGATGGTAAAATAATTGTGCAAATAGAGATAGGATTTATGTGAATTTAGTAGTAGAGAGATGGAGTTAACATTTTAGTTAATAAATTGTGATAGAAGTTACTTGAAAAGCACATTTTATATATTTTATTGTTTTAAAATAAATGTTATGTTAGAAAAAAAATGTTTATTTTGAGATATATTTGATACACCTAGTGGGTACACTTTATGTTTTTTTTCTTGTAACCCACAACTTATTTTTTGACAATTAATATGAATATTTTACCAATATATAAAGTTTAAAATTATTCAACTTGTTTTTTCTCTATTAAATAGTAGCTCTCTCATTTTCAATTTAAAGAAACAAAACATTTAATGATGTTCACAGTTCTCCTTGTAATAAATTAACACTTTCCCTTTTTCCATATTGATATATACTTTTTAACTACAACATTGGCAAAACAATTTACACTATAAAATCACCTAAATATAATTATTGTAATTAATCTTTAAAAAATAAAAGAAATAAGTAATCTGTAAATTAAGACATGTTACCGGCTAGAACATAAATAATTAAATTGATATGATAATCAAAAATATATATTATTATACTACTAATATATCGTTATATAATTAGTTATATTCGATATTGTAAGATTATATTAAGATATGTACTATATATGATAAGTAGTACTTCTTTATTCTTGATTAGAGGGTATGGATTCGATTTCACGATATAAAATCGTTGGTATTGGAAAATATTAATATTTCATATGGTTGTTTATTTGAACTTCTGCGGTATTAATTAGGGTACAATTCTTCACTTTATAATCCTCTTCCTTGTTTATCCTTTTCCAATATATTCCACTTTTTTTTTCAAAAAATAATGTGAAATCATATGCTTATTGTTAGCAATTGATGTAAATTTAAATCTAATTTGTCATTAATGTAAATATCGATCATCGAATGAAATATTTACCTGATTCAATACTTAATTTTGTGTGTATTTCCCATGATTTTGGGTTAAGTGTGTCACCTAACACATCAAAAATTGGCATAAAGAGACAATAATTGGTCTCCTTTTCTGTATGGTGTAGACTGTGGTACCTGTCAAATTTATAGCCAAAAAATTGAAAAACAATAAATTGGTTATTAGAAAAAAAAAATTAAAAGAAATAAATGAACAAAATAAAGGCACTTTTTTTTTTTATTAAAAAGATAATTTTACATTATGGCATTAAATTTCTTTGTTGCCTATGACAGAGGTACACCAACTTTTTTCAACCATTTAATTTCTTGAAAAGTGTATTTAATGTTTTTGTCAATATGCAAAATAAATATTGTTGAAATTTAATTCCTAAGGAAATAGGGACATTTAAATTCAATTTACAATTTCTCAAGGTAAAACATTAACAGTCCATATTGCCAATTTTTGAAGAGAAAAAATATTATATTTACCAAAAACTTTATCTTAAAAAGACATATATAATATATATCTCTCGTCTAAAACAATTCACTAAATTATGCATATAATACAAAATATTCACTTTTAAAAAGTGATATATATATATATCTATACATATAATATATATATATATATATATATATATATATATATATAGAAGTATATTTGTTAAAAAAACAGGAAAATATTTTATTGTGTAAAAATAAGTACCTATTAAGATTTGATTTATAAAAAATTAAAAATTATATTGGTCACAAAACCAATGAACACGAAACTTTCTACACAAATTACTGAAAAGTTTATCTTGTTTTCTACTCAAAGCAATAATTAAATCAGATTATTACAACATGTTTGACAATAATTTACACATAAATAATTTTTTTTAAGAAAAAAAAAAGAATCGATGCAGAAAGTATTTCACATTAATAATATTTAAAGATAAATTTATATTTTAAAAAATGTAGCACAAATAATTTATTTTAAATAATTATTTGATAACTTAAATCTGTAGCCTATAAATCGCACGAAAATTTACTTACGTTGGAGTGTAGATCAAATACTTGAGAAAAGGAATTGCTTCAAATAATTGATGAGAAATAAACTCAAAATTGCAATGTCCCATACATCTTAGCATATCAAATATCAACACATAACCATAAATCATAGTTAATGATCCATATCCCAATAAACAACATCCAAGAATTGGAATTCCAATAATTCCACATAATATAATGTGCTCAAAAAGTGTAGCATGACCAGCTGAAATTTCCATCCAAAAATAAAAAAAGAGTAATTAAAATATAAAAAATAATTATAAATAAATAAGTATGCATTTATATTATATATAGTGATAAAATAAAAATAGTTTTAATTTTTATTGTAGCAAATAAAGAATTATATTATATAGATCAAGCATAAGTGATTTAGTTTTTTTTATTTATACATAAATTGATAAATCCCTTCTATATACAAAATCTTATATAATATATTAAAAAGGGGGTCAAAAGTTACTTTAGATCATCAGTTCAAAATCTTAGGTATAACATTAATTATTGTATTTTTTAAAACCATGTTTTAATTTCTGAATTCACCACTGACTATAATTACATATCTTGTTTTTCATGTTGCTAATTCCATTTAATATGAGATGTCTAGTTATTTCTTATGTGATTTGTAACATTTAGACTATGGTCAAATTACTTATAAATTACTGTAAATAATAATTTAATCATAATAAATGAAATTAATAATCTAAAAAAGATAAAATATATTAATAGTGTAAAAATTCTTTATATCGAATAAAATTAATTACCTGTAAATGGTTGGGGTACTGGTGAAGAATGATGAAGTGAATGATAATTCTTGAATAAATAGTTTCCATGAAAACTTTTATGCAAGAAATAATAAAGTGGCTCTGAAATTGTTATATGGAGAATTATAATAGCCAAAAATCCTCTAAAATCCCATAAAGGAAGATTTATTTTATCTTGAAGCATGTAGAAACCTAATGCACCAATCATAGCTTGAAGTAATATGAAATTATCCCTGAAAAAAAAACTTCTTTTGTCAAGTAAAAATTTGCATGAATTAATAATAACATAAAATAAATGATTAGATAATTTTATCATTTTTTAAAAGGAATTTACATAAATAAGTTCAAGTTAAAAAAAGGAGGGGGATCCTGTATTTGTATTAAGAAAATCACTTAATATGAATAAATAATTATTCAGAATATTGTATCCAACGATCTTATAGAGTTCAAAAAAAATCATATACTCCAAATAGTTATAAACATAAACTATATACGTACGTTGATGACACAAACATCAATGATCGATTCTGCTGAATTTCAAGATTGCAAATAAATTGAAATAAGATTAAATTCAAGATAATTACCAATCCCATTCATTGTCAACTTGCTTGAAATCAACACCTTCTTTAATTATTCTTCTATTTCTAGTTAAGAATAACATGTTACTGAAAGTATTCCATACACTATGCATAGTGCATCTAAGTAAACATATGATGAGAATATGTAAACACCATGTTGCTTCCTTCATGTTGTTTTCTTCTTGAGATCTTGAGTAAAACCATTTTGCAATGAAAGGTCCATATAGTAAATACTGTTCCAAAAAATAACAACAAAAAAAAAAGAGTAAGCACACCTTATTATACTAGTAATAAGTAGCGCGGACTAATCATTTTTCAATCGTGTAATTGAAAAATAATCATCGTTCTGGAGGTTTAAATTCTACAAGTGAAACTCCATAACAATTAATTAAATATCATGTATTTTCACTCGTAAAAGTTGAAACTCCAGAACAATCTCTATTTTTCATGTTAATAAGAGTTGAAAAGCAATTATTAAGTTGAAACTCCATAATAATCACTATTTTTTTTAAAAACTATTATAAGAGTTCAAAAATGGCTATTTATTAAAATATTGAGGGGGGAAATCTACTAGAAACACGAGTTTTTTTTCTTCTAATTAGACGTTTTTATTAAAATTTCATCGATAAATTGAAATGATCTTCGATGAAATTGTCAAAAACAATTTTGAATAATACATATCGATGAAATTTTAACGAAAAATCTATGTAAAAAATGCGTGTTTTTAATAGTGAAATAATATGAATAAAAGATCAAAAATAAAAATTAGAAATTATAATAAGTACCTTGAATCTTCCCAAGAAATCCCATGGCCATGTTGACAATGAAGATTCCATTGTTAAACAAGAAAAAAGTACTTAAAATCTTCTTTCTTTTAAAGAGCAAAAATATGTTGAAGAACAACAAATCCCTATATAAGAAAATTAAAGGGAAATCAAAGAATTTGTTTTTCTTTTCTTTAATATAAAGAAAAAGATTGTTTTGTGGTTTTCTTTAGTTTCTCAAGAAAGTGAAATAATTGAACTATGTTGCCATTGGGCTATTCTCACTTATATAGATGATGAAAATAGAAATATGTTCTCTTATAAAACGGCAAAAAGCTTCGCTTTAATTTATTTATCTGATTTAGATTTATCATAGAATTTAAAAAAATAAAAATATATTTATCAATATAAATTATTATAGAGTAAAAAGTATTTTTTTATTTTTAATCAAAAATTTCGAGTTCAAATTTCTCCTAAAAACGAAGTTATTTTTGTTAAAAAGCGTTTTATTTCCTATAAAAAATTTAAACACTGATTTAAATTTAGTCGAGCTTTAACGTGAAAGAAATATTTTTAGAAATACTTACATCTAGTTAGAAAAATTAACTTTTACTATCTCTATCAGTCCTTTATATTCCAACAAAAATGGACTTTTTTTTTAATAAAAAAAAGACATAAAATTCACGCGTCAAAAGTAGTAGATTCATTGGAATTGGGTGAAAGTTTTGCCACAGCTTGTAGTTAAGATGTGTGAGAAGGAATTAAAATGAGGAAATATAATTAAGTATTTTATTTGTGTTGTGGTTATTAGAGATGGGGAATTGTAGAGAGAAGCAATATGGGGTGGGGTTGGTGGGGGTGGGGTGGGATGGGATGGGGTTGAGTGCATACTTTGGAGTGGCCACTACACTTTTTTTTAAAAAAAATTATTTCGTGTTTGATAATTATTTTGAGACTCGATTAAGTCAAATATGAATCAGGTAAAGCTTATAATCACTTTGAAAACGGGGGAGGAAGGGGAATTGCATACTTTGATTTCGGTATGTGCTAATCACTTTGAAATCGTGTGTGTGGATTGTATACTTTGATTTCGATATGTGATAATCACTTTGAAATTGGAGGGTAGGGGGGGGGGGATTGAATACTTTGATTTCGATATCTGATAATCACTTTGAGATCGTAGATAAATTTAAATATATTTAGTGTAAAGCTCATAAAGGGAAATATAAGTTTTAATTTTATTCCCTTTTGTTTCATAGTAATAATATCCTATTCATTTTACAAGTTCTTCGATTATTTTATTAGACACTTATTATTTTTCATCAATATAAATCTGTGGATGATCTCGGACGCCTTAATGATTTTATGAGAGCAAGTTATAGAATAAAATTCTTCATGGTAGGATTAAAAAATAAGAATTCATCAACATTTACTATTCGTATAATTTTAAACCTTAGAGTATATATATACATATATAATATAATTTTCTTATGATAGGATATATACTATTTCCTACCCATTAACTTGTACATTTTAAATTATGTCACCAAATTGGATAGCTATTATTTTCGATCAATAATCCAATATACATGTGTCAAGATCAACTTGTGTACTCATCTATTTTTATCAAAAATTTATTAAAGTTTAAACTATTTAAAATTTAACTTATTAAATAATGAAAAACCAATTGATCGGGAAAGGTCTTGTTCATGGTGGTAAGCGAGGGAGAATTTAGTAAAGGGATAATGCCGCTTTATACTAATATAGTCCCGAGTTGGTAATTAGAGTTGGTTGATTTTATTGATTACTAGACTATGCCTAAAATGTGATCGGTCTTTAATTATACAGCAGTAGCTGCATGTTCTTCCCTGGTCTTTTGTTGTTTTCCAATTATTTCAAATTTTAGTGTTAGATTATTGTTGGACTATTTAATTTCCATTAATAAATGCATACAAACACATCACAGGGTTAGCTCATAGGGCAATCAATATATATAGATTTGTATAGTTGATTATTGATATAATACAAGAAACGTATTTAATTTGATTTCGAATGATATTTATATTATTAAACAATTTTATCTGTGAATAAGTAAGTATTTAAATTATTATAAAATTAAACAAATAGACATATGCATTCTACGTAATAAGTCGTGTGAGATTTGTCATGCATGTATGACACGTGTATCACTTATTCAATTTTATGATAGTTTGAATATTTACTTGTGGATTTCTAAAATTAAAAGACGTAGATAACAGATAGAGTCAAATTAAAGTCACACTTATATATCATGTATTTGATTATTTGACCAATTTTATCTAACGACTTTGTAAAATGTATTTTTATAATTTAATTACTAATTAAGTATAACAATTTTTAAGTGACATCTTGGAGTAAAAATATTATTAGATGTGTTTTCATACTTCTCGTTTGCTTTTAATTCCATCTATTTTTACACCTTTTAATCAACATGAACAAAATATCCATTGAACTTTCTTTTTCGATGAGTCAATTTATGATATATTAATTCTTCAAAAAATAAAATTATATACACCCTTTATTCCAAATAAGTTACAATATCTGCACTTACTCATATTTCTCTATTTAAAAAAAAACATTTTTAATCAATATTTGTCCTCTAGTATTTGTATATATATAAAAACTATAGTCTATAAATAGTACTAGCTAAAGTCAAAGCTATATGAAAATGTGATCTTATAATTAATTTTATGTAGTTTTTAGACCAATTCACACGTATTGAATTAACTTATTAAGGGATCTAAGTAAGATTTGTTATTATCGTGATATCACATACAGATTCGTCAATAATTTCAGTTTATCTAACGTAGCGCTCTCATTTTATATTATCCATAACATTTAACACATTAAGTGTGCGAAAAAAGGGGGCGCCTTAAGTTTCAACGTTGCTGATGAGGGAATAAGTTGTCGTCTCCTGATATTTGACTTTAAATATTTGTATTCGAGTATTATTTACCTCAAATTTTAATATTTTTATTGATTTGAAACCTAATAATGGTTCATATATAGGACAGTTGATGTCAGCTTCAATGTTATGCCAATTTTCAGGTATAATACAAAGTACATAGTTCAAAAATATTTATTCCATTCAAGTTTTCATGTATTAATAAGATATATAATCGAACTTTTTTATAATAAAATGAAAAATTCAATTTCAAAAAAGAGAAAATGAATTATTATTTAATAGGTAATATATGTGTAGCATGTCACTAGAGAGAAAATAAGTGTTATACAAATAATATTGAAGTATGTTACGTATCGAATCAAACTGTAACATTTGTTAAATAATTGTGAAATACACGAATATTTTATTTTAGTATATAGTTTATAAATATCATTATAAATATTTCCCAACCGTCCTATACCTAATATTGGGCCCATTATATTAATTGAGCATGCTAGGGGATGGTACATACACCATGATTTATGGGAAGAAATAGTTGGCAGGGCTAAGATGCATTTATTGCAAACTTTGAGGGGTTAAAATCTTAAAAAGCAATAGTAATTTTTGGGCCCTCACCAAAGTTTTTAATGATGTCTTACTTGTCAATTTGAATTTATTGACCATGTTAGTCCATAAATTTTAAAAAAATTATTTTCCTTTTTCAAACTTCGTGTCTAATGAAATACCGCAACATTCTTCCTTTGTCTAATAATAGTTGTCAACTACTCACTATGTTTCAATTTATATGATACCTTTAATCTTTTGAGGATCCAACGGTTTAAGTTTGATCAGAAATTTGCGCATGAAATCTTCAATTTTTTTGAAATGAAATTTATATATTTATAAATTACGTTAAAAGCACTATGAGTCACAACAGTTGATAATTTAAAATAAAAGATCTATGAAAAATTTACGGTCAAAGATAGACTTGTTTGAATCTTGAAATTATAAAATGAGAGGGAGGGAGTATTGACTAGACACAAAGATTACGAAGCAGTACTAATTTTATCAAATCACCCTTACTAATTAAATATTAAAAAATAAATAATATTTAATAGCAAGAGTAAAATAGACAACATGATAAAACTATTCATTGGTTTTTATAAATTGAAAAACGGTTGTTGAATATCTCAAAATAGCATAATATACAACTTAAGATGGACGGAGAGAGAAATTGAAAAGAAGGGCATAGTAATAATTAATCCTCTGTTTTAGTTGCTAGTAATACGTCCTTCCGTCTCAAATTATTTATCATAGTTTTTAACAATAGTTATTTCAAATCGTTTATCATTTTAGGAGATCAAAACAAATTTATTATCATATTATTTCACCCTCAATGGTTATTATTCTTTAAAACTATAAATACCTCAATTACGAATAATGTTATGAATGAGAGGCAAAGAAACTTAACAAGAGGCGTTTAGTAAGAAATCACAACAGATAATTTGAGATTGTGACAGTAATTATTACTGCTTCATTTGATTATTAGTACTTGTAAATACTCAAAGATATTGATAAAATTTTAATGTTTATTTAGTAGTATTTGAAGTGAAAAAACGATCCTTTATTATTATTTTTCTTAATTAAACAAACAAAAAAATCAAATTTACCTATAAACTTATCAAACGAGTTATATATACCCTTGTTAATAAGGTAGGTACATTTGAAATTGATTAAATTAGATCAAAATATCTCCAATTCGTACTAGCTGTACCAAAAAGTCCACCAAAATATCTAAACTTCACAATAACTAATTATTAATCATTGTGACTCTCTTAATTGTGTTTTCTTAAAGGGCTAATGCCCAAGACCCCACTCAACCTTATGTCCGAAATCTCAGAGACACACTATCCTATAATAAGGTCCTATTACCCCATGAACTTATTTTATAATTAATTTTTACCCCTTTTCGGCCTACGTGGCACGATCTTGTTGGGCCCAACGATGGTTGACGTTTTTCCAAATCAGTGATGCCACGTAAGGTATAAAAAGGGGTAGAAAATTACTTTATTAAAATAAGTCAGGAGGGTAATGGACCTTAGTATAGTATAAGTGTGGTCTGCGGGATTTCGGGCATAGGTTGAGGGGGTACTGGGCTTTATCCCTTTTCTAAATAATAAATTACTACTACTATTATCACCAACCAAGATTCTCGGAGCAGTAACTATTTTTTCATTTTTAATTATAAGTTTTAGGTATAAATTATTGATATGAAGAGTCGTTTTTATATTTTATTTGGATAGTTGTTATATGTTGTGTTATCAGTTTAAAAACGATATTTATTTTAATTGTTACTTACAGATTATTGTATTACATTGTTAAATCATTATTTCGTAATGTGCGAAAAAATCTCTTCTATATGTCGATTGATTTGCTCTGATCACAATCGTTACCCCCCACCCCCCATTTTATTTGCATTTTTATGATAGCTCTATCTAACTTTTCATGTAGGTTTATTTTTCGATTGTTAGTGTGCAACATTATATAATAACATAAAATGATATATACAATTAATTCAAATATCATCAAAACTCTTATATAGACAATACAAAACACCACAATAATAAAGTACGATTACAACTATATATATATATATATATTTTATATATATATGTGTATATATATATATATATATTATATATATATATAGATATATATATATAATAGATATCTATTAAATGTAACAATCATTCAAAACAAAAAACTTTCACTACAACAAAAGAGACATTACTGTAACAATATATGCCAATATATTAAGTGAAATTAAGTATGTCCAGTGTATTCAAAGTTACTAAACTCTTTAATTTTATTTATACATAGTACTATATTAGTTATAAATATTGATAGTTATTATTGTCGCCTAATATAATATAACGATAATTATATTATTACTTTTATTTGTATATCTATTGCTGAATCAACGATTTACCGTCTATGTAAAATTTCTTAAAACAATTCAAACATATATAATCAAACCTTAATATGAAAATCGAATATCGAGCTAATAACAAAGAGAACAACTACTTGCTACTGTCCTTATAGGTGTACTGAATGATAACAACTAAGGAATTAATTCATGAAGAGAGATGAACCAACTCTTTCAATGTTGTGTAATAAAAAGTCTCACATGTCGGTAGACTTACTGGGATTTTATTGGCTAAGTTGTACTATCCAAAGTAAAGTCGATTGGAATTTAATTTTTAGAATTTGGACAAGTTGATATATATACAAACAATAATTGAACACAATTATTCATTATATATATATATATATGGCAGCTGTTTTTTCTGTTGTTAGGTAGTACAAATAAGATGATCATATACTAATAATTATTGAACATAGTAATCATCACCCATTAGTGATATATATCTTGAATAATGTTTGGGAAAATAAAGTAAAAAAAAAATTGATCTTGGATAAGGAAAAAATAAATATCAAACTACTCACACTAAGGAGTTGTTTGGTTGCTGATTCGGAAGTGAGTCATGTATATATTAAATTTGGTATAAGTAATGTCATGTTTTATAGTGGATTAGAAAATAAATTATTTATGTATAAAAATAGTAACATGTTTAATTTTGTAATATACGTGCAAGTTATATGAGAATTTATGTTTTATTTGTGCAGAATAGAATGTACAAAATAACTAATACACGAATAATTAAAATTTTGCGTAGTTAATTTATTAATTTTCTTATATTTAATCCTTGTATCGCTAATATCTACTTAAATTTAATCGAACTCTTCAACGACCCTTAGTAGTACTATAGTAGTTGTTGCTGCTACTAGCACATGCATGAATAAGTAAAGAAAGGACTTAGAAGAAAGGGATATATCAGTACTCTTGTCTGGTTATTTATACCTAGGTGAATTCATGATTTAAATGTTATCGATACTTAAAATATAAAAAAACATTAAGATGTATGTTATATCAATATTCTTGTTTCGTTATTCGATCCAACAAGGATTCATGATTAAAACATTTTTTGAGCTTAGAAAAAAGGGACCATTGAATTCGTGATTTGAATATTAATTCAATCCAATACGAATTTACGATTTAAATATTATTTATGCTTTAGAGAAAGGAGATCACTAAGATGCATGTAATGTTTGTCAATACTTAGTATCTCCTAATTCAATCCTACGCGGATTTATGATTTGAATATTATTGATACTGAAAAAAATACGATTCTTGAGATATATGTTATATATCATATATTTGTGAGTTAGTTTAGTAATTAAAATATTCTTATTTTGTGTTTACATATTCTAGAAAAATATTCTATAAGTGAACAAATTTCATTTATCAAGCAAGTTGCTACTTCCAAAGATTATGTATTAATATTTCACTTTTTTAAGTCCCTACACAAAATCACTTAATCGACATGAAGAAATCATAGCCATATGTTTTATTTTTTTAAATAAATTCTATTTTTAATATTTTAAAAGAAAAAAAACAAGTTGTCAATTAATTGAAGTCCCAGGGTTCAAGATTTTGACATGCCAGCAATTTTAGTCTGGATAATTAAAACAATTTTAAATGCCATGTGACTATGTGAGTGAGTCCTTTCTATCATGAATAGTTCTTCGAAACGATGATAAATTCAGAATTTAAATTTTTGTATTATTAATTTTAAATAACTTTTTAAGCGTTAAATTTGTTGTATTTTATAGTTAGAATTTCATATCTATTATTTATTGAAAATTTAATGAACTTTACACATAAATTTATATTCTTGGTAAAAAATAGTGAATTCAAAAAGGCTATATAATGATATACCCCTGCCCCATATCATTGGTTACATTTTCGTAATTTTACGTAATTAATACCAATATAACTTACGAGGAAATCTATGTATAAAGTTATGCAGGGTAGAAGGTGAAATAAGTTATGTGAGTATTAGTTATACATGCATTAAGTGGACAACTTATATTTACCCCATTAAGTATTTTATTGTTTTTAATTAGAAACTTTATTGTTTTCCTATATATAGTTTGTGGTTGTTATTCTTTTCTTTTTATATTTACACCATTTTAATTTATTTTTATTGGAAAATTTATATTATTTCGACATGTGTTGTTGTTGTTTTCTTATTAATATAGATTAGTTTCATTTCTTTTTATATATTTACCGTTTTGATTGATTTTATGCAAATATAAATATTTTTTAATATTATAAATTGATTGTATATTTTTAACGGTACATAAGTATCAAATATTAGACATTATATCTATTCCATTATTTTACATTTTATTAGTATGTATTATCATTTTGTATTAAAAAATTCTATATTAATAATACAACAAGTTTATATTCCATTACTTAATAATTCATGTATTATAATTTCTAAACCCTGCATAACTAATACGTGCATAACTCTATCCAGAAATAAGAGAAATAGAAGGGAAACATGATAAGTGTATTTTCATAAAAAAAAATTATACAAAAAGGCCAACAG
The DNA here is from genome assembly GCA_027704765.1 of Solanum habrochaites. Lineage (NCBI taxonomy): Eukaryota > Viridiplantae > Streptophyta > Magnoliopsida > Solanales > Solanaceae > Solanum > Solanum habrochaites. The sequence continues at coordinate 1,275,266 of JAKWJA010002495.1, read as the reverse complement.
CCCAATCCTAATCTTGTTATTACACTGTATGTTTAATAGTGTTATTTTCTAGTTATTTGGAATTTTATTGTACTATTTGATAATATTGGTTGTTAAAGATTGAAACTTTTACTGTTTTATCAACTAAAAAAAGTGTTTTTTTATTGTTTGTAGAGGAGCTCCAAGTCAAGGTTTATCTGGGGTTTTGTGTGGGATGATATCAAATCTTACAAACCTTAAACAAGTGTAAGAGACATTTTTTTTAATGTTTTTGTTGTATGTAATATCAAATTTTGATGACCCCATTTGGTTAAATTTTTTCTTGTATGTTGAAAATTGTGTAGTTTATTGCAAAACAACAATATTTCTGGGCATATTCCAAGAGAGTTAGGGAAACTACCTAATCTTGAAACATTGGATCTGTCTAATAACCATTTATCTGGTCATGTTCCTGATTCTTTGGGTCTGTTAAACAGTCTTCAGTATCTGTAAGTGTACTAAACTTTCAAAATTTTCACTTTTGTGTGATTATCAAGATTATGTTTTTAGAGTTAAATGGTCTAAAACACACATGAAGTATCATGTTTTTCCGAGTTTGCTACTAATTAAAGCACCTACTATTTGTCAAAACATGTGTCACCATTATCTAACAGTCGAGGTGTGTTTTGATAAATAGTTGGTGATAGTTTAAGAAGGAACACATGATAGTTTAGATAGAAAACTTGCAAAATCGTGATACTTCACAAAGTGTGGTTTTTACAATTATCTCTTGTTTTTTATACCCTTTTTTCCTTTGATTGTTGTTTCCTCATGTTGACAATGTTTATGTGCTATCTTATTCTCTGACTATATGTTTTTTGATGTCTTGTACAGCTTGTCTGGTGCTATTCCTCTTTCTTTAGCCAGGGTCCCTCAGCTTGCTTTCTTGTGAGTATTGCTTCTTTAAATCTATGGCTTTTGTTTTATTATTTTGTCTGATTGTCCTGAGAATTGGAGTTATTTAGTCACTTTCTTGAATCAGCCTCATGTTTAAAGTTTTTTTTGTTTGAAGGAAATTAAATAGAATGTTCTGTTTAGGGGTATTATTATATTTTAACTTATTATTCACTTTTATTTTATTTTGTTTAGTGTGATGATGTTTAGCAATGAGCTTCAATGAAAGTGGCGATTCATATTGTCGACTCCAGCTTGTTTGGGATTAAGGCTTAGTTGTCTTCGTTTTTTCTTTTTTGATTTAAAGAAATGAATAGTGTGTTCTGTTTAGGGTTATTATAATAGTTTAACTTATCTTTCACTTTTATGTTATTTTTAGTATCACGATGATAAATAAATGTGGGTATTCATGTTGCGGACCCCAACTTGTCCAGACTGAGGCACCGTTGTTGTTTTTGTTGTCGTTGATTAGTGTGTTTTGTTTTTGTGTAAAGGAAATGAATAGTGTGTTCTGATTAGGGGTATTGTTATATTTTAACTTATTTTTTTCTTTCATTTTATTTAGTATGATGATGATATGCAGTGAAATTAAATGAAAGTGGGGTTCATATTGCCGATCACAACTTGTTTGAGACTGAGTCGGCGTTATTGTTGTTGTTGAATCGTGTGTTCTGTTTTGTGTAAAGGAAATGAATAGTGTGTTCTGTTCAGAATTTATTATTATATTCTTGAAATTATATTTCACTTTTATTTAGTCTGTCTAGTATGACGATGATATGCAATAAGCTTAGATGAACGTGGTTATTCATATTGCCGATCCCAACTTGGTTGAGATTGAGGTGTTGTTCGCGTCGTTGTGTTGAATAGTGGTTCTGGTTAGGGGTCTTATTGTAAACTTATTCTTCACTTTTATTTTATTTAGTATGACGATGACATGCTACTTTTTTGTTATGAGCAAAATTTAATAAACTTTTTTTAATGTAATTTAGTACATGGGTCAAGTAGGTATAAGATGGTAAATTAATTTTGAACTTGAGCAATTAATCATTAACTAAATAAATAAATTATTTAATAAATATTTATCTATTAAGTAATCGTAGTTATCGAATAGTTTAGAATTTCCAAACACACTTTATTGACTAATGAGAAATAACTCGAAACAACTCTTGAGAGTGTTAAAACGGTAATGACTTATTATTGTTGTAATTATTAACTAAAATCCAATTGTGAAATGAATACAAACCTTAATCAGATGACTTATCAAGTTTAAGCTTCTTGAATTTTTTTAAATGTTTTTTTGTAGTAACTCTATAGTTTTTTTTCGCAGTATAAAATTTGTAAAATATAATCAATTTTTCTACGAATATATCCCATTTTTATTTATAAGAAGTAGCGGGATGGGGAATTTGTGTCTTATTAATAAAATAAAAATATAAATAATTAATGAACTGAACTAATAAAATTTTCGAAGAAAAAATCTAATTTCTAATATTGCACAAGTTGTTTACTCTAATATATTTATTATTTAAGTCATTTTGTAGATTCTATCTGGAAATTATGAAGAAATTCATACAAAAATTATGGGCCATCAACAACAGTATTAACATGTGAGGAAAAAAAAAGCAAAAAATGAGTCGTAAAAGAAAAATATGTAATTTTAATTTGTTTTAGTATAAGTTTTAAAATATTCATATACAAATTATTAATTTAGAATTTAATAATTTAAAAGAAATAAATTTTCGAATCTATAAATTTTAAATTTTGATAACAAAGTTTTTCGATATAATCATTGTCATTATAACAAATTGACATTGTTATAAACAAATTTGACGATATATATTTAAACTTTTCAGCCAATTGTATGCCTTACTCCTCCGTTTCTATTCGTTTGTCTGGTTTTGACTTGACACGGAGTTTAAGAAAATAAATAATGATTTTTGAATTTGCAAGTCCTAAACTAAAGATATAGAGAGTGTACCGATATGTTTTTTAATATTGTGGTATTAAACATGTCATGCCATGTGATCATGATCATTTGACCATGTTTGGAATGATGGATGATGATTATGACACACATGACATGGAGCTTTCTGGTCCGAGATAATAGCGAAATATCAGCCTGAAGAAGCTACGATGTACACAAATCTTACCCATGCCTCTAATGGGGTAAATATACTATTTCCGATTACCCTCGGCTCGTAATAGCAAAATATCCAAAAGGGAAAGAAATTGAACATAGGTAACCTAATTCTTTTTCAAAGTTTATAAGCATGTTAGGTGAAGAAAAAGGAAGTTTTTTTTTTTATATGTTGGTTTTCTTTGAAAATAGGAGTTTGCTATGTTTGATAAAAGAACACTTTTAGGAGTTTTATGGAACTAATGTAAATAACCCTCTTCATCAAAAGTTCCAATCTTTTTTACAGTAAATATTTGCACTTTTAAATTTTTTTGTTAATTTAAAAAGAAATGATTCATTTATGTACTTTGAGAGGTTTTGGTCAAGAAAATATAACTACATTCTTAAAGTATTAAAAATTTTAGATACTATTGGAAGGTATGAAGATATATACATGATCTGCTTTTTTTCTTATTTAGTAACTAAACGAAGTTGAAACTTAATTATCTTTACTTTTTTCATAGTCAAATTGTAATTAGATAAATAATCTTTGGCCAATCTGATATTGATTATGTCTCGCATTTGAATTTGGACCGACAATATAAATCCCCACATTCAATTTGCAGTTTAATTAATCTTAAATAAATAACAAAATTAGCCAAAACAAATTATGTTATAATTACACTAATATAATGTAAAACATTTAATAATTTTGCAAAATGCATTAAATGTAAATATTTGGGCACTGCGATCACAATATGAAGGAGGGTGATATCAAGTTGGCGGGCATATAGACTTGTGACAATTCGGGATATATTGATCGGTTTACCATTTTCCAAGGTATACAACCCATGTCTCTTCCAACTCCGCCTTCCTCCTTTCTAGGGAATTCGACAGCAATCATTCCGTAAATATATATGCTTTGGATTTCTTGACTCCTGTAATACATTAGAAGAGTTCATACAAAATTGCTTATTAGCCCTACAAAGATCGTTGAAGTTCCATGTTTGTTTTTTTAATCTCCTTCAACTCGCCTTTGATGATATCTATTCCAAACTTACATTATTCGTCTCGATGCGATTTCCAAAAAGTACCATTGGATAAATCAACTTTATCTTGATTAATATCAAAAAATCGAATAACAACTAATAGTGCACCAGATACTTCGACTAGATAGAACTTAACAAATTCGAATTCATCAAATATATCATCATCTAATTCAACAAGTAAAAGTAAATTTGTCTCTATGTTAGGGTAAAAATTCCATACTTCACCAGCATAATTTAAATAATAAAATTGGCCCTTATGGTAAATCATAGATGCCACATAAGAAGATCCTCGGAGTTGAATATGAGTCCAATTAAGGTCTCCGGGACTCCAAAAAGCAAAATAATTATTATCGCCACAATAATTAGACTCGTACCATAAGCTAAGGACATAATCCCTCGTAATAGAAGGATTAGCAGATAAAACAGCTTTCATGACGTATGTCCACGTAGTTATATGGTCATCATCATGAAAATCAAGTAACAGTTTTAGCGACGGAAGTTGAATTTGGGTACGAGAAAAGGGATGCAACAAGTTCATCTCTCCCTCAAGACTAGTATTTGCAACAGTGAATAGCCATCCCTGTGTGGAGAAACATTCTACATTTTTAGCTTCGGGGAGAAATATACTTGAAACTTTCTTCTTGGAAAGAGAGTAAAATTTCCGAAAATCATCGTCTTGTTTTGAACCAAGCATAAGTAATGGAATTTGGGGCACATCAAAATCATCTTTAGTAGCAGCAATTCGCCAAGAGGTACAAACAGAACGAAAAGCAATGTAATCTTCAATATCTTCAAAACGTTTTGCAATCTGAGAAATCACATCATTTGGAAGCTCTGCCATAGCCATAGTTGAATTAGAATTAAAAAGAAAACGAGTATAGGTATATGTTTATATAGACGTAAAAAATATCCCTATTCCTATACGTATACGGACACGAATTTCGAAAAAGAAAAAAGAAAACATTATCCTAGTTGGACTATGAATCCCCGTCTTGTTCATTGTTTAATTTATTTATGGAAAAAAAATAATATGTATGGATACCTTTTAATAAATAGTTATTGATTTTAACGATTTTTTTGTTTATTATTATTTATAGTAATATGATGTTAAATTCACATATTAAAATATATTATTCATTGTATTATATGAGGATAAAAAAAATTATAATATGTATTAAAAGTGATCAAGTTGCTATAAATGGTAAATATTTTTTTTATCATAATATATTTACGTAAGTTTCCCTTATATATTATTATTTCAAATTTCTATATAAATATTTATAGTTCCATACAAGATTAATGGGTGCTTGAGCAATCGAAAGACACAATGTGGGTCCACTCTTATAAATTATTACTCATTAGCTATGTTGTCGGACTTTTTAAAAATAAAAATAAATGTGTGTTGGTTCTTTTTAGAAGTATATTTTAAAGGAAAACTTACATAAATATACTATAATAACAAAATATTTACTATAAATGTGTGTTAGCTATGTTGTCGGACTTTTATACAATTATATATGTATGTATATACGTAATATAAACTATATATAAATCTTAACAAAATATAAATTATATATGTTAATGAAAACAAAGCACAACCTTTTCTTTCTATGCATATGCCACATATACAAACAATAAAAAGTTGATTAACAGGCGAACAATTTCATTTAATTTGTTCAACCAACAATTCGAATAGATACAAAACAACCAAAATTCGTATATGAAAATTTCAATTATATACTATATAAATCAAAAGTATTATTTTTTGTTGTTCAAAACATGAAGTTTCGTTGAAAGAAAATTTTAATAGGTGTTGAATATACAAGAATATTAACTAACCAATTTTTTTTGGTTTAATTTTGCATCAGTATAGAGGAAATTAATTGTTATGGTGTTTGTATCGTTACAGAACTCTTTTATGAAAAAGATTCTTAATTTAAAATGATTAGCTTGAATCATGAGATTTGGTAAATTTGTTGTTACCATATTTAGCAATTTATTTAAAAACAATTTTTTTATAAATCATAAACAGAAAAAACGTTATATATAAATTTAATATTGAATAGCAAATTAAATTATACCCATAAAGCGTAATTAGACAAACTATAGCTATAGATCGTTATTTCTTTAAATATGTTTGCCATATATGAAATTTTCCCTAATCAAGGACAATTATAAAAAATTGTTTTAGTTACTTGAGTTGCGAGTGACAAATCGCCACATATAAGATATGAATATAATATAAAGTATTATTTGTTTTCAATATTATAAAATAAAACATTAACTATCCACTAGACAAGTACAACATCTTGGATCTGTTACGTGGCCAATTTTAATTTTTGGGGGTCCCAACATTGAGTGAGACAAACTCTGCTCTGATACCATGTAAAATCAGGTTTTAGACCTAACTCACAACCCAAAAACTAGCTCAAAGGGAGGAGGATTATCCAAGTCTTATAAGGAATCTATCCATCTCATTAACCACCAATATGGAACTTTTGTCATTCCTTAACATACTCCCATACTATTCTTTTTCACGGTATATAATCAGAGAACTTGAGTTCAAGTACTGAGGTGGGGATGAAAAAAAAGTTACTAGGAAATATTTTTCCTCTTATAGGTTTTATGCAGTGCGATCTTGACTTTTTTAGCCATAAAATAGTTTGTTTTTAATTATTTATTATCGATGTATATTTAATGTTTGATGTATACATATTAGTTATATATGTTATATCAGTATAAAAAGCAATCACACATGAATCGCTCAACAATATTATCAACAAATCTTCTTTAAATGTGAAATTTATAATATTAAAATAAAAATAAATTACATGCTATAATATAAATATGTGAGAATGAAAATTTTAACTTCACAAGATAATATTAATCTCATATATGATTATGATTTGTTTTATAATAAATAGTTAGTGCACTTCATACTTACGTAGTCCCACATGGAACTCTTTATGTTTTCAAAAATGTTTTGATAAAATTGAACATGGGACAGTAATATATTATATTATTTAGATATATAGATCACTTTTTATTAAATATTTTAAATGAAGAAACATAGTCATCATATAGATGACAGAATAAATGTTTTTTGTTATTGTTTTGTTTTTTTATATCATGCCAAATAGCACTCTTTGACATTATTTTATTGCTAACTCCAAATCTTCTGACTCAGCTACTCATCATAAACACCTTTCATTTTCATTTAATTGGTCTTGATACAATTGATTAAAAAAATAAAAACTTTTATGTATGAAGTGAAACAACTTGCAACTCAAAAATTATTGGATTGAATTTATTTTATATTTTTTTTTAAAAAAAAAGAAACAAATTCATCATATGTTAGATCATGGTCAAGGGTAGAGCTCGAAGCCAGAATATAAGTTCGATAGAATTTAATAGTTTTAATTGAAATTTTTATACTTATACAACAATATTAATAACATAATTAATGGACTCTAAAGAGTGTGGACTCGAAGGAGAGATTTGACTCAACAAGTTAATGTTTGAGGAAAGTTTATAACAATATAGATCATAAATAGATAAGTTAATCACGATAGATTAAAGTGCTCGCTTAAATTTGATTCTTATATCACGTGAAATTCTACTATATATGTGCATTAAATTCAAAATATTTAGGGTATGTGTACAAGAAACCATTGTTATGAACTCTTTAGAAATAAAGTTTAGTCTTCTAAATCTTTTTTCTCCAACTTACTCAACCGATATGTTAAGGCAGATGGACAGTTTTTGAAAATCGATCAAAAGGATCCCTTCAAACCTTAGAAGTCAAAGAATGCATAACATGTCATTATACATAGCTTATTAGTTGTAATAACTAATAATTATACGATCGATGAGAGATAAATATTGCATTCATTATTCAGAGCTAACTATGAATTCTAAACATATAATCAATCCAATATTGTTATAAATTTTATTTTAATAATGTCTTTTTTCTGCTAATTTTATTTAATAGTTCATGAATTATATCAAATAACAATATAATTTTATAATAAATATCATAAAAAATTATAGTAGCTTTCTTACTTTTTGCATGATGTGGCGCCATAGTGGCACAGACATCCTGGTGTACTAGGCTTATCATGTGGCGCCACAGTGACATAGACATCCTTGCACACCATGCTCACATAGCGCCACATGTATTATTAAAGCTAACTTTCATCAAATTCCCAAAAATACATAGAAATTATGTAAAATCACTACCATAAATATCACATCTTTAACTATTGCTAGGAACCTTCATGGATCCACATCATGTTACTTTGAATTTTCATTTTTCCTAGTAGTTGCTTTGTAGTGCCATATAATATACAGTTGTACTAAGTTACTAATAAAATAATTAATTAATTAATTAATACTATGTTTTATTCTCATTCGTTTGCTTATAAATCAAGAAAATTCTTATAGCAAATCATCACAAGTCTTTGTTAAAACATTTATTTATTTTTTATATAGCAAGAAAAATGGGGTTTGAAACTTACAAGCCCACAATTGTTATGATTGCTTTGCAATTTATGTATGCTGCTATTACTTTATGTACTAGAGTTACTCTTGTACAAGGATTGAGTGCTAGAGTTTTTGTTGTTTATAGGCAAACTATAGCATTTCTCCTTATTGCTCCTATTGCTTTCGGGCCAAGGTACGCGTATATTTTACCCTTCTCCCTTGCCCCACCCACACACCATGTCTGGTCCATTCCTCGAGAAAAGTTTTTAGGAGATTTCAGTTTATTAAAATTATAATTTTTTGTTTTAGGAAACTAAATAATCATCGAGTCCTACTTTTTTCGATACAAGACTCTTTACAAGTGGCAAATACCCCACCCTAGTCAAATTTTGGATCATATTTTATATTTTGAAAAATAAATTTCAATGATTTATGTCGTACCAAATATGTTATGAATGTCGCGAAGAGAATGAACTAACAATTTATAGTACTTGTGGTATAATCATCTGCTATCTAAAGCTCACTGATCTGACTAATTCAAATTTGTGTTCTTAATGATCTAGTACTTTTGATATAAACCATTAAGTATCTAATTAGTCTCACTGATTCGACTAATTCAGAGTCATATTCTTTAAGATCTGTTTAAAAAGGAAAGTGTCCCCCTACGAAGGGGTTACATTCCGAAATTTTTAACCCGAGACGTCTAGTTAAACATGTAGGAAGCCATCACACTCTTTGTGGTTGTAGGGACTTATATTATTGTACTAAATTATACTAAAATTGCAAATTATTTATGTGTTTTAAATTTTAATTGTAGAAGGAAAACAGGCAATAGTATTTGCTTGGGATGGAAAAGTTTTTGGTTGATATTCTTGGCTGCTCTCATTGGGTAAGTTAGCAAATAATATTGTTTTTTTTTCAATATAATTTTTTTTTTGATAAATAACAAGATTTATTAATTTTAATTATCTCTATTTTTTATGCAGTGTAACAATAAATCAGAATATATATTTTTCTGGTTTGTACTATTCTTCATCTTCAATTGCAAGTGCAACTGGAAATCTTGTTCCAGCATTCACTTTTCTCATGGCATGGGTCATGGGGTAAGTATTAAAAAAAAAACTCTCAAATTTTTTATTTTTTTAAAAAAAATCAAAAATAATGGTTCACACTACTAGAAAATCACTAATTTTATGAAATTTGACTTATTGGTAACGTTTCTGGTAAAATATTTATTGAAAAACTCTTATCAATGAGTCAAATTCTGATAGGACATCTATTGGAAATTACTGATTTCTTGTATTTTTGTACCAATGAATATTCCAATTCACATTTTTACTATTTAGATGACAAAATCACTCATGAAATTCGTCAGAATTTGTCTCGTCAATAACATTTTCTAATAGAGTATATCGATTGAAAATTCCTTATCAACAAACCGAATTTTGATAGAATTTTTATCGAAAATTAGCAATTTTCTAGTAGTGTGATTGGTTGATATTTCATTTAATTTATTTGCATTTTTTTTAAAAAAAAAATTAGGTTAGAGAAAGTGCAAATGAAAAGCTTGAGGAGTATAGCAAAGGTGATTGGAACAATTTTATGTGTTGCTGGAGCTGTTGCAATGGCATTAATTAAAGGGCCAAAATTGCTAAATTCACAATTTATTCCCACAAATGGATTATTATTATTAATTCATGGCAAAGAAAATAGTGATAATTTGGACTCTAATTGGATGCTTGGTGTAATTTTGCTCATTGCAAGTGCTATTTGCTGGTCATTTTGGCTCATTTTGCAGGTATTTTTTTTATCTTCAGTAACTCCTTTTTTCGATAAGAAACGGGAAAGGGTTCTTTTTCATACTCATGTATTTTTTAAATCGAATCTTTATTAAAATAGGAGAATAAGGCATGTTAAACTCACCTCCTCTCGGGGTCTATATATTTCATTGTTATTGTTTAAATACTTAATTCAGAACAAGCGTCTTCTTATTTGGTAGATTTTATGCTGTACGTATTTGATTTAGCGAGGCTAATAAATTTTGAAACTGATTGTATAAAACAAAACAAAATAATTATATTTAATGAAGAAAAAACCAACGTCACAATTAAAAATGTCAATTGGATAGAATCTCGTCAACCATAACGAGAGGTTTTAATTTTGAGCTTCACATTTAATCGTTGACGATACATAGCATGAGTGAAATATTATAAAGTAAAAAAATATTATCCTTTTTTCTAAACTAGCATTTTATTATTATTATTATTTAAAAAGGGGGTCAAAGCTGAGTTTTCAAACTAGAATATTCCTAATGACTAAATATTCTTTTTTTATTATTTCAAACAAGTATTCTTCTTTTCATTACCAAAAATAATACTACTTAAATGTTTTCAAGAATTATAACACAAAGTTATTTGATATAACATGTTAAATTACATTAATATAAATTTTGATTTATATATTCTTTTTATTATATTTAACTTGATAATGTAATTTATAATATCACGTATTAATTGAATATTATACATTGCTTGTTTTATTTTCGTGTGATATATAAGTTGAGTGTCTTTTGAAAATAACCCTTCTAGATAGAGTTAAGATCTTATACACACAATATTTTCAGATCACACGTATGGATCCTTATTGGGCATGTTATTATTATTGTCAATACTAATTGTTACTTCTTTTAAATTCAACTTGACTTATTTTTACGTGACATATAATTTGAAATTTTAAAAAAAAAAAAACTTTTGAATCTCGTGAACAGGTGACATACACAAATGTCCCAGAGTCATTTATGTTTAACAGCGTAAGCTTTGTTTAAATGTTTCTATTTTGCTTGCATTCAATCTGGCTTTTGCAACAATTTTCATTGAACCTAATATTAATAGCTGGAAAATAACTTCATCTCTAGAGCTAATTTCTTGCTTATACACTGTAAGTATTCTCTTCTTTTACCTTTTATTTATTTATTTATTTGAATTTTTTTTAGTTTATTTGGTACGATAAAAGTCATTTAGTATAAAAATGTTTTGATGTTTATTTGGTGAGTAAAAGATAAATTCTAATCAATCTATTGGTCTTATGCATATGCGTCCTACGTAGACATTGATATAAATATTATATAAAGTTGAACATCGTGTTTGGAAACTAAATATCAGAAAATGACTTTCTTCGAAAATATTAATTTGAAAAATATTATTCTAACATTTTTGTATTTTTTTTTTTTATATAAATAGGGATTTTCATCAGCAGTTTCTTTCTTTGGACAAGCTTGGTGTATTTCACATAGAGGTCCATTATTTTCAGCAATGTTCAATCCATTATGCACTGTTATAGTAACAATATTTGCCTCAACATTTATGAAAGAAGAATTGTACACTGGAAGGTATATCTATCGCTAAATAACTCGTAGCTAATGATCTATTTTTATCAAAAGTTTACTACTAAAAAAAAATTAGCGATGATTTTTATATTTATCTATCGGTAATTTTTAAATGTGTCCTTTACCTTTAGTTGACATCTATATCCTTCAATTTTGTGTGTACGTATAAGTAGATAATTATACTTGTATAAAATTGAACAAGCAGACACATGTATCTTTCATAGAGTTCTACATGGCAATTCATGTCCTACGTGGTGTTCAACATGTATTGTGTCATGTAAGACGTGTGTGTCTATTGTTCAACTTTCTTACAAGTTTGCCGGTTTACTTATGCATATTCAAAGTTGAAAGTTATAGATATCAGTTGAGACTAAGTTAAATGGCGGATTTATTATATATTATGTATTATGATAAGATTGTTTAATGATTTTTATTTTTTGTTGAATATCTATATCCTTTAATTTTGTGTGTACATACAAGTAGACAGTTATACTTGTATAAAATTAAACAAGCAGACACATGTGTCTTACATAGAGTCCTACATGGCAATTCACATCCTAAGTGGTGTCCAATATGTATAGTGTCATGTAAGACGTGTGTGTCTATTGTTAAAAGTTGAAAGCTATAGATATCAGTTGAGATCAAGTTAAATGACGGATTTATTATATATTATGTATTATGTACTATGATAAGATTGTTTAATGATTTTTATTATTTGTTGAATTTCAGCTTGGTGGGATCACTTGCTGTGATTTTTGGACTATATGTGGTATTATGGGGAAAATCAAAGGATAAAAAAGAGGAAAATATTACTGTGGATAAAGAGCCAGTAAAGCAACACAATATTCGAGAAACAACAATTATAATTCAAGATTCTAATTTAGATTTGATTACAAGTTGTAAAATAGATTTAGAGGAACCATTGTTGACTAAAATATTAACAAACAATGAAGATGATAAATAGTGTAAAAAATAATTCTAAAAATAGAGGAAGTTTCGAGCATTTGACGATTTCAAAATGTGTCGATAGCAATTGTACGATTAGTGACTTATTATTTCGATGAACTATTTCATGGGACAAAATAATTGTTACAAGTAGTTATTGTTTAATTCCTTCATATGTATTATTGTTTTAGGAATTAATCTTGTTGCTGTATTATTATTATTTTTTCTCTATTAATAAAAGTGATACATATGTTCCATTGATTAGAAATTTAGAATTATATTTTTCATTGGATAGTTGTTTCTTTTTAATTATAAAGTTTCTCTTTGTTATCTTATTTATCATAGTTAGAAATTTATTTATTTATTCATATATGACATACTATAAATATTGAACCCTCATGATTTTTTTAATTTTATCACTTAACAACATTCACCAAACATTAAAAAGGAAAGACGGATATAAGTGAATTGTGCATTTTTACAGTGTTTGGATTATAATATAATCTATATATAATATACTTGACCCTTTAATTTTGACAGCTGTATTAGTTCCTACATCTTTTGGACCAAACTTTTTATTTATTCATATATTACCTACTAGAATTTTAAAACCTTTATTATTTGTTTACACACACTCTCTATCTACTCTATATCTCTCTATATATATATATATATTATGAACTTTTTGAATTTTGATTGTATTAAGTTTTTTCATACCTTCTTTTTGGCCAACTTTTTTTATTTATCATACTTACATACTATAATTTTAAACCTTTATATGATTTTTTAAAAAAGTTTTAATATTCATTCACTTAACAATATTCACGAAACATAAAGGAAGACGGATATAAGTGAATTGTTTATTATCTATATATATATATAATATATAGCTACTATATATATATCTATATATATAAATATATATATTCATATATACTCTCCTATCTACTATATATTATGAACTTTGAGTTTTTCGATCTGGTTAGTTCAATACCTTTTTGGGTGAATTTGGTTGGTTGGTGGACCAACTTTGTTCTTCCCTAAATTTGTTCTCATACCAAAACAATTATGGTGATGAATACTCATTGGCATGTCATGACTGACGTTAGAATGAGTTTATTCCATGTTTAGTTGGAAGTAACTCGTGAAATAATTTACTTTGAAAGTGTTGTAAAGAGGATGAGATAACAATCTTGAAATAACTAATCTCGATATAACTTATTTCCAAATAAAATGAGCGATTAATATAATATTTTGTTAATCTTCCTAACTTAAATAAAAAAAGCCTGGAAATTGAAGGAAAAATAAAATAATAAAAAATTACATCACATCAATAGTACGCAAATTGAACATGAAAGGTGGGGGGTCAAAAACTACTTATTCGAATGTGTCCACGGATTTAGATGAATTCGCTAAGACTCCTGCGGGCACTCGACAACTTACTTCTGATTCTTTCACGATTAACGCTAAGGAGAATGCCAAAGAAAAGACTTAGAAAGGGCAAAAGAAGTGAACTTGTATTACTAATAGCTACACTTACTTGGTTTATTACGACTCCTGCGGGATGGATGTATGTCCACACTGAAAAAACAACCCTCCTATTTATCCTATAGCCCTAAGGTCTTGTCAATAACATTTACTATACAAAGTCCGTCCTAAATACACTTTGTCCAATATTCTAGAGAACTCTTCAACTAGGTGGGCTATTATCTAGAATATGCTAAAAATCTTCCAAAAGATCTAAACGTGCTCTAGGATCTCTATTCTTCCATAAAAACTAGAAGGTTTCTAGACCTTCTTGCAACCTCTTCCGAGATCTCTAAAGCTCCTCCTCCCCCTCCTTCGGCACGTTCCAAATTTGCGGCTAGAACTTGTAGCGAGGAAAACAAAATGTCCCCACACATGTCTCAACATATGTCCCCAACTTAATAAATTGCTATATTTCTAACTATTGCTTAACCATTCATCCACGATATCAAATCAAGAAATGAGTAAAATTTCTACTTTTTATTAACAATGCAAATAAAATGAGGCGATCATTGAAAAGGTACGATATTTCAGAATTAAGAATATATATATAAATTTCAAAATAATAAATTTTATCAAATATTGTTCCAATATTCTATTCAATTAAATTTTTAATATATCTTACTAGATCATATCATCTGTCTGTCTTTTGTTTAAGTATTTGTGTGTTTTAATTCCTTTAGCTGCACACAGCTAATACCATTATATTGTATCATACTCGGATTTCACAACAGTGCTTACACAATTTTAATTGTACTTCAAAAGAAATATAAAATTAAAATTTGAACGTAAATATAAGCTATATAATAAAATAAATATACCTAATTAGCCTTAATCATGAATGTATAACTAATTCATGTAAATAAAGTACTACATACATCTATAAATAGGATTACTTTATTCTGACTGACTAATGAATTTTTGTCATATAAACAACTTTTTCAAAGTGTTTTATTTTTATCTAGTAATTAAGCCATTTAGGTGGTGTTTGATATTTGTTTTACTTTATCGTAATTTGAATTTGTATAGCATAAAATTGATCAAAAAGAGAAAGCATTTTTATTAGAAATGACAAGCTTGGTGTATTTTCTTCCAACTCAATAAATTGTCATATTTTCTTTCATCTTTAATTAAAGATATCTTCGGGGGGAAAATTGAATAGAATTTATCTTCTAACTATTGCTCAACCATTTCAATCCACCTCTCATCCAAGATAATAACTAAAATTCAATCCCGCGCAAGTGATAAATGTATTGTCAGTAATCCAATAAATAACTAAAATCAATCGCGGCAAAGTGATAAATGTATTTGTCATTCTTAGTATTCAGTACGTAGTTATCTTTGTTCGAAAGCATTTCACCTCTGATTCCTGTTATTAAAACAAATATAAACTTAGTCAGACCACTATTCAAGTATCAAACATCGAGTGAAACCAAAAGAAAAATATCAAGAAATGCAAAACTCCCCACCATGCAAAGGCTCTATCGAATCAAAGAAGTGCACATCTTTACTCTCGATATGAATTTTTCTAAATTTAATCAAACCTCAATACAGATACCAAACACGAGTGTATCCCACAAAAAATCAAAAAATGCAAAATTCTCCACCATACAAATCTAACACAAATTTGTTCAACAGAAAAAAATGTAGATGAAAGACTCCATCTATTCAAGAAGACAATTCTAAACATAGAATTCAATAATAGGAATTCACATATATCCAAAAGCCATAAGTAAATTGTCTAGCAGAAGAAATACACTCTGTACAAGAAAGAGCATAAACTCATACTAAGTGATCTATAGTCTATACGATACGCAACATAAAGCAGTCGAGACTCAACAGAGAGTGTTTAAGGATAACGCTTCCAAGCATTGTCCTCTCGGTTGTTCCTGAAAGCACAACATCCGATAGAGTAGACAATGATGAGGAAGACGAGGAAAATGATGTTGAGCACAGCTACCCTCTTCCAATCACTCTTGATGTTGTCTAGCAGCCCAGCTTTGCAGGATTGGCAGCCATAGCACAATAAATTTGACTCGTTGCTCCATGTAGCACAGTCTCGATTGGTAGTGGATGAGGTCGATGATCTTGTCCAGTTTGTTGGGCTCACGTACTGGAAGTTACAGTCATTCGATGGCTTGCAGCAACCAGACTGCAAGATAGTTAACCGTGTCAAGGATATATAATAAGAAAACTACGTGAATCAAATTCAACGAGGCATGTTAACTCCCAAAACACACACATAAGCATACATGATTCCCTTGCGAACTTATTTTTTATAAAACAAAACGCCGCAGAATGGGAGGTCACATTAGAGGAGCAAGAACAAAACATGTGCAAGTTGTACACTAGATTTAATCACGCAACGTAATAAAACAGAATTATTGATATACTAAAAGCAACAATTACTAGTAGGCACTAGAAAAATGAATTATAGCTATAACATTCCATCTCAAAGATGATGCATTTTTCACCTATGTTACAACCACGACCTTATGGTGGCAAAGAAAGAAACTCCGAATAGCGGACTCAAAAAGTTACATAAATGTCGCGGAGAAAGATATTCCAACTAGGGGACTCAAAAAGAGTGATAGTGGAAGAGAAAAATTCCTACAAGGGGACTCGAAAGGTTAACATATAGTTATATAATGTCAAAGGTATTCAAAAATGCATGTACATACAAAAATATATTTTTTTCCTATTCGCGTAGTATAACTTTCCAAAATGTGGCTCCACCAATGCAGTCTAATTAAGATGAATGCTTTAAGTATTTGCCTTTTAACAAAAAGACTCAATCTTTAAGACAATATTTTCAAGCTTTTTCTTTGAGGAAACAAAAAGGAGATCAACTCTTTTAACTCAACAACCACATTTATAAATGAATATTTAAAGGTATGAATACCTTTATACATAAAAAGGTTTATCATCATTTTCACCAAACTGATTTAAATGATTGTAAAGGTGTAACCCTTTACACAAAAAGCCCCATTATAACCACTATCACCAATAGAGTCAAAGTCCTAAAGTTTTTTCAACTTTATGTACAGTAAAGCAAAAAAAATTCATAACTAACTAGTGGAAAGTTAAAGAGTAGTTATTTGATTGACCTATACCCAAGACAAGCATAGGTCAGCTACCAATCTCATAATCTTCAAAAATATCAACGGGCATGTCGGATACTCCGAAACTAGTACAATTTAACACGGTGCTACAATAATTTTTGGAGAGTCCGAACAACATAGTCAAAAGTAGGTCCTCACATTCAATTAAACAACAAACATTTGAACAAAAGGATATGAACAAGTCCATTTGCAAGGACTGACTAAACCCCCCACCCACCAACCACCACCGCCAAATTCATTCATAAAAGCAAGACCAAAAGTTACCTCTTAGCTTATTCATGAACATATATATATCTAAAAAATAACAGATACCATAGAGAAGCACACAACATGAACAAAACAAAACCAGCAGCGACTATATACACGTAAAAACAACATTTTGACCTACATATATAGTATGATATTCCGGCATCAGGGTCCATGGAGGTAAGATTTTCATCATATACACCTAAACTTATTTTGACCTTATATATAAGGTGTAATACTCCGGTGAAGGGGTCCCCTCATGATTTTCATGTACAAAACAAAACCAGTGATGGAGGCAGGATTTTCATCAAAGAGATTCATCATCTACTATATACACATAAACTTATATTGACCATATATATAAAGCATGATATTCCTTCCCTAAGGCATGATTTTCACTTACAAAACAAAACCAGCGACGGAGACAGGATTTTCATCATGTATTACATACACCATCTACTATATACGCATAAAAAGTAACATTTGTCGAATCAAGTACACAATACAGAGGCATAAACATTAAAAACTCAAATGAAATATGTATATACCTGAAGAGCAGATAGATGTTTCTTGAAGAAATCATCAGCTTTAGTATTAGATTCCTGAATCAAGGTATCACAAATCTTACTATCCTGCAAACAACTATGAATTCTATTCCAATGCTTATCAACTCTTTTCTGCAACCAATTAGAATAATCCCCAAATCTATACTCCTTATACCCTCTACCAGAAATCGTTTCACCAGCACCCTTATTAGTCACCACAAAAGCAAAGATTGTGAAACAGAAAAGCAACAAAATCAACAAAAACATAACAAGTAGATAAACCCAAAGTAACCAAGTCACTCTACAGCAAGATCCAATTATACCAGCCAATGAAACAAGCAATATAAAAACACCTATTGCTATGACTGGCTTTTCAAGAAACCTCTCACACTCTGTATTTGCTTGTTTTGACAACCATATCCCTCCTCCTATAATTGGGATCGACAGCAAAAGTGTCACTATATTCAGAATCCCCACTAAATTGTTACTACACCGCACCATTTTTCAAGGGTTTCAAGAGACACCCACAATAGAAAGATTCAAACTTTGAGCAAAACAAGACAGACCCACAACAAAAAGATTCAAAATTTGACGGTTTTGAGCAAAATCAAGGAATACCCACAAGAGAAAAACTCAAGAATGATCAAAAACAAGACAGACCCAGATGAGAAAACTGAATTTCAGAGAGAATTAGATGATTTTGGTGAAGTTATAGGTATATATATATGTAAAACTGGAGAAGTTATAGGTGAGATGGAGAAGAAGAGAGTGGGAAGGGGGAGAGGAAGGGGCTAAGAAGTTTACCAAGACGTGTAGCGCGTGGACTTAACTAATTTGGGAGTCGGAAAGATCGTGTCGATGCACTAAGCTTTTATTATACAGTCAAGTTTAAAAAACAATAATTACGAGTGTTTGTTATATATAGTCTTACTCTATATTTCGTAAGAAGTTTATTTTCACAATCTCAAATTTATAATTTTTTTAATACTTTATCAATTACGTTAAGATTTTCTCATCGATACGAAGAGTGGGTCCCACTTTAGTTAGCAAAACGTAACCGTCAATTTTTTATTACGAATAAAAAGAATTATTGTTATGAAAGAGAATAAAAAGTAAGAAAGAGAAAATATCTTCAAATAGACGATATTGATATTTTTAAGGTCATGTAATGCTTAGATCGTTATGCTTATAAGATAATAATAATAAGGTACTTAATATAATATTAAGATTTTAAAAGACTTTAAATTATTTTAATTTTATAACTAGATAAGTTGTGCACGAATTTATTAACTTAAAGCTTTAATTCCACCTTAAACATGAACCAATATTTAACGTATAGTATATGTTTTAGTATTGAGCTTTAATTCCACCTTAAGCATGAACCAATATTTGTTCAATCGCATTTTTTATCTTTTAAATTTGTAACGAGTCTAAAAGATTATTTCATAATCTCGTTTCGTTTCCTCATGAAAAATTTTCCGCTAGCCTTTACTTTTGTAACAGATTTTCAATTAATCGTAAATCGCAATGAGTTTATTTTTTTTAAAATTTATCTGTTAACAAGCTTTCAAAAAATAGCATGATTTTACGTAACACCTACCCATTCTAATTAAAGGGTCCTACAATATCAATCTCTTTAATTGAAGCAAAATCCCAAAATTTTAAAATATCTTAAATTGCAATAATTTTCTTTAGAATAATGTCTTTTTTCACTAGTGATGAAGAAGTTTTCTTTGTTTTATATTTTCCTAATTATATAAATGATGAAGAAGTCTTTGAAAAGTTCCAAAATATCATTTTCATTATACACCTAGTTAAATTAAATTATTACGTATATGACTGAAAAAAGTCTTTAAGGATACAAAAAAAAATAATACGATAATAAATTTTATAAGTAGAGTCTGAAGAGGTGAGTATCCTTTTTCTTTAATAAAAAGAGAAATTATTTTTAGTAAATATTTGAATTAAATAATTTTATCGAGAAGTTTACTATATAAATAAAGTAGCAATTCGATAGACTAAGTTCTATGACTTTGAAAAAGTGGTGTAAATCAATAACCTTCTAACTATACAATAATAAATGTTTATTGCGATTAATAAATATTTTATATGACAATAAAAAAAAAATCCACATATAGGCCACACGTAGAAAATGGGATATTTATAAAGTTTATATTAATGTTGACCATATTTGATATAGTACGCGTAACGTGTAAAATATTAAAGTCACTTAAAAGTATTATTTTTTTTTAACATATGATACTAATAATTAACTTTCTTGGAATGTTCTTAAAAATATTAATTCATTTAATGTACTCTTCCTTTTTTATCGTATTATATATTTTTGGACTCATTTTTCTATTTTTAGAATAACGTTTGCAATACAATTTTCTTAATTCAGATATTCATTATTCCTGATTAAATGTATAATATTTCGTCATTACGAATCTATTTTTAATTACTTTCAAACAAAAGCCACCTTGAAGTTCCCACTAATTTTTTTAAAAAAAAAATAAATGAATTGACTTGAGGGATATCACATGTATAACCCTGCTTAGATAAACCTAATTCCTTAATTATTTTTTTGGATTAAATGACAAAAATACACTTATAATCCTAAAAAATATTCATTTTATTATTGTTTTGAATTTGACCAAGACAGCAAGGAGAAGAAAGATGTCCTAAGTAGTAATTAATATTTAAATAGACATAAGTTAAGACCTACTTAGTTAACAAATAAATGAATTAAAATTAAGAATATTGCTTTTTAATTATGCCAACTAGACAATTGACCATGTTGATTATTATATATTCCAATATTATTATTTTTTAAATCATGATATCCAAAATCAATTTGTATTTGTGTACAATTTGACTAATTCTATAAAGTGCGGAATATCTTTCATTAATGCAAGTATTGTTCATCAAGGTTAAATAAATAAAAATAAATCACGTAACAATTTTACTTACGCTGGTTTTGAACTTGAGATGATAAAACCTCATGATTCCCGACTCACTTTATTGACTATTAAATCACACCCTTTGGTGCTTCCAACGTCAATTTTTCACTATGGCAAAGTGATTAATAACATCTGGCATGTATGAGCATGGCACCTGATACTCAAGCATCGTTGATTTGTCAACTATACATAATGATGTGAACTCCTTGTATATTCAACCACATATGCGGGTACCTGATATTCAAACATCGTTGATTCATCAACTATATATAATGATGTGAACTCCTTGTATATTCAACCACATATGCGGGTATAGATACATGTATATATAAATTTTAATTGATTTCCAAATCAACTCGATTTTCGTGACCTATCTAGTAATTTTTTAAACATGAAAAGACAATGTATTATAACTACTCGACGAAAGGGAACATGAAGCTCCGAGAATAGAAGTGGTTCATATGCAATTTCCCCCCTCCACTGAGATGGTGCCATGCCCGAATAACAGACAGGTCGCGACCAATGAGGAGACCTTACCCAGTATAACTCCACTGAGATGGTGCCATGCCCGAATAACAGACAGGTCGCGACCAATGAGGAGACCTTACCCAGTATAACTCCACTGAGATGGTGCCATGCCCGAATAACAGACAGGTCGCGACCAATGAGGAGACCTTACCCAGTATAACTCCACAGTAGAGTCTAATTAGCTCTTTCTACACAGACATTACCCCTACCTTGTAAATGTCGAGGTTGTTTTCGTTTCCAAAAAACCATAGGCTCAAGTAAAAGCAAAATTTAGCATATACCAACATGAGAGAAGAAAAAGACCATATCTTTGAACATTTGAATAAGAATAATGAAAAACTGAGAAACTGTATAAAGCTCCCAAGGCTTTTTCAAGTGAAAACAAGTAGAAACAAGTTTTCCTTATTGATCCCTTAACAATTCAAACAAGAACAACATCAAATACTTCTTCATAATAACCAAAAGGATGCTGCAAATCTGATGGTTGTTAATCAAAGAGGGCCTGGGAAAGTCCCGTTCTCCCTCTGCTCGTTCCACTTATCAACCTGCAGAAACAGTCGAGCATTAAGAAAACACGATACCCATATGATGATAAAAGATGAAGGGATTCGTAACATGACAAAACCAGCCATAGATTTTAGCTTAGTACAGCATCAGAAGGTCGAACAATAGGGGATCAGAACAACATGATAAATGTCATATATAGGCTATGACATGAGATGAGATGTCTACTTGTGACAATATAAAGGAGTAAAATCACTGGATCGTAAGACCTTTAATTTAGATAAAAACACAACACGGTATAAGGAAGGGACTTTGATGATGCCAGCTAGTTGGGATTAAGTCTTACTCACCGTTGATATAGTTGCACTGGATCCAATATTGTTTATAAGGAGTCATTTTAATGTACTTAAGAGGCTTGTACATCCATCCAGTAAGTTAATCGTGTAATGGAGGAGGTAGAGTATATGCAGACCTTTACCCCCTACCTCGTGGAGGTAGAATTTCTTTGGTTTGCATAAAACAAATTATTTGGGTGGTGTTTTGATTTTGAAAAACTGAGTCCCCTACATATCCAAGTTGTAGATTATCATGTAAATTGAATTAGTTAACAACCGTTGACATCAAATTAGGACGTAAAGACATATGAATACAAAAAGAGTTCAAAATGACTGGTCATTCACATACACGAATCACCAATCACATTATCTCTTTTTTCCCGGAAACTGGGTTAGAATCACTCCTGTGTAATACTTGTAGCACCACAGACATGCCCACAGACTTGATTGACAAATGATAAATGCACGAGACTGCTAATTGTCACCCGAAAGAGGAGATACTGACATACAATCTGATAGTAATAGAGTGGATCACTAATATGATGAAAAGCCAGGAACTTTGGCATATTGAGGATGTATTCACGGAGCATGTCATGACACACGTAATCACCTAGTCTTAGTCCCACATCAAGAATAGATGGAGGAATGCGGTAGGCACTCAATAAACTGCTCAATATTCATGCACACGACCTAGATATCTCTTCTATTTGGCCAGATTTACGTCAATCTTCTGTGCCGATGACAAAACTCACCTAATGGCCACTAGCTGAAAGTTTGAGAGAACAGAAAACATAATAAACTGAATGCAGAAGTGAGATCCCTGCAGCATTTATGCCATAGAGAACCTTTTTTGCCCACACCGGTTTCAAACTAGAAAAGGTTGGTATAGACTCTCATACGTATTTAACACATCCATGATGTACTATTTGAAGAGATAAGGAAAAGTAATTTGGCCAGGCAGAGAATTCTGACTCAAGGATCATACGCATATTCACAAAGTCATTGTCTATATTGAAGCGCCCTTTCAACTCAAATTATGGCTAAAACTTCTGTAAAATTTTCAAAGGCAAAGCAATGAACTAGGACCCACCACAAACTACAAGATACCTTATCACTTTAAACATACCACAATACAAGTTAATAAGCACATGACTCACCCATTCACCAGGGCAAAGTGCACGGTAGTATTTTGCGAATCTTGCACAGTCAGCAGCCTCATCACCCTTTGCAGCAACGCACCTGAGGTTTGTGAAGAAGCAAGAGTTGGTAAAACAACCACAAAATGACTACTCCCCAAAGTAACAACTTTGGATGATCCACGATTAACAAGAACATTCAGTTCCCAAGGTTAAACAAAGCAGTATCAGATACAGATTCTTTCTAAAAGAGTGACCAAGTCCACAGAACATGAACCTACATTTTTCCTTTTTTTTCAAACGGTTGGATGCGTAAATTAATAGACTTTATAAAATCTTGAACCAATACCACCCCATACATGACTAAATCCACCATTTCTTCTCTTTATTTGGTTGGTGGATGGGTGATGGTAAGTGCTTCACAACAACAACAGCAAAAAACCCAGTGTAGTCCCATAAGTGGGGTTTGGAGAGGGTAGAGTGTACACATACCTTTACACTACCTCGAGGAGGTAGAGAAGTTGTTTTCAAAAGACCCTAACCTTGAGTAACGCGCAACTTATAACGTCATAAAATGAAACAATCTTGTTTCATTACAGAAAGGCATGCATTAAGCAGGATTTCAAACCGTCTTTAGCAAAATTTCAATATTGGGAGTTCAGTCCCTAGTTTGGCAGATGATCTTAATTTAGTGGACACTAGCCTAGACTAAGCCTTTCATTGTTCTCTTTCAAAGAAGAAATAAAGATAGATTGCCAAGTACATTTAAGGGATTATTAATCCTTTAAACGTCATGTTTACAAAAGCAACAGAGAAACAAGTCTACGAAGCACCAAATTCTGTAAAATGCAGGGGAATTTACCTATGAAACTCAACGTAGCGAGTGAAACAGTGCCTACTTTGGTTGGTTGTTGGGAACCGGAAATCAGCTGGGGCAGTCTTAAGTTCAATCTGAAAGGCACACAGAGTTGAAGGCATAAATAAAACATGAATAACAAGTAATCCAAGTGAAGTAAATACATTCACAAAGCCACAGAAAATTCTTAAAACACCTTAAAAAGAGAGCACTACCATGTATCTTCCATTTTTAGTTACAATTAGTTTTTACCTTTTATCAATATAATACTTTCGGACTACAACATGAACGGTAAAGCTCTCTATTTTCTAAAACTAAAGCTTTCTGAATGACAAAACCAGAAGATCTAGACCAAACTGCAAGTTAAATTGAGAAACTTAATGTGACAGGTAAACATATTCACATTACTTGGAGTGGAATCAGATTAAAGAAAAAACAATTGAAAACCAAAAAAAAAATCTTTACCACGATGCTGAAAACATCGCAGTAGTTTCTGGTAACATCACACGTCACGCCCTTAACACTGAGCAACCTTGTTATCAAAAATACTGAGCATAAGCTTAAGAAGTCATTTCCACAGATGAGCCTCACATAATCTCTATAGCAAAAACCTTGAATGTGTTATCGACCTTAAGTGAATTGTTAACCTGATTACAAATTCGATTAACTTATCACAACCAACAACAACAACATACCCTGTGTAATCCTACAAGTGAGGAATGGGAAGGGTAGAGCGTGCGCCGACCTTACCCGGCTGTTTTCAATTAACTTACTACCAACTCAGTAAAAAAGAAAAATACTTGAAGCGCGTTGGCTACAAACTAACAATTTCTAGAACTCATTTAAGCTGGAGAAGAGACCTCACACCTCAAACATCAATCTACAATTACTGTTAAAGCTTAGTACTATTTCACAAAACTGCCAAAAAATTCTCTTCACTCAATCAAAATCCAGCACTATAGTTGAATCCAATACCGCAATCCTTCAATTGTGCAGCCTATTTATCCAAATTCTTCAACTTTTTTCCCCTTCTAGTTTTTGTTCTTTGTTTATTTCTTTCAGGAAAGAAGGCATAGATCAAAGACTTCACCTTTCCAGAAACCAACTTTCATATTCATCCACAACTCAAAAAACTAATAACCTCCACAAGCAATTCTTTAACAAATAACTTATCCTACCTTTACACACAAAAGAAAACTTACACGTCTATAAAAACTTATCTAAGCACATACACACCAACTACAACAACCAGCAACATCGGTTCTACAGAGAACTGCATAGATTGCCGAAGAACCTACAGAAATCTGTTCTTTTATTTCAACTCTATCATATATCACCATCTCACTGAAGAGGCAAAATACTCGAAGCTTATAGGCTACAAACTAACAATTTCTAGAACTCATTATGAGCTGGAGATGGAACCTCAAACATAAATCTAAATTGCTGTTAATCTTAGTACCAAATCGCAACGGGGCTGAGAATTTGTCATTCCATCACCATTAACACTCTAGTTGAATCCACTACTCCAATCCTTCCATTAAGCAACCTATTCGTCCAAAATATTCAACCCATGTTTTAGTTCTTTAGTTATTTCTCACACGTAAACGCTTAGATCAAAGACTTGGACTTTACACCTCTCCATACACAAATTTCACATTCATCCACAACCCATAAAACCAATAACCTCTACAAGCAATTCTTTGACTAAAAAAAACAACTAAAACTCACCTTACGCCCAAGGGTGTGAGCTAGTGGTCAATGAAATAGGTAAAGAACCATGATGTCTCACGTTCAAATCTCAGCAGAGATAAAACACTAGACGATTGCTTCCCATCTATTCTAGCCTTGGTGAAAAGAATCACCTAGTTCCTAGTGGGAGGTGGCATGAATCCCATAAAATTAGTTTAGGTGAACGTAAGTTGGCCAGGACACCACGATTATTAAAACAAAAAATCCCACATCTATACATATTTATCTAAACACACACACACCAACCACTAGTCATGAATGTGCGCAAGCTTGTCCAGACACCATAGTTATCCAAAAAAAAAAAAATCCCACATCTATACATATTTTTCTAAGCACATATACATCAACCACAATAACCAACAACATGAGTTCTACAGAAAAGCTGTACAGATCACCAAATAAAGCAAAGAAATTTTCAATAAGAAAAAAAAATCTGTTCTTTTATGTTTATTCTACCATATATCAATTAAATCCTTTGTAAATCCATGAATAACTATAGAATCATCAAAAACGAATGAAAAAAAAAGGGGAAAATAAACAATTAAAACAAAATAAAACTAGGGTTTGTCTTTTCTTGGAAAAATTTTGCTTTACCTCGGCCATGGCTGATGCAAATCAATGAGAGAAGAAGCTTCAAAATTGACTCAAAATGAAAAAAAAAATTAGTGAATGGTTAATTATAAGTTTATAAATTTTGGATCCGATTCATTTGGGTGTTGTTTTTAAATTTTATTTCTTATTTTTTCAAAAAAAAAAAAGTTGTTTCATTGACCAAAAAAGGTAGTATTATTTTTTATATCGGAGAAAAAATTAAAATATAAATTAATATATTGAAGAATCAACTATGAGTTATGGTTAGAGATGAAATATCACTCGAAATTAAAGCTAATGAGTTCTTCATTCTTCACGTACTAAGGGTCCTTCTCTTTCTCCTTGCGTACGAGTAATAATAATATTCGGCATTATTTATTTTGAAAATTATTACGTTTTATCAATTATTTGTGATGTCTTCTTTTGTATTTTTTTTTTTCAAATTGCTTTGGTATGAATTACTTGAGTCAAAACTCTTTTGAAAAGTGTGTGATGGCTTCTTGGGTTCAAAAAATTTTGGTACAAGTGATAAAGGACAATAATCTCATCAGAATTATTTACGATGACCTCCACAATGGGATCGTTTGGTACAAGGAATAAAAGATGATAATCTTATGATAAAAAATAAGGACAATAATCTCGTCAGAAAGACTCTCGACTGCATATGAAAAGAAGTAGACTTTGCTAATAATCCATAAACATAAAAATTTTCCACGGACTAGAATATGTGCAGGTAAACTAAGTTGGCATACTGAAATGTACAATTCTCCAGTCTCATGAACTACTTTTTCAGCCTTGCAAATCTTACATCAGAGCTGTTAAAATCCTCTCCAAGTTAAACGCGAAAAGGAATCGCGTAAGTAAATTTAAATTAAAGTTCCAAGGATGCAAAACCGGTTGACATTGCGAAGATTCAACCTTTGCCAAGCAGACCAAAAATTACACAGCAGAAAATTCAGGTCCCGCCTTGTGGAGCATCAAGATTTCCTCCCTGTGCTACATTGCCATCAGTAACGGGGGGAGGTGGAGCTCCTGTTCCGCCCTGAGCAATTACAGCCATGCTACTTCCATATGGATACGTTGAGTCTCCCATAGCGCCAAGAGCTGCTGGAAGATGAGATCTCTGGTAACTGTCTATATGGGCCGATAGATGCATAGGAGGACCCGGATACATGGGATTTGAGTTCATGTAGGGGTGACCATAAGGATCAATACCTACGGAACATGAAAATACTCAGCATATATTAGGAATAAATAGATTACACTCATACATCACAACTACTCTCTGTATCCCCCAATGGAGTCTAAGAAGGTGTGTTATATGAAACCTTACCGATGGGGGGGAAGAGCCTACCTTTAAAAGGTAGAGAGGTTGTTTCCAATAGACCCTCGGCTCAAAATGAACAATAGATAGTTAGATACAGAAAAGGAGCCCAAATTAGCATAATGTTGATGTGCCGAATATTAGCATACTGATTACCTCGAGCTCTTCTCTCGGCAATTACCACCTGAGCACGCAATCTCTCCACTTCGTTGGCCATGTCAATCAATTCTTTCTCTGTGAGTTTCATTTGCTCAACTTTCTCTATGTTTAAACCTTTTTCATACTGAAAGGTCTTGCTGCATGTTCCAATAAAGTAAAACAATCATGATTTCAGAATCCAGAGAGTTTTGCTTCACACGGCATGCAGTCATAAAGACATATCATCAACATGGCAGGATCCAAATGCTATACCCTAACAATTCCAGGCAATATTATATTTAAGTGAATTTTGGACGTTTACGCATAGGTGTGACACCGTAATGACAAAGTCTGATCAAAACTTAAAAAGGTGGACCTAAAATATGATAGAGAAAGTTATCTCTAACAACCTATATCTCTCAAAATCGTTTGTGGACTTGGTTAAGAGCAAAGAGAAACAAAGGATCCATAAAAGCAATAACAGTTGATCAAAAAGCTTTAGATATTATCGTTGCACTCACATAGATCCGGTGTGTTTTTGTTTTTTTCCACACGTCCCCTCCGATTTGGTAAAAACTTGTACACTTCAGTAGAGTAAGTGTAAAGATAGAGAACGCCTCTAGTTTCTCGAACACCGCATAATTAGTCTTAAAAGACAAAATATTTAATATTGGAAGAAAATGTGTCTACAAGAGCAACACAAATACGAAGAATTTGTAAAGCTAGCCCGACTAGTTTGGAAATGATGCATACTAGATTGATATATAGCTATACACCAATGTTGCAGGACTCTCCAAAAATGATGCCGCACCCATGTCGGATTCTCCAAAAATAGACTAGTTTTGGAGTATCCGGCACACAACCATTGAAATTTTTGAAGTCAACCAAGCCCATTCAAGGGTAATGGGTAGGGGAAGCTCTTTCAAGGGTAATTAATGGGTAAGGAATCTATTCATGCTTCCACCTAAACAGCAAGTCAAGACAATTAAATAGTAGTAACCTGTGGTTTATTTTTCCTGGAGGAAGGTTGGTAAAGAGACATGTTTAAACTTACCGCAGCTCCTGGTATTCTTTCTTTAAGGAATCAAGTCCAGCATGCATCTCAGGTAGCTTCTTGACATCTGCATGAGCTTTTTCCAATTTCTGCATAACGTCCACATCTTTCCTCATACTCTCCATGGTTCTAAGGTCCACATCCATCTTGGCAATCTTGTCATGCAACAACCGGACCTGGATGTCGCCTTCTGTTTGAGTACTTTTTATATATTCCTCGAGTTCCTGTAACTCTCTCTGAGCAACAGAATATTCCTGCTTTAAGGCAACATATGAAGCTGCCAACCGATGATGGTCTCCAGCAAGGTGTTCTATCTCTGCAGCCCTAGCAGCAAATCTTCTCTCCCGAAGCTCAGGATGAGGAAATGGATCAATGCGGCGGCGGCCAGTAGCCAATTCTTCATGAAGCACCATTCCTGGAGCTTGTAGTGACCGTCCATATGACGCTGGTACTTGTCTTCTGGAAGCCATCTTTTCACCAGGCCCCAGAACTAAAAAAGGCGAATACTTGTTTTAAGGTTTCAATATTAGGAAGTATTTACCTGCTTTGGAGAGAAGATAAACTATGAGATTATTATTCTAAATAACTGCAGCTTACCAATTTTAGGCTAGGAGCTTAAGTTTGATACTACGAATCATAAATAATTGAGGATATGGGGTAAGCAATGCTAATTTGAGGAAGATCGACATCATAAACCAGCAGTGCAACCTTTTAAGGGTAATAGGACGCCTTATCAAATAAAGAAAACAGAGGTGTAATAGAACTAAAACAGTGCACTTCTTGGGTTGTGGAAAATTAAGCAGAGAAACTACATGTACTATTAATCACATTAGTTATACAACAACATATCCCGTGTAATCCCATAAGTGGAGTCTTGAGAGGGTAGAATGTTCGTGGACCTTACCCCTACCTTGGGAGGTAGAGAGGATGTTTCCGATTGACCCTTGGCTCAAGCAAAAGCATATCAAAGTATATCGAAAAAGAAATAAATGAAGTGAAGTGATCATGGCAAAATACTATACAAAGCACTCCAAACAAAAAGGAACATTAAGTACACCAAAAAAAGTGATAATCAAAATACAAGAAACAATAGATAGTGATAGAAACTGATGGATAAGAAGCAATTTGAGAAATACCACGACTACTATTTATCACACCAGTTACATGTCTCCTAATTTAACCATTTCAGAACAGAAAATGAGCATGACTATGCAGGTAGGCACAAGCTGTAGCTAAGTGACGGGGAATCAGATAATGAGGTTACTCATTCTGTAAACAGTATGGTTTCTTCACAACCTTCAATTTTTTTTATTGAGGGAGAGAAGAAGACAGATGTACAGTCACTTAGCGGCTCCTTCAGGATTACAAATAATAGGGAGCCAAGGGTGACGAGGGAACTTCAGCAACTTGCTAGCACATATATACACAACGAGGAGAAAGACAGCTTTAATGTACTAATACCTGAGAGAATCATTTCTCTACTGGAATCGTTTCACTAAAATTAAATAAATATTCCCTCTAGTCCAAAATAATTGATGTTTTAGGCTTTGGCACATGAATTAGGAATTCACTTACTCAAAACTAAGAAGGGGTTTTGACTAAAATACCCTTAATTATGATTTTCTTTACTTACATAACTACCAAAACACCTTCCCGCGCTTTTTCTTCAACCTAGCAAACCCCAAACACTTGCACGGATTTCCTATTTCAAGAAACGAACAATTAATTTGCATCAGAAATTATTAATTTACTACCATTGCCTCCACGATGACTTTCCAAAAGAAAACACTCAACCCCGCCAACTACAACCCCCCCCCCCCCTCCTGAATTTGTTCTTCTTGCAGGCTTTTCATAACCTACCAACCCCGAAACACTTGCACCGGTTTCCTACTTCAAGAAACAAATAGACTTGTGCATCAGGAATTCCTAAATTACTACCATTGCCTCCAAAATGACTTTCCAAAAGAAAACTCAGGCCCACCAACTACAACAACCCCTTCCCGCGCCTTTTCTTCGTGCAGGCTATTCATAACCTAGCGACCGCCAAACACTTGCACCGATTTCCTATTTCAAGAAACAAACAAACTGAATGTGCATCAGAAACTCTTAAAATTACTACCATTGCCTCCGCAACGACTTTCCAAAAGGAAACACTAACCCGACCAACTAAAACAACCGATTCCCGCGCTTTTTTCTCCTACCGGCTGTTCATAACCTACCAACCCCCAAACACTTGGACCGATTTCCAATTTCAAGAAACAACAAACTGAATTTACATCAGAATCTTAAATTACTACCATTGCCTCCAGAACGACTTTTCAAAAGAAAACACTCAGCCCCCCAAGTACAACAACCCTTCCTTCCCGCGCTTTTTCTTCCTGCTGGCTATTCATAACCTATCGTCCCCAAAACACTTGCACTGATTTCCTATTCAAGAAACAAACCAAATGAATGTGCATCTGAATCTTAATTACTACCATTGCCTCCATGATGACTTTCCAAAAGAAGACACCCAACCCCACCAACTACAACAACACACACACAACCACACCTTTATTTTTCTTCTTGCGGGCTGTTCATAACCTATCAACCCCCATACACAGATACAAACCTTTTCAGGGACACCTTACTGATTAATGGAGTTGTTGAGTACCATTAGGTCTCACATTCAAATCCCAACAAAAATAAAAAAACAGTATGTGATTTCTACCTATCTATCCAACTCCTTGACAGACAGAGTACAAACTCAAGCTAACCCCAACACCACAGTCATCCAAAAATCAAATCTTTTCAGGATGAAAACCCAAAATGGCCAATGTAAAACAGATAAAACACAACAAAAGATCAGGAAAATCAAAGAGGGGCATAATCAAATAAACAAAACTATACATCCCTACTCAATCAATGACATCAAAAAAAAAAAAAAACATTTCAACATAAACACAATCAATTCTTTTAATCAGTAAACAACTAAACTATTTCATCTCCCTAATAAGAAAAAACCAAAATCAACAAGAACAGACTAAAACAAGCAAAAGAAAAAAGAAAAAACTCAGTTCTTCAACAATGGCTGGAAAAATTAAAGATTCTTTTCATCAAATTAAAACATACCCATAACAAGAAAAGAGAAAAAGATCATACCTTTGTACTAATAACAGCCCATTAAGGAAAAAAATTCTATCAGAGAAGCAAAATTGCGAAGGGTATAGAGGCATTCAAGGGTTGTGTTGTTTCACTTGAAGAAGAAAAAGAATCACAATAAGTTTGTAGTCTTTTATAGGAACTTTTTGAAGTTTGCACTTTTAGTCCCTTATATATGGATAAATTCCAATTCCCCTCGAGGGTCGTTTGGGATGGTATATAAGAATAATATTGAATAATCGAGTTATACTGGTATAAATTTTTATTGATGTTAACATTAATTGAATAGGATGTATTAGTAGACGTTTGGTCATTGAAATGAAATACGTGGTCATTTTATTTGAAATTTTTAAAGTTGGAGTCAAAGATGAAATTGTATTTGGTTATAATTTTTGCGAATGTTATTTTATTTTATTTTTGTAACGGTAAATTTTATTTCCAGATGTTTCAATATGTACATATTTGAAGATCAGGATATGGATATAATCTCAATCTCAAAACTCTTTTTATTCTGTATAATCATTATTCTGTTATTTATTGAATTAAAAAACCATGTTCTCTTATGATCAGTCCTTCCTTATGTTGAAAAATTCTATAATTCTTCTCCTGTCAAACGTCAGACATTCTAGTTATTCTTTACGCTTCATCTTAAAGTGCTTTATTAGTGGTGTGTTTATATAGTCCATTCTACTATAATAAAAAGAGCGAACAAAACAATTATTGAGGGTGAACAGTTTCATATTTTCAAAAAAAACAGATCGTAAAAGGCCTGTCAAGCACATAATCTCGACTGGACCTTACTCACTCGAGTGAACCTGTATTTAAGAGTTTTCGTGAAGAAACACTAATGTTTAAATAAAGTAAAAAATATAAAAATATTTTTTATGATTTACTATATATAAGAATAGGTTCAAGATGCATGTGTTCGTTATATATAAATTAAAAAAGACAACCATATAAGGGATTAAATAACGCTATCAAAATCATTATTTTCTTGCTAAAATAAACTAAATCAAATGCACTTTAAAGTAAAAGATGAAGTAAATAATTTGTCTTTTAAAACAAGTAAATAATTAAAAAAATTCTAAATTTCTAAATAACTTAATTTGAAAATCCTTCAAGAGTATTATCTTGTGTGAAATATTGGCACATGAATGTTCAATATAACTTCATACTCATATAAAGAAAAAACTTATATTAAAAGACAATTTCAAAAAATTAAAAGCATTCTTATTAAAATCTTACATAGGTTTCATATTGGTCATTATTTAGAACTTGATGGAGCGGTAAATATTCAATCATCTATAATTAAAAATTTTGAATTTAAGCCTTATCGGATATGAAATTATCTTTATTATATAGTATTTTATCTTAATGTAAGAACCAAAAAAACGCGTTATTAACAAGTATGACAATTCATTCTAACGGATTAAATATCTTTTATAAGGAATCGAAAGAATCTGCAATGATTTTTTCCCAGAAATCCCCAACGAAATATACAGACTATTCCTTCCTTTCGATAAGTGACTTAGACAAATCTTTTGTGTCGATAAACTCAAACCAATCAATCGAATATTGATTAATACATAATCAATCGAACACTACTTGAAAATGGCTCTTCTAGCTCATTTTGCTGCTCTCTCATGATGTCAAAAAAAATATACAAAAATTCTGCTATATCCACCATGAAATTGGTCCAAGGCCATCAGCATCAAGAGATCCCTAATAATATACAAACAGAAGGAAAAAAAAAACAGAATTTTGAAGTTAATAAAATAAGACTAGAGAAATAAGAATAACAGAGGAGAATTTTCTAACACACCAAAATGCAAGATTATTTTGATTAACATAATAGGGACAAGAACTCATTTCAACATTACAAAGAACACTAGAAAAAAGAAGAAGGGTATGAATGGCATTATCTACCAAGGATCATTGATATGAGATTACAAGGTTTTGGGTACACCCCAGACTACTTGGCCGACCTTAAGAGAGCACCCTCGAAAGTGAAAAGTAAGTCACCAACCTAGGCCATGAGCCTTCTTGATTGTCCATTTGACACTGTCCAGGTAATCTCAAATGTGATTACTAGGTAAGGACAGTCACTCCTAATCTTTCCATTAAGTTCTCACTATTACATGATGTTTAGGTAACCTTTTCGGAAGTTTCAATTTGCACACAAGGGTGTGGCCTTGATACAAGAGACGACTCTTAAGATTTCTAGAAAATGGGTGCACCCCTAAAAAAAATAGGTGGTCTCTTTCCTGAGCCTTGATAGCAAAGTGATCCAGAGCTTTATTAGTGGGAGGTAGTAGATAATTGATGAAATAACAGAGGCGCACAACATCATGAATACCAACACAACATCTAAACTCTAAAGGACCTGCTCCATAGGAATTTTAATTCCCCTGTCAACTTATTGAAAATAAACCATTCCATTTTTACCTCAATTTCAAGATATAGCTACTTCATGTGACCAAATGCTAGTATGTTACTGATAAACAACATTGTTTCACCTAGAATTCCAAGATTAAATCCTCTGAAGTTAAATTTATGCAAGGCATTTTCCTTTATAATATGTCTGATTCAATTATATCAATTCAACAGTCGGAAAGGAAAAAATAATATACAGCGCGAATGAAGTTTAGTATTGATATACCTTTATGACCATCGGTGCAAATGGTTTTGAATCTTTATCTTGCTCCAGTGGCATTGATGGATAACTAACATTATGTACTTGGAACCTAATCTGCAGTTTATACAATCGTCAAAATTTTAACATACATCATTTGACAAAATGGTGCAACATTAGCAAAATTGTTAGGTCTAACAACCTCATCTATGCCATCAATAGGATAATCTAGTTCATCAAACTTCCATATCCACCTAACTTGGTTCCTGAAATGAACAATAAAACCATATGTGAAGAAACTTAAGATGTATGATTCAGAAAGACCAACCAGTACATGAGATCCCACCACAAAATTTGACGTTGTGACAAAAAGTACTTACTTGTTTTCAGGATCAGGCTCAGAACGTGATGGATCTGGCAATAGAGGTGCGGGTACATAAATGTCATCGAAAAATCCAAGTGACACTGCCAAGCACAAAACAGAACGAACATTAAAATTCCTTTTCTGAAAGATTTGGGATGTGAAGAATAACTAAAATGAGAAAATCTCACTTCATAAGCTACATATTTTAAATCATAAAGAAACAGCATAATGTATAAACGGACTGTCAAATTTGGCCTCAGCTGGCAGGTAAGCACTCCAACTTTGAAAGTGTACATCTAGACACATCAACTTGATCAGAAATGGCAACTAAACATTCCAACTCATCCCCACTGCACTCCAATTTTGCATGGTTCAAACAACTAATAGTTTCCAGTGCTAGATAGTTCTCATGCAGACTGTAATACTTGGCTATATATGTCTCACAACGTATATGACAGGAACTTCACCAGAGGGAAATAAGATGAAAATAAATTGTACACGTTCTTCGAGGCTTACAGCGTAAACCCTCTGCATTGGACTCTTTGAGTTTAGCACTTATTACTTCTCCTACAAATGGGCGAAACACTACCAGTCTAAACTTGACCTGCAAGACACCATGATTTTTCTGTATTAATGAACATGTTATTACAGAAGATACGACAAACAATAGAAAGCTGTTTGATGATATCCCTCAGTCACATGACACATTTAATACCACTGAAATGCTAGTCCAGAACTAGCTCATAAACTATAGAATTATCACAGAACTTCTTGCAACTAAGAACATCATATTAGCATGTCAAAGATGTCACTGAAACTCGTAAGTGCATTGCTATTAGTAGGATCTCACAACTGCATCTTCAAATGCCAATACACTGAAAGCCTAATTGGTCTTTTATCAAGATGTGTATTAGTCCCTTACCAATTTTAAGGCTGTTTTTACAGGATAAAACCATTAGCTACTGATTCAGCTTTGCTCGTATGGCTAACTGATTATGTTGATATTTTTGGTGAGCTATATTTCTGAAAGACAAGGTTGTATACGCTCCCTAGATTTTTTGATGGTGTTGCACCCCCTTCATGCAAAACTATTGGATAGTTCTAACTCTGGCCTTGAAAGAAAAAATCATTAGTATGGAAAATAGTTGACACAGAAGTCTCTTTGGTTATTATGTTGTCAAGCCAGGATTCATTCCTCTGAAAGGTTTTTAAAGACAAGGATATTGAGCATTTTTTCTTAATCAATGAGACATCAGATCTTCATATAGATCGTATCAAGGAAGGTAGTAACAGATTTATTGAAGACCACGGATACTTACACAGTTACACTTATCCACATCTCTTATTCTTTAAAATTTTGAGGGGGGTAATTTAGCTTCTTCATTTTGATATTTTGGTGAAAGATATAATTTAGAATAAAGTTGTGTCGTTTTGCATCCCTGCTCGGGAATGAGATCTTCATAATTTACAAATTCATATTTAGAGCAAGGAAAAAGTGCAAAATGCAATTCCTGGTATGGGGTAGTGATACTCCTAAAGCGAGAGAACATATCAATTGAAATCATTTTATATTAAAAGAAAACAGTTTCAACGAGCAGGTTTGGATAATGGGAATCTCTCATGAAGGACGATGATATGTTTATAGAATCCATTCAAGACCTAAATATAATTAACTGCAGCAACAAGTTGAATACCTTATATGTGGAGGCACCTTCACTTGGATAGATAAAACCGTCATCTACGGAGCGAAGATCATAAATAGATATGCCGAGGCCCAAATTTGTAATAACCTTAGCATCGTGTCCAGAAGTTAGTGTCTTGTAATAATGCAAAATCTTTTTGAGTTGGGAAATGGATTGAAAACAGTAATGCAGCCTCAAAAGAAAAGAAAAAAATGAACCTTATCCACGAAGAGACCCTCAAGCTCTCCTTTGATTGCTTCATTGAGTGGAAGGTTTAGGAGATGAGGCGGCAACCTCAGTGTGTGTTCTAATACACTCAGATAAAACATGCCTCCTTAAATCTGTAGCAAAATACACACCAAAAAGATTTATCAAGTCCTACACAAATATACACACTTGTGAAAAAGTCAAAATTTGGTAGACTTGCAAAACAAAGACTATAAGATATGGCTCTTTATCCCATCTGGATCTTTTTAATCTATAGCAAGTTCATTTTTTCTTTTTGCTATCAGCACGGATCCATGCAGTACCCCATCAAAGAAAATTCTTACCCTTGGTTGTCATACCCCCAATGTCTTGATTAAATATTGCAATCAAACTAAATAAGGAACTTAACTTCAAAACATCCCCAGTCACAAGCCTCTAGCTAACATCTGAATAAATGAACCTAGGTCATCACCCAAGAGTAATCAAAATATTTTTATTTTTATTTTTTGAAACTGCCAAGAATAACGAAAATATCTAAAAGTAAAAAATGGGGAAAGATCTGCTCCCACTGGTATAAATCAACAGACCTTGTCAACTAAGTCTAGAACGTCTGCTCATAGACATGTGCTTCTTCTCAACACCTGCCACATGATGTAACATGCCTAAACGAGATAAGTATCTCTGGAGGATACCCAGTAAGTCCCATAGGCTAATTCCTAAGAAGACAAGGCAAGACCTTTTCGGATAAACATACTACGAAGAAAATGCATCCACGGAAAGAATGTAAACAATTAAAGGTCTGAAACTGATAATAGACTGAAACACTGAAACCGCAAGCTGAACATGTAAGCAGAAAACTAAACAAGAACTTTAAGGTAACACCTAAACAGTAATAGAAACTAAGTTACACATTGTGGCCTGTGTACATGAGATCCAGCAACACGCATGGAGGAGTGTCGCCCTATCTCCCCAGGCAAACAATAGCCCCTACGAACACACTACATAGGCAGATAACCCTGGCCCTCTTTCTCTCCATTCTAAAATTTCTCATATGCATACACAAGAGCATTAAGTATTCGTACAACGGGACTATGATTTGGTACTTCACTCCAGAAGTTTCACCTTGTATTTGACCATGAAAAACATATATCACCATGTCCTCTAATTACAACTTAGACTAACACAGTTGAACTAGCTACTGAACATATTTGATGGCAAGATTAAAAGTTAAAATCAGGCATAAATTGGATCATTTCAAAGGAAAATACAAGCATTCATCAATAGAGTATTACAAATAAGTAGATTTTATACATAATTCACAGTAATCAAAAGTACTCCTTGAGCCGACGGTCTATCAGAAACAGTAAGTTCAGCAACCATAAACTTCAAATTCTGACTCCGTCACTGATAGTACAATAGCTCAATTTAATACATTAATTCTTATATAGCTCCAATTCCCTTCTAATTTTAGGGTAAACAAATCTCATAGCTTTAAGAAAGGAATTTTTATCACTAACTAATCCTAAAAACATGAATTTCCAGTTGACGATTAGTCACAAACAATACCTCTAAGCTTCAGCGAGGAGGGCCACGGCGAGTGGTGACAGATACCGGCGGCGGAGAGAGGTTCCGGCGACGGCAAGAGGCTCAGCGGCGTTCAGTTCTCTTACCAGCGGTCTTCAGTTAAGGTTTTGAAAATTTTGAATTAGGCATTTGTTACTTACTCAATTTTTAATATTCAAAAATATATAAAAAAAAAACTAAATTAAATTAAAAGTCATTGAATTTAATATAGTTAAGTTATAAAATTAAAAATAAATGTGTATTAATTAATTATAATTTTATAATAATTTATGAAAACATTATATGTAGTGTTATCTATTGCATTGATAAAAATATCACATATTATGATATATTGGTGGTAATTAAATTAGAGTATAAGAATAATTGCATCCAAAAGTAATAATAAGTGTTCATGCTTAAAAATTAATATGAATATTTATTTAGACAAATATGAAAATGATTTTGATTTTTATTCAAATTCGATGAAAAAAAAGATTATTTTATATGAATTTATAAGAAATGATTTTGATTTAGTTATTACTTATTAGAAACAAAAATTGCTCAAATAGTATCTTCACAAACTTAAAAGAAACATTTTAATTTAGTAAAGATTATGGTATTACTTCTTCGACTCGAACCAAGTAGTCCTTGAAATAGGAAGCAAAATGGCTCTTTGTAGTTTGAAGAAAGGGAAAAAAAAAGGATTTTTTCATTCGTATGATATTTATTTAATCATATAATCTGAACTCCTAAAATACAATATCTTAGAATTTTCTATTTGATTATATTTGGAGATCCTTGAGATTTTTCTAATTGAATCACACAAACTAAGCTCCTAAAATTTAACATCTTGAAATTATCTATCTGATGAGGAACTTTCACATATAATCACTAAAAATAGTCTAATATTCACTATAGTTTAGTTTGAATAATTACAATGTAGCACATGTTTATAGGAGGAGAGAGGTAGGAGAATGGGAGAGGAGGAGAGGAGTGTGAGCTGAGGGAAGAGAGGGCAAATAGTGGAAAGAGGGAATTGTATATGTACGGTAGTTAATTATATATTATACATATGTATTTGTATATTCCGGTAAATTATACATATACAAACATGACTATTTATGCAAACTCAAAGTCAACTCACGTAATTAATATACAGTGATAATTATAACAAATTATAACTACAATAAATAACAAAATAGTATAAATTTGCTTAACTACGTAATATTTACGCTTTCTCTTTGGTCCATGGAAAAAAGGGAAATTTCCCATCATTTCCCTTTCCTTTTAAGTTTCTTATTTTCTAGTCTTTTCCAAACAATCAATTCACTCTCAAAGTTTTTTGGG
This sequence comes from Solanum habrochaites, assembly GCA_027704765.1. NCBI lineage: Eukaryota > Viridiplantae > Streptophyta > Magnoliopsida > Solanales > Solanaceae > Solanum > Solanum habrochaites. Next base: position 1,234,826 of record JAKWJA010002495.1, on the reverse strand, counting down.
TTGGGTTGGATTAGGTGGGGGCTAGAGTTAGAAAGCTACAAAATTGGGAAAGTTGGGAGGATATGGATATAAAAAAGGATGGTGCAGGTGTGGTGGTATAGAGAATTTTAAGTTTTTACTAAAATACCAATTCCTTGCGATAATAATTTTTTTATACTGATAGTTCAATTATATGAATATATAGCAAATTTTTATCAGTTAAAAATTGAGTTTGTACTATAACACGATGCATTTATTTTTATGTATCACAATCTTTCACATTTGAATTGTAAGCATATTAATTTGGGTTAAATGATTTTGATAGTCGACTTTAATCTTTAAATTATAAGATTATTGAAATCAATGACATGTAAATATACAAAATAAGGTATACATAGTTTTATACCATCGATAAATTCAACCAAATTAATATTTTTGACATATATATTAGATGTATATGTGTGATTTTTTTAAAAATTTTCTCAACCATTAAATTATAAACATATAATTTAAAAAGTCTAATAAACTCATTGTACTCCATTATTGCTCTAACCAATTTCATCACTTGTCAATTTCTTATTGTTATTTGTCACATTTCAATATTGATCTAAATAGTGATATTCCATTATAGCAAATGATCATATATTATATTATTTTTGACTTGTGCACTAAATATAACCTAGAGAACTACATCTACAAAATTGAATTCACACCTAGATTAATTAATTAAGTCCAAGTTAAATCTAAAACTTTCCTACATATTATTTATATATACATATATATATATCATTTTTTGGGATCTTTCTCATCATTCCATTCAACAATATTATATGCATTTTATATCCTTCTAAAATATTTTACTAATCAATTCTCCTTGTGGCAATGTACATTTTCATTTGTATTATATACATTTCCACTTTGTATATATTTGGCTACATATAATTAAAAATAGTTCAACTTATATGTGTTATTAATATAAAATAATCATTGTACCATTATTACTAAAAAGAAATATTGGTAATTATAGATTTATGATCAAACAAATCGATGAATCGCTGAGCTATGATTTATATAGTTACATCGATAAAATATGATCTTTATTTTAAAAATATATGTTATCCGTCTTAAAATATGGGATTTTATTAACTTTATTTTATATTTATTTCGAAAAAAAATACTCCACTACCATAGTGGATTTGTGGATTGTCACAATATCATCATAGTATATTCTGTATACACCATCAAATCAGCACTCCAATAACCTTTTTGTATTGCATGCTTAGCATTCATTTTTTATTTTCTTTGGACAGACTTGCTAGCATTATCATCCACAAATTTTAGTCTCATTTGTTTTGAAAAAAAAAAAAAAATCAACATAGTATTTTCCTAGTACCATACATTAAGATAAATTTGATGTATAGCATCTATAAATAAATCTACTTAAAGTGTACAATAAAATAAAAGTTATCTGATGGTGTATAACGATATATTTAACTTTTAACTCGTGAATAAATTAGTTAAAATGTGGTCCACTTGTTTTAGTGCTACCTAATTAGTGTCTACAACTATAAATAGCCCTAACATTCCTTATGTGTTACTCAACAAAAACATCATAACACAAGTAGCTAAAAATAGTACACAAAACATTAGCTTTGCTATTTTAGTCCTATATTTTTTCAAGTATGGCTAAGGTGAAGGCTTTTTCTCTTCTTGTTTTGCTTGTTTTTTCAAGCTTTATTGTGTTGTCTGAAAGTAGAGTTGCAAGGATGGATTTAGGGTTGAATTTGGGTGGAATTGGTCTTGGTGTTGGGATAGGGTTAGGGTTAGGTGGTGGAAGTGGTTCAGGTGCTGGTGCAGGAGCTGGCTCAGGGTCAGGATCAAGTTCAAGCTCAAGTTCTAGTTCTAGTTCATCTTCCTCAGGAGGAGGAGGTGGTGGTGGTTCTGAGGCGGGCTCATCAGCAGGGTCATACGCTGGATCAAGAGCTGGTTCTGGATCTGGAAACCGAGGTGGGTCCAGTGGTAGTGGATATGGAGGTGGACAGGGTAGTGGGTATGGTGGAGGAAATGGTGGCAACTAAATCCATGCATGCATGTCATATTTCACTAGTGAAAAAGAATTCACTACCTCAAAAAAATATTAAGTAATAAATGTTATGGTGAAGTCTTAATGTAAGGTAACTTTGTACTACTAGTTTGATCATTGTGATTTGTGTTTTAAGGTTTAAATGGAAGGAATTATGTTTGGTTTGTGTTTTATGCATTCTTCACCTTATGTTAAAGTTTTATTTTCTACATACATATATAATTATATATCATCTCATCGAAAACAACTCTATCCTCAAAAGTGGAAAAGAGAGGATTTGCAAGAAAAAGTCGAATAGACTGACCTACGAGCATAAGAAAGAAGAGGAAATCGAATTATGTATGATGAGCTTGAGTCGAGTCACAAAAAGGGCTATGATGAGCCTTTTTAGAGTGACTTTCACGGTTATGATGAGCTTTTTTCAAGACGAATATAAGATTTGAATATGTTATTATTGTATATACTATATATAATGTCACATGTAGTTTCTTTGATACAAATTTTAGTGATAGTGTTAGCTATGATTGGAGGGAGCAAAGCTAAGTGTTGAGTTTAACAAGGTACTTGTCAAATCTTAAAGTGAATTAATAGTCTTGGCTTATTAAACGGTCAGGGATCATTTGGTTGGAAACAAGTAATTTAAGAAATAAATAACTCGGAATAAGTTATATCAGCATAATTCATCCATCATATATATGAGATAACTTATCCGAGAATTATTATACTTTATACCTCACATCAAACTTCTCCTTACGTTTAGATTGTATTTGATTACATTGAAAGAAAAAAAAGAGTAATTAGTAGGCCCATACAGCCCAAATTCTGCAGAGTTTAAGGCATGCTAATTGTGAAAAAAGAACAAGGCCCAAATATTAGACTTCTACAAAGCCTTTCTTGTTAATAAATGGGCCATGGCCCAATAACAAAATGATTAGAAATTGGCAAATAGTCACTTTTTGAACCATTAATTTGGTACAAACACTATATTATTATCAATAAATTTTCTAAATTTAAGTTAGACGTTTGACCATAGATTTCAAATATTTATCTCTTTATTTGAAATTTTACGAAGTTAGAGTTAAGATGAAAGTTGTGTTTAACTTTCTATGACAATAGAAGACGACGCTTATTTTTTAGAACTTATGAATACAGAGTTGATACATGAATTTGAAATATTATTTCAAACATGTATGCCAATTGAAAAATAGATTTTAGAATTTTATAATAAAACAATAGAAATAAAGCCATTTAAAGAAAAAAAAATGGTTAAATTCTGACGAAACACTCCTAAATTTTTAAATTCTTCCGTCTCAAATTAGATATCATGCTTTACTGTTAGAAATTCAAATCAACACATTTTTTATACAATTTAAATATATAGATATAAAAATTATATAATCTATACCATAGGTTTGCAATTTTTTCTTATTAATTTGATAAAGAAAAAACTAGTGTAGTAGTAAAAGTAAAGTACACATCACAGCTCATATAGTACTGGATATATATATATATAAAGTCAGAATTTATATCTATTTATTGTGCTACACCTATTTCATTAATTATTATTTATTCACAACTTAGCTCTTCTTGATTTAATGAATTCAAAATTTTTCTTAGTCAAATATAGTTAATATTCACCATATTCACCAAATGTTTTATAAAAACATTTTTCGAGTGAGCTATGAGGCGGCGTATAATAAAAATGTATAGTAATGATCTGACGATTATATGAATTATAGTTTTTTAATGAGTAGAGAATAATATCAAACATCGAATAGAAAAATAAAATTAAAGCTTTTAATAACATTTGAAGTGACATATTGCACTAAATTAGGGTTGTTTTTTTCTTTTTTTTTTCTTTTTATCATTTATCATTATTATTATTTTTATTATAATAAGAGACAAGATGTGCTTAGTTAGGTCAAAAGAAGACTTTACTTTAAAGCAATCACGTCATTAAGTTCACATTGAACTTTATTCTATAAGCTTTCTTTATTTTATAATTTTATTAAATCTCATTCCAACCACCAAATGTTGGCATCTTAATCCTTTTCTTCCTAATAAAATAAAATAATTATTTTTAAATTAAGTATGAAAATTTATAATGATTATCCTTTTCTTCCTAATACATCTATATATTTTTATTCATTTTGAAATATAATTAATTTATGTAATACACATTCATAATATATCCAAGAAATTATATGTCTAAAGCAATACAAATATCTTAACATTGAGTAAAGCGATAGTTAAATCTCTATCTACTGATTCAGACGAATTTATTAAAAATTTATTATATATATTATTGTAAAGCTTGATATTAAAAAAAATTATGTACTTCATCGTGAAAATTTTAACTCTTGAAACGACGATATTGACGCCTTATCTTTGTTGTTCAATATGTTATTCATTCATTAACAATTGATTATTTTAATTTTTCCATTGAGATATACGTTTACAGTTTTTCTCATAAGAGTTAATAATTATGTTAAAATATTAAGTTTAGTCCTCATAGTTTCATAGAACCTTCCTCAAGTAATTTAAAACTATAATTTATATGATAATTATTTATTTTTTTCAAAAAATAAGTCAATATTCAAGTTGGACTGATTATTATATGCAAATAAAGCTGGCAAATAGATTTTTTTTTTAATACAGAAACAAAAAAAACAAAACAGAAAAATATGGACACCTATGACAACATTGCCACCGCCCTTAGGGGTAAAATTGGAATTTATTGTTTATATCAGTCGATTAAATTCGAGTTCACTTATTGTAAAGTTCATTTTCTAATTCTAGACATTTGAACTCGTTACTTATTTTTCTTTATCTTAACTAAATACGAGAGTTATCTTAAACAAGTAAAGAAAATAGTAATAAAAAAATAGAAAGTGATCGATACGATCGATAATAAATCGATTAATCAAAATTAGTAAGAAAAAGAAAATCGAAGCAATAAATAACGTGTACACATTGCTTGTCACGTTGTACTAAACCGGTTCAACAAAATGGTGTCCATGTTATGTTAATTTACTCTTAATTTTATATATCGGGTCCCACCTCTCGATAAGTATAATTTACCGATAGAGTAAATATATGTCATGCATTTATTAAAATAACTAAGAGTCTAATAAAATAATAATACATAATGAGAATTTGAATTTTATTTATTTTATTTTTGTATTTGTTTGTTTTGTATTAAATATATTGATTTGCTCTCTATCTCTATGCTTTGATATAGAGCAGATCGATACAAAACTAATCAATACATTTTACAAAACGAATCGATCAATAAATAACGATCTTTTTCTTGGTAATAATTGTTAATTAAGGCTTAAAATATTAATTATTTATGCCAACTATTTTTTATTTAGACGATGAGATAAACAACTATTTAGATTAATTTTTGAATAATTAATTGGTTAATGATGTGTTATAGTCGCTTGCAATTTTATCTACCATTAAAGATGCAAAAATTAATTAAGATACATTTAATATAATTAACTTTTTTTTTATATAGAATAAGTGAAAAACAAGGAAATATTTCCACATAAAGAGTATGTTCACTTTGATATATATATTTTCACATTGATTGAATTTATTAGCATTTTTGAAGAGTTTAGATTTATTTATTTCTAAAAACAGTGAATATGTCATTATGAGTAATGATTTCCCATTAACAATATTTTCTTAATTAAAATAAGTTATGTTAATTATCACATTATACGTACTTATTACTTAAGCACGCAACAAGTAATATTTTAAATAAGCATATCTATTGAGTATCTTTCATAATATTTACACTTAACTATTTTAACGATTCATTATTCGCTGAAATTTTATTATCTATAAAATCAAATTAAACTACAGTCTTTTGTTTTAAAAATAAGTCTAGTATTTATATATTATCTCACTTAGCATACTAAATTTTTATTTAATTAGATCGTCACTTTTAATCATTTTACAAGTAAAAATTTATAAAATTACCATAATTGTTAATAGTTCCACCAATAACTACTTGTGTGATCACTATGATATATAAAATGAGTATAGTAATGTAGTTTTTTAAATTAGTCAAATATAACAATAATTTGAAAAATTTAAACAAACAAATTACGTGTTTAAATTTAATTTATTCAATTTATGGAAATTAAATAGTTCTTTGATGGTAGCAAGAGACAATATGATAATTGAAATCTTATATAAAATAAGGTCAATCATTAACTTCACTTTAAATACAACATCTTTACGTGTATAAAGTGATATTCACTCAATTGCTTATTGACAATAACTCCTCATTATAATAATTAGATTAACAGTAAAAAGAAAGCAATATTAGTGTGAAATAAATAAGAAAAAAAAAGATCTAATATTAATATAGTTTACACAGAAATAAAATCTGCGTACATTTCATATATATTACAATAAAAATTATTTTTAGCAGCAATAAATATTGACATTAATAAAGAGTTTTAAAGTTTTTATCGGCGTTAATTAAGTGTCATTAGAATTAATGTCACTAAATTATTTAGAAACATATACGCTTACTTCTTTAACAACAACTAAAAATTAATTACTACTAATAATATTTTTAACATAAAAAATTCATATAATCAAATTTATCAAACATTTATTATACTTATAAATATTTGACACAAACTTAATAAGAGTAACTATAATCAGTAAAACTTTGCAAAAATACAAAAGGAAAAGAACACAATGATTGAATTAAGATTCGTTGGAATATCAAATCATTAATTTAAGATTTATAAACAATTTACACCGTCTTCCAAAAAAATTGATCAAAGATAGAAAATCATTTAAGAAAACAAAAAAATAAAATAAAAACACATTCCATAATATTTACACCACACATAGACTAATTATACTATCATTTTTTTTTTAATAAAGTGTTAATAAGTTTTTACTCTACTATTTACTAAATGAAGGTTCATCAAGTGCGATTTTATTTTATTAGAAAATTTGAATTTAAATTTAAAAATAGTATTTTATTGAATTAATATCAAAAATATTTTTAGTGAGCTTCATAGCGCGTAAATTAAAATTTATCGAATTGCTGATTTTTTATTAAAGCTAAAAAATAATGAAAAGTCTTTAATTTTTAAAAAGAAAAAATTTCTTAAATCTTAATAATCTTTTAGTATAATCCTTATTATCACCACGTTCAAATTAGTTGAATACCACCCACTCCCTTTTATCCTCGCCCTTCCGATTGGCACTTTTTGCCCTTCCTCTTCTCGTTCCATTTTACTTGCCCGTCTAAGGAGATTTTTACCCCAACCGTACCCCACTAAAAATACAAATTCCCTCCTGGTGAAACGTGTACTTTGTTTTTAACTTTGTATATTTAGTCCCCTCCTGTTAGTCAGTATTGGCGGGTGACTATTATTAAACAAATTTATTTATTTATTTATTTTTCTCTCTCTAACTTCTCATCGCGTTCACGCGTTATCTTTTGTCGCCTTATTTGTGGTCACCCACTATATATATTCCTCTATTTTTATCTTCATTTTCCGCAGATGCGGATTCACAATTTTTCAACAAATTGTTTTCTGCATCTGCTGAAATAAATTGAAAAATAAAAATAAAAGTAGTGATAGAAGAAATTTTTTGAGTTATGCCTTCGTTAGAGGAGGAATTGTTTCCGTCTACACCGGGAAAATTCAAAGATAGAAATCGACATTTTCATCGATGTTTTGCATCTACAAGCACCATGTTTCTATGGGCATTGTTTTTAATAGCTTTAACAGCTTCATATTTGTGTTTTCAGTCGTTTATGGATTCCGGTAACCGGTATTTCACCTCTACATGGGGTGGTCATCATTGGGAGAGAAATGTTATTAATTCCGCTCAGATCCGCCGCTCTCACGGCGGAATGTCGGTGTTAGTTACCGGCGCAGCCGGTTTCGTCGGTTCCCACGTCTCCCTCGCCTTGAAAAAACGAGGCGACGGAGTTGTAGGAATCGATAATTTCAACAATTACTACGATCCGTCGTTGAAAAAAGCTCGAAAGAATCTACTCTCCCAGAATTCGATTTTCATCGTCGATGGTGATATCAACGATTCGAAATTGTTGGTAAAGTTGTTCGACATTGCTCGATTTACACATGTAATGCATCTGGCTGCTCAAGCTGGAGTTCGTTACGCCATGGAAAATCCAGGTTCGTATATACACAGTAACATCGCCGGCCTTGTTTCCCTGCTCGAAGTTTGTAAAAATTCGAACCCACAACCCGCCATTGTTTGGGCGAGTTCAAGTTCCGTTTACGGGTTAAACGAAAAAGTACCGTTTTCCGAATCGGATCGGACTGATCAACCCGCTTCATTGTATGCCGCTACAAAAAAAGCAGGTGAAGAAATTACACACACGTATAATCATATTTACGGGTTATCGATAACCGGGTTAAGATTCTTCACTGTCTACGGACCGTGGGGAAGACCCGACATGGCTTATTTCAGCTTTACCCGTAACATATTACAAGGAAAACCAATTACGGTTTACCGAGGTAAGAATCGAGTTGATTTAGCTCGGGATTTTACTTACATCGATGATGTGGTAAAAGGTTGTATCGGGTCACTTGATACTTCGGGTAAAAGTACCGGGTCGGGTGGGAAGAAACAGGGACCCGCTCCATATCGGATATTTAATTTGGGTAATACGTCGCCGGTGACAGTTCCGATGATGGTTGCGATGTTAGAGAAGCATTTAAAGGTTAAAGCTAAGAAGAATTTCGTCGTCATGCCCGGAAACGGCGACGTTCCGTTTACTCATGCGAATATAAGTTCGGCCCGGAAGGAATTCGGGTATAAACCCACAACCGATTTACAAACCGGGTTGAAAAAGTTTGTTAAATGGTATCTCTCTTATTATGGCTATGATCAAGGAAAGTTGTAAATTGATAATTTTTTTTTTTTTTTAAATTTCATGTTGTGGTTATTTTAGATTTTTTTTTTATTTTTTTTTAATCACAAAAGCAAAAAAAAAAGAAAAAGAAAAGAAAAGAAAAGGTGAATACCAATTCTTTTTTTTTTAATTAATTATAATTATTATTATTGGGGAAAGAGGAGGGAAAAAGATTTGATAAACTCCCTTTTCCCTTTTTTAGAACAACTTGTTATTGCTTTCCTTGTAAAGGATAAAAGAAGTTAATTATTCTTTGTCTCATATATTGTCTTTTACTTTTTTTTTAATGTATATTATATGTGAGGATAATGAGATGATTGTATATTCTTTGTTTGCATTCTTTATGTGATAATTTTAACAAAAGTACAATAACAATATCTAATAACTAAAGTACTATACTTTTATAAGTAACAAAGTATATTACGAATAATCGTGATATGTACAAGTTAATATTCAAGATTTTGATCAGATATATAGTTTTGAGTATATATGATTTTTATTAGACTAAAATATAAAAATTATATTGAATATGCATTTTGGATATTACTCCTTTGTTTTTTTTAAAACATTTATTTTTGTTAAAATATTTAATTGTAGTAATGAGATCTTGTGTAGGCACATGGAGGGATATTTGTTGACAATTAAATGGTTAGGATTTATTAGAGAGAAAAAGCCAGCTAAGTTTGAGCCTTAAATAGTGGAGACGGACAGCTAAGCTTGACTGTGAAATACATGTATAACTCATGGGACTGTGACAGAATGATTGAGATTTTTCTTTAAAAATTTTGAATTATGACTATGGAAAAATTAGTTTTGGAGTGTCGCCATCATCATAAACGGGCTTGTCATTTGCTTATTTTGAAATAATCAAATTCTAATATGAATACGAGATAACTAAATGAGTTTTTTATACATGGGGCCCACAACATGTGAATGATTACGACTCAAACGTGTGATTTTGATACAACTGTATTCCTATTTGTTGGCTTTTTTCTACCGACACTTATTTGGGCTCTTTCACTTAGAATTGGGCTTTTTGGGCCTATGAGGGGTGGGGGTGGGGTGCGGGGAAGTGTTTTTATTTTTATTTATCGTTCGGTGTTGAATATCTGTATTGCAGTCTGACTAGTTCATATTCACATATAGCAAATATTTGTTTCATATTCAAAATTCGAATATGTGAGCTCTAGTAAAGTGTGTCTGAAGGTGAGTGAGGGATGGGATTCATATAATGTTCGTAATCGAAACTTTTAATAAAGTGTGGAAGAATCTCAATCATTTCATTACAATTTATGATGAAGTTTGAGATTCAAACATTGGAAACGGAAAAATTGTGTTGGAACATCACGATCAAAGATAGACTCAGCAATTAACATGTGAATTCAACTTAATTGTAATTTGATACAGATATCGAACGTCGAAAAAAAAATGATGTTTTTCCTTCTTTCAAAATATGACTCATTGATTAGGAAAAGGACTAGACATCCACCGACAGTTTATTGGACCCATTTTTTTTTAAAAAAAAAAATTAATGTGGAATTGATTGATCTTTAATAGTATTTGATATTTTTCTCCAACGATAAAGTTTTGAAAGTTTGAATTATTTAACATTTTTGAATTTTTATAAGGATTTAATAATACTATTCAACTTTGTTTTATGTGAAAGTTTTAATTGAATATGGCCTAGTTAAAAAACGAATAAAAGTTAATCATTTTACTATAATTGTTTATTAAACATAGGTTTTAGGGAAAAAAAAACCACACATACCACAAGAGATTTTGACCGTAACTTTCATTCAAAAGTTGAAAGGAAACATAATAATTTCTAAATCTCAATCATGTGAATAAAACCATATATTTAGGAACAAATAACAAATCCACATGAACAACTTGTAATTCTTGGGGAAAAAATACTAACTCACACATGTGAGTACCAAACCCCATTTTTTAAAATAATGTCTATATTAAACTATTCTATTAATATTTGTTAATTTTTACTAACAAATATATTAGGTAAAATCTTCGATAATTTTGATCCTTGTGATCGTTTAAAACTATATATTAGGTTCATGTGAAAAATTATCTAGAGATTTTTATGATGTAAATTTCAGCTCTGATTCTCGAGTATAAAAAATGACTTAGTTACACGTATGTTTTTATTGATATACATCATGACAAGAAAGTAGAGTATAATGGAAGAAACAAATAATTCTAAATATCAATTAATAATTAGTTGGAATTAAGGTTTGACTATATAGATACATCTATGTTATTTTTCGTGCGTTAGAGACATCGCTAGAAAATATATATAGAAACCTCGATGATAGAAACATACTTTATTTTTTGTATATCCATTCTTAACCCTAATCAAACTTACTTATCCAACTAATTTGCCAATTGGTAACTAATTAACATCTAATTAGTCATGACTATTGACTAATTAAGAGTCAAATCATATTAATTATGTTACTTTTTTACTGTTAAACTATTTTTGGAAGAGAAAATTGAACAACTTTAATAAAGGACTAATATCTACAAACAAAAAGTGAAAAAACAAATATATGGGAGATTCTAATTAAAATGTTAATTAGTTCATCATATTTCATTGTTGTAAACTATACCAAGGAAACATAAATGATCAATAAATAAGAAGTGGGTAATAATTCCATCACTAAATAAAATTAAAGATAACAATTTTACTATTTAACTATAAAATTTATCCATTATGAATTTTTATTATTTTCAAAAAGTAGCTTATCTCTATCATAACATATATATATATATCTATATATATATATATATATATATATATATAGATATATATATATATTATATATATTTTGTAAATATATATATGTACAATTTTTTAGTTTGTAACATAATGAAATTGAGTAGTGAGAATGGAATACAATATGTCATATTAGAAGTGATGTTTCTATGAAATGAATTTTGTAACCTATAAATTTGAATTTAATTGAATTTTAATATTAACTGATCGCGAAGTTAAAAAGTAAATAAATTGAAACGTGTCAACTACTTACATTTTAAAAGCATTTTTTTTATTTTACAGAGTAAATCGTATAATATATTTATTGTTCAACCAAATAAAAGCAGGAAAACATTCTTTTTTTTAAAATAATATATATATAATATATAGATAAATTTAGAATATATATATACTATTATAGTACAATTCTATCTTAGTTCACAGTTTTCACAACAACAAATTGAATTGAAGTTAGAAAAATTATCGGAATTACTTGGGCTTGGAGTAGAGTCTTGTCTTGGGCTTTGTATTGGGCTTGGGTTTATATGTTTGTCTTTTTCTTGTTTTTGTTTAAGTAATTTTTCTACAGTTTGGGTTATTACATATTTAATATTTTCTTTTATCAATTACGTAATAAAATGTCGATAGGACATCATGCAAGACACACCATTTAATGAAAGAATTTTTTAATATTCCTTTAATTTTAAAATATTTTTCGTTCACTTTTATTTGTTAGGTTTCATTCATCGAAACGACATTTTGGTAAACTTAGTGCTTACAATTAATTAAAGATAATAATATATTTTAAAGTATAGCTAGCTTATTAATATAACATACATTTATAAATATGTCATAATATGAATGCCTAAATATCATCAATACATTTTAGTATTACGTGAATTTATGTGAAATGATACATTTAATCAGTTTAATGTTACATAAATATACTCAGTCCACTAACACTGCAAAAGAAATATCACAACTTTATTTTTCTTCTAACGTACAATCATTTAGATTAAAGTAATTAATTCAAATGTAAAGTGATTACCCCTCTGTTAATTTTTACTTATTCATTTCAAATTTTACATGTTTTGCAAGAACTAAAATAAATATGAGAATAAAATTCATATAATGTATTTATTAATTGACGAATAATATTGCATCTTGATAAATAATTTGGGAATAAGTCATTAATGTTGAGTATAAAATAGAAAAATAATAACGATTTTTTCTTCATATAATCAAAGTAATAAGTGTGTGTATATATATATTTCAAATAATTGACAAATAGAATAAAACGTAAGAGTAATATATTAATTTCAGCAATTTGTAAGAAAAACATAATTATACTCATAAAACACAATCATCAACTGCGATTTATATATAAAGAGTAGTGGCAATATCGTAATTTCAACAATTTGTAAGAAAAATATAATTTTACTCATAAAAACGCATCACCGAACAATATTTATGTGTAAAGAGTAGTGTCGTAATTTCAACAATTTATAAGAAAAATATAATTTTATTCAGAAAACGAAATCACCGAACACAATTTATGTATAAAGACCTAGTGGCAATATCGTAATTTCAATAATTTGTAAGAAAAATATAATTTTACTCGTAAAACGCAATCAACAATAACGATTTATGTTAAAAGAGTAGTGGCAATATCGTAATTTCAATAATTTGTAAGAAAAAATAATTGTACTAATAAAACGATATTATATATCTTTTACGCATAGTGACTAGTGACAATATCGTAATTTCAACAATTTGTAAGAAAAATATATCTTTTACTCATAAAACGCTATGTATCAAAAAAATGTCATTTGTAAATCTTAATCTTTCTCCATACTTTCTACTAAAATAAAGTAAGATGTTATTCATGCTTGTAATTTTGTGATTGGGCCTAGAGATTTAGCCCATGCTTTTTTGGAATAGAAAACATCAATAAAATTGTTTTAGTGAGATATGAATCTAAAATTTATTAATTTTTTTAATCTAAAATTTATATTTTGAAAAAAATTCTATAGATATTTATAAGCGTTTATTATATAGTTAGTCACATTGTACACAATAGTGTATATTGAAACATGCATGAACTTTTACATCTTAGTGAAGTTGATGCGTATAATTAAAGAAACTATCGCAACGTCTTTCTCTCTCAACGTACAATGTATTTACATTTGATTAATTAATGCAAAATGTAATTGATTATTAAAGAAACTCAAAAATAAATAAGAAAACAACAACCCATTATTGTGAACATTACTCTTCATCACCTAAATATCATAGTTTTAAAAATATGGCAAGGTTTTGTGGCTTCTACAACATGGTGGCAATGTTGGTTATTATAAGTGGGGCCCTCACGCTTGGCCGGGCTCGTTGCCATGACAATCCCGTTGTCCAACCGCTTAAGCCCCACCGTTATCTCTATCATACAAGTATCACTACTCCTGATGGATTGTTTCTTAAGGGATTATCGCAGAAAACTAAAAATTATGTAGATAATTGTACTAACAACATTTCACAATCTTGTGGTCCAGAAATCGTTACGACCCTATTTAAGTATAAAAATATCACATCCAATTGTTGTAATGAGCTTGTTCAAAGTGGTCTTGAATGTCATGCTACTTTGGTTAAACTTCTCATTCGTTTGCCACAATATGAGAAGAAATCTAAATCAATTTTGGCAAATAGCATTAAAGTTTTTGATAGTTGTGTAGATACCATCTTAAAAAAAATCCTTAGTGAAAAATTGGTTTAGTTATTTCTTCAAAAAAACAACATCATTTTTAATAATACAATACGATAAATTATGATTTTTAACTCTTGTAATTTTCGATCAGATATATTTAATCTACAATCAATTGATATATACATTTTCGTTTTGGTCTCTTTGATGGTAACCTTCAAAATATAATGACCTATGAAGTGTTAAACCATTTATAAATGTAAAATCAATCCATACTTATTTTCAATTTTTTGATTTTTTGGGGGCATAATTTAATACAAATTCAATCTATTATAGAAAGCTATTTTAAGAAATGAATGTATGTTGTTCAACAATGAAATTTTATTTATAATATATTGATATATTATTATGTGAGACAATTTCTAGGTGATACATTATAATTATACCTTTTCATTAATCTACCATACGTCTATACTATGTACTTTCAAGTCTAATCAAATTTAATCACTTTAAAAAATAAATACATTTTTAATTTTATTGCAAAAGTCAATATAAAACTCAAGCAAAAAGTTTGTAAAAAAAGTTTGTAAAAAAAGAAAAACTAACGCTCTACATTCAATAGTGTAACATTAATATTCTAGACATTTAATTGTAACTTAAAAATTCATTAATTAATAACC
This sequence comes from Solanum habrochaites, assembly GCA_027704765.1. Taxonomy (NCBI): domain Eukaryota; kingdom Viridiplantae; phylum Streptophyta; class Magnoliopsida; order Solanales; family Solanaceae; genus Solanum; species Solanum habrochaites. Next base: position 1,219,697 of record JAKWJA010002495.1, on the reverse strand, counting down.
AAATGTTATTAAAAGTCATAAAGATAACGTTGTTATAACATAAAAATAAATAATCTCAATTCACTCTATATAAATTTAAACTTTTTGAGGGGAATAAAATACAAATTAAATCAACGTCACAAAACACACACAAAATATTCAAAATGGCAAGACTTAATATCCTCTCATCCTTTATAACAATTTTGATAATTTCTAATGCAATTCCTTCACTTTGCAAATCTCATCATCACAAAAATCACCCTCCACCAACAATTTCACCTTCACAAAAAGAAGAAAATGCACATGAAAAATACATAAATAGTTTACCAAAAAAGTTGATAGAATATTTAGAGAATTGTACCAAGTATTTGCCTAATAAGTGTGGTATAAAAGTTCTAAATGCTACACTTCATGACAATGAAGATATTGACAAGAAATGTTGTCATGATCTTGTTGGAATGGGATTAAAGTGTTACAAAACTTTGATAAAAGTTTATGTTGGTTTGCCTAAGGTTAAAGATAAGATTGATTCTAAAGTTGTCAAGTCTAATGTTAGCAAAGTTTTTAAGAGATGTGTTGCTCTTGACAAGAAGGAGAATAAGAAGGAGAAGGAGGAGAATCCTTTCACCTTTTCACCTCCATTATTACCATGAATTTAAGCGGAGAGACAAATTCAAGATTTAGAATAATAATAATGATCGTATCAGAATAATTTTAATATCTTTTGTTTTGCATATGTATAAGTTTGAGTTTGTTGAACTCGTTTAGAACATGCCTCAGAGTTTTAAAAAAGAAACTTTTGTTGTTTAATGTGTAATAAATTCAACAACAACAAAGAATGACCATTTTGCCCTTTCACCTCCAATACTTGGGTAAATTCTAAGCCGAATTCGACATTTAGAATCATGATATGATTGAATCAGAATAAAAACAAATTTTATTTATATTTTTTAAAGTTCTCTTCTATTTTATATTCGTATATAGATTGAATTTACCGAACTCATTTCAAATATTCCTCAAACTTTTAAAGATTTTTTTTTTTGATGTGTAATAATTTCAACAAAGGAGTCAAACAAGAAGAAGATCTATTTAAAATAACAACAAATGTGTAATAATTTCAACAAATTTAGAGTTATGATGATATATTTAAAATAACAATAAAAGTGATATATATATACATTTTTTTTATTGGTATAAAATCAAACAATTAAAATAATAATACGATACTCAATCCACGTCCTTTCTCGTAAAATAATTTGGAAGTCACGCAAAAAAATAACTTAAGGCTAAATTTATTTAAACGGAAAAAGAGCGAAACAAAAGGGGGTAAAGAGCAAAAATGAGCAGAGTGCTTTGTAAATCACTCATTCCTTCATTACTTTCTTCTTCTTCTTCTTCCATTTCTGCTCAGTTCAGATTCAAATACTTTTCAACTTCTTCGTCTTCATCATCTCCTAGGGTTTCTCGTATGGCTACCGAAGCTTCATCTTCATCTTCATCTTCATCGTCGTCATCTGCATCTCCGTCTCCTTCCTCTGCCATCGATTTTTTAACCCTTTGTCACCGCCTCAAGGTAAGTCGCGCTCTGTTTTTGATTTTTTTTGTGTGTTTTGAGTGTGATTGGAAGATGATGAATGTTTTTGTGTGTATGAGGAGTTGAGGATAGTAGTGTGTAGTAGTTAGGTGTGAGTTGTACTATGAGCATCGCGAGTTGTACTAAGTTCTAATTGCATTGGATTTTGCTTTTTTGTAGTTGCATTTGCTTTATTTTAGTCTGCGTATATCTAATGCATCAGCTTGTGATGATGAATGTTTTGTGTATGAGTAATGAAATTGTGATGTATGAGGATTTTAGTGTGTTGTAGTTTGATGAGAGAGAGTTGGACTTTGTGCATCAGGCGTTGTACTAAGCATCACTTCACTACTTACTTGTATTTGATTTTGCTTTTCCTTATTTGCATTTTATCTATTTCAGTTTGGTTAGTGTCTAATGCAGCAGCTTTGTTATGATGAATGTTTTTGTGTATGAGTTATGAAATTGTGATTTGTAAGGATTGTAGTGTGTTGTGGTTTGCTGAGAGTTGTACTATGTGCATTGCATGCGCCGTGCAGCGTGTTGTACTACCTTCTACTTGCATTGAATTTTACTTTTCTTGTATTTGCATTTTCTCTATTTCAGTTTGTGTAGTATATAGTGCATCAGCTTGTAATGATGAATGTTTTGTGTATGAGTTATGAGATTGTGATGTGTGAGGATCGTAGTGTGTTGTCGTTTGCTGAGAGTTGTACTATGTGCATTGCATGCGCCGTGCAGCGTGTTGTACTACCTTCTACTTGCATTGAATTTTACTTTTCTTGTATTTGCATTTTCTCTATTTCAGTTTGTGTAGTATCTAATGCATCAGCTTGTAATGATGAATGTTTTGGTGTAATGATAGGCGAGTATTCTGGTGTGTAGTTTTCAGAGAGAGTTGTACTTTGTGCATTATGTGTTGTATTAAGCTCTACTTGTATTGGATTTTGCTTTGTGTTTGCATTTGCTCTATTTCAGATTGTTTGGTATATAATGCAACAGTTTGTACAATGCTAAATGCAGTCGTTGTCTATTTTATGCTTTCCTTTTTCAAATTATGCTTTTACGACATGGATGTTTTGCGTATGAATATGGGTCGTGATATATGAGGATAGTAGTGTGTGTTGTTTCCAGAGACTTGTACTCTGTTCATTGTACCACACTCTACTTGCATTGCGTAAGAGAATATATGTGTATCTTTAAAACATCACTGTGTTGTGTTAATTGCCTATAGCAAATTCTAGTTATATGCTTACAACCTCACATAACCATTCTTTTCATACTGTGTTTTTGATAAGTGAAAAGGTAATTTATAAAGAGGGATAAACAGTAAGCTATTGCATCGAAACGTAGTCATAAGTTCTGCAACATTCGTTTTATATTGTTATATTTTTCCATGTTATCTCTCTGTTCCATTGTCATCTTTTATGCACTCTGACTAAAATTTGAGTTTGATGACGTGATCAGACGACAAAGAGAGAAGGTTGGGTACGTAGAGGGGTTAATAATCCTGAGTCTATAGCTGATCACATGTACCGTATGGGAGTAATGGCTCTTATTGCTGTTGACCTTCCTGGAGTTGATCGTGACAAGTAAGTGTTTTTATTAGTTGACATTTGTGCTTTAGCTTTTATGCACTTGGTACATTCCTGTAGTGCTGTGTTTCCAGTAAACATAAGGATTCTTATTAAATGATGATGTACTGTTTTTTCTTTTTCCAAATTTAGGTGTGTTAAGATGGCAATTGTGCATGACATTGCAGAAGGTGAGTCTGTCACATATGAGTATTCCCTATGCAAATTCTTTTTTCTGTTGGGGTTCTTATCTGTGTATTTGGTTGTACGTGTATCAATTATATTTCTGTGTTATTACAAGCTTTATGGAACAAGATTTAATGAAGAGTAAAAAGTATGGTTTAAAAAATGATGGAGTACTTATAATCACATAAACTTGTCACATCTTATAATTTGGAAAAATATTTTAAGGTTTCCCTTTGGTATTACTTCCTCACATAATGGCATTGACTATTGATCTACAAACCTTATCAGACCTGAATTACATCATTTTTTTTCTCTACCTGACAAATATGAATTAAGACTTATCTGAAATCATTCATATGATTCATATGAAGCTTGTTTGTAGTGACAAAACTGCTAACAATTATGAACTCACAGGTGTGTCTTAGTATTTGGTTTAGGTACTTGTATTCCTTTTCTTTTACCTAATTTTATTATATTTGAGGAATTTGCATGATTTACCCTCTACCTAGCTAGTTACAACCATTCTAGACAGTTATATCAATGTAAATGAGTGATCCAGTAACATTGGTTTTTAATTAGATAAATGGAAAAGTAATAAGTTTAATGGTTTTAGAGGACTCGTTGAAAAATATTAGTTGAGGTTGTATGAAATTTAACTTCAATGAGAAGAACATAGAACAGCCATTAGAACATGAACTTGAAATAATCTGTCTATTGACATAATCAATCATTTTCACTTATGAATACTTCCACTCAAATGATCTTCGCTAGAACCAGTGTCTTGTATAGACTCGGAGGACAAATCATCTGTGTCTTTCGTCTTCAAATCCTGAGTACTTTTTCACTTGAAAAATTTGATAGCTTCTTATTAATTTTCTTCATCAAATATTTTCTTGTGTTCCTACTGAACAGCAATTGTTGGAGATATCACTCCTGCTGATGGGGTTCCAAAGGACGAAAAGAGTAGACGAGAGCGAGCAGCACTAGAAGACATGTGTAAACTTTTAGGTGGAGGATCCCGAGGTAGTGCTTCTCTTCTCTGTTGAATTCTTGTGAACTAATATATATTATGAAAGATTGAGCTTTGATCTATTCTCATGCTTGATTATTTGCGTTGGGCAATTGCAGCCAAGGAGATCAGTGATTTGTGGATGGAATATGAAGAAAATGCTTCTTTAGAAGCCAAAGTTGTGAAGGACTTCGACAAGGTATTGTTTCTCCACAAAATTGCTATCCACAGGTGACTGAAGGATGTCCATTCTAGTGCTCAGTTGCTGTGATGTAATGCTATCTGTGATGGTTGTCTCTTCCGTTAACTTTATTCAATTCTCTCCTCTTGACTGATATGTTTTCTTTTAGGTGGAGATGATACTTCAGGCATTGGAATATGAAAATGGTAACTTCTTGTTTCTCTCTTTTCCCCTGGATTTCGGATGTACACTGGATATATTGTACTCCCTTTGTTCTAATTTGTATGTACTAATTTTTTTTAGTTTTTCCAAAAGAGGATGACACTTTTCTGTATTTTGTAAATCTTATAGCCATAAGAATATCATGGCATATTTAAGGCCACAGGTTCTAGCACATTGTTGTTTTTGATGACCTTCTAGTGCACCATTGGCATGTGCCAAAAGTCTTCCTTTACATCTTAAACTCTATGCCCAGTTTCTGAACTTAGTTGTAATACTGCATCCTTCAGCATGAGAAATATACACACCATGGTAATACCTTTGGAATTTAATGATTGTGCTATTACATTGTAGGACCTATCTTGAGAATTAATCAAGACACGGATATCTTAGCATTCAAACAATATAAACTTATATTTACTTGATTCAACTTATACTTTTTAAGTTTTACCTTCCTAAACATTCAGAAAATAAAAATACAATAATCTCTTATTGTAATAAGTACTGATTTTCGGCTGTAAGTTGTTCGTCTCTTGATGTATGGACTGGTTCCCTCGTACCATGAGAAGTTGCATTTAATTTTTTTTGAGCTAATGTTACTTATCTTTGTAATGCAGAGCAAGGGAAGGATTTGGAAGAATTTTTCCAGTCAACTGCAGGTGCCACGTTAAACATTTTTATTATTCAACCACAATTCAAGTCTTAAAGTTGTAAATTCTACTCATTCTATTTTTTGTGCTGCCCTTTATGTAGTCTGGACCTTTGTTCCTTCTAGCTCCATCATAACCTGCTATTGTCTTGCTGTTCCAAATATGTTTATAATGCATCTCGTCTTAGATTGCCAAGTTAGTGGTTAAACGTTGAGCTTGAATTCAGGATAACATTCTATTCTCTGAAACTCTTGACATTATATGTTGATTCATCGAAACGATTAGTGAATAACTCTAGTCTTTTTGATTGGACAATCAAGTTGTTGGAAGTTGGTATTGAACTTTTGCGGATAGTTCCCCCCTCCACCTTCTTATCATGAGAAATCTTGCGATTTGTTTTGAATATTTTCCTTGGAGAATTTAAGTTTGTAGATTTTGCATACATAAGATATGTCTCCACCAGTGGATATAGCTCATGGAAAGGATTCTTTGATAACCTAAAGATTGAGTAGAACAATGTAGCATAGATTTCGAGATTAGATTTCTAAAATAGACAAAGGATGTGAAAGATACTCATTATATTCTCTCATTTTCGATCAGATTGTGTGTATTATATGGTAGGTGTTTGTGTTTACTTGGTTGCCCTGATGAACACATTCACTTGTGTCACATTTAACTCGAGTAGTTGCAGAAATATAAATTCTAGAAATTGGTAGTCCTAGGTCATTGTAGTTATGATGTTACTACTTTAATGAAATGGAGAATTTCCTTACTTTGAGACTTGGAAGTTATTATCTTCTTCTTTTGCATGGATCGATTTTGATAATAACCCATGCCTTAAGCTGATGAAATCTTTGATAAAACGCATCCAGGTAAGTTCCAAACAGAGGTGGGCAAAGCTTGGGCTTCAGAGGTAGCATCAAGAAGAAAAAAATCCAACTAAATTGTTGTGGCAGTCAAAGCTGGATAACAACTTGCACCAGTTGTATTGCTGATGACCCAAATTCTAAAGGTTGGTGTTATCATCAGTGTTTTAATTCTTGTTTTCTCATTATGGAAAGGGAAAAAGTCTAAAATTTGCACCGTACCAGTCAAAACTGTTCGATCTTGTACTCCGTTAAACTTTTGGGCTATTCACGCCGTTGTGGTTAAAAATTATCAAGTTAAGGGTAAAACACACACTTGAAGAATCCTTTTTCTTTTTTAGTTTCGTACCTGAACTATTACGTGAGTTTAGTTTCTTACCTAAAGTATCATCAAATGTTTATGGAAACACACCTCACTATCAATGAACAATCGATAGTTGAGGTATGTTTCAATAAAATATTTGATGATAGTTTAGGTAAAAAAACTCAAAAAATCGGGATACTTTAGGTGTGTTTTTAACCCTTCTCCTTCCCATTAATGAAGCTCCAACGAGAAAATGGGTAAACTCCACATGCCCGAGTTTTTGAGGAAAAAAAGATCCAAATTTGACCCTTCCAACTTTTGTTTTGGTTTATAATTACCCTCGATTGTTGCCTTGTTAAGTTTTAAGGGCAAAAAACGAGACTTTTCCCCAACAATGGGGTAAATATTAGATCAAAACTCTTAAACGGAGGGTAACGTTGGTCTATTTTGGACAGTACTCGGGCAAATTTGACCGTTTTCCCTTTATAAAATTTAAACATTTATCTTATCACTCTAGTTTTTCTCTTTTGTTTTTCCTCCAGGTTACAGGATCACTTGAAATAGAAGGATTCCTAAAATAGCCCCATGGATTCTCTCAACTTTAAAAGAAACGTTTGTTTTGCCTTTTTTGCTTTTAAAAGTTCTGCAACTAGGAAAATGCTCAACTTTGGTATTTTCAGATTTTGTTATTCTAAAAATTGGCTAAATCTATAAAGAAAAAAGCTTAAAGATTCCCCTCTCCCAAAATATATATCATTTCAAGTGTTTTATCACGAAAGTGATCAAGCAAGCCGATGATGATGGTTCAGTTAGTAAGCTAACAATCTTACGAAATGATAGAAGAGGAGACCCTGATAGTTTGTGTATTGATAATTATATTTCCTATGTCTTAATTTATGTGCTTTACTTTTCTTTTAAGTTCTTTTTAAAAAAAATACTATATTTTTATATTTAGTAATATTTTAATTGTAATATATTTATTTTATTTCTTAATAAAATGATTTAACTAACTTATAAATTGGGACGAAGTATCAAATAATATGCTCCCAGATTTCACAGCTTTTTATTAGTAGCTCAAGTGGGCAAAGGTGGCAGTTGGCACCACTTTACCACTGCATCAAGAACTAGGGAAACGCAATTTTGCTTATTGTTTAACATGTCATCTTGCAAATGAAAGGTGAAAACTTAATTCATATTCGGTATTTATATTAAAATAAATAAATATTGTAATTAAAATATTTTTTTTTAATTTATAGGTGAAAATTTATTTATATTCGGTATTTATATTAAAATAAATAAATATTGTAATTAAAATACTTTTTCTAATTTATTTTGTTTCTCATTATAATTGTCATTATAACACATAGATGACAAATCTATTAAGGCTATGCGGCTTATGAGTTGAGGTGTTCGATTATAAAAAACAAATTTGTTCATGTATCTCATAATCACTGGTAGTCAGAGTCTTTAAGAGGGTTGATATGTATTCAATATATTAACACACTTTTTAACTATGGTTACCAAGTAAAAGATAAAGCAAAATGTATAACAACTTCATTAAATCTCTTAATCAGGATAATTAATTGCATTCATTTAATGTGAATACCTATACTCCCTTTGTCCTATTTTCATTTTAATATATCTAAAAAAATGACACATTTTTTATTTAACAATTATATAAAGAAACTATTAACAAAAAATGTATAAAAAGTATAAACATAAAAATTGAAACATAATTATTAATCAAATCAAATAACATAGACCAGAGCCCAAATTGTATCATGGTTGGTGGTTATATTACTACTATTCAAAACATACCATAAAATTTCCTCAATTGTTTTGAGTTTTAAAGTACAGTATTTTTATTAGTATATAAGAAAAAAAAATTTCAGCTTTCATTGTTCTGGAGTGAAGGCGCCATCTTTGCAATGGCAACCCTTCGCAGGCTCATCATCCCCTTTCGTTCTTCTCTTCTTGTAAGCTCTCTCTTTTACCTCTATTCTTTCTGGGTTTTCTGTAGCTCCGTTTTTTTTTTTTTAGTAAATCATGTTTTATTTGATTTCAGTTGTAGATTTGAGTACCCTTTTGATAAGAGTCGCTAATGGTAGCATTTTTTTTTTTTGACAATTTAATGGCTTAGATGAGCTTTTATGGATGTGTTGTTTATATAATTTGTGGGTTTCTGTAACAAATACAGATTTATTGAAAAAATATGCAGTTCATAAGACTTGTGTATTTATATTTTGTTTAGTAGCCTTTTTTTGGTTAAATATTTTGTGGATTTGTGTAAAAAATGCTTGTAAGTTAACGTATGAAGTTCATATCCCTATAATCTTGTGTATCTACTATTTCCTTTGAGGTTTTGTTGTGTGTAATCAGAGGATAAGAATACCCTTTTGATAGGTTTACTTATAGTAGCAAATCTTTTTTCCTTTATTGGTAGTTGTACCTCTGTTGTTCTTCTGCACACAAACCTTACACTTACCTTTGTACTGTAATGCGTGTGTCCCATTTTTTTTTGCCGTCATGGGTTCAGGTGCCCAGTCACAACCTATGAACTGCACCTTGAGCTTTGTCTTCATGCTGCTTAAGAACATGTCACCCTTATACCTGTGTAATGTAATCTTGTCTATATATAAATGTCTTTGTGGTTATTTAATGTTTTAATTAACATTTTGGCCGTAGGAGTGTCTAGCCCTTTTAGTAGGTGTCGTTTATGGCGGAAAATTTCTATGTTGCTCGGACTCTTCAAAAATGTTGATGGGTGTGTGTTGGATACTCCAAAAGTAGTGCATTTTGGAGAATACGACACGGGTGTGGTGATAATTTTGGAGTTTGAGTAACGTAGGCAAAATTTATTTCTGAGTACCTGTCACTTGTATAGTTTTTGGATTTTGCATAGATGATCGAGCAACTGTCTAGCTTTTGTGTTTGCTTTTTTTTTTTTACAAACTTATGCCAACTCATCTACATATATAAACTTGTGTATGTACGTATGTCATTGTAGGTGTTTGTGTATTATGGTTTGGATCATAGATATGAATACCCTTTTTGATAGTGTCACTGATAGTAGCGAATTTTGCAGCAGAGGACAAGTTATTCTCATTATGGATGTAAAGAAGGTACGTGTTTTCTTCTTTGTTGTGTGTTTGTTGAAACATCTTTTATTGTTGTGTTTAATTTGTAACAAGCTCTGCTGTACCGGAAAACCTAATGGACATTTTTTTTTGGAAACACAGGGTTTTTAGGAGGCGGTTATCATCGATGTAGTAGTATAGCGTCTTCAGAACCAAAAGTATTGAAGTTTGAAGACGAAGAAAAACTGTTAGGAAATGCAAAAGATTCACTTTCTGTGGAAGAAATTTCAAAAATCAGGGAAGAATATAATGCTGCGAAGGAGAAGTTTCTTAAGATTCCTGATGCATTGAAACAAATGCCCAAAATGAATCCTAAAGGTTGCCCACGTTTTCTTCTGTCATGTTGTAGTGCATTTAACCTTCTATCGGTTAACTTCACTCCCCATTATTCTTCTAGTTTCTTTATTTTCTTTAATTCCTTTTTGCTTCTTCTTATCTCCTCACGGTTTATTACGCAACGTGCGGTTGGACAGCATACAAGTCTATGGATTCGACTATGATTACACGTTGGCGCATTACTCCTCCAATTTACAGTGCTTGATTTACGAACTTGCAAAACAGCAACTAGTTAATGAGGTTTGTTTCTGTACTTTTTCCTTGTGGTAGCTATTTCAAGAATATACTTCAAATTGCTGTTAAAGTAAACGATCATTGATGGATTGCTCTCTTTTTCATTTTGTGCTTCAGTTCAAATATCCTGATACTTGCTTGGAGTTCAAGTATGATCCAACTTTTCCCATCAGAGGGTTATACTATGACAAATCAAAGGGTTGTCTTATGAAGTTGGACTTTTTTGGGTCAATTGAGCTTGACGGGTGCTACTATGGCAGGCGCAAGGTGAAGTTCAAAAAGCTCCCTGTTATGTTCGTTTTGATTTTTCCATGGAGTTTTTTGGAAATACCTTATTTATGTAGTTATTTATTTCATTAAATAAATTAAAACACTTGTATTCTTTGGAGATAACTTACTTTCCTGCTTTTTGAGCCGAGGGTGTATCGGAAACATTATCTCTGCCCTGCAAAGGTAGAGGGTGTTGTTGTTGTTCTTTGGGGAGAACTAGTAATCTGGTAGCGCGAGGCTAAATGGCATCACTTTTTGGGGAGATACAATAAGTTTTATTGATGTCATGAGAAAAAAGCTCCCTATTTTTTTGAGGATGCAGGAGGTTTCTTGAGGGTGTTCCAAAACTTAATAATAAAAACAAAAATCAATTTTCATCCTCGTAATGCAAGACACTGAAGGGCATCATTGACATGAAGACTTTGAATGTGGGGATGTCAGTAAGGACGGACACATTCGCGTTAAAGCAACTTAGGGATTTGATATGTAATTAAGAGTGCAACATGTGATGTGTATGTTAAATGCACATACAGGTTCAAACTCTCCCATATTTAAGTGGAGAAGACTAGAGTAATAGACCTATTATTGGTCAATTTCAAACCATGTGCCACGACCTTGTGGGTTCTCAGTTTAAAAAAAAAAAGACATTCCAGTTCAGTTCCATATAACATCCTCATTTTTCCCAGGTATATCATCATTGACATCCCTTGAAGAAGGGTGACTCCACCACTGCCTCTAACCATATAAAAGTCTTTTCTAGAGAATGTTAGTTGTAATAGTATTTGTTAATATTTTTTTTCTAACATTTGAAGAAATTTTTATAACATGAGTAGAATTATTATTGATTACTGATATTACAAAAGATAGTTCAGAAAGATTCGATAAAAGCACAAGAAATAATGAATAAAGTGAAAAAATCTAGAAAATTGAGCAAATATTCTAACATAATGAGGATTGATAGTACAACGTAAGGTGGGGGGAAACGAGAATTATCATAGGCAATCTAAGCTTTTGACGAGCTCAACCTCTCCTTTTTCTCAAACCCCTTTTTCACTTTCTCTCCACCAATGGCAAAAAAGAGGTGTAACTATGGTCCATGAAATTGGATTATATCAATGTCCCGGTGGTAGTGGTGGTGGTGGGGGGGTGTCTTTACCAGATGTGAATGCCTTCTTCAATATCGGGTTTCTCTTGGAAGTTGGATGCCTAGCTGGTTGATTTGTTGTATGTAGCAAAACAAAATTGACACCCAAACGCATCTAATAGTTGATAATTTGATGCTCACTGATGTTAAATTTTGCAGCTCAGCCGTGAGGAAATAGATGAGATGTATGGTACAAGACATATTGGCCGTGATCAAGCACGAGAACTTGTTTGTTTGATGGATTTCTTTTGTTTCAGTGAGGTTAGTTTATAGTGTTTTGATCTCTTATATTTTTACCAGTTTCGGTTTTCTTGCTCCTTGCTTGACCACTTGCTTTTACTTGTCATCAGCACAGTTTTCCCTTTTAACATTTGACTTTTTAACGCATTGAAGAACTCATTCGACAATACTAACAAGGTTGCACTCATCAGGCATGTATATGTATTTTGTTTAACTGCATGGTTCTCTGGATCATGAAGAATATCGGTGACAAATGTGTTAAAAAATTAAGAGACATCAAGAGTGGACATGCTTTAGAAACCAGCTATGCAGTATGGGAATATAAATATTGGCTGTTTGTTGCAGCATCTGTGTGCAAACTTGTCGTTTTCTTTTCTTGAACTAAAAAAAATTAAAATCAAATCTTTCTTACCACAATTTATAGTCAAATGCTCAAGAGCATATTCTTAAGTTGGGTGTTACAGGTGGATATTGCTATCGTCATGTCTCTATATTCCCATTCAAAACAAACTTGGTTTTCCAATTGGATAGTTTAAAACCGTCTTTAACTGCTCATAGATGAGCTCTTTATTTGACTTATGCTATCTGATGTATGTTTTAGTTGTATGATCAGCTGGCTTCTATTAAAAGATCCTTTTCAGTTTATCAATTAAGCAAAAGCGGATAATGTTGTACTCTATTATCGCATATCTTTTTTGTAGCTCATATTTTATGGATGAAGGGTTGTCGCATCTCTAGAGTTGGTTTCTTTAGATTATTTACAACACATTAACACCTTACACTTCTCGTCCGTTACTTGTAAAAGGGCATTAGAATAACATAAAAAGCCCTCCGCTTTTCATAAATTGTGAATCTTGTAAAGAAACACGTGGGAAAGATTTAAAGAAAAATAAAAAGGAAGATGGGCCTGATCAAGAAAATAAAAGGCACAGACAAGAGGAAGATATGGAATGTTGAATTATTAAACTCAAGTCTCTCTCTCTTTTTATTTTTTAATCTTCTTCTAAAAAAAATAATTGATCATAAATATACTTTTTCTGGATTTCTGCACATTGTTCAGCACAGCAGACCCTTTTTGGTTTGATCTAATTTTAGTTTGTTCTTCCCTAATCTGATCCAAGTAATAGCAGTTCGAAATTTTCATTTGAAGTCCACAACAAACTGATCTTTCTTGAAAAGAATACTCACTTTGTTTCCAATCTTTCTATGACCATTTCGTTCCTTTTTATTTTTTTTTTTCTTTGTTTTTTTTTTCCAAATATCTTGGACATTTGGGTAGTCCTACCTTATGATTTTGTAGTGTATAAGGTAAAGGTACAGAGTAGTAGGGATTAGGGGAAAAGTAAAGGAAAAAAGAGTAGCACTAAGTAGAGTCGGTGCAAAAAAGGGGGTGCGAACGGTGGGCGCACGAGGGATCAAAAAAACAGGAACAAAGATAAAGGAGACGAATGATTCTCTTATCTTCAAGAATGTTGTCTTCAAATGAAGTAAAGTGATCCATTAGATAAGTTGCCGAAGGTTTTTGATTAGTGGCTTTTTGACCTCTTGGGTTCTCTTTTATTTTCTTTTTTGCAGGCATGCCTTATTGCTGATATTGTGCAACATTTTGTTGACGCTAAATTGGAATTTGATGCTCGTTACGTATATGAAGATGTGAATCGAGCGATACAGTATGTTCATAATAGCGGGTTAGTTCACAGAGGAATTCTTGCTGATCCCCCCAGATACCTTGTAAAGAATGTAAGTATTACCATAGTTGCTCTGTACATATAGCAACTTTCAGAACTTTCACCTTCTAGACCTAATTTCACCCATCACTCTTCCAGGATCAGCTACTACGCTTTCTAAGGATGCTGAAGGATAAAGGAAAGAAACTTTTCTTGTTGACTAACTCGCCCTTTTATTTTGTGGATGGAGGAATGCGCTTTATGTTGCAGGTATTTTCAACTGGAACAATACAAAATTGTAATCTTTTGGCTTAATATGGATCGCTCATTTGCTTCGTCTGCGATTCTACCTTCCTTAGATAATTTTTATGCTCAGCTCTACTTTTCTTGGAACTTCATTACCATTTTAGTTTACATGTGACATTAGCAGAGTGTGTTCGTAAGTTTGTGGTTATCTGTGGCATGTTAAATAGAGAAGATAAGAGCAGTCCTTGCACTGAAATATTTTGACCTCAACTAGCTGAAAAATTGTTGTCTTTTACTGGGGATTTAGTTTTAGTCGCATAAGTGGACTATGAAGTGCAAAAAGGAGCCGGGAACTTATGGTGGAAATTAGTGTGCTGGTGTCCTGTTTTTAGTTACTTGACATTTAGAAGATCCATAGCAGAAAATTATTTTGGCGATCTATTCTTTCTTTCCCCCTTTCCCTTGAATTCTCTATATATATCCGCGACTCTGTATCGCTGTGATTCTTTTACGGTGCGTGTGTATTCTGGTTGCCACTCCGGGACATTCTTTGCATGTCTAATGTTTGGTCTAGCCTGTTTCGAAAGTGACAATGTCTATTGATTCTTTGGCATTGTGGCAGTCTTTCTTTTCATGCTTCCTTTAAGTGCTTTAAATTTATTACATCTGCAACTGTTTCTTAGTTCCTTTTTCTGGCGCTACACAGTAAGTTAAGCAAGTTGTTTTTCTTTGTGACATTAATTCATTAGTTTGAGGTATAGTTTGGTATGTTAGAATTCCCCGTCGGTCCTGTTAAGTGTATGTAGTGTCCTCACATGATCTTTGTGAATTACACCGCTTGAGCTAGCTTTTGGAGTTGAGTTTGTCCCAACTCCCAAGGTCCCTATTTTTAACATGTTCTGACTTCTGAAGGTGGACCCTTCCCTGATGTTGGCCAGCCTATGTTGAGGTCACCCATTTTGTATCATTCCTTCTCAATGTCCAAATCCTGGCTGTGCTGGAGGGTGTTAATTTAGTTGAGTATGTGTTGTAGTCTCCTCATATGATCTTGAACAGTTCTCACCACTAGTTAGCCTTTTGGTTCCAAGTTAGGCCCAAGTTCTATTTTTTAAAAACAAAATTCACTCTATATTATCACTTCTTGTAGTTCGCAATTATGGTGTAATATTATTAGATTACTCAAGATTTTTGTGGTTAGGATGAACATAACCTCGTTTTCCCCTAGGGAATACAGTTTGATACTTGTATCTTTCTTTTCGACTTTTCCTGTCTGCTTTGATTGTATTGTCTGTTGTTACTTTTTTCTATTTGTCTGGAAGTAAAATGAGTTCTCCAACTTGACACCTTTTCTTTTTGTAATATATTTCATTAGGATTCTTTGGGTCAGCAAGATTCCTGGAAGGAACTTTTTGATGTCGTAATTGCTAAAGCAAACAAGCCAGAGTTTTACAAATCTGACCATCCATTTCGGTTTGGTTCTCTACCATTAAGTTCTCTGCCAAGTTTTCATTGCATATAACACTGGTTCCAACTATGCCATTCCCGCCTATCATCATTGTTTTTGGGATTAATAAGAGATTTCTGTTTTTTTTCTTTTCTAATTTCGACTATTTTGATTTGGTTTTTAGGATGTAGCACATCTTCTTCTAAGTTGCAATTCACTATATAAAACATTTTCCATCAATATCCTCCTCTTCTTAAGGCTAACTGTCTCATGTTACCATCACATACAGTATTGCCTCATTGTATTTATTGAATGTTCTGCAGCTGCTATGATGTGGAGAAGGACACATTGGCTTTTACAAAAGTTGATGCTTTCTTGCCCGGTAAAATTTACTACCATGGATGCCTTAAAGCATTCTTGCAGATTACAAAGTGGAAAGGTCCCGAGGTATGTTTAGATACCAACATAACTCCCACTTTTATCATTGCATTGGGGGGTACACCCTTTTTTTCTGTGATTATATAGATGCAAGTTTGACAAGTTAACTGAGACAGACCGTCTCGTTTCTACGTATATATCCATTCCATTTCCCAACCTCGTTCATACATTACTGAGATAAACTCTCATGAAACTTCAGGTGATATATTTTGGGGATCACCTCTTTAGTGATCTCAGAGGTCCTTCAAAAGCGGGTTGGCGGACTGCTGCCATCATCCATGAATTGAAGGTATGCTTTCTTTTAGTTTTTATTCTGTTTATGTTATGCCTATTTCTATTTTAGCCATAGTCTCCATCTGTACCGTTTTATTGTACTATTACTATTTGGAGACTTAACTAATTTTTCTTGTATAATGGATCTTCTCAAATATTTGCTAAATAACTTAATCATTAGAAAATAGTATTAACTTGTACTGCTCCTTATATAGCTTCTATGTAAATTTAACTTGTAAAAACTACCCTTGGCTATAAAAGATGATTTGTTTTCGACCAAGAATTCTTTGTTCCTGCTTGTTTATTGCAGAAATTGTTGAAGCGTAAACTCTTGTTATCAATTTGAAGTATATTTATACACTGTATAAGGCCTTACTAGTTTAAAATGGGGACTGGGGATCTGGATTAAATATAGTTTACTTTTAGTGAAATGCTTCTTCTTCTTTTTTTTTATAATGGCGGTGGTGTCCAGGCTAGCTTGCGCAGCTTGATTATTCCATCGGATACCTGCAACGTTCCACTAACTCTAACCACTATAGTTTAGACAACAACACCTTACCCCTACCTTTGTGAGGTAAAGAGTTGTTTCTTGTAGACCCTTGGCTCAAAAGAGAAGTATCTGATGCAGGATTGCAAGAAAAAAACACCAAAATAGCAATATTCAAAACAAATCCAACAATAAATAGTAATACGTAAAGGAAAATAGAATTGTATTGAAACTCTTACTTCTTTGGTGTAAACTACTTTCTATAGAAGATGTAGATCAGATTGTAGAGTTGATAGGAAGCTTGTAATTGCTCACTTTTGGAGGTGGCCAGCATATCCTTAATGTTGATGAATACAATTTACCAATTTCAAAAAAAAATAAAAAAAATAAATAGTAATAGGAACTATAGAATAACTAAATGATACCACCAATAGAAGAAGAGGAGGCTAGCTTCCTGCCTTTTCCACACAAAGTGCAACAACAATCAGCTACCTACTAACCTTCTGCCATAATCTTCGACTTCCATACCTTCCTATCTGAAGTTGGGGAAAAATCACCTAATGTTTTTTTTTGCTGGAATTTGAACTTCCGTCTCCATAGTTGCACCCATTTCATTGACCACTAGGACGCACCCTTGGGTACGATAAAATGTATCACTTATTCTTATCCTTATCAACACCTTGTTTCCGAATCTATGATGGGAGGGAGGTTTATGTCCTCCCTTTTTTTCTATTATTTTGTCAAAATATCCTATATTCCATCTTTTGTTGATCAAAAGTTTAGTTAACTCCTGTTGTCTGTTTTCTGTTTTCAGAGTGAGATCATGATTCAGAATGATAATTCTTACAGATTTGAACAGGTATAACTTGATGGTCTTTCATCAATCACTTGAAACTGCACGTTTGTTTATAGAATTATGTGATACGTGCTGCAAGAGGGTTCTGATGTTGATTGCATGTGTATATGACTTGATTTTTTTTTGACACTATTAACATTGTTATATGACTTGATTATTTGATTCTGTAATTTCCACATTTCATGACTTGTGAAGACCGTGGTATGATGTAGGTATCTTGTTGTAGCTAAGTTGAATTTAGAAGGTTTTAAATGAAAATTGGAAGATCTATACGATGCATCCTCACCTTCCTAAACCATATCATACTTCATGGTTTTCCTAATTATGCGTTTAGGATCTATTGTCTTATTAGAGAGACTACCTTTCAAGGTATTAGTAACGTTTGCATACACTCTACCCTCTCCATACCCCACTCGTGGGATTACACTGGGTATCATGTTGTGGTTTTGTCTCATTAGAGAAATCGCCACCTATTTTCATCGACTTGTCCTAAACTCTATCTTAAATGAACTGCCACTGTCTAAGCAGATAGTGTAATTAGGAAAAAGTTTGCTTCATAAACTGCTTAAAATGAGTTAAACACAGATTTTTCTTGATGTATTGGTGACTTGCTTTCATTTGGCCATGTCTTATCCGAATTTGTTTGCTTAAATAGGCTTACCTTATTCACACACTTATATAAACGTTTGTACTCTAAATGCAGATTGTTCTTTTCCCCCCCAGATATATCCATTTTGTTACTAACTAGTTTAAATCTCTTTCCCTCCTTCCCCCGTTCAGGCGAAGTTTCACATAATGCAAGAACTTCTTGGTAAGCTTCATGCCACCGCAACTAGTAGTATGACAAGTGAAGCATATAAGTCTCTCCTTAGGGAGCTCAATGACGAGAGACAAAAGACTCGCTACAAAATGAAGGGAATGTTCAATAAATCGTTTGGAGCTACGTTCCTCACTGATACTGGCCAGGAATCTGCTTTTGCTTACCACATTCATCAATATGCAGATATCTATACTAGTAAGCCCGAGAACTTTTTGTACTACCCGCCTGAGGCTTGGCTTCATGTGCCCTATGATATAAAAATCATGCCACACCATCTAAAGGTAATCTTTTCTTTTCCTTAAAAAGGTTTAGTCATGTCTTTTATTTTACTACTTTAGACAACGTGTGCAAAAGTTCATCTATAACTTTCGTGAAGTATCTATCCCTCCGTCTCAATCTGTGTGATTTAGTTTGATTTGTGCAGTTATTAAGATCTATGACAAATGCTTGAATTTAATTTATGTCGAGTTTGGTATAGAAATGTTAAAAAAGGTGGTTTGAAATATGAAAAGATGTTGTATACCTTTGCAAGTCCAAAAAGGCGAAAAGACGCACAATAAGCGTTAAAATAACAAAAATATATCTGCATCTGTAAAAAGGGAAGTAGATCAAGTATCTGTCTTGGTTGTAGGTTAGTAGTGGGTACCGGATAGGATAATTCATGTGAGCGCAACCTGGCCTAGACACCATCATTACATAGAAAAGTTAAAAAAGGGAAGTAAATCAAATGTCTGTATCAGTAGGAGGTAGTAAGTACCCGGTATAATAGTCTATGTGAGTACAAGTTGGTCCAGACACCATGACTATAAAAATATATAAAAATACGGGAAATATGATAAGTATGGAGGGAGTAGAACAGGCAAAGTGAGATTATCAAGAAGCATTCTTCATGTTGAAGGCGTAATAAAGTTCGACAAGAGGGTTGCTCAGATGGTAAGCACCCTACACCTCCAACTCTTAAGATTTTGGGTTCGAGTCACCAGGGGAGCAAAAATGGTGGGAGCTCCTAGGGAGGAATAAAAACGAAAGAAAAAAGTTTATTTCATCTTCCAACGTTTTACTTTATTTTGGCAAGTTTCATTCTCAGTTGAAGTAGTTCTTGTGAAGTCCTAGTACTTAAGTCATCCATTTTTTTCCCAGAACAATAAATCATGCAAACTTTGATGCAAAAATTTAAGAATTCATGCTGTTCTAGATAATGAATTTTCACCAAGTTTTCACCCTTCTTGTACATTACGCATCGAATCGATTGCAGTTAACATGAGTTAGTGTGATTTTTTTTGTCTTTCTCATGT
Source organism: Solanum habrochaites (assembly GCA_027704765.1). Classification (NCBI taxonomy): domain Eukaryota; kingdom Viridiplantae; phylum Streptophyta; class Magnoliopsida; order Solanales; family Solanaceae; genus Solanum; species Solanum habrochaites. The sequence continues at coordinate 1,200,269 of JAKWJA010002495.1, read as the reverse complement.
CCCTATACTGATATGAAAGTTTCCTTCACAGGTTTCATCAAATTTGTTCAGGACATGACTACATTAATCATATTGCCAATGCCCAAAGAGATCTTAAATCAATATACTAAACTTTTACGATGCCCTGGATATCTCCATCGACCCCATTCTCTGGAAGAAATCACTCAAATTTTTGGTAGATTCATCGGTATTCTAGACTCTAATGTTCTGATAAAATTGGAACGATACAGAAAAGATTAGCGTTTTGGGTGATTATAGTACATGCCCTTATTCATTATGGTAGGTATAGTTATTGTCTTTATGGAGGGAAAGATAAGTTTAAAAGGTGCAGACATTAGATGATTAATATTCAATTATTTTTGCAAGTAGTGAATAAAATGTATGAGAAGCAGTACATAATATATGTCAAATACATTTAAAAAAAAAAAACTAATGAAATTTTTTTCAATCTGAATCCAGTTTGGTATCACTTCGAAAAATTATACATATATATAGCAGATGTTGAAAATTCAGTGACTTCTTTGTATGTTTTCATATTTTGAATCCTATAGTGGAATTTTTGGTTATGTTACTAATTAATTACGCTCATTGATAAGATGACGATATAGAATAGAAAGTGTACTCTAGTTGGAAAAAATTTAAGAGCATTCAATAATACAATCAGAAAAATTGTTCCCCTAATCCAACCCAGGAACGGACCGGGGGAATGTCCGTGTTTCGTCGCAAGGCTCTTTTTTCGTTGTGGGTCATAAGGCAGACAACTTTATCTGATCAAAGGGGATTTTGTTGAGAAATCGAATAAATAGACATACTATTTTATTTTTTTTAGTTTCTTTTAACACGTGAAGCTTAGTGAAATAATATATTGACAAGAAAAATACTAAAGCAATAAATTAGACAAATAATGTAATACTAACAAATTTATGATGAAAGAGTAAAATACCATATCAATAATTAAACTAAAGAAAAATATTTAAATAAAGACAACATTGCAAAAAATAATAATAATCTAATTAAACTAAACCTAAGTAATTAATTGAACCATGACCTAATAACATTTATAATTGTCGAAATAATTCTCGGCCTTTAAAACATACAAATCTATATTTGTATATATAACAAATCCATGCAATTACAAAGCCCACTTCCATATGAAGCCAACTTAATTGAGCAATGGAGTAAGGATGTTTAAGCCAATAGTCGATAAAATCTCTATAAGTAAAACCATAAGTCTTTTTTTCGATTTTCTTATCTACATCGGATCGAGAACTATCAATGTTGCGTTCATAAAAAAATAACGTCTCTAATGCTGGATCAAAAAATTCATCAATCCCGTGCACGATCACATGTCCATCATCGTAAACATCCCATTCAGCAATATCAACGTTGTTAATAGAAACTTTTCGTGATCGAGTCAAATTAGTAACAACAATTGAATGATCAAGAAGTAGGGTTTTCAACTTGGACCCTCGGTGAAAAAAAGTTTCGAGAACATTTTTATTTAATCTTAAAGGAACAATATGATATTGAATTAATCTATTTGGAGGATCTTGATATTTTGGAAATATTTTTAAAAAAGCTTTTTCGGTAGGACAAAATATGGTGAAATTGGTGGTATTAGGTGAAGAAGAAATAAAATTATTTAGGGTATTTTCAAGAATAATTGACATAGAAACATACCCTTTTTTTAATAATGTATTTGGAAGATTATTTTTTGGGTTAATAATATTAATATTTGTTGGATTAAAAGAAGATGAAGAAATTATCAAAGTTGAAAAACTAAGAGAAAATATAAAGAGAAATAATAACAAACTATTTTTTGCCATGATTAATTTTATTTTTTGAGAAGCTTTGTGAATTATAAACTTTCAATTGATTGAATTAATGAAGTTTTATTGAATTTATAGATAAAATTTTTATTTAACATAAACCTTTGAGAATTAGGATTTGTTTTTTATTGTTTATTGTTTATTGTCCTTTTTCTATATAAAAAAATATGGATATCTGTTCCGACTCGACCCAACCCGAATTCCATGAGATAGAGAAAACGGCGTCGTTAGATTCACTGATTACATCCGTATATAAATCAGAGCTTTCTGGATTCACAAGCAAATTATTTTTTTCACAGAGAAGACTGAAAGACGAAGAAGAAACTTCCAGAAGCTCATAGAAATGGTGTCGATTGAACAAGTAGAATCACCGGCGGACGGTAAGACTTCGACGGCGGCAGAAGCACCGTCTGGTTACGTGTCGGATGGATATGAGACTGCGAGCGATTCGGAACTGAATGGAGCCGAGAATGGAAGTAATAGGGAATCTGAGAACACGATCAATACAGCGTCGTCTTCATCTGATGGAGATTTGTTGAAGGAGAAGAAGCAGGAGCAGCCGGCTGAAGTAAATCAGGAACAGTTGAATGAGGTAGAGTTTTACTCTTCTATAGTTTTTTAATTTATTAATTGATGTTGCTAATTTTTGGCTGCTGTTAGGCATTGGAGAGTGATTGTGATGAGCTTAGGTAAGTTTAGCTTTGTTTAATCAGTTGTGCATTCATGTTTTTTTAGTTTGCCTAGTGACTAGTGGCTGATGAAGAGGTTGAGAATCCTGAGGTCTCTGGCTCAAATCTCAATCGATATAAAAATATTAGGTGAAAACCAAAGCTGGACCGGATAACATGTTTATGAAAATATGATGTTTTTGTGTTTGCACCAAGGGTATGGTCTAGTGGTTGATGAGTGGGTTGAGAATCATAAGGTCTCATTCAAATCTTAATAGATATAAAAACATTAGGTGATTTCTTCTCATTTGTCTTAGCGTTGATGGGCAGGATAGATTTACCTAATACCTTTTCTGGTGGGAGGTGGCAACCAAGTTGGTCCGGGTACTATGTTTATCAAAAAATTATGTTTCCGAGTTTGCACCCAAGGGTGTGGCTTAGTGGTTGATGAAGTAGATTGAGAATCGTTAGGTCTCAGATTCAAATCTCAACACAATCAAAGACATAGGTGATTTCTCCCTGTTTGTTTGTGGGCAGAGTTCTCTAGTACACGTTATCGGTGGGAGGTGGCAATGTTGGCAAATATCTCGTGGTATTAGTTGAGGTATGTGCAAGTTGGCCCGGACATCATGGTTATTAAAAAAATAATGTTTGAGTTCTGTAGTTCTTTTTTTTTTGTTTTTCGATTGAAGGTTGTGGTTTGAAGTTCTGATCATGGTTCCTTAAAATGGGGCATCGGGAAAAAATGTGGTGATCAGAATTTAAAGCCTGTGAATTCGAGATTCCTATTTTAGTTTCTTGAGAATCTGTTCTCAGTTTGTTACATGCTCGCTAGTGATTCTGTTCTTTTGACGAGACAGAATTCATTTCATTGATATTACAAAAGTTGGTGTTAACAGATGTTTACATGATTACTGAGTGGCTCAACCATAACTGAAACAATCAAGTAGCAGAATCATCTCTGCACAATATTATTTTCTCCTTGCACTAGAAAGTTATATAAAATGCCAGGAGTCTTTTGATATAACTATATCCTTTTTGCAGCTGGGAATGTATTGTGGTTCTGTAACATGTTACTAGTATGTTCTTGACACCTTCTTGGTGTATCATTAATTAAAAAAAAGGTCATCCTCGCAGCTATGGGGAAGTTATCTACATGCAAATTCAACTACTAGTTCTCTTTCTCTGTTTGATTTTTCCCTTTCGACATTGACGGATTTCATCATAGATGTATTTGTGTGAATCCAATCTGCCTGGCCTTCTTTCTATTGTTAATATGTTTTAAGGTTTTGTCCATTGCCATTTTAACTATATCTACTGCCTATCTGGGATTACACTGGGTATGTCTTTGTTCTTAGTTGGTGAAACTGTACTAAGATAATAGCTCTCAACAATTATTGATATGATTCCTTCATTTTGAGGAGCAGAAAGCCTTGGCTCAAGCAAATGATGCGAAAGTTGAAGGCAATGCGTTGTTTAAGGATGGGCTTTATGAAGAGGCATTGTCGAAATATGAGCTAGCTTTGCAAGTCGCAGCAGATATTCCTTCAAGTACTGAAATTCGTTCAATATGCCATGCTAATCGTGCAGCTTGTTTCACCAAACTGGTAAGCTCGGTGTATGCATTTTTTACTCTCTGTATCAGATTCATAATGTCAAAATTTTGCCATGGGTTCCAAGTGCAGATAGGTTAGACTTTTTAAAGAATAGTTCTCACCGAAATTGTTTGAAGCTTTTACATTTAGCATCTGTGTTGTTCATGACTGTCTAGCTCTTTATTGATTTGCATTGTTCTGCTCAGATTCTTACCCTTTTTTGTTTATCAATTTAGTTAGGTCACGAATAAATATTGAACTGAAGTTTGTAGCTTTTGCTGATCATTTGAACATTCAAAAGACATCTTTCGTCCTTTTGTTAAACCTATATATTACACTCTACCAAGTTTCTATATATTATTATCACAAAACAAGTATTAGGTGAGATGTTATTACACATCTATTTTTAGTTAAAGTTCCTACATTCATCCTTTTCATGTATTATATCTTGTTAAAGAGGACTATCATGTTCAACTTTTGTCCTTATATTACATCCAATTTCATATAGAAAAACAAATAACTATAAAATGTTTGACCACTTATATTTTTGTAAGTTGAAGGAAATTCCCAATAATCACAATAAAAGCAATACAAAATCTGCCACCTGATTTCCCTCATCTGACTTTTCCCTTCTCCCTTATAATTCTTTGTATAGGTATATACATGACCTATTTTCTTCAATTTCTCAACTCAATACTATTTTTTCTATCTTTTTCAGATTTTCTTTTTTTTACATTATTGTTACATAGGTCGATATATGTTCTTATCTTTTTCCTACTCTAGGAGTAGTATAAAAGGGGCTTTTAGTATTATTTATTCAATTATAAGCTACTAGCATCTTCCTTATTAGGGTTATGTATTCTGGGGTAACACTGGCATGATGTGAAAATGTGAAACTTTCTATTAGTTAGTAGTTAAAAGGCTCCAATAAGTCATTGAGAGGGTATTGCAATCATGAATCATTTGACACTAGTTATCTAACCACCTCAATGTTTAGATTAGAAACTCTAGAGCATCAGGCTTGTGGCTCTATATTAGAGTTATTGGCAAGGAAAAAAGACTAGTTAAGGAGATGTGTAGCTTAGAGAAACAATTTGGTATCTATCCTTTTGGTATTGTTCCAAGTGAAAGGTATACATGTCACAATTGTTGTCTCACTATTTTTCGGCAATTTCAAAAATAAGTTTCATACTTAAAAAAATAGTAGTTTACTTTGCACAAACAATTTCAACTGCTTTCTTTACTTTTCCCATATCTTTGTTTTATACCTTTCCTGTGTAGTATGTAAGGTACCAATTTGTATGTGTGATTTGTTGTATCTACTAATGATAGTGACTGTACCTTTCCATTTACAGGGGAAACATGAGGAGACGATCAAGGAATGCACAAAAGCATTAGAACTAAATCCTACATATATAAAGGCTCTGGTTAGAAGAGCAGAGGCACATGAAAAGCTTGAACACTTTGAAGAGGCCATTACTGGTAAACATCGCGTTCTCAAGTTGTATTATGATTATGCCAGTACAATGTCATTTTGATTGGTACTTCTTAGATGCATCTCTAAATAAGTAGTTCCCAAACTCGCATTTACTGGCTACTTGGTGGAAATCTCATGTTTTCCCGTCAGGCTCTCCTATGTCTTCTCCTTATCCCCCCTCTCTGACCTGAGAAATTAGAAAAAAGTGCCTTGTATGTTACTCATAAGCCTCTGGTAATAATTGCACACTACTCAAATGGTTCGTGTTATTTGTGAATAATTAAATAACTAGAGATTTACTTCGGCTCTTTTTTTCTGCTCTTATTCCCGTTTCGTTTTTCAACTCTTGCAGACATGACAAAAATCTTGGAATTGGAACCCTCACATGACCAAGCTAGGAGAACTGTGATACGTTTAAAGCCATTAGCTGATGAGAAGCGAGAAAAGATGAAAGAAGAGATGATTGGTGAGCTTAACAGTCTCCTGTTTTTGCATTGACTAATCCTCTATTTTCTTTTCTAATGTAACTCTTTAAAATAGTAGAGTTTCCTCCCTATGCAACTGTTTTAATGGTTTACATTCTTCTCCACTTATTTATGTTAGTCAGCAGGAAGGGTATATAGTCCATTTCACCAGCTCCTAGCCAATCATTTATGGTAATAACCATTGATGTGCGCGAGCTTGCCCGAACACCACAGTCATAAAATAAAATAAATATGGAAATGAACATCACAATGCTAAATAGAAGTGTGACATTCATGCTATAGCAGCTAGTTTTCCTAAAATTTTACACCATTCATTATCCGCATTCTAAAAAAAGGTGTAGTAATGGCATCCTTTTAGTATATTACCTTCATTTTAAAAAAAAATAGCACCAGTTTGTCTAGACCAATGTTCTTCTAGAAATAGTTGAGCACAGCTATTTTCTCATTCATTTTATTTTGTCGATTTGATACTTGACTCATCTTCCGGCAGTTGAAGAAAATGCCTTTCTAGTTGTTTATAACTATCTGCGAGAATAATTCATCCTATGTACCGTATATTCATTCTGCCGCTATAGTTCACTTAGTATGACTCACCAAGACACCTAAAAAAAGAAGGAAAAGAGGAAGTCCAAATGCTGTTAGCTTTAATGCTATAATTGTGTGTTGTGGCTAAATCCACTTTCGTGCTAACTGTACTATCACTACTGTTCTGGAATCCGTGAGATTGCCTTTAAATTTTAGGTCCGGATTATTTGATCTCTTCTCGACTGATTGTTATTGAATCATCTCAAGTTCTTCTAAAGAGGATTTGTTTTGGTTTGTAGATTAACATATTTATTCCTGTTTGATCTGAGACAACGTATGGTATTCTGTTTATTATGATTCTCCATTTTACTTTCAAAGGAGTATAGGCACTTCTCAATCATGCTCATTGCTCAACACTTCTATTTTGTGGTTCTTTGGCTGTTAATGATTTGTATTTATGTTACAGGCAAGCTCAAAGAAATGGGAAATTCCATTTTGGGTCGATTTGGTATGAGTGTTGACAACTTCAAAACAGTTAAAGATCCAAACACCGGTTCCTACTCTGTTCAATTTCAGAAGTGATGAGGGTTTCTCTCATGTTGGCAAAATTTGCATTTCTTGAATGAAAGATTTGATCAAACAGGACATTTGGGTGTGCATGTTTTGAGCTATGTATAACGTTATTGATTTTGAAGTATATAAGTGCTGGCCAAAAACTTGATATTTTAGATTTCTAAATGTCATTTAAGCAGATGGCTTGTAGCCTTGGTGTCGTTAATATTGCATGACCCATGGACAGTATAGACCGTCTTATATCTGTTGACTCCATTTATCATTTCACTGCTACTTGTTTTTTCATTAATGGTGTATCTACAGAAGGCTATTTTGTTATCGTGGGATAATAGCGTTTTCTCGTCTGAAGAACTTTGGATTCCACATATGGTCATTGATGATTTGGCTTGGTGAATTAGAGTTTCTGGTGTTTGTGCAGGTGATAGTCGAGATGTGAGTTATTTGATACTTGTGCTAGAGGAAGATATCAAACCCTTGACGAAAATGAGAACGACAAACTTGAGTATGTCAATGCTTCCTAGCCCTTGTACTACATTATCAACATTGTCCTTGTGGTAGTTTTAGAAGATTAATGTTAACAAATTTGATAGTAGTCTAATAGACCATAGTTTTATTGCCAATAATAAGTCGCATGTAATAACAAATTCAGTGTAATCTTATAAGTCGTCGAGATTTAGATGGGATTTTACAGGATTGATATGAAAATAAGGATGTTAAAGTAGCAAGATGAACAAAGCAATTGAACAAGAAGTATAATTAAAGCAGCAAGTCACATGCACATTAAATAAATGTATAAAAAAATTACAAACACCATTGCCATGAGAATACCCATCTTTCTACTATGCTAGATTGTAATGAGAGACAACAATATCTACAGCTAAATCTAACACAGTAAGCTGAGGAGGTTGATATGAATCCTCATTTATCATGTTGCTTAATTTAAGTTCACCTTAGATGAAATTTAGCAAAATCACATAGCTTAATCATAAGATGATAAAACACACACATTAGCTTAGATGTCATCTAAGGAAGTCAGATACTGGCTTCACAACAGTAGATATCACCAGTCGACTCGATGTAGTCCCCTTTTGAGCCAAAGTTGGTGAACTGTCATATGGAAGGAATCGTATTTTTGGGGGCTACTATACCACGCGAAGTGCCTTCTCACGATGCCTAGGTTATTGTACATGTTGAGGTAAGTTCGTTTAGGCACCGAGAGCAATATCTTCTTTAGGTGTGGAACATCTCTTTCATTAACAATGATTGAGAACTTGCTCCAATCTAATATGTTGGCTAATGGAAGATCATAGTAGTTTGAAATAAGTACAGGGACACAGCCATGCTGAATAGCATCACTAACCCTAGCTGTATTCACCTCGTAACCTTTGACGTGGAGGCAGTATCTACTTCTCCGAAATCCTTCCTTGTAAGGGAAAGATGAACTCCCTGAGAATATATCAAAGGAGCTATCGTTCTTCCATAGCTCCAATAAATCTCGTCTTGCAAGAGAATTTTGGACGCGACCAGCAAAGAAGACAAGCTTGTATCTGCAAAAACGAATAAAACATGTCTAAAGTAGAGGACACAAGCTAAAAAGAATAGCAGTGCTCATAGCTTGTATCTTCATATCAAAAACAGATAAAGTCAGACTCGTAAAGAGTATGAGTTACAACAAGAAACAATATATAACTTGGCCAATTTAGTCTAAAGCAATAGTGTACCCAGAACTTCTCATTACATTTGAAGTGAACAGATGAAAACATCACTAGGCCACACCCTTGGGGAAAAGGGTACTTCAGAGCTCACTCAACTCATTGAACTCTATGGAGGAATCCGATGGTCGCGGAGAAAGGGGGTTGGCTAGGGGAAGGTAATAGTTTACTGCTGTTTTACTCATGATCATCAACTTTGTACCCATCACCCTTCTATATGTCAATTTTATCCAAGGATAACCGCAATACCAATAATTCTAAATCCATAAAGAACATTATATTTGTTCCTGAATCGACCTGGAATCCAAAATGCATCGATGAGTACAAAGGGTCTAAACGAACCTCTAATGAAGCGTTAATATATTGGTCTTCGATCAACTGTATCTAGTTATTTAACATGACAGATGCACATCATTGCTTCTATACTCAATAAGCAAAGCTCAACTTGCATATAGAACCCACACACACGTACACTTATCAATAGAAATTGCAACATAATTTAGTAAAATGCCATCATACCTTGCATCTGGAGGGTTCAACACTTGCTCATGTTGTCGAGGCCAAACTTGAGGCAACCCAATGTCTTTGTGGGCAATGTATAGCCTCTGAAAGTAACTGGATGAGCAAGTAACCTGAATTGAGTTATGATGCAATTTTTGGTGCTTAGAGGCAGCATCTCGACCGATAGAATGACAGTAGACATAAAAATGATCTGCACCACCAGATGCATTCCAAAAACTAAACTCTGAACTAACTCTATCAGTATATCCAGCAACAAAATCTTCAATCGCGGAGGCAGAATGCACGCGAGGGTGATTCCTCATAACGTTAATTGAAAAGGGCATGAAGTAAAAATGAGCCTCTTCTGGTTTCTTAGTAACAAAGGAACTACCCAAAAGAGCAATCTTAAACATGTGTTCACTAAAGTAATTACCTAATTTGGGATCAAAGGGGTTTGAATGTGGAAGAAAAATACTCGAAAAAGTCGAAAACTTGTTACTCATAATAGCATCAGGATACACAAATATCTTAAGGGTTTTCATCATTTCTTCATAATCAGCAGCAAATAAATCCCAATCATGATAAGGACCAACACTAGTTGACAAGAGTTCACCTTTGCTAGACCTATTTTGCACCTTCATTGGTTCAAGATTCTTCATTCCCACTTCCTCTTGAACATCAAACTGAACAAAGACTCCATTTTTATGAATGAAATTCTTCATTTTTGTTTGTACCATTAGTAAAACACCCACCATTACAACTACAATCAACATTACAGAAAATGGTCTAAGAAAACCCCACCATTTAAAAAGCTTTCTAAAAGCACAAAAACACATATTTATTAACTGAGAAATCAAGAAACTTGTTTGGGTCAGCTTAAAAATCCTCTCTTTTCAACCCCACAAACAACACAAACCAAAAAAAAACATATTTATCAACATAGAAATCAATAAAACTTATATGGGTCAGCTTAAAAATCCTCTTTTTACAACCCCATCAAGACAAAACACACACACACAAAAAAAACACTATATTTATCAACAGAGAAATCAAGAAACTTATCTGGTCAGCTTAAGAAGTTTCTTTTGGATAAACAATTTGCAGTTTTTTTTTTGTTTTTTTTGAAGTATAACTAAACCAAAGTTCATTTAACTTCCAAGGAATTTATTGAAATAAAAATATAGGAATATTGGTTGGGTTAAGCAGGCAGCAAAAATTGTTTATGTTTAAATGTCAATGGTTATAAGAATTGATAATTCCAAAGCTGATGAAAGCAAATTCTTCAAATCTTGGAAGCAACTAAGTACTATATTCACCTCTCGTTTCGAGTTTGAGTTTTGTGTACGAAAAAATATTTGATAGAAAATGCTTACTCCGAATGAAATTACTTGGGGTGAGGCATGGTGTATAATAATAATAACAATCTGAGGAATAAATCATATGAATCTTGCATTTAGTTGGAGATATTATGAAGTTGTGACATTATTTATTTTGCTATGTATTAGTTATGGATAATATTTTATATATATGATAGAGTAATTTTGTTGAGATAATTAATCGTAAAAACTTATTCTCAATCAAACGAGTTCTATATTCTTTATTAAAAGTTTAATGGAGAAAATGTCAAATTTGTTCTTTTTAAATTATTTATTTGAATGGAAATATAGGACTTTGTTTGGGTTAAGCAGACGGCAAAATTCTTATATGATTTTTAAAAAAAAACTAATGTACAACAACACAACATAGATATTGATGATCAATTTTTTTTGTTGCACTAATTGGGGGGAATTAATTAATTTTTACTTATAAGACTCAAATTTTAAAAATTATCATGACCTATTTTGTGAACATTGCTCTTTGGCGTTCTACGTGTTATAAAATAGAAATTATTTTCGTGCGTATTAACTTATGAATTTTAAAAAATTCATATCTTATAAGTTTATTAGTAATGGCCTAATAAATGGTACTCATAGTTTTCAAAATTCGAATGCTGGTTTGTCACCAAACAAGATTTTTTGACTATTTTAATTTTTTGTGTTTATTAATTTATTAATTATCTTAAATGTGTGATCGATTTTATTTGAGCTCAAATTTTGTGGCTTCATTTATGATAGCCTATTAAATGATCCTCAATCTTTTCAAAATGGCTAATCCCATTTTTTGGAGTTTGTATCACAATATAGAAATTCAAAATTATTCCAAATTTTCGTGTGTATTAATTAATGAATTTTCTAAAATATTTTGATAGACTATTTGAGCTTAAATTTTGAAAGTCCATTTACAAATTGTTTTCGAAAGAACATCTCCTTCTTTGTATGTATTAGTTCATGAATTTTTTAAAATGTGTAACCAACTTTATTAGAGCTAAAATTTTGTGAATGACCTATTAAATAATACTCATTGTTTTTTAAGACGACGCCTTTTTTTGAAGTATACGGATCACAAAATAGAAATTCAGGATCATCTCGAATTTTCATGTGTATTAGTTTAAGAATTTTTCGAAATGTGTGACCAAAAATAACAAAATGAGAGTCCTGAATTCTTGTTAAAGAGTATACCAGCAAACATTTTCCAATAGCAGAAATGCTCATAAACTGCCATTCTTATTGAAGATGTTGTCATTATCAGCTCAGTAATTACAATCAATCACATTATTAATCAACTAAACCATATCTCACATTTCTGCATCTCATTGCCAGCCAAAGCTTTAATCAACCTCACTTCTTTTATGATATGTTATTTTTGCACAATTTTACAGACAAGAATTGATCCCTTGAATTGGGAAAATGTATGGAATTCCTATATCAACTACACCTCTATTGCCTTCTCGCCGTGATTTTCCGACGGAAGTTGCAGCTTCTTGGCTAACATTTCAGCATGTTGTTCTAAGTACTCTCTGCTGTTCATCTCTGTCAACCTGCAGTAGATGGCGAAATTTACATTGTCTCAGGTTATTGAAACTATTTCAAAGAAAGGAAGACGATTTTGTGAATGAAATACGAAGATGAAACAATGGAGGTTAGTGAAAAGGGAGTCTTGGCGTGACTAGTAAAGTTATTGCTATGTGATCAGGAGGTCACGTGTTCATACTATGGAAACAGACTGACAAAATGCAAGATAACGCTGCATACAATACGCTTGTGGTCCATCCCTTTCACGCACCCCAACTTAGTGCACGGACTGCCCAAACAATGGACAGCAACACGTATAAACATGTCTTTTTGGCCAAATAGAGCAACAAGAGGACGGTTGAAAGGTAAAGCTGCGTACAATACTCTTGTAGTCCGTCCCTTTCCCTGACCCAACTTAGTGCACCACGCTGCCCAAACAATGGACAGCAACTTGTATCGACATACAAGTCTACTTTTTGGCCAAATAGAGCAACAAGAGGATTGAAACTATAATTGAATATTGAATAAATAAAAATGAACCCTCTAATAGCTTAAGCTTTGAATGAGGTGGTCACTCAATTCAACGTGATATGAGAGCCAGACTCATTCATGGTCTTGATTTACCTATTGTTTGACACTTAGACCCCAAGTTATATCGTTCATGTTTCAAATGTACAGTTCCATGAGTGTGGGGAGTTAAAAATCCCTAAATAGGGAGGGAGTGGGATGTTGTCTCCCTCATGATCTATAGCAAGTTTTTCGGGTTGAATAAGGTCGAACACCCATTCTATTAACATGGTATCAGTACAGAGGTTATGGGATAAGTCTCACTTCCTATTTATCGAAAAGAATTTTGACGTGCTTGACACAGCAAAAAGATCATGTCCGTGTGTGAGGGATGTGTTGAAAAAATAACTAAACAAACAAAAGCGCATCTTTTTTCTAACAGCTTGTTCTTTTAAATGAGGTGGTAACTCAATTCAACAAGATAGCAATTTACCTACTAATGGTGCGATCTTTTGCAAAACCCAACTCGTTGTCCACACAGAGGTCAAAATCATCATTCTTCCTTGACCTTGAAGATGTTCTAGGTGCTATTTGTTGGGCATCGGATATTGTCACGATCTTTTCAAAAAGTTCAACGGGAGATCCCTCAGCCGTGCATAAAAGTCTAGCTCTATTTTCATACATTACCTAATGATAAAATCAAAGAGGAAATTCAGTTTGCTTCTTGACATGGAGCTTCTTCAATGTATGAGTTCGGAATAAAACAAGTGATCAAGCTAAGCCAAGAAGAAGAGAACTAACATCAACCAACGTCACAAAACGGTATGCTGCAGTTTTATTATGAAGCCCAAAAATCGGTACGCCATCCAGAGCCAGCGTATGGAAGTTTTCTGGTTACATGAAAAATAAATACAGTCAAAAACCTCAAGTAGCGAATATACTGCTGAATTGCACCATCAAACTGAAAAATCATGTTAGTAACCAAATATGCAAAGAGAGTAAATGTACAACGACTTATCCAGTATAATCCCACAAAGAGAAGTGCGTAAATGCACAGCAAAAAAAGAAGCAGCACGGAGAACGTTGAAGATAGAAAAATAGCTAGGCAATGCTTGTTTGCCACTTCAACGTTAAAAAACTCACCTACTGACCCTATATTGAAGTTACTTAAACACTAAAAACCAGAAAGAAGCCACACATCACTTACTAAATAGTCCAAAATAATCTGCTGCACCAAGAGGCCTGTCGCAGAGTTCCTCAAATGAAAATAATGCACATCCATTAGCACCCAGTGGAACCTAAAGTTAAAAAGAAGAAACAATTTTGATTCAAGTTAGTTGTAAGACTTTCACATCATCAAATCAAATGCATTGCTAACTGTAGTCAACAAACCTGCAATTTCCTTCCCATGACAACTTCCACCTCTTGCGGAACTGGTTGAGCATCCCCTACTAGCATCTGGAATTGCTTTTTAATGACGCTTGATATATCTTTTCCGATAAAGTAGAACCCTTGTTCGGCCTACAATAAATAAAACTAATTGAGATCATAGATTGACAAAAAGACAACTTCCAAATGAACTTGTACAAAGTTAAATACTATACCGAAGTCAACTTCCTGTAGTCCACTGCTGAGCCAATTTCACGTACCACACATCTTTCCTGCATTGAGATACTCTCCCAAGTCATTAAGCCAATCAACATGAGTTGGAATCGAAGTTGAGAATGTTAAAATAAATAAGGATGATAGCTGGTAGTTTCCGTTTCGATTACTTGCAGAGGCAGGTTTTTGAAGTGATTTCCCTTTTTCTTTTGTTATTATCTAGGTTAGTGGCTCTTTAAGAAGATAGCGGACACAAACAAACAGGAGACACTAAATAGGTAGAAACACATAAATAGAAGGTTGTCACTTTTCAAATACCTTTAAAGTAGCTATAAAAGGAAGGAAAAGATCCCTCTGTAGTCCACGTTCATAAAGGTTATCGGGAGCACGGTTTGACGTAGCAACAAGAATCTGCATTTGCAACCGTGAAGTATCAATAGAGATAACCTTGGTTAACCTTATGATTACAAGGATTACCAGAACACATGAATTATAGCAATAAAACAGACGGTGTATGGGACATTGAATTACTCACTGCGCCGTTCATAAATAACTGCTTAAATAAGCGATTCAGTATCAGTGCATCAGCCACATCAGTCACCTATATTAACAAGAGAAAACATTCACGGAACTGAGATCTTCTCATAGAAGCTTAAAAACATAGTGAATAGAAAAAAGAAACGTCCCGAGTTCCATACTATATTGACATACCATAAATTCATCAAGACACAACAAAATGGCCTCGTCAGATATCTCTCCTGCCACGACTTCTAGAGGATCTGGCACACCCTTGTGCTTCTGCAATATAGATAGAAGGCACAACTTTGAGATAAGAAAAGATTAGATTGACTGTGGCTTATAAGCTTTCAGGAATCAAGCATAACCATTTAAAAGCTTTAATAAATGGCCAGATTCTAAATAAAATGCTAAAAAGTTAAACCGAATGAAAATAGAAGCATGTAAAGATTAGTTCTTATGCTATTCTCTTAACCTCATTGATAGAATGATTTGATAGATCTAAACAGCTTGTTAAATTAGCAATAATCTTATTAAAATATTACAATAAACAATGCTGCAGTCAAAATAATTAATAAGCAGATTGAATTAGGTTCATACCTGTAATCGGCTGTGAACATTCAGCATGAAGTCGTGAAAATGGATTCTCTTTTTCCTCCAATTGCCAGGCCTGACATGCCCATAGATTGAGATAAAAAAAATTGTCTTTTTGGTTTTCGTACAAATGTAGATACAAACATCTGATTTCTGGCAACATGAATCATTTTGTAAGATAAGGTTGGAACTTACAACTGGTCGAAAAACAGGTCCATTAACATAGTTTTGCCTGTCCCAACTCCCCCGTAAAGATATAATCCTTTGACAGGAGCATATGACGACTGTGGTAAGAGACGGGACCATAACCACCTACTCCTGCAAATTTACCAGAGTGATGTGATGCATCAATACAATGAAATATAAATGTTCACTCTACAAGTCAAATGTACATGTTGTCAATTTCAAGATACAAATATACAATTGAAATGGTGGAAACTCAGTTGGTGTTTACCTGCTGGCTTTATCAGAAGAGGCATATTTGTCTAACCGGCAGACTTCAGCTTTTTCAATGAGCTGATCATAAAGTCTTTGGAGCTCTTGCAATGTGCCTACCTACAAAATCATCATCAGAATCTATTCTCAACAAGCAACGAAGAGATACAAATTCATTTCTGATGTAACTCAAACTGAGTTTTGCAGAGTTTCACGACCCACCAATTATGAGATTTCTGGGCATCCACATTTACAAACATAAATAACTGGCTTTCGGATATAGAGAATTTTTTAAATATTACCACATTTTATGACTTCAATACCTCCAGTGGACTCTGTAATAAATGTCACTAGACGGAATTTCTCAATATGAGAGAGCCATTCCACATGATGTAAAACTAGAACGACGGCAATTTTTAATGAGTTCGGAAGTCGTAGAGCATGTTGCCCTAAAAAGTAGGCAATTTCAACTTCAACCACAGATGAGATCATGATAGCACAATGATGCATAAGTCTTTGATCTGATGCCTATAATCACAGGCAGTTTACATTCACTATTAAGCCTACACCCGTCGTTCTTTTCCAAACTAGTGTATACTTGAGTCGTTCTTCCAACTAAATTCTACATAAGAAGTATAGAGAAAAAGGCATTATCAACCCCGCCCCCGCCCCCATGGATAGATTGATAAATATAGTATTATCTAGTTGCAGAAAACAGAGTTGAAAGAATTCAATATTTCATGAGTGCACAGAAGGCACAATCAGAACATCCTCATTGTTTTCTGAATCTATTTAGCCATAACTAAGCATACAAATGCCTACCCTAAGCTGATTAACACGGGAGTAACTGTTGCTTACCTGACATGCATCTCCATCCAAGAGGTCACCCTCAGCAATTCTTCGTTCATATTCCACTAGAGGCCCGCCTCTGGTCTCCTCTACAATTGAATCGATCAGAAGAACAACCAAAACAGTAAGAACTTATGATCGATATATACACAAAAAGTACATACAAGAACAAAGAACTCATCAGAAAACCATATACCTCCGTTACTAACTGTAGCTACACCGGCAAACATGGCTCTGGACATCATGTAATATGGTTGGCTATGTCTAGTAATACCACCATTATAAGAAAGTTTGCATATACAGCCATGACTTATATCAGTCGAAAAATATTGTCTTTTTACAAGACTATTAATCACATTATCCTTCCTATACCGCAGAGCGGATTTGATTTGCCTCGCAGACTGCAGAACTTTCCTCATGTTGAATTCCAAATTTCCAGGAAAGACTACAAATTTAGTCCTCCCTAATTTCTTTAAGAGTAGTCTCAGACAAGTTCCTTGAATAAACACCAGATTCTGAAACAAGCAAGTGGCAATAAACAATTAGTTGGAATATATACCAATTTCCAAAAGACAAGACAAACAATTCTCCCAGCATAAAAGTTTGAGCCATTGATAAAAAACAATCTTTGCATCCCACTTTCAAGTTGGAGAAAAAACAATTCTTTTCTAACCTTAATTTAAATCTAAAACACAGTTGGAAAAGTAAATGACCAACCAATAATAGCTATCATAGCTACACAAAGTAGAGTAATTATGACTTTAGTAATGCCAAACTATTAAGTTGACCAAAACATCTACCATTCCCAATAAAATCTATAGAGATCTAAGATTAAAACCTATAACTCTGCATGAAACAGCTAAGTAATGAACAAATTAAATTCAAGAAAAGATTCAATGGAATCACCTTATAGACTAATTGAGCCAAAACCCAGAATTACCAGAGAACTAATCTCAAGAAAATTGAAATAAAAATTCATTCTTGAAACAAGTAACATTCACAAAAATCACATCATATCTCCACAAAGTATTTACAATGGAATCACCTTAATAGAGTTATAGACTAATTGAGCCTAAACCCATAATTGCAATAGAGCTGATTTACAAGAAAAATTGAACTAAAATTCTGCTCTTGAAACAACTAACAACAACAACATCCCCGTCTAATCTCACAAGTGAGGTAACAACAACAACATCCCCATCTAATCTCACAAGTGAGGTCTGCAAAGGTTAGAATGTACGCAGACCTTACCCTACTTTTGAAAGACCCTCCACTTCAATGCAACTAACATTAACAAAAATCACATCACATCTCCAAAAAAGAAAAAAAATTCAATGGAATCACCTTAATATGCTAATAGAGCCAAAACCCACAATTCCAAAAGAGCTGATCTTCAACAAAAAGGTAAGATAAAAATCTGTTCTTGAAACAATAAAAAATCACACCACAACCCCACACAACTGCATGCTGATTTCTGAATCTCCTCTCTCTCTCTCTCTCTCTCACTCTCTCTCTATCTGTCTGAATTTTCACAGATAAACTGGGATAAACAAGATAAAGAACTTATCTTTCTTTCTGGGTCTTTTTTCACACAGAGACCAAAAGAAAGTGGAAAAACAGAGAGTTTTTCAAGAACCAATATTTATGGAATTTTAACAGATAGAATGAGATTTAAGAAAAAAGTTATAATTCCTATTTTGGTGTCTAATCTAAGTTCTTTTTTATAATAAGTTTTTCAAGACCCTATTTTTCTGGAATTTCCTAGGGAAAAACAACAAAATCAAACAAGAAAGAGGAAAGAATAAGAACAAACCTTCAAAAGGGTATCAGGGTATGGGCTTTTTACAGCATGTGGGGGTAGGTGAGGTGCACTAGGGGGGGTATGGGGTAAAGGATCAAAAGAACTCCAATATTTTATGAGCTTTTCATAGTTTTCTAATCTTTACAGGTTTTGGACTTTTGTTTCATCAATGGTGGATTTCGTAAAATGACAATATTGTCCTTGGTTGACTTGGATAATGAATAGGAATAAGTGTAAATATTGGGATTACTTAAGGGTATTTTTGGTAGTTTTAGAGACTTTACTGACACGTATTATAGAAGATGAGTCATCTAAACATCACCATATGAGTCTTTTTCTTCTTTTTTTATTTAGGGTATAATTAATCAATTATTAATCGCAATTTCGTTTTCGATAGATATTGTCATTTAATTTGTGTTTATTTACTTTGTAATAATTGGTTGAAGTTTAATTATTTTTTATTGTACTCAATCTTATTTGTCAAGAACTCTCACGTTCACAAAATGGAAGTAGCGGAGATAAGAATACTACGATGAATCTTGGATGTGTATGTATACTAATAGACATAGGATTAAAAATGAGGATGTTCGAGATAAAGTAAAACTAATTTCAGTAAAAGACAAAATGCAGAAATCGAACTCAAGATGATTTAGTCGTGTTATAGGAGACATGGATGCTCCATTACGAGGGTTCGAGAAGTTAGCTGTGGATGAATTCATGAAAGGTAAAGATAGATCGAAGAAGTATTGAGAAGAGATGATTAGACTGGATATGACATAATTACAGCTTATCGATAAGATAAACCTTAGATAAGATTGATGTGAAATTAGAATATAGAAGGGTAGTAGGTAAGAGTTTATGTCCATTCTAGTATTACTCTCTTTTTTTGTTATTCGATTTTTTTATTATATGTTATTTATTTGACATAATATTATGTTAATGTAGTATTGTTTTATTATTATTTATTGTATATTGATGTCCATAATTTTTTACTTTCATTACTCTTTTTTGAAATTATTTTTATCTTAAGTTAGAAGGTCTATTAAATTAAATTTTTTACCTCTAAAATATCATATAGTTTTATATATTTAAAATGGATTACATATTACAAAAAAGTTAAAATTTCAATTACAAATTAAATGATGATATTAAAAACACATTGTCCTTTAGCATCTTTTAAAGTGGAAAATGAATATTTTTGGGCCCCACTACACAACATAATTTTATTTTTAGAAAAAAACCTTTAGTACCTAATTTTAATATTTTTTAGTCAAAAAAATAATTATTATATTGTAGATCCTCTTATCACGTGCCTATTTATTTTTTTTTCTCATAAAATTCCATGTTCAACATATTATTCCCTTTTTACTGATCTTGAAATTGACTTATTAGGGGCAAATTAAATATAACTCTTTAATATTATCGAGTGTATATATATATATATTGAAAGAGTTTCGATTAAAAAAATTAAAAAAATATATACTAAAAATAGTGATATTTTGCCTCTATTTGCCTAATTTAAAATAAGATTCAATTTGGACTACATTTATGATTCCACATGGTCCAGAGTAATGAATGACTTGCATTTTCAAAAAAATGATTACGATGCACTTAATATAAAATTGTTTATTACATTAAATAATATATATTTTATATATATATATCATCAATTTTCAAAAAATAAAATATTTCATAACAGTATATAATTTTTATATTCTTACTCAAAAATTTTAGATTGTGAGTTTCAATAATGAAACGAAATTAAAATTACTCGCCAAAACAATTACCTCTTCCTTAATTATCTTATGCCACCACGTTTGAAACATGTCAAAAACGCGCAAAATACGTTATAAAACCAAATTTTACAAGACTTTTTAGCAAGTTAAAAGTCATGTTAATTTTTTTTTAATATACCAATACAAAAATTCAAGATCGAATACTTTTAGAAACACCATACATCATTTCCAAGCAATCTAAAGACGAAGAAGGGTGTAGTAACAAAATGAAATGCTTTGGGAAGTTGAAAATAAGCATAACGAGAGCTGAGGCAGCATGATATGTACTTCAAAAACCTTGACTAATAGAATAGTGAAATTAGAATAATCGAGAAAAAGGCTCACGATCGGGCGGTCTTCGTAATAAAAGAGACATTTTGCTATAAGTTCGCATTTTTTTGGAGAGATTATCTTGGTATATGAAGATATTTATACTTCTTTTCACGTACGAAAATATGAAATTTATACTCATGTAACAAGTCAAGGCCTATTTGGGCTATATGGATTGGGCTTAAAATTCATCATTCATGACCCGAATAAAAAAGCCCAAAAACAGAACCCGATCCGATCAGCTCTCTTCTTCTTCTTCAATGGCATAAAATTCAATTTTACAAAATTAGGGCTTAAGGAAGAAACAGAAATGGCGAATCAAGGAGCAAAAAAGCGTAAGGAAGAAAATACTCGTCATATGAAGAAACTATTTCAAGTCATCATTGCCTGCAACGTAAAATTTCTCATTTTTCTTTTCAAAAATTGGATTTTTTTTGTTTGATTTAACTTTTTTTTTGTTGGGTTTGAGTAGGTGATTTATTTATTAGTGAGAGGTGGAATTTTCTATTCAAGTTTCACATGGAAGCATATTGTTGGATTATTGTTGACTTCATTGGCATATGTTTTACCGTACAAACAATTAGCTTCAATGGCGAAGCCGAGTTATGGTGATGATGGGGAGATGTTTGATGGTGGATATGATATGAGTACTGGTGGAATTTGTGGGTAATGTGTGGTTTCATTTCGTAATTTGATATTCTAGGTTCTGATTTTTGTCATTTTTAGCTGTTTTTGACGTTTACTCGATAAATTATCAGCCTTTGATTACACGGGATATGTTGTTGTTGTTGGTTTTATAGAGTTTGTGAACTATGTTGCTTGAATTTGAGTATGAGATAATAAGTAATCTGAGATGAGTACTGACTTGGTATGATCGATTTTTAGCTCGTTAGAATGGGGGCATTCAATCATTAGTAGGTTTCGAGTGTATTTTGAAGGATCTGCCCTATATCACATCCATGATGATTCGTGGGTTCTGAATTTCTTTTCCACTCTTTTTGAGCTGTTTGGACTTTTAGTTGTTTAATTATCGGGCTTGTTTTACAGAATTTGTTAGCTGTGTTACTTGGATTTAAGTATGAGATAAGTACTGATTTGGGTATGGTTGATTTTTAGTTGGTTAAAATGGGGGCATTCATTTTTTAGTAGGCTTTGTGTATCTTGAAAGATCTACCCTGTGTCACACTCATTTGAACCGATGATGAAATGAAAAAACGAACATAAAAATGATGAGTAGATGAATAAAGATGTCTCTCTTGCTAATTGAGTAAGCTAAATAGTACTCCTTCCGTCCTATTTTAAGTGTCACTTTCCTTTTTGATTTGTCCAAAAAAGAGTGTTTCTTTTTATGTTTAGTAAGTTTTTCAATTTCAATACTCAAAAAATTTTCTTTGTTTCTTAAACTCGGTGCCAAGTCAAACTAAGACACGTAAATTGGGATGGAGGGAGTATTAGTTATGTGGACTTGCTGTCCTTTCATTAAGATTTTCCCATTATTTAATCGACTGGATATCCATCTGTGTTTTGATGTTGTTTCAACTAGTTTAAACATTTGGACTCCTCAGATGAAATGATATTAGAAGTTTATACATCAGCAAGAAAAGCTATCACAACTGCATTTCTTTCTTTTCTTGTCTTATTATCCAGTGTTGTGAGTGGCCATTAGAATAATAGAAGTCAGAGGTGTTTGTCCTACTTGAAAAATAACTTCTTACCTTGTCACGGGTCTTCAATTTTCATACTTGTTTTAGAATGAAGGCATGGGAAAAACACGTCATTTGTTTTCATGCCTTGTCTTACTAAAAGTTAATAGGATTGGAATTAGTTGGTCAAGATTTAGGAGGGTGCTGGCTGGATGTGTTAGCTCTGTTAAAGGAGACATCAAATTACGAGTTCTTTTTCTATCCCAAGGCCCAGTACATATCCATTTTCTTGTATAAAAAGTTCTTTTTATTAATATTACTTTCGGGTTTGTGGGGAGGGAACAGACTGGAGTTTAATTAAAACCATTAGTGCGATAGTCACTTTTAATGTATATAGACTATATAGAGACTTGTTGTTGGATTCTGAAATTTGAAGTTGACTTCAAGCTGTAAATTTATGCGTGTGAATATGCACTACTGATCTTATTCCTACCCATAGCACCTGTTTTGTGGTAACTTCATAATCTCGTGCTCCATTTTGTTTAAAAATATAACCCTGCCATGATTCTTTCTTGCAGATATTTACATGATATAATCTACATTACATGTTTCGTGCAATTGGCTTCTATCATCTCCGACAAGTTCTGGTACACATATCTAGTGGTAAGTTTATTTTACCTCTGTCCATACTTAAGTAACACGTCGCGCACCATTGTTTTGCTTTTTGAGAATGGAGCAGAGCATATAATTAGTAGGAACTATTCCTATCCACTGCTTCCAAAATTTCATAAACATAAAATGTTGGCCATGTGTTATTTCTTCTTGGTATGCTCTGTAGTTTGTCTAGCCATCACCACAATGTCTTTTTGACGACGTTGAAAACAGGCTGCTTTTGGGTCTAGTCATCATTCTTTCTTATATTTGGTTAGGAATTAAGTAAAGATTACTAGCTGCTTGAGGGCATGCTTCCTGTGGATGTGTGGAATTAGTCAAGGTGCATGGGAACTGACCTGGATGATAGTGTCATTCAAAAGGGAAAAAAGTTAACGAGTTAATCAGAATCCATCAAAAAAGCAAGTGGTCTAGCCAAATTGCACCACTTGTTTAGTCAACTTCTTTTAATGACCATTTTTTCCATATTCTCTCTTTTTGCAGTGGTGACTCTCGAACCTTCCATTTTTTAATAAAGGTATCCTGGGTAGTGCTTTACTCATGTCTGGAATGGTGATGGGGTTGCCTCTGCAGCAGTAATAGTTGATATGCATGATCGGTAGGAAATATATGATAGAAGGGAGAATTTGTGGGTAATAGTTTGGAAATGAAGAAAGATTTCCCGAATATAAAATTTCATAATAAATATAAATTTGCTGCTACTAGGAGATTGTGCAATAGTAGCTTAGCAAATAGCGAAACTAGTTCAATTTTCTGCACCCGGATGCCCAGACTTCAGTTAAGGGGTAAAATTTTAAGAAAAGAAAGAAGAGTATTATACATGCATAAATGAAGGCTAACAAGGCCTAAAAGACTTGTATATAAGGAAAATAAAGTTGAAGATAGGACGCGATGGAAAGATGGCATTGAGAGGAAAGCAAGTTTGAGTTTTTCAAAAACAGCCCGCTTTCTGCAAAATCTCTTTCTATAATTGCAGGAGCAAGCAAGGTTTTGGGGGAAAAAGAATAGCTCTCACACTTGTGTTGTTTAATAGAGGAAATGGTATAAAGCCGTGTACACATTGAACATCCACCTTTTTGCGAGTTTCACACCCATACTATTCATTGTTTCTTTTTCCTACCTGAACTATCACCATCTATGTATTATAAAACACCTCGAAGATGACAAGTCCAACTATCAATTGTTTCCTTTTCCAATCTGAAACTATCATACCATCTACTCAACTAGGTGTGTCTTAATATATAGATGGTGATACTCCAGGTAGGGAAAGGGTATAATGGATAGCTGGGATGTGAAACTCGTGAAAAAGAGATAGTTCAGATGTTTTTTCTATCATTATCTCATTAAATAACCAATGAGATATTTAGGTTATTTGATTGATCTGCACTAAGATTGTGGTTTCCCTTTCCAGATACCTGCATTTGCAGCGTACAAGCTCTCCGGACTTATCAAAGGATTTTTACCTCAAGGTTCAGAGGTTCGTGTTAACAATAGGGAATCAAATCTTCATAGATCAAACAATTCCTTAACTTGTTGGCTTAACGTTTCTCATATTATCCAGGATGCTGAAGAGGATGAGAAGACCCGAAAGAAAAGAGAGAAACTGGAGAAGAAAGCTTCAAGAACCAAATTCGTCAAAACAAGAGCTCGTTAGTTCAAACACTCTATTGTAGTGGTGTAGTTCTCGTTGAGACCTATTATCGGCTAATGACTGCTCTTTCCCCTCGAATGTCTGGGAAAACGTGTTTTAGCACACGTGTTATCTCGAGACTGGCTATCAATGTACTCTTATGTTGGAAATTGTTGCTTTGGGTATACGTTGTAGGATCACCAGATACAGATCCATTTTTGTCTGTTTAATGTGTATCTGTGTATGTCTTGGTCATCAGATTAAATCTTCCCCCTTTTAAGAACTTGTACCATGTCTCCATTTAGCTACATTTGGTGAATGATGAAATCAAATTACAATCAGAAACTCAGCCTCACAGGGCAAAGTATAATAATCCACCCTTCGCGAGTCATGTCTAGACAGATTTTAAAGTCTCGTCTAACCGACAACTAACTCTATCATGTCCCCATTGTGTCTCATGGGCACTACATTGATATGTCACTTAAAGTTTGGAGGTGTCTAAATGATCATTTTGTAAGTTTGGATTGTTTAGTTATCAGTTGACGTCAAGTTAAAGTGTATATTTATATATTATATTGTGCGAATCAATACTTGATTTTTAATACCGTTTTTCAGGTTTAATATATAATTATGTTTTATTAGTATTACTTCTATAGTGTCTCATATCACATTCCAAGCAAAAATGCTCCCTAATTAACAAGGTGGTTTTCATATTCAGAATTCGAACACTTCGAGATTTTAATTAAGGATGAAAGAGTACTTACGGCTTCATAATAACATAGTTAGCTCTACTTTTATGATATTATGGCAACATCCCTTGGCAAAATTCTGGAGATATAAAATATGGAATGACCTTTATGCCCCTAATGTTCTGTGAAGAACTTAATAGCTAAGGAAAGATAAAACAAAATTGGACTAAATTATTTTAAAAGATCATATATTAATTCAACTTACTAACTTCCATTTACTCTAATTATTTTTCCAATTTAGATTAAAATAAAGTTAAAGACTTTGACAACTTGTGAGACTTAAGAACTAAGTTATTCATTTTTTTTAAAAAAAAAAAAAATTGATCGATGTATTTTATCGGGTATTTTATCCTTTAGTGAATTTTACGTCGAGCATATTCAAATTACTATAGATAATAATTTCATATAGCGGATTGAAACAAAATAAGCTATTTATAATTTTTTCCATAAATTATATACATCAAATTTTTTTTAATTAAATATACTTTATTTAAAACCAAAAAAAAAAAATTAAGAAAAGACAAGGAAATGAATGCAACATTGAAATACAATTGGTTGAAATTATTGTTTTAGTCAACCTTAGAGTATAAATGATGAAGAAAAAATATGCACAAAGAATACAAAACTAACTTGGCTAAGTAAAAGAAGAAATTTCATCCTCATTTTCCTGCACTAATTTGACATAAGGGTGTGTTTGGCATCTTGTAATTTTCAAGAAAAAAAGAATGTTTCTTTCTTATCAACATAATTAAAGTAAAATATTTTGTGGAAATATGTTTGTCAAAGATTGATGATAATATTAACAAATCAAAATTGATATGATTTTTTTTTGAGTATTTCCTAATAATATCTAAGGGTGTGTTTGACATCTAGTAATTTTCAAAAAATGTTTTTTTTTTATCGACTAATTTGGTAAATGACATCTGAATAGAATAGAATGTATGCAAATAGCTTATTTCTACTTTTTTTAATATTTTATTGGAAAGTAGATAACATTTCGTGGAAAATATGTTTGTCAAAGATTGATAACAATATTAACAAACCGAATAGTATTAATATGATTTTTTCTCGAGTAAATTTTAATAATGTGTCTAAAATTTGGTCATATAATATTAAAAATTGAAGATAATTCTAAAAATAACTTCATCCAAAAGTCAGAAATATCCGTTTTCTTTTCGCAAATCATATTTTATTATTATTTTTTAAAAATACTCACCATTACAGAATTCGTCACTAATCTATTATATTATTTAGCAAGTAAGTCAACAATTTATTAATAATCTATCATTGAATAAAATTAGCAATACATTTTTTGTTGTTTAATAATAAAAATTGTCTATCACTAACTACTATTATTTTTAAAATGCACACACAAAAATTGTCAATCACTAACTCATTATATATATATATATATATTCTCCATCAAACCAAACACTCCCTTGATTGGATTATTATGAGAACTTGAGTTGATAAGACAACTTTGACCCTATCTTCTTCACATCTTTGCTATATATATGGTGTAGAAACACACTAAAAGAAAAAAACTTTACTAGAAATACATTTTTTTTGTCAAAAAAAATGGTGCAAATGAATATGAAAATTGCAATTTCATTTGTGATTGTTATAGTTTTCTTGAGATGGATATGGAAATTCTTGGATTGGGTGTGGATTCATCCCAAAAAATTGGAAAAAAGACTCAAATTAGAAGGTTTGAAAGGAAGTTCTTACAAATTTTTACTTGGAGATATGAAGGAAATTAATTCAATGGTTGAAGAAGCAAAATCCAAGCCTATTAATTTCACTAATGACTATATTTCTAGAGTTTTCCCTCACTTCAACAAGTTAATGATGCAATATGGTATGTCTATCTCGTTTCAATTTATACGATATAGTTTAATTAAATCTATATTTTTTTATTTTAATTTTTTTAAAAATATTATTATCTTCATATTTATTCTTTTGATTTAATTACTTTTTAAAGATTTGACATAAAATCTGAACAATATAAGATTGATTAAAGTTTAGAAAAGAAATAAACAATTTTGATAAGTGTAATCTTTAAATATTTGTACCATTTATGTGGTTATAAATTTTTTAAAACTTTGTAATCCTAAAAGATCTATCTATATATATAATATCTATTTAAATCTATGTGGAAAAAAATAGACTAGAGGTTTGAAAGAGAGTACGTAGTCTATTCACATTGCTATAAAAAAGTATTTCCACTAGTATAAATACAAGGTAAGTGGTTATAACAAGTTATTATTTCCTAATTACATATCGTAGGATACAACATAAAAAAGTTGGACTTTTAAATCAATAAAAATGATAGTTGAAAAAAAAAATAGGTCTCCGTAGTATATAAAAATTATATATTTATAATTTTTCGCACTCACTTTTATGATAAGCTTCAACTTATAATCTAAAACTAGTAAATAATCTGCTATCACATGTTAAATTACATTGTTAGATCATTTTTACCTAAGATTTTACATTTTAAGTATATTTGAAATTTTGAATGATCTGATAATGTACAATATAATTTATACTGACGATATATGTAGTTAAAAATTATTATGTATTTTGTAGGTAAGAATTGTTATACATGGTTGGGTCCAAAACCAACAATGTTGATCTCTGAGCCTGAATTTGTAAGGGAAATTTTATCAAAAAGTTATATTTACCAAAAAATTCAAGGCAATCCAATCACTAAGTTACTAGCACAAGGGCTAGCAAGTTATGAAACAGACAAATGGGCTAAGCATAGAAGAATTATCAACCCTGCCTTTCACCTTGACAAGTTGAAGGTACTTTTAATATCTATTTTTTTTCCATTCAATGTCTGATATTTATTGTATGGTCGAATGGATTATGATTATACACGTTAGAAAGAAAGTTGCCTTTTTGGTCCCTAAAAATTTCTAAATTGTAATTTAGATTCGTGTTGAAAAGTCTTACAAGGGACTTGGATCCAAAGCCAGAGCCAAAATTATAGTTATAGCTCGGGCATAATTCAATAATTTTTGTTCAAGATTTGTATTTATGTTAAAAAAAACTTAATAATTTATTCAAAATTGGGTAAACAAAAAGAATTATGATTCACAACTCATAAACTAAAAACTTGGATTCACCTTTCTTAAACTCGTCAACTCGAAACCTTTAATCAAGCATACAGAGATACTTCATGACCTCTAAGGGTCATCCTAGATCACTTTTTTTAAAATTACATCGGGGGTAGTGAAATGGAAAAATAAGGCGGGGTGGGGAGTCAAACCCTCATCAATAAGATGAGAATTGAGATAGTCAATTAACTGAGTTATTACAATCCCACCACATCTTAAATCGCCTTTTTTTTTAACTATGATTAATTATTATTATTTTTGTGTATATATAGCACATGCTACCATCATTCTACTTGAGTTGTTGTGACATGATCAACAAATTGGACAATATAGTTTCATCAAAGGGATCAGAGATAGATGTGTGGCCATTTTTGCAAACTTTGACAAGTGATGCAATTTCAAGAACAGCATTTGGTAGTAATTATGAAGAAGGAAGGCAAATATTTGAGCTACAAAAGGAACAAGCTGATTTAATTATACAAGCAGCAAGGTGGATTTACATCCCTGGATGGAGGTAAATTCCATTTACAAATTATACACTTCGATATATCTTCTGTCAAATTTAAATTTAAGTAACTGAATTTTATACAAAGGTCATAATAAAGTCGTAAAAACTATATTTTGTCATATAAAAAGTATATATATACACAATGTCAAGGGATCCATCCACGGTTTGTGGTGGAGTGGTAACTACTCACTCATCTTTAATCAGAGGTCTCGAGTTCGAATATCCTTGGATACAAATCCGTCTTTATTAGGAAACACTTTACTTCCAATGTGGGACTTCCCAACGCGAATCTGGATTTTATTGTTATACTATTAACTCTTGTTTTTGATATGGAACAATAGGTTTGTGCCAACAAAAAGGAACAAGAGGATAAAGCAAATAGCAAAGGAAGTGAGATCATTAGTGTTGGGAATTATCAACAATAGAATAAAGGAAATGGAAGAAGGTGAAGCTACAAGAGATGATTTATTAGGTATATTATTGGAATCAAATTTCAAAGAAATACAAATTCATCATGAAAACAAGAATTTTGGAATGACAATTGATGAAGTGATTGAAGAATGCAAATTATTTTATTTTGCTGGTCAAGAAACCACTTCAGTATTACTTGTTTGGACTTTGATTTTATTGAGTAAACATTTGGATTGGCAAGAAAAAGCTAGACAAGAAGTTCATCAAGTATTTGGAAGTAACAAGCCTAACTATGACATGTTGAATCAATTGAAAGTTGTAAGTATACATTCTTGTTATCCAAATATTCTATATGTGTGTTTGGTACGATAAAAGTCATTTTCTGATGTTTGGTATGACAAAAGTCAAGACACTTTTATATCAAAATAAAGGTAATCATGAGTTTTGACATTATCATTAAACCTAACTTTTCGAATGAAGACGCGAACTATATGTTGTATGTTACACCTTCTTAGTAACGTATCTTGTGAATGACTTCTGTCGTACCAACCATGTTGAAATTTTCAATATTTTTCACTACTTATTTCTTTCAACAGGTAACAATGATATTCAATGAGGTTCTTAGGTTATATCCACCAGGAACTATGATTGGTAGAAGAGTACAAAAAGAGACAAAATTAGGGCACTTGTCATTGCCTGCTGGGATGTTACTATTGTTGCCAACAATTTATTTGCAACATGATAATGAAATATGGGGTGATGATGCAAAAGAGTTCAATCCAATGAGGTTTAGTGAAGGAGTTAATAAAGCAACAAAAGGTAAATTTGCATATTTTCCATTTAGTTGGGGACCAAGAATATGCATTGGACAAAATTTTGCTATGTTAGAGGCAAAAATGGCACTAGCAATGATTTTACAACACTATGCTCTTGAGTTATCTCCATCTTATTCACATGCTCCTCATACAATCATCACTCTCCAACCTCAACATGGTGCTCCATTGATTTTGCGCAAGTTGTAGAGTCTTGTTCACATCTGAACTCTGAAGTTACGCGTATTTGGTTGAGAGAGTATATAGTACTAAAATGGTTGACCCTAGTCGCATTCCTTCTTTAGCTATCTCCATTTTGCGTTGTAGTTGTTATGTTTGCTTGTATAAGTAATGAGATGTAAAGTCCTCGTGTTGAATTTCTCCTTTAAACAACCTTAATTTGTTTGGGATTGAGACGCAGTTGTTTGTATATAGATTTGATATATCTACTTTAGCTAGTATGTACTTTGCTTTTGTTCTAGCTACAACTCTATGTTTTTGAGCTCTCACCATGTTATACACATACATATTAGCTCAAAATTCACAGCTTTGTCAATAACATCATGATAGTTTTATTCATAGCGCGGAAATAGGTCGATCACACGACATACTAATCATATAAATCACGCAACATTACATAGTCATTTCATTACACAGTACTGGTTTGAGCAAAATCACACTGATAATATGATACTAATAGTACTTAGGGTACTAACTTGGTAGTAGATATTATGATTGTAACTCTGGCATTTCACCCTCCGCAGGAGAATAGCATACGTATAGCTCTCTGCTCCCTGTCAACTACAACGAAATGCAGATTAAGTTCTTGCATAGCTGCTACACTGCAGCCGCGCTACTTCAGAGATGAAAGTGACAATCTGATACCTTAGACAAATGCAAAGAAATTACTAGCAATTTCATTTCTTCACGCAGGTCATCATTCATCTAGTTAGCCACGAAAAAGAGAAAAGTATTAGGAAGGAAGATATGCGTGTATTTATAATCTTCGAGAAGGGAAGTTGCTCGATCAAAGGAGATCTTTACCGCTAAGTGCCAAGACAATTGCAACTTTACATTCAATGAAAAGACTACTGTCTCTGCAAACTGACCTGATGAAGAGTTTTCAGTGATTTATTGCTAACCACATGAGTGGCCAAGTCAGGCGCGAGCCCTCGCTCACCAATGCAACCTTCCTGCTCGACTCTGGGAACAGAATTTATGAAATAGAAGTGATCTTCATAAAGCACAGACAAGCTCGAAGAAATTACTGGATACTTCACTTCATGCAGGTCATCAATCTAGTAAACCAGGAAAAATAAAATCATATTAGAAACAAAATAAGGCAAATACTTCTAATCACCCAGAGATATGTTGCACATAAAAGATGATAGGTAGTTAGAACATCAAAGTTTTCTTTACTGTTAAACTTCACATTCAAGGACAAGATAACGTCTCTGCCCACAGACCTGAAGATCTCCGAGTAATTTTTTGTTAAGCACAGGAGCAGCTGAGTAAGGCGAGAGCCCTCGCGCACCAGTACAGGCTTCCTGCTCCACTCCTGCACTGGTATTTGTGAAGTTACTTAATTGCTATTCAGAATCTTCGTAAACTTCACCATCATCAGAAAGTTCATCAAAAGCTCTAACATCAAGCTGGTAACGGAGAATTCCTCCAATGCCACCAAAACCACGGCAAAACTGAGATCCTTCCTGTGATTTATTGGTAACGAACTCCAAACTACAACCAAATTTCCTGTACTCATTCGCAAACCACTCAAGTAATGACAATTTATCCTGAACTTCTAATTCAGCATTTGTATCAGGATCACGGAAGTTACTTTGGACAGTGTCTTGCTCCTTGTTCAAGTGCTTGATGATTGTTTCTCCGGAGGTGTTATTTTTCAGCACATACCTATTAATGTCTAGATTTTCCCACACAATTAGGGTCTCAATAGCACCCATTTCCAGAACCTTCAAGGTATCATCAACCCCAAAAACATACTTCCCGGTGTCCTGACTGATCTCCTCAAAATACTTACCTATCAATTTCTTCTCTTGTATAAATTTCACATTGGCCAAGACCTCGGCAGATAGCTCAATTGCTTGATTGAAACCGTTCTCCCCTCCATACGAAACATCGACCACATTTAAAATCTTTGCCTGAAGACGAGGATCAAACATATCAGACTGGCTAAGCTCCGTCTTAAAGTCAGCTGATCCAGCTAATATCAAGCCTGAAACATTGGGCTGGCTGGTAGCAGGATTAATATAAAATTGGGTTGCAAGCTCGGCTGTTTTCCTCACATAGTTGTGACGTTTCTCCATCCGAAGACGAGCAAAACGCAGTGCAGACTGACCTCCTCTTCCATGTTTTTTGGGCAGATCAACGCTAAACTTGTGAAGGACCTCCCTGGTATTACCACTCAATGTCCCAAAAAGTGTCCCATTCCCATCCATCACAATAAACCCGAACTTGTCATCGGATTCCAGAAGTTCATTCAGGGCTTCTGTATGGAACTTGTTATCACAAAGATATAGAGAAGCGTTAATGGGCCTGAAGGGCTCAAAATCAATTGTAACCTTCTTCTCTTTCCCATCTTCAGTTATGATTGTTCCGGTATAAAGCACAAGCCCGTTCGGTGGAACCTTATTGTAGAGTTTAAGTCTCTGCTGAGCAGATGTGATTGCACCCAGCACAGATTGACGATTCACTCTACTTTTGATGTTTGATGCAGTTCCAAACTCATCTCCAAGCATCTTAGTGACCCTAGATACTTGATCCCGTGGAGGCATGATTAGAGAAATCATGCTGGTACCATTGCCTCGAGCAGCTTCGAGTGCCTTTATAAGTTTCTTGATCTTCCATATCTCGATATTCTTATCATTATCGTGACTGTCTGCCATCACTGAATATCAACCTGTAGTTCAACGATCCTCAGATTAGTCGAAAGACTCAAGTAAGTAGAGCTAACACCAAGTAAAAAACAAATGCCAAACCATCAAATAAACAAATCAATTGACATCTATCGAGTGCTAAACTTATGACGGGCAGAACAAGTTTATTATTTTCGGGTAAAGCTACAATATCCCTTTAGAAGTTAATATAGGAACTTCGACAAGCTTTGTAACAATCCAGCTTTCCCCACATCCACAACCAAGCTTTGTAATGCATCCAATTTTGTACTCACACAATTAAACATCTACTCTCATTGATAATCTTCGCTAGTTCACTATTTTAACACGGCCTAGTGTTACAGTGACAAAATAAGTTCTTCACAGGGGTTAATCTACATAACAAATTTCATTAATCAGAACGAGTGTTCAATTATAGCGTGTAAGATTCACTTTCTTTAGAAAAAATTCAGCAAATTCTCCAATAAAAGTAACTACCATAAACTTGATTTATACAATAATATCTAGTTTAAGCAATCAGTTTCATAATCCAAACAAGACAAAAAAAACACAGCATCCATAGATAATAGCGTAAATCATACAGATACTTCACGTAGTTAGATTGATCATACCTCAAATAACGACAAACAACAATAAAAATGATAAATAACAATCGAATAAATCACTCGTCAATATGTAAAAGGAAAACACAAATTACAAGTTTCAAACCAAAAAAAAAAAAATTGAAACCGGGAGTTCAGCAAACACACCTTATTGAAGTAACTAACATGAAGTAGATCACATAGTACTCTTACATAGTTTAAACCATCAGTTTCAAAATCCAAACCAAACAAAAAGAAAGGAAACATAAACAGAATCTATAGATAACAACATTGCTCGATGCTCTAATTAGTTAGATCGATCATACCTTAAATAACCAAATATTATAATAAAAAAGGGAAAAAAATGAATATATCACTCATTATATGGGAAAAGGGAACACAAATTTCTCCTTTTCATACACAAAAAAAGATCGAAAATCAAGCTTCGCCAACACACATAAAGTAGATTATATCATAACATCTAGTTCAAATCAAAAACTTCATAATCTAAACCAAACAACAACAACAACAACAAAATCAATCTCACAGGCGGAGTCTAAGTAGGGTAGTGTGTACTGACTTATCCGTTAAAAGGTAGAGAGATTATTTTCGATAGATCCTCAGCTGAAAGAATAACAATCCAAACCACCCAAAAAAAAAAATACACATGATACATAGATAAAAATATAAATCGATACAAATACTTCATCTATCTAGATCGATCATACCTCAAATAACCAAAAAATCAAAACATATAAACAAATAAATCACTCATTTATATCGCGAAAAATCAACACAAATATCAGCTTTCACAGAGGAAAAAAAATACAGTATTTTCTCCGATAAAAATTAATCATACAGTATTATTTAGCTTAAATTTTCAGTTTCATATTATGAAACAAAAAAAAAATCACAAAATTCGATCTATCAATTCATGCCTCAAATAACCAAAAATTATATCAAAAAACTAACAAATCACTCATCAATATTCGAAAAATAAACACAAAATTCAACATTCAAACTAAAAAAAAAATCGAAAATTATTTTAGCTAACGTACCTTATATTCGAGAGAGATCAAAAAAAAAATCTGCAGATCAATAGAGATGAAAGAAAAGACTGACACGGCAGTTTATGAAATTTTTGAGAAAATGGAGGGGCACTTATTTATATATACTTATTTTATAAGGGCCCACAATGAAAATATATTAAAATATTGACTTTTCTTTTTGTGGACTTTAAATTTACTCCTCCTAAAGAATGTTTATTCTGTATTTTTCTTAAATAAAATCAACACTTGGCTCTAATGTCAATTGTTCCTTGGTATTATTTTATAGATTTTCGAATCAAACTTTTATTGCGACATGTTATGAATTCTCTCACGATAATAATAGGTTGATTAGTGTCGAGCTTTGACACACGTGTTTTGACTATATATGTTTGTAATAATTCAAAATAAATGACATAACAGTTGATATCCATCTAAATATGTCAATGGTCATTACGAGTATGCAATATTTTGAATTTTGGAAGTTTCACGTACCACTTGTAACATCTCGCGTATGTTAGTCTAAATTTCTACACAAATGATATCAGGTGAGTGTTGAATTCTCCGTAAATAGTATATTTTTGAAGAATATAATACATACATAATACGACTCAACATTTTAGAGAGCCTGAGCAACATGAAGTAGTCATTGAGATTGCATACATAAAACATATTAGAAATGATATTTATGTTAATTCTTGTAGCATTAAATGTCACATAACCTCCTGATCACACAACGACAACTGATTGAGAACACAAGTAAATACATTTCAATGTATAACAAGACTAATATTGTTACAATGAATTTGCATAAATTTAACAATTTTCAGTTTTCTTCTGACTATACAATTGTGTTATATAGATGCAGAAAACTAGAGTTATATGCACAAACATATACATTTTTGGACAAATTGTCATTTGTGTTCTCTACTGGACAAGCCAAGGAGCATTTCTTCCTGAAATGTACATTAATCGATAGGATGGCAACTCGAGCAGGACGTGCTGCAGTCTCAGCTTTAAAGTTTGAAGAAGCTTACATTTGGTGCACGGAGTGTTTAGTTTCATGGTAACGAGGATGTTTCTGCTGATAGAAGATTGAATTCTCGTTCTAAGGTCCACAAAGACTTGTTCTGATGGTTGACGTTGTAGACGTACTCCAGGAAGTATCCGCCATAGGTGATCATAGGTATAGTGGCTCTACAGAATCAAAGTAGATAGATGAGTTAGAATTCCGAAGAGAATTTACTGAGACTTGTAATGCAACAATAGAATTGGCACTTCGGTAGCTCATTGCTAGAAACTTATCATACTAAGTGAAAATTTTATCACAAAACCAGGGCGAACATTATATAAACCCCAGAAAAGACCTTCAACATTTCTACGGACGTTGAAAATTTGGAAGTTGCTTAATAATAATCAACACAGTCCCAGATAGATGCATAATAATTAACTACATACCACATAAATGGATACGCAATCACTTTTTCTCACCTTAGTACCACGTGTTCAGGTGTTGCTGTCTCCTCAAATTTCTCTATTTTGCGGATCAACGTATTACTGCATGATTACGGAAAAAAGTTTGATGAGAGAATTTCACCGAGATTTATTTCATATAGCTAGAAAAGTAGGCTAACAAAATGTCCAGTCTGAAGAAAGACAACTTGAATTCAAACAGAAGACTTAGCTTGCCTTTGTTAAATAAGTATCAAAAGTTGCAAATACTTGTGCCAATTTAGTATATGTCAAAAACACCAAATTTAGTTGATATAATGTGTGGATTGAATACAATACCTTCTCACTCCAGCGGGGACAGCGTGATGCAATATACAATGCTGAGCAGGATCCAGGGCATCGTTAATAGTATGAGGTACTTTTATTGATCCTAGAAGACCAGAAGACCTTGTACAATTTACAGTAGAAGTAAGAAGGGCAACAAAAAAAGCAAATTAAATTAGGTCTAATTCTTGGATTACTAAATAGAGATGTGCATGCTGAACTAATTCCGGGAAAAAGGTGAAAAATTGTACTAGCCAAATGAGCATGTCAATTATATTCTAAAAGAAGACAAGAAAGTGTAAAAAGAGGATGAGAAAGGGAAACAAAGATATAAAGTGTTAGCTCTCTAGCCAATCTTCGGATTCGAGCTGCTTATACAATCCTAAAAGATGTTCTCACCTTTGATTTGGGGGTGAACCCAAAGAGAAAACATGAACAGAACCAGAAGAACTAGTTGCAAGAAGAATATCTGGAAGTTCTGTCGCTGGCGCGAATGACAAAGAAAAGATATTTGAAGAGTATGATCCTCTCCTGAAGCTATATGACTGCCAATGGACACGATCAGATCCATTAAGATATTAATATAACAATCAATCAGAAGACATAACTCAAGTGAAGTTGTAACACAAAAGCATCAATTACCAACAATGTAATGACATGTAACATAACATACCGCAAGTGAAACAGTACTTCCTCACTAGGTAGCTACCTAACAACCCGTTTATAGTTCTCATTTTTCCCAAATAGGACTTGATATTTTTTAGAAAGAAAGGTAAATGAAGTAAGCAAACTCGTCAAGTAGACACACTCTTGTTACAAAGTAAAACTTAATTACGTGACTTTGCAGTTTACTTGGCAGTTCGAATATTGTCCATCTGTTTCATTTTGTTTGTTTAGTTTTGACTTGGCACAAAGTTTAATAAATATAAACGGACTTTTGAATCTTGTTCTTAAATTAAAGATATGTAGAATGTACCAAAATTTCACTTAATCTTGTGGTCTTATGCATGCACGGTGGAAAGTTAGAAGTAAAGAGTTGCCAAAAAAAAAAAGTAAGACAGACAAATTGAAACGGAAGGAGTGCTTATTAGTATCACACTTAGATACAAATTTGCTTGAGGGTTCACCTTAGTTGCATCTGAAACAAGATGAATTCTGATCATGGTCCCTTGTTCAGATGCTGTTGCAATGTGAGTTCCACCTGATGAAAGACTCAAGACTGCCAATGGTGAGCGATGAGCATCTATCTACATTTATAACAGCAACCGAGAAAAGATAAGACCCCTCCATCTTGTAAAGGAAAAGAAATAGAAAATGCTGGTAAAATAGTTGGTTTAAAGCTAGGAAAATGCTGAACTCTTCAAATTATGATGTATAACATCTCAAACCCGTTGATCTTGTTATAGATGATTGCCTAATATCAATACATACAAGTAAGAAACACGACCTCACAGTGCAAACGGAGATCGGAAACATTATAGACTAGCAAAGATCCTTTGGTTGTACTTGCTGGAAGAGCCAGAAATGAACCATCCAAGCTGGGTGAAAATGCACAAAGTCCTGAAAATTGAAACAAGAACTCGTTGATAAGAAAATGTGCAAGGCCAACTGGAAATGTTATAGTATCCACTCATTACAAAAACTTGAAAGGTATAACACAGTGAGTTCTTTTATTCTTTCCTTTTCTGTTGATATATTTAAGCGGGGTGGGGAATGTCATCTGGAATATTATTCGAGTCATGTTCTAATCCATCTAGTAAACAAGATTGGCAGTGAGCCATTAAAACTTGAACAAGAAACTTCCAAACAGACCTTTTGGATTCGGCACCGTATCAATTGTGTCCAGTATCTTAAGACTATTTATATCATAAATAAATGTCTTCTCCTGCAAAATGACAATCAATCTGCAAATTCGAGGACACTGTTTGAAAAAGATTCGCCAAGTGAAAATAATAAAACATGAGTTGTTAATGAAGATTGACAAAAGTTTTTTTTGTTGTTGAACTAATTGACATGCTTATTTCCACACAAACACTGGTTAATACAATTATGCAGAACCCAAACAAATGAGCAAATGTGTTATGCGGCGGAGTACTGATAGCCTTTCTGCGGAGACTGAGTGATTGACGAAAAGAATTGCTTGGCATTAACAATCAAGTTACAAAGACCAAATATATCCTTCTGTTCTGATTCAGAATCAAAGTGCACAGTTCATAATACAGGGAAAAAGAATCCTACCACAAGAAAAAAAAAAAAAACAATTTGTGACTGACTCTCCCTTTTAGCACAATTCCAAAAAAATGTCTTCCCAATTTCTGAAAACTCGTTAATTCTAACTTTCCACATGACACATTTAAGACCACATGATTAAAGGGCATTTCGGTACATTCTACATATTAGTTATCAAAAAAAAAATCTTAGTTACTTTCTAAAACTCTATGCCAAGTCAAAACTAGACAAACAAATTGAAACGGAGGAGTGTGTAAGTCTTTGTTGCAACAGGAAGTTTTAATTAGTATGATCTCAAGACTCGTACTAATGATAGTAACAATTGTCAGTTCAATGAGAACAAAAATATAGTATCAGCTAGCAGAATGAGCAAAGCACCGCCAGTGACTCTCACTTAGAGGCAGTGAAAAAAGGATATCTGACATACAAAGGAGATTGCTTTTGCATCTCTGCCAGGATGAGACTGTTGTCTGTGCATTTCAAAATGAATTCTTATCGATTGTTTAATTTTTTTAATTAAGATAAAGATATGGAGAAGACTTTTGGTATATTTCACATATCTTTTGTTTAAGACTACAAGATTCAAAAGTCTTCTTACTTTCTTAAACTCGGTGACAAGTCAAAATGAGACAAACAAAATTGAAAGGGAGGGACTAAAAGTATGAATGCATTGTCATTATGGATAGAATAGATTCCACTTTCTAGGCCCTTGGAATTTCTTAACTCATTCAGCAATGAACCCGCAGGAGTATAGCTCCATTCAATCTGATCTACAACTTTCTTTGAATAAAAAAAGTTTATTCCTCAAAAACATCAAACTCTGAATGCAAAACGTCATAGAAATGAAAAAACAACCAACGAGAATGTTCAACGAGTCAAATGTAGTTTACCTTTTCTTATTCATGCGAACAGCAAGGATAGAAGTTAAGAAATTTAGTTCCTCAAGAGCTACTCCAGTCACAGTATTAAACAAACACAGTCTTCGAGGCGACAACGACGGCTGTTGAAATGACACAAGTAGTAAGAAACTGATCAGAAATCCAGTAGATCAATGAATAGTTAAAAGGACTACAATCAGAGCTTGGTAAATTACAGAACCTGTTCACCAGCTCCAACAATTGCGAGAAGGCTTGAGCTAAACAACATTTCTACTATAATAAATGCTCCAGCAACTACCCAAAAAAAACCATTTGTTAGGACATTAAAGCTAACTTGTACCCCGAACTTTGTAAAGCAAATGCAACAAAAAAGATCATTATGTTAAAGATTGTTATATCCCGTAGGTTCCATTTTGACACTAAATATTTGAACTTTCAGCTGGATATTGATTTATCAACTACAAAGAAGCTAAAAAACAACAATAACCACACATCAATCTCAAACAAGTTCAATTCAGCTATACTCTTTAAATAAAGATACCATTATTATCTGAATTTCCCTCTAGCTGATCTATACAACAAAGCAACTACACTTAAAAGTTGTGCAACTTTCTGATTTTTCAAAAGTATTTGAGCTTGGTAAATTGTGGAACCTGTTCAACAGCCCCAACAATTGCGAAAAGGCTTGAGCTAAACAACATATCTGCAATGATGAATGCTCCACAAGCCCTCGGGACTTGACACTGGAAAGCTTGCCCCAGGGTCCTTTGTTTGGTACTGTCCTTTTCCTTTCCAAAGTGGAATCCCTCCTTGCTTTCCCCCCTTTGACATGTGCCAAACTCCGCTTTTGTTGTTGCCACTTGCCAGGTAGAATGTTTCATTCACCTTGGTATCGGCAACTAAGACACCCTTCTCTATCGAATGTATCTTCAAATCATCATCTTTAAACCACGACTCCAATCACAATTTCCAGTTGATTTGTCACAGGTGAAAGGGTCAGGTTAACACTTCATAAAATGCGCTTTTACTGCAGCTACCACAAATTTCAATTTGTCACGATACTGAAGCTAACTTGTATCACTAACTTGCACCCAAGGTGTGGGCATGTGGCTTGGTGGTCAAGGGGTGGATCGAGAACCATGAAGTCACAAGTTGAAATCCTACCAGAGGCAAGAACACTAGGTGATTCATCTCTCTGAGCCTTAATCGATAGAGTTACCCTAAGAACTAGTCAAAGTTCGTGCAAGCTTCCCCAAACACCACGATTATATAAACTTTGTAACACAAATGAAACGAAAAAGATCATAACTTTAAAGATTGTTATATCACATATGTTCCATTTTGACACTAATTTACTCAACTTTTCAGCTGGATATTGATTTATCAACTACAAAGAACCAACAAGACAACAATAACTACACATCAATCTCAAACAAGTTCGAGTCAGCTATACCATTCAAATAAAGATACCATTTTTATCTGAATTTCCTTCTAGCTACATCTTTACAAGAAAACAAGTAAACTTCCTAATTTCTCCAAAATATACAAATCAAAATCAAAACTTTATAAGCTTTAAAGAAACCCTTTTTAGCTCATAACTAAATACTGAACCAAAAAAATCAAAAAAAAAAAAAAAACAGATCGCTACTTACCTCTTTCATAAAGTAGTCTTCCAGTATTACAATCAAAAATTTTGAACCCTTCCCTTGTTCCAATGGCAAAGCAACTAAATAAAGCAACAAAAAAAAAATTAAAAAAAATATTACAACAAATAGCTAAATCAAGATTGATAAATCATTAATACCAAAAAAAAAAAATCTTGTAAAATTGAGGATTACCTGTTGTCTTGATTGAAGGAAGCACAAAGAATTGGGTAAGAAGAGGGTTGATTTGCCATCTGATTCTGAAGTTTTTATTTTTTTAAAAAAAGAATAAATTTGCAGAGAAAGATTGAAGATGCAGTAAACAGAGTTTAAATAGTTTTTTTTTTGTTTTATTTTTTTTAAAACGT
This sequence comes from Solanum habrochaites, assembly GCA_027704765.1. NCBI lineage: Eukaryota > Viridiplantae > Streptophyta > Magnoliopsida > Solanales > Solanaceae > Solanum > Solanum habrochaites. The sequence continues at coordinate 1,158,624 of JAKWJA010002495.1, read as the reverse complement.
CCCCGCTAATTATATGAAGCTCCATAAATTCAGATATACTTATAATGCATATTTTTAAGGGTGGTGATATAAGTTTTTTATACCTAGATTAAAATTTAAAGACATTTAATTATAAGGTTTCAGATAGCTATGATAGATTTTGACTAATTTAGATATGCATGTAGGGCTTATTATTTAAGATAATGACATTATTTTTGTATTCAAATTGAAATTTGAGAGATTTGACTAAGTATTGTTTGATATCGATATTTTTTTTCTAGTAATAAGTAGTTTCATGTTCCATGAACACAAGAATATATATAATTTTTCTTTTTTCTTTTGTGTTGTTTCTCTATTAGATTTCATCACTTTAATTTTTATAATTTTTTTTAATGATTATCGTAAGTTTGTATTGTTATTTGGCTCAAATTAGTCATTTATAACTTTATTGGAAGCGTGTTAACTACTAAAGAATCTTAGTTCTAAATGGGAGTGAAAAAGCGGCAGTTCAACTACACCAAACCAATAATTTGACTTGGATTAATTTCACCAATCAAATTCATTTTGACATTTTCGTGAAGGCATATTTCGTGAATTTTTCATAAATATCTTTTACCTTAATTTTCTTATACTTTTACATATTCTTTTTCCACCACTGTTATAAATGAGTATAATAAATCTCAAATTTCTCGTAATTTCAATCTACAAATATTTTTTACCTCAATTTCTTTTTATTTTCATATATATAATATATATCTTTCCCTCGTGTCAGTGTTCATATACCTTAAATTCCTCATGATTCAATCTATAAATATTGATTTTTTCTTATATTTTCTTATATAACCTTTTGCGCTAATGGGTGTTCCTAATTCACCATTGTAAGTTGTGAAAATCCAAAAATTACAAAGAGTACAATAAATGTCTAACTTTGATTTGATACAAATCCTTTATTATAAAATTTGGGGGAAATTCTTTTAAGTTAACAAAAATGTTAAACCATTTATTGCAATACAACACCTTGATTTTTGTTTTCAAAACCCATGTTGATATATGATAGGTTTAAATAGTTTAGTTCAAAGTTCTAAAATGATACATCAAATTTATCGTAATTTAATTAAAACTTGAAGTTTAAACTTAAGAAAATAATTATAGGTTCTAAATATTAATTATAACTTTGTTATAATACATACAAGTGATAAGACGTAAGTACTTCTAAATTATGATCAAACTTCGACAAATTTTAACTTAACTTGAGTGCGATAATTTAAATTTTCTTTTCATATTATCATATGTTTATTTCAATATCTTATGTTATATTAATTTAAATTTTTCAGCAAAAGATTTTCAAGTGTATGAGCAAATTAGGTTAAGTTTTATCTTTCATTAATTGCGATACATATATTTACCTAACAATTTTTAGGATTCACTTTTAAGAGATGGAGAATGTAAATATATAATAATTTTATGGAGTCTTGTAGGGCTTATGTTTTAGGACGATAATATTAGTTTGTTTGTATTTAAATTGATTCGAGATATCTAATTTAAGAGTGTTCAGTATTTATATTCAATCTTGATTAATTTAAATACGCATATAGGGTCCAATTTTTAGGACAACAAACATATTTTTTTCTGTAATCATATTGAAATTTGAGACATCTAAATAAGGGGTGTTTAATATCTATATTAGATCTCAGCTAATTCAAATATATAAAGGCCCATTTTTTAGTATGACGATATATTTTTATTTATTTTTGTATTTAGATTTGAAATCAATATCTAATATTAAGGGCCTAACGGGCATGTAGGTATCAACAGTGGACCTTGATTAATTCAGATACATAGGATCCATTTTTTAGGATGATGATGTGATTTTTTTGTATTTAGGTTAAATTATTAAACAATAGGTAACTTTTGTATTTGTCAGTATTTCAATTTGTAATTCCATAATCTCAAATAAATAACCAAATTAACCAAATCAAATTTTATAATAGTATGATCTTAAATTGAAGTTGGTTGCTAAGTCTCTTTGTTCTAAATTTTGAGATTCTAGTGGGAAAAAGATTGAAAAAGATAAAAGAGTAGATCATTCATTGTCATTTATGAATTTCTAAAATTTCTCTGCAAATTAATTAGAAATTTGCATGATAAAAAATGATTTTTCCATTACACTCACTAGGGAAATGCATGATGAAAAACATATTTCATTGAAATTTTGGAAAGTTTTCTAGTTTTTTTACGTGAAAATATTGTTGATTTTTTCTTATTTCACTAATATAATCAAATTATCTGACCATTTCTCAATGAGAAATTTCAATAGAAAAATAATAAGTTTCTAAGTGGATTATAACTTTCAGTGACAAATAATTCCATAAAACGCGTGGCTAAGTGATCCAACTCACATTGGGCCTAGTGCCCAATGGTTGACCAATAGTAGGGCAAGAGAAATAATTAAATGTGGATCTTGTCGGCGGAAGAGTTCCGAGGAATACATTAACTGTTCTAGGAGGTGAGCTATTTGTCATGACCCGTTACTTTGTCATTCAGGTAAGGCATAAATACATGAGAACTAGAATTGTGGATAGGTTTGAGGAAGACTCTAGAATACCCTAGAATATATCTTGGAATGCTTAGAATACTCTAGTGTTGTAGAGAAGGACTATATTGTAAATATGTAGGGTCTTTGTATAGTAATTTTTATTTAAATTTTAGCATCTAAAATTGTAGTATAAATAAGTGGGCTCTCATTTGTAATTCAATCAAGCAATACTCAAATAAAGTGTTGAAACAATTTTCCAAAAGCAATACAAATCTCTTTGTAAAAACAAGTGCTCAAGTTATACAAGTGCTCAAGTTATACAAAACAAATACTCCTTCGTTTCGTTTCATTTTATGTGAGGTAGTATTGTGCCGCTGCATGGAATTAAGAACGAAAGGATGACTTTTAAAATTGATAGTCTCAAATAAAGGATAGAAATTCGTGCGGCTGTAAATATTTCATTAAGAGTAAAATAAAATTTTTATAGTTAAGTTGTTATTTAATATAGAATTGTGTCATTCTTTTTATGACGGACTAAACCTAAAAGGGAAAATAATCGATTTTAGATTGGCCAAAGATTATTTATCTAAATAAAGTTTGACTATGAAAAACGTAAAGATAATTAAGTTCCAACTTCTTTCAGTTACAAAATGAGAAAAAAAAACAGATCAGGTATATATCCTCATACCTTTCAAACATTTTTGTTGTTTCGACAATATTGTCTAAAATTTTTAATATGTTTTTTTTAATAAAATTATGTGGAAAAACTTTGTTGATGGCTCGTAGTGGCAATAAGAATCTGAACTTTCTGAAATTGGAATCAGAACTTGAATAGGAAAAACAGTGGACCACACGAAAGGGGAAACCCCATCGAAACAGCGGTTGCCTCATAAAAAACCCTCACTTGTTGTCTTGCTTTCTTTCGGATAAAAAGACTAAACTTTTTAACATAACTTCCTGCTTTTAATTTGCATTAAGGGCTTGTCTTTCTTTCAGAACCCTTGTAATTTAGCTGTCTTTCGTCTGGAGACTTTAGGACAAGACTATGTTTTTGTAGGATCTCTTAGTTTTTTGACGATATCTAACAAAAGGATGAAACTTATTCACTTTTAAATATTTAAGCATGTTTTTTTTTTTGCTAAGAATGATATTTAAGAGTGTAGTTTAATTTTTGAATATAGTTTAAGGAAATTTTTGGCCAAAACCTCTCAAGTACATAAATGAATCATTTCTTTTTAAATTAACTAAAAAACAAAAATGCAAATATTTACTCATAAAGATTAATACTTTTGATGAAAAGGGTTATTTACATTAGTCCCATAAACTCCTAAAAGTGTTATTTTATTAAACATAGCAAACTCCTATTTTCACACCATCTAAAGAAAACCAACAAATCCAGAAAAAAAAACTTTCTTTTCTTCACCAACATGCTTTTTGATAAGAGTTAATAGTGGTACTAACTTATAAAAATTTGAAAAAGAATCAGATACCTATGTTCAATTTCTTTTCCTTTTGGATATTTTTCTATTACGAACCGAGTCATCGGAAATAGCATATCTACCCCATAAGAGGTAAGGGTAAGGTTTGTGTACACCGTCCGTCCGTACCTTCTCCAGGCGGATATTTCGCAATTATCTCGGACCAGAAAGCTCCATGGCATGTGTGTCATAATCATCATCCATCATCCCAAACATGGTCAAATGATCTTGATCATGGTCATCATATCCAAGAGGCACCATAGAATGTTTAGTCTGAGTTTTATTGTTTTTGGTAAGAGAAAAGCCATCATAGTTATGAGATGCAGCCCATTTTTCAGCAAGGCCATCGCCTTCGAGCATTCGGACCACCTCAGACATCTTGGGACGGTGAGACGGTAGGTATTGAGTACAGAGTATAGCCACTTGCAACATCTCCCCTACGTCGATCCTGTCGTAGTTGCTCCCAAGCTCTCTGTCGATGAGAGCTTCGACGTTCTTCTCATGCTGCATTTTCTTAACCTGCAATAAAGCCAAACTTGCTATGAAGCAGTAGTTTTTCTGTTAAAACCTACATTGCTCGAACTCTACAGAAATGTTGTTGCATCGTGTTGGATTATGTACTAGTTTTTTGGAGGATTCGACATGCAACAGTCTACATATTGAAGAGTCCGACCAACAAAGGTTAAAATATCACTAAGTAAGTGATGTTACTGGATCTCCACTTTTTCACTTTTACTTAAAGGAAATATTGGTTGCTCGGTGATAATGCAGGTGTATCGACGTCTTCAAAAGTAGTGCATTTTTTGAGGCTCCAAGAAGGGTGCAGCAACATTTTTGGAGAGTTCGAGCAACATAGACGAATAGAGAAACATACATACCCATTCAAGTACTGCTCCTTTCTGGTTTACTGTTTTTCCCAATTCAAGAGCTCTCATTCCAGTTATAAGCTCTAACAAGAGGATACCAAATCCAAACACATCCGTTTTTTCGGAAGATTGACCGGTTGAAAGGTACTCTGGTGCAATATGGCCAACTGTTCCACGAACAGCTGTGGTAACGTGAGAGTCAGCATGATCGAGGAGCTTTGCAAGGCCAAAGTCCCCGACAACAGCTTCACAGAAGTCATCTAATAGGACATTTGCCGCCTTCACATCTCTGTGGATTATCTTCGGATCACATTGCTCGTGAAGGTAAAGAAGACCTCTAGCAGCTCCAATAGCAATTCTCTTCCTAGTGTTCCAATCTAGTGCCGGTTTTCCTGTCATCGCGAGAAATAGATTAAGAATTTGTACATTCCATCATTTTTTTAAGAGTCTAAGATCATAAGGTTGAATTTGAGAACTTTGATCGAACAAACAAGAATTTTATTAACAGAAGTTACTATTTACTTTCTTAGTCGTGTTAAGTCAAAATCAGATAAACAAATAGAAACGAAGGAGTAGAATGTGTAAGGCATTGACTGAAAAGAGTATACAAGGTGTTAACCTCTAAGTCTTGATGCCACACTACCATTAGACATGAAAGGATACACGAGAAGTCTCTCGTTTGGGGTAGCACAATAACCAATTAATCTGAGCAAATTTCTATGTACTGCCAAGCTTATTAGCTCCAATTCCGTCCGGAATTGTGATTCTCCAGCAGTTCCACTAATATCTTTCAGTCGTTTCACCGCGACCAACGAACCATCCCCCAACTTTCCACGATAAACATTGCCAAATCCTCCAGCACCAAGAATGTTCTTGGAGCTGAAACTGTTTGTTGCACGTTGAAGTTCTTTAAATGTGAAGCTTCTGAGATTCCCTAGTCTAACTAGATCCTCCTCTTGCATATCTGGAACAAAAATACGAAATCTAAATAACTTTGAACCGTCATCAAATACACAAAATACTACTAAAACTCACCATTAATGTTCAGAATAGACTGTTTCCTGTTTTGGTTCCTTTTCCAAATTATGAATCCGAATCCTAAGAGGAAAAGAGAAATGAAGCTGATACTAAGTCCCATTGCAATGGCTAGTCTTTTCGAGTTTCGCTTACCTGGTTACCAACGAAAGAAATTTAAGATTTCAATCGAATTAATGTCTAAACATTGTTGAATCATGAGAAACCTTTCTAAACTTTTACCGGTGGAATCAATGTCAAACGAAAGGGGCATCAGGTTCACCGATCCAAAGCAAGTCTCAGCAGAGTGATTTCCACAAATCAAAGGGTTACCCACAACACTAAGAAAACATTAAGATAAAGAAAAATCACGATTAGAACTTAAACAAGACGATTTGTATTTACAAAAGAACACAATTATAATGTAACATAATAAGAGTTGGGCAGAGAATCCATACTTGAAAGTTCTCGTAGGAAATTTAGGAATAGGTCCACTCAAATTATTGAAAGACAAGTCCCTGAAAGAATAAGAGGATAACTAAATCAGAACACACTATTTGACGATGAAAACAACAACTACAACAATGCCTCAGTCCATAACAAGTTGGGGTCAGCCAAATGAAAGCCCACATTCATTTAAGTTCATTGCATGTCATCGTCATAATAAATAAAATAAAAGTGAAGAATAAGTTGAATATAATATGACCCCTAACCAGAACCACTATTCGACACCGACAACGCCTCAGTCTCAACCAAGTTGTGATCGGCAATATGAAAACCACATTCATTTAAGCTTATTGCATATCATCGTCATACTAGACTAAATAAAAGTGAAATATAATTTCAAGAATATAATAATAACAATAATAACCCTGAACAGAAAACACTATTCATTTCCTTTACACAAAACAAAACACACACGCTTAACAAACAACCTGACGCCGACGTCATCGCAGACAATTTGTGGTCGGTCTGAAGAAAACAATAATGACTCCCCACTTTCATTTAAGTTCATTGCATATCATCATCACACTAAACAAAATAAAGTAAAAGTGAATAATAAGTTAAAATATAATAATACCCCTAACCAACCCACAATATCCATTTCTATGCCTTCAAAACAAAAAAAACTTTAAAACATAATGCTGATTCAAGAAAGTGACCACATAATTCCAATTCTCAGGACAATCAGACAAAAGAATAAAACAAAAGTCATAGATTTAAAGAAGCAATACTCACAAGAAAGCAAGCTGAGGGACCCTGGCTAAAGAAAGAGGAATAGCACCAGACAAGCTGTTGTTGTTCAACCTTCTACTCCATTACAAGACAAACCCAAGAACAAGACATCAAAAAACATATAGTCAAAGAATAAGATAGCACATAAACATTGTCAACATGAGAAAACAACAATCAAAGGAATGAGGTACACAAAGACAAGAGTCCTGTAAAACCACACTTTGTGTAAGTTCATATTTTTTGCAAGTACGTGTCTACCTAAACTATCATGTGTTCCTTCTTAAACCATCACCAACTATTAATCAAAACACACCCCTCGACTGTGAGATAGTGGTGACACATGTTTTGACAAATAGCAGTTGATATAATTAGTAGCAAACTCGCAAAAACATGATACTTCATGTGTGTTTTAGACCATTCAACTCTAAAAACATAATCTTGATAATCACCAAAATGTAAAAATTTTGAAAGTTTAGTACACTTACAGATACTGAAGACTGTTTAACAGACCCAAAGAATCAGGAACATGACCAGAGAAATGGTTATTAGACAGATCCAATGTTTCAAGATTAGGTAGTTTTCCTAGCTCTCTTGGAATATGCCCAGAAATATTATTGTTTTGCAATAAACTACACAATTTTCAACATACAAGAAAAAATTAACCAAATGGGGTCATCAAAATTTGAAATTACATACAACAAAAACATTAAAAAATTGTCTCTTACACTTGTTTAAGGTTTGTAAGATTTGATATCATCCCAGACAAAACCCCAGATAAACCTTGACTTGGAGCTCCTCTACAAACAATAAAAAAACACTTTATTAGTTGATAAAACAGTAAAAGCTTCAACTTTAACAACCAATATTAGCAAATAGTACAATACAATTTCAAAAAAATAAAAATAACACTATTAAACATACAGTGCAATAACAAGATTTTCAGAAGAACAACTGATCATAGCCCAACTACAAGGATCAACAGAATCTTCATCCCAATTACTTAAAACTCCTTTTGGGTCATCCAAACTTCTCCTTATAGCAATCAAAGCTTCAACTACACATCAAAACAAAAAATATCAAATTTTGAAAACCAAAAACTCAAAAATAAGCAAATGGGGTTCTTTTTTTTTTTGTTTACCTTCATGATTCCTGGCTTCATATGAAAAACAAAGAAAAGGGTAAAACAGAAGCAAAGAGAAGACAAAAACCAAGAACATGGAAGCCATTGATGATTATACAAAAAAAAAAAAAAAACAAGTAAGTGAAATCAAATGATTCAACACATATATTAAGCAAACCCCATGAATTTATTTAACATTTTGGTTCATGTAAAAGAATAAAAATTGTGTCTTTTTTCAGTCAAAAAACTAAAAACAAATAAAGTGAGAGAGAGTGTAAAGGAAAAGAAAACAGGTTCTTTATCAGTCTGTCTATTTTGTTGGTATTTGTACCAACTCTGTTTCTCCTTTTGCTTTATCTGAGTTTGTTTATGTGTTTTTTTTTCAAATATTTTTCTTTACTAATTTTTTTGTACTGTGTTTTTGGTGTAAGAGAATCAGGTGAGGAGATGATATGAAGAAAATCAGTGACAGTGAGAGGACTCAGAGAGAGAGAGGGAAGAGAGTTTTTTTTTTTTTTTAAGCTCAGAATTTGAGAGTGACAGCAATATGCCTACTGAGAAAAAAAAACAATGGACCAATCTCCCTCTTTAATTTTTTATGGCGCAAATATTCGATATTTATATTAAAGTTTGATGAAATCTATATTTTTGGATTGAAATATTTTTATTGAGATAAAAGAAGGTGGATTCTAACTTATTATTCAATTCGAATTCGAGATATCAGGTTAAGAATAAAGAAATGCTTATCCGATATACCTTTTTTCTTTTAAGAAGATCAACTTTTAACTATTTGAATGGTATTAGCTATTTTAAAGGTTGAGCTAGGAATTGAAGCTGATGAATTTGAAATTCTGATTATTTCGAGTTTTGAGTTTTAAATTAGTGATTTGTACATATTCATAGGACTTTCTAAGTTAAATATAAGATCTGTATTTAAATTATTGGGTTTGATCGAATTCGTTATCTCTGTTCTCACTCCAACATTGTTTGTACAAGGGTTCAACATAATTAAAATGATGATGAAAAGTCTCATATTAAACATGTTAATGAATTTCTTAAGATCAATACAAGTATTAGAGTATATTTGGATTGACTAGTCTTTAGCTTATTTTTATTATTTTAATTTAAAATTAAATTATTATATGTAATTTGAAATAAGTTAATTCAAATTAAGTTTCAAGATGAAATTATTTAATTTCTGACAAACTCATAATCGATATTCTAGCGTTTTCATTATTTATATTGGAGTTCAATTAACTAGCGTTTGGCCATAGATTTTCAAATATTCTTGGTAAATATTATATGAGTGAAAATTTCACCATGTGTTTGGACATAGTATTTGGAAAATATATTTCACTTTTCTAAAAAAATATGATTTATACCAATAAGTTCTAAAAATATCAAAACTAACCATAAGTTTGTATTACAAGTCAATTAGATTTTTGTTACAACAATAACAAACAGTGTCCATGACACTAGAGCAATATGGTAATTTGGAGTGAGTGCAACAAGCATAATTTCATAAATCGTGAAGTAGATAAAACACATGACTTTGTTATCTTGAGCCGACTGTTTATCATTTTCATAAATAAATATATTATCATTTAACATTCACCGAGTATTTTATCACTACTTTAAAATTAACGTAAAAAATTATGTATTACAACATAAGCAACAACTGTAGAGGGTTTTGTAAAAGATAAAAGTTTGGAATAAAATTTCATTTTTTAAAAGATCCCAAATAATGAGATTTGACACAAATACTAGAAAAAACTAGTATTTGGGAATCTGAAATATTTGCTAAATAATGGCAAAGTATATGAACAAACACTATTCACCAAGTTTTTTTTTCAAATATTATTTGAGAAATATATAATTAAACGAGCCCTAAATTTGAATTGACGCAAACATCTTATATGATACGTAAAAGAATTCTTTTAAAACACAACTACATACTCAAAGTTCAATTTTAAAATATAATAAAAAAGTATTTTTCATCCCACCACGATCTTTACCATAAAAAAATAAATTATTACTTATTTATAGGAAGCAAGAAAAGGCAAAAAAGAAGAAAATGTGTGAAGGATTTTTGTGTATTTATTGTAAGAAGAAAAAAAAAGCACTGTTTTGGTTCTGCAAGTACAAATCTACTACTCTATATATAATTTTGTTCTTTCTGATAGTCTACTAAGAAAAGACTTGACAATTTATAGTATACAATTATTAAGCCTATATTTCTTTTTCCAATGTTTAATATTTTTATTTTATTTTATTTTATTTATTGTTTCAAGTTATTTTTGAATTTTTGGTTATTTAAACTAATAAATGGCAAGTTGTAAGTTGTAACAACCATTATAGTTCATTAATGTAATTTAACTTAATATAGAAAGTTGTATACTTCCTCCTTTCCATTTGTTTATCATTTTTAATTTCACATTTAATTTCAAAAATTAAATAAAATTGTGATTTTGAATTTACGATATATCAAATATTTTTTTATTTTGTAATCTTAAAAATATCTCGTAATTAAAAATTTATCAAAAAAAGAAAATATACATTTTTTTAAAAATAGATTAAAAAAGTATGAGAAACAAATTGAAAAACAAAAAATACATATAAGTGTCACCTCGCGAAATTATATCCTTTAAAAAATCAATAGATAAAATGTGTAATTTACTAAATTATTTTAATTTGATAAGTATTTCTTGATAAATTGAACGATATTAAGAAGATAGAATAAAAAGATATAGTTAGAAAAATTACAATACTAAATTTCGTTTCAACTTTTTCAAGTGACACTTATTTTAGAAATAATTTTTTTTTGTTTTGTTGCTGACATTTATTTGAAATGATGGAGTATATGCATTTATTGCTTATCAACTTACCATTAATTATTTCAATTTAAGTTTTAGGTTATATTTATTCTTGGTTTGATTGTTGGTATTATTAGGTTAAACAAGTATTAAGATTGTGATTATAGTTTAGATAACTTATTCAGGTAGAATCTCATGATTATAAAATGATCCTAATGGTTAATTAGAAATTTTGGAGTTAAAACCATGTCAATACAAAAAATATTATAATAAAAAATATTTTTTTCTTTTAATCAATTTTGTACGATACAAATTCAAATTACGAGGAAATAAAATACTTGAAAAAGTTGTTGATATGACAAAAATATATAAGTTATTCAGAATAAAGTAATCCTATTTGTAGATGTAGTACTTTATTTACATGAATTAGTTATACATTCATGATTAAGGCTAATTAAGTATAATTTCTTATACTGTTTTGTCATTATAAAAAAATTAGAAATATTCTCTCTATTCAAGAAATTTTATCACTTTTTTCTTTATGATTAGGCTTTTAGGTCTTTTGGTAGGTGGGATAAATTTATATAGTTAAATTTATTTTAATTTAATTTTAAAATATTTTATTTTATTTTATCTAATTTGAAATTATTTTATCTCAATTAGTAGGTGAGATAAATTAGTTCATATAGGATTTTGTAAAGTAGAACTCTTTTTTTTAGTTTATTTGATTTTTAAATATTTTTTTAGGTATATAGCTTATATTTATATTTGAAATTTAATTTTATATTTCTTTTGAAGTTATAAATTTATAGTCTCTTGTGATCGAGTAAATCATTATACTATATGAGATTGTTTAGTGTGTGAGATAAGGATTAACAATCTTATAAAATAAAATGTGGGATTTTTCTTTTATATACATAATTGAATTTTTAATTTTAAAATTAATAATTTTGAGATTTGTATATTCTTAATTTTGAAATATCGTACCTTTTTAATGGTTGACTTATTTTATTCACATTGTTGATAATAAGAAGAAGTTTTTTTTTTTTTTTTTAAAGTAAAAGTTAAAAAGACTATTTAGTCTATCACTAATTCACTAGGGAACTCAATTAATGATAAGTTGATCAAAAGCAAGTTATAATTGAAGCCATTAATAAAGAAAAATCATCATTTTTTTTTGAGTTTCTTTTCTCATATGAAAAGTATTTATTTAAATGTAATAGAGTGAGGGAGTGAAAAGAAAAGTAAATAAATTAACCCAACACTTGTATTTTAATTAACAAGTTACAAAAAGAAAAAAAGATATTCTATTTTCTTAATTTTAGGAATAATATTTAATTATCTGCCATTTTTTCTCAACATAAAATTTAATTGAAATAGCAAGGCTAAATTTATTTATTTTAAAGTACTTACTCACTTTTTAATTTTCTAAAATTTGGGATGAAAAATGGCAATAATAAATAACAAATATACATGAGTTTTATGTTCAATAGCTGTATACAAATATACAAAGTCAATTTCTCAAGATTTTGGAGAATTATTTTCAACAGAAAATTAACTATAAAAAGGAAAACTTTTTCCAACAAACAAATATCCTAGTCCTTCTCAAATATCTATTTTTCATTAGTTCCCATGTGGAGTATGAGAACAATAATATACATCGTTTTATCTCGATCTTATAAAAATAAACAGATTATTATTGTTTATAAATTCTTAATTCAAGTAAATTTTTTTTGTACATTAGTCAATAGTGTGAAATTAACAGTTAACTAAGATACACAATTGAGATTACTGTAGAAATCTATAAATTTCAAGTATTGAATTCGTCTTTAATACAGAAACTAAGCAAAACTACTGAATTCGTTAAAATACATAGCTAAAACTATAACTTTACATCTAAATAGTGTTAATAATATATTAACTTAAGATCGTTATAGCTAATTTTCGATCGGAGGAAGTTTAACATGTTCAAATAGATAAAGGTATAATTATTATTTTTTATTAAAAAGGTTAAAAGAGAAATAAATATTGGATAGAAAATCCAAAATCTCAACAACATGCAAATTATTCCAATTCCTACTTTTTTGTCCCTTCAAACTAAAAAAAAGTAAAGGAATTTGATCTCTCTTTTTTTTTTTTTCAAATAGATTTTAGAGATGTGGGGAATATTCCCAACTTGTTTTCCTCCACTAGATTATAAAAGAATTTAGGTCATAATTCAAGTTATCAATTTAATATATTTTATGAATTTATTTTTTGAGATTAATGTATCAAGTGAATTGTGATATATTTTATTTTATAAAATTATTCTTTTCTCTCGGTTCAACTTGAGATTCATCTCATACTTTTTCATAATTTTGTAAAATGAAAAATTTATTCGCTCTGAAGTTAAAAGCACATACCTTTTACGAATTCATTAGTGTTGTTTTATATATTAAAAAAATTACTATTTCGTTTCGATATATGACTCATCTAAGGTGTGATGTGCATCACTTATAGACTATAGTTGATGATTTTTTTTTTATAAAATGAGTTTCTTTATTTTATTTTTAATAAGTTTATTGGGAGTATAATTTTCTATAGTGTGATATTTAAGTACAAATCTTTATCGAATAAATTCCTTAGAAGAGGACCACAATTTTAGAATATTTGCTCTTATAGTAGAAGATTTTTTAAATATTTATTTCATTTGTCAACTATTCTTTATCCACTACAAAAAAAAATAATTAAAAAATGGTTTTTCTATAATTAATCATAATAAAATTAATATTCCTTTGAATTTCTTGTACTTGATGTTCACTAAAAAAAAGGTTTAAAAAAATAGGAGATATTGAAAAAATTACAACAAGAATAATAATTTCAAATTATATATTTTTAAAGTATTTTCTTAGCCAAAGAATGGTAGATTTGATAAGTTGGATAATTGTTGCTTCTAACACTAAGGAGCACGTTATTCTTAATAAGAAATCTCGATTTAAAATTTTAATTTTAAAAACATTATATAATAGCCGATAGAAATATTTCTTTTTGATCAAAATATCAGCTTAATTTAAATATTATGATATGCAGAAAAATAACATTTGCTTAATTTTTATATTTTTTTTAATATTATTGATTAATCTTGTTCCCTTTAGAATATTGACTTGAATAAAATAAGGCAAAAACTAAATGGACAAATTAAAAGTATAATCCAAAGAAACCAATCAAACTCCAATAATTTGAGAAGGATAAATTAAATTCAACCTTTTGGCTCCTAAAGCCTCTTGAAAGTCATAAAAATTCTTAAAGTGGTTTGCTTAAAGAAATGTTCTTACAAACATTTTATTAGTTTTATAAAGATAGAAAGTATATATATTCCTAAATTCTTCGAATTAAAATAATTAGGGCAGAGCTAGAAGTTTGAATATTTGTTCAGTCGAATTTAGTAATTTTATTTAAATTAAATATTTGTATTGAGTGTTAAATATTTATAAATATTAAATTTAAAATTCAATTATTAATATATATCTAAAATCATCGTAACAAAATTTTAAAACCTATAATATTAAAATTCTGACTTCGCCAATTAACACTTACTAATATTTTTCTTCCATCTCATGCTTCCCATGTATGGATTTGAATTTGAAAACTTGTCCCTACTTGTAAACAATTTTCCTTTTTTATTTCCTTTCAAATATTTATTTTGAAATTAATCAACGTTCAAGCAGAAACGTTATCTATCAAAGACAACTTAATCCTTATGACTCAACCAATTACTAACTTTTAACTTTTCTTCCATCTCATACATCATGTATGCATTTGACTTTGAAAACTTATCCCTCCTTTAAGCTAACTTCCTTTTTTTTTTAATTTTTTTTCGTTTTTTGTTGTTTATTTTAGAGTTCAATTTTATATAAAAAAATTCGTACTGTGGGATTGAGGTGGTCAAAGATGACTCATTAAAACTATTTTCACGACTCAAATATTACTAAAAATATCAATAAAAATTTCTCAAATAGAAAAGGTAATCGCTACGAGATTTACCATATAGACATCATGTTGGGAATTCCATATTTTTGACATACTTTGATAAAAAAGAATCATAAGGAATTCACATATTTTTTATAGTAAAATTCGAGTTTTTTAATTAAAAATGATTAGATACTTATTTCCTATTACAACAACCTAAATATCCTCATCCTTTCAATCTCAATATAATCTCTTATATATTTATTATTTAATTTACTTACTTTTGGTTCAATGATAACTTTGAAAATTGGAATATTATTGACCTCACCAAGTTGATTGACATGTTGATGTTACTACTTACTAGTGTAAAACTTTCAGTTTATTATGTGGAGACAAACAATAAATATAAATCTTTATCTCTAAAAATCTTTAAAAATGACTAGTATTTCTTATATAATAATGTAATTCATTTAATTCATTATGTTTAGTAAAAAATTAAACACATTAAATTTAAGTTGATATTACTAAGACTAGATATATCTACATTTTAATTAAAAGTTATAAGTTTAAGCTTTGATTTTTTTTTAAAAAAAAACTTATTTAAAATCATTCTCCTTAAAGCCAAAGTTTTTATTGAAAAATGTGTTTTATATTTATAATATAATTAATTATTACACTAAAAAAAAACTTGTAAAAAGTACACACAATTATTAAAATATTTAGGAACACTTAAATAATAGTGTATGGGAATTGCCAAAATTCCAAATCTTTGTTGGAATTCGTTTATTCTTCTTATTCTTCTAACTAGGAGAAGAAATTGATTCCTCCATGTGGATGTTTGCTTTATCTAAAGTCCAATATGAGAGAATAATTTACTTTCTTCCGTATTAAATTATCTGTTCGTATTTTATTAATTTATATAAAAAGATATTAAATTTAGGAGATTTGTTTTTACTATTGATATTTTAGGATATAAATTTCTTTTATTGAATATTTTACTCGATTAAATTTTAAATTATCTGTCATATTTCTTACATATTCTCTAAGAAAAATAGTGTAATTAGGAAGGGCTTTAATTAGTTTACTCTTATTAATATTTTAAGATATAATATCGCTTTATTGAATATTTGTTTTACTTGCGTGTAATTTTCAAAAATAATTACTAATCTTAAGAAAAATAATTATTTTTGTATCAAACTTCTAAAATAAAAATAATTTGGAATGATCACTTTAAAAGAAACACGATAAATAATTTGAGATATCAAAAATGAACTTTTAAAAAAATAGAGGGGCCTAAATGTGAAGTCCATAAAGTTAATTGGGAATAGTGTTTGAAAAAAGATAAAGGTATTCACCCGTGCCTTCACATTTTCAGTCTTTTTGCAGTTTGCCCCTACTTTTTATATCAATTGCTTTTTTAGTAACTTAATTTATTTTTCATAAATATTACTATATTTATATATTATATTTTACCAAAGTGTTTCTCTTTTTAAAACTTTTTCACTTTTTCCTAGTTTTTGGATAAGAATATATAAAACACTCTATGCAAATTGCCTTTTCTTTTTCCTCTTACCTTTGGTAAAAAGAGGAGTTGCCATTCTCCACTTAAAAAAATACTAAAAAAAAAGAAGGTAGGGGTGGGTGGTGGGGTGCATGAAAAAAGATGTAAACTTCATCATCTTTTTTCTCTAATATTTATCGAGTCTTCTGTCCTAATATATGTGATTTACTTTTCTTTTAGTTAGTTTAAAAAAGAAAAACATATTTTTATATCAAGTAACAATTTGACTTTAAAATGTTCATTTTATTCTTGATAAAATAATTTATAGCCACACAAGTTTCTGTCCTTCATTTTAGATCACAAGTGTTTAAAATTTTTCTTTCTTTCATAAACTTTGTGTCGAGTCAAAATAGGTAAATTACATAAACATTGCATGTATTTTGCCAAAAGAAAAAATGGTTTTTACTTCATTCGTAGTATTTCATGATTCCCTCGTTCCCATTTTATGTCGTGCTAGAATGGTAATAGTTGTTTAGTCTCATTTGAAAGTTTAATCTCCTTACTTCTTACTGTATTCCTTTTACCTAGTTGACTCCGATCTTTTATCGCCTACACATACTTGCCCTAACTTACAACTTTTATCGTATTGTGCTTCTTCAAAGAGTAATTCTTCTCAAAATCTACTCAAACAATTATAACTATTCCGCTATTAGTATATATCGTGTACTTCTCTTCACATGACATAATATTTGTGTGGCGATAAAAAATTAATCGTCATTGGTCTATAGTGCTTTTTCGAGCAAGAGTTCATGGGCTCTACCTCCATCTAGAATTGAGATTGAACTCCTCAAGCCCATGAAGCTAAACTGTTATTTTTGGGCTTACAATTGTGTAGAAATGGCCCGATGACTTTATTGGGCCTTGATCCACTCGAAGAATAGATTCCGGCCCATTCAGACTGTCTACGCTATTAACGAACAATATTGCTACTTTTCATCGATCTTTACATCAAATCATATCGAATTTTTATCGTGGTTAACTAATAAATTAAAGTGAGACATCATGTTTAAATTTCATATAGCTGAAGTCTAAACACTTTTTCTCACTTCAAACATACATAACTGAGGTTCAATTACGTTTGTCAAATTTTACACGACATAAATTTGAATTAATCAAAATAAAAAATATATATTGGACATTGGTGATCCAAGGAGGCCCCTTTCCAAAAAAAAAAAAAGGGTAAAATTATTAAAGTGAGATCTACACTATTGTTGTGTAAGTGATAATGATTGATGTAGACAAACTAAAAATCACTAATATTATAACCCTTTTCTTCTATATCTATAATGAGTAAACTCAAGTTTAACATAATCTACTTATCTATATAAATAACAAGACAATTAATTAGCCAATAAATGAAAAGCATAACATTATGAATAAAATTTGTTATTATTGATCAATTAAGACATTCAAATGGCTCATCAATGTTGATGACATATGGGGTAAATAATTCATTAGGGTGAATATTCAGTATTTGATTTGATATTTTTAAAATTTAATTTTGATATTATGAATAATCATTAATTAAAAATAAATATCAAATATTGAATTTACATTAAAAGTGAACGTTTAATACTTTATTTTGGTGTTTCTAAAATCTAGTTTCGATGATTTCGACAGTTCTCAAATATTGAACTTATAATTCCTTATGATTCAACATTTCCAAAATTTGATTCAATTATTTCGATAATTGGTTATTAGAAGTATATGCTGAATACTATTCTTAAAATGCAATTTTAATAATCTTGATAATAGATAATTAAAATTAGATACGAAATATCAAACATACATTCATTAGGAGGTGAATATTCAATACTCATTAATTCGATATTTTCAAAGTTCGATTTCAGTAATCTCAATAAATAATAATAAAAAATAGATACTAATTAAGTATCAAATTTTTAAATTTCGATTTATACCATAATCAAATTTCACTATGATAAATATTAATTTTATCTGTTAATTCGATTTTCGATAATCTATGTCGAGTAATAATATAATAGTAATAATATTTTATTTTTATTTTTATAGTTATAGAAAAAGTTAGATGACGGCACGTAATCCATTTGGCCCACATAGATTTTCCCTCCTATTTAAATTGCCTTTATAAAATTCCACAAAATTTCCGCCACCGTATCGCCGGTAATCATCCGCCATCGCCGCTGCTTCCGCCGCCGTTTTCTACCTTCAGTCGCCGTCCGTACACGTATTTTCTTCTCCTTTTTTCTGTTTCCACATAAAAGAAAAAAAATTAAATTAAATTATCCAAAAAAAAAATGAATTTCGAAAGCTCCGATTATCGCGGTAGAATCGCCACGATGAAGAAATTCAGATAAAATCAAGGCATTATGGTGAAGAAATTCAAAAAAAAAATGCATTCGATTTGTTGTGACACAGACGTGGCTGATCGGAATACGGCATCAGCATTGCCGGTGACTAATAATATACCTTTATCTAAGTTCCTCGATATGCATCCACCGCGATCTCCTCCTCAATCCAAATCACGCGCCACCGCTATTAACAACGGGGAAGCTGATTATTCCGGCGATGAATTTCATTCAGCGAGGATGAATGATGTTGCAGGGAATGACATTTCTGGAATTTTATACAAATGGGTGAATTACGGTAAAGGATGGAGACCTCGATGGTTCGCTTTACGTGATGGAGTTCTTTCGTATTACAAAGTCAATGGACGGCATAAGATTGTGACGAATTCGGAGACGGAGAAAGGATCTATGATCATCGGAGAAAAGTCGTTTCGCCGGATTAATACTTCGTCAAGCACATCTTCGAAATCTCATCGGCGAAAACCTTGCGGAGTAATTCACCTTAAGGTATCTTACATTTCCTCATTTCGAAGTTTTTTTTAAAAATAATTTTAGTTATAATTAATTGTAAAGATGATCATCTCGTGGCTATTGAGAACGAATTAAATTATTTATTTCTCAATGTTTTAGGGTTAGGTTAGTTGAGAATGGTGAAATTTTATATAAAAAAATTGAAATGATTACCTTTTAAAGGTCACTTGTATGTTGTGTAATGCTCTCCATTTCAACATTATTTCGTTGTTGTTATTGCTCTCATTTATGTATCTCTTTTTTTCAAATTGTTTGGCATCCTTTATGTAAGTCGAGTGTCTACCAGAAACAACTTCTCTAATTTTATGAGGTAGTGATAAGGTCTACGTACAGTCATATACACTACCCTCCCTAGACTACTTGTGAGATTACAGTGGGTTGTTGTTGATGTAGTTACCTTTTAAAGTCACTTTTTTTTTAAATTAGGGAATTTTCAATTGTTACCTTAGTACTTCTTATGTCCAAATCAAATAGGGGAGTGATTGATTAAGTATTGTGTTGATAGAAACTTCAAAATTACTGTTTGAAGTTAAATAGTTGAAATGGATTTGAAATTTGAAAGAACTACATGTATGTCATATTCTCTTTTGGGGACGTTGAAAATAAGATGTGCCGTATAAACTGAGATAATGGGTGTACATTATGCTCTCAAGTAGCAACTGTTCCCTAGCGGTTAGTAGTGGAATGCTTATTGGTAGAACAATGTACTGTTTCTAAAGTTTTGTTCAACATTTTTGTGACTGTTCTTGTGGGGTTCTTTATTTCATGATGTTAGTGTGCCTTATAAAATATCAATTTGTAATACAGATGTGTTTGTTTTATTTGTCTGACTGTTTTGATTTTGGAGTTGGATGTTCTACTAACCAATTAGTGTTTTTATAGGTATCGTCAATAGAAAGTCGATCAGATGACCGAAGGTTTTCTATAAATACTGGGACAAAGAGGTTGCATTTGAGGGCAGAAACAAAGGAGGACCGACGTATTTGGTTGGAGGCATTGACTGCGGCAATAAAGTTGTTTCCAACATGCGATCCTGTTCTTGAAGCTCAAATGAATGAGAATGTGTCTGTGTCAACTGAAAAGTTGAGGCAAAGACTCTTGGAGGAAGGTGTAAGTGAGGTCGTGATTCGGGACAGTGAGCAGATTATGAGAAATGAATTTGCAGCATTGCATAGTCATCTCCAGCAGGTGAAGCGGAAGCAGATGCTACTGCTTGATAAATTGGGACAATTGGAGGTATTACCTGCCCCAAAATGACAATTTTTTGCTATTCCTTTTGCAACTTCCACTTGCTAATCATTTCATAAGTCTTTGTTTTAGAAAATGACACTTCGGGACTCAAATAGTTATTGAATGAAGCTCGGGAGATGGCAGTTATCAAACTTAGGAAGATGTGATATGCTAGGCAGCTCTTATTTACACTAGTGCTTCTCATAGCATAGTATAACCTTTACAAAATGTTATGTAGGAAAAAATCTTATCTAATTGCACTATGAAGCAAAAATCATTCATTTCAGTCTACACCAAAATGGAGAACTATGATTTGGCTTGAACTGCATAAATGATTCACTTGAAGAATCTCCTCAATGAGAAAAATCTTTTAACATTCTTTGAATTCTATTTTTATTTTTTTTGGTCTGAAACCAAAAAAGAGAACTTCAATTTCATGGGGAGAGTTAGTCGATGAGAGATGACTGTACATTTACACTCAATTGAGTTGAAACTAGTCTTAGAAGTTTCTTTCTTGAGTCTGCTGCATATTGTAAGAAATTCCTATGCCTCACTACTCATGTTGAATCTCCCTTCTAGCTGACTTAGCCGATTAACTGATGTATGTGGTTTGTGCTTGATTCTGCCTTAATAATAAAGCTGGTGATCATCAATTCATCAGGGCGTGTATTTGTTTACATGCTAGACGGAAAGAATTAAATAAACAGTTCTGCATCCATTGACGAGCTTGCAGTGCAACAAGATGGATTGTATGACAGGTTCTATTTAGTATGGACTCCTCATGAGAGTTTGTCTTTGAGTAATATTAGGTAGAGCACTTCAGAAGTTACCAGTATTGGAGTACTTAGACTGTTAGTTTCGTTAATAGTTATAGAATGGAATAGAGAAGAAGATTGCAGTCATGATAATTATCTTCATAATTAGGGAAAAGTGAGAATAGAACGGGAAGACAGGAGAGTAAATCTTGGCATTAAAGTGAAAGAGATTTCAGCGACAGGAACAGCTAGGAGAGAGTAAGAATGAGATTAAGACATTGAAAGATCAGTTGAAGGAAATGCCAGAGTGGAAAGTGTAGGACTTACTATTTTCAAGTGCAGGAGTAATAATGAATCATGGCATGGAGGAAAGTTGTTGATACTCTATTCCGAATCAATCATTCATTCATCTCAAATTACTAAATGATGTAACAGCCTCTATAATGGACTAAAAGTTACTAAAATTTGAATTGTATTGCATGAGAAATTATCAGGCGCCAGATTTGCTTATATCTCTTCAGAAAAATGGAAATGCATTTCTCCATCTATTAAAATGAAGAAAGCACGGTTAGGAAGTTATTGGAACATACTATCTTTTTCATGACTCACTAGATTTTTGCCAGAATAATGTCTGCTTTTGTTGTGTAAATACTTCTATGCATTTCACGTTCAACTAGCATTACTAAACAGCAGATCCCAAATAAGCAACACGAGCATATATTTTATTTCTTTATGCCCCAAAATGTTTCTGCTTCTATATATATAGTAATGCCAGTTGAGGTTGTTTTCATTTGATTTCATTGCTGGATCCTGATTTAGGTGTCTATATGAAATATAATATATTTGCTGAATTCTACTTAGTTGAGCCTTAGAGTCACTCACATATGAGATTCATGTGCTTTATGATATACTGATACTGCTATTAATCTGTTCACCCAGACAGAAAAAGTTGACCTCGAGAACACTCTCATTGATGAGGGTCACAGACAGGCAAGAGATCGTCAAACTTATTCTGAAGCATCCCTGGATAAATTTAGAGGTATGCATATTTATAAGTTATTTCTCATTGATGCAGTGCAACTGTTTCAGCTTTACTGATGGTATTTTTATTATTTCTCTCCTAAAATAATAATGCCAAGGTCTAACAGTTTCGTTCTAGGCATCTAATAACCAGCCCACCACTTTGCATTATCTAGATCTAAAGAATCAGTCAAGATATGATATATTTGCCATATCTTTGAGCAACTGAAATGTTTTGCATAAACAAAAAAGCCAGCTTGCATGCACTTCGATATTGATCGAGTACTTGCTACTTTCTACCTGCATTTCTCTTGGGTTACTCGGCTTATGAAGGTTTGGACAGATAGAAAGATTTCATTTAGTGTCACGTCTTCTGGGGATTTAAACCTTGGTTGCCACAATAGTTTCGCAAACCTTTTGGTCTCTAGACCATCTCGTTGGGGCATGCCTCCACCTTGCTTTGTAGAAAATGCTTACGTATGTTACAAATGAATTTGGTAGGAAATGCTTAAAGAACCTCTTATACTATGGGGAATATGTCCAAAATACTCATGAGAGAACAATTATTATTTTCAATACTTAACGAGAACAGATTTTTGTAAAATTAACACTGAAATGACATGAAAGAATTGCTACGCTTTGCTCAACTGTCAATACAAGAATTTCTTATTGTTGTTATATTGTTTTCAAGTCAACTGATAAAAACACAAGGTCTCTACTACTAGGGAGATGTTCAAAACTAAACTTCCATGAACAATTTCATTATGTAGGCAACTTACCTGATTCTAATATTATGTTTATGAATGATCATGTAACAAGGGGATACACTGACTGATTATGCAGACACTTTTAGATTATTGCATTCAAAAGACTGCCCTTACCTTAAGCCTAGTAGCATTGAGCTAGATATTTTAGGCCTTGAATAAATTTAAGATTAAACAAAACTTTAGTTTGTAACAACAAAATTCAACAGTGTTCCTGTTAATACTCTCATCAGATTTGAAAATATGGAGGATCTTGTCCTATGCCTCATGAGTTTCCTGCTGACATAGAAGATTTGAGGTTTTTTTTTTTCTTCATTTAGTAGTAAACTGTTACTCCCTTGAATGGACCATATATATATTTTTATTTTGTAGAGAACTCGTGTGCTTGGGAGTCTGTGATGAGTAAATAAACCAAGGTTTTTGACATGGCTGCAATTTTAGTAAAATTGAGATTATTTCGTTTCCTTTCTTACAAGAGAGGGGCCCACATGTCTTATTTATTGAAAGGGGGGGGGGGATCGAAAACCAGAACTACCAGAACTTTATTGATGGGATTTTCATCCTCTTTATTGCCATTCGGATGAAGTTTCCTATAGAAGAATAGTCTGTTGAGTAAGTGGAGATGAAAGATCTCCAACGAACTTTATCTCATTCCGTTCGAGTGGCTCAACCAGTAACCATAAGTCAATAAGCTTTTCCAAAAATAAAAGTTAAATTTTTTAAAAAGCTACTTATTGTAAGTTAGACTTTTTTAAAAAAAATAATAATTCAAGATGACAATTGACAATTTATACATTTGAAAATCTTTGTTAAAGTTGGTTACTTCATATTTAAAAGCAAAGTTGAAAGGCTGAAGAGGTAAATTAGGATTCGAACTGGTTTAGCCATTGAAATGAGTGGAACTCTAGAATTGATTTCTCCTTCTTGCTGTGTTGGCAAGTTTCTCTGTGCCCTGAATTTACCCGGATTTCTTTTGTAAATGGTTTGGTCATTGTTTCATGTCTTAGTAACAATTACCCGATTTAGTGCTTAATTTCGTGGCTGATGGGACC
This sequence comes from Solanum habrochaites, assembly GCA_027704765.1. Taxonomy (NCBI): domain Eukaryota; kingdom Viridiplantae; phylum Streptophyta; class Magnoliopsida; order Solanales; family Solanaceae; genus Solanum; species Solanum habrochaites. The sequence continues at coordinate 1,134,394 of JAKWJA010002495.1, read as the reverse complement.
TCCGTCTTGAATAAATTATTAAATGAATCATTCGAGGAGGTTTCCTAACTAGAATTCTTTCTTCTTCTAGTATTTCTAGGAGGAAGTGCAAGTGGATCTGACAACGAAGAGGATGATTCTGATGATGAAGTAGATGCTGATAGCTTGTTTCATGATGCTAAAGATGCTCTTTCTTCGAGTTCCGCAAGAAGCACTGATTCTGATGATGAAAGATCATCATTTGATTCGACTGTAGAGTTTCATCCTGCTGAAGATGGTCTTAGTTCTGGTACAAGATTTGCTACATCTGACTATCCTTTGTTAAAGCGAAGAAGCATGCCCAGAACCACATAGAAGGAAAAGGGGTAGGACGTTGGCAATGCTCAAAGTACCTCGGCAGGATTAAACTAAGTTTGTTTGCCAGTGTTCTTCAATGAGCCACTCTCTTCTTTGCAGAGATGCTTTGAAGAATTTGAATACTCTTACCTTCTTGACCAAGCATATGAATGGGGAAAAACGGTAATAATTTTCTGGACTTCGTCTCTATGTTTGATCTTCATTTGTTGCTTCCATGCATTGATTACACATCATTTATATGACTATTCAGAAAATATCCAGCCGATGCCATGCAGCTCCAAGACTAAGTAAAGTTTTGAGAAATTTGTAATATATGCATGTTTGAGTTTCTCTCTTTTCCCCTTTGTTTTAGGATCCCTCATATTTTCTTCAGTATACTCATGATAGTCATTTCTGTCTTTCCATTATTGCCTTCTTTTTGTGTATTTATTTAGGAAGAATCTGAAAGCTTTGATAAAATGTACTGATAGACAAAAAATTAACAACAGTGTTCATCTTGTGTGAAAAGGCATATTCTTTAATGCCTGCAATTTGTAGAAAGATAAAGATTAGGCCTAGGTGTCATGTCTTTACCGTATTTGATACCTTTCTCTTGACTGTTTTTCTAATTATTATCATTAGATTAACAAATCAGGATTTATTAACTCGTATTCAAAACGTACTTTATGTTTGATCAAGCATATGAATACTCTTTTTGGATTTCTGTCATTTGTGATGCATGCCATTCTTTGCCTTCTCTGCCCTTTGAAAATATACCACCTTTGTTCACAAAACTTTTGTAGGGAAATAGCATTATGAGGATTCTTAGCGTTGCAGCATTTGCTGTATCCGGATATGCTTCAACTGATGGAAGGATGTTCAAGCCATTTAATCCATTATTAGGCGAGACATATGAAGCTGATTACCCAGACAAGGGGTTGCATTTCATCTCGGAAAAGGTAGTCTTAGAAGCAGCTGGTTTTGAATGGCCCCTTTTCCTTATTCTAGATCATTGTCTATAGCTTAATGTTCTTCAAGTTTAGACTTACTATGTACACGCAGAAACATGCATAGGGCAAAAATGGAAATAACGTAGGGAGAAACTATTCTGCAACTTTTACCAGTTCGTTCTGAAGTTTAATATTTCAAACCTACTAACAAAATGATGAATGACAATACACTTATTATTTGAAACACAAACAGGCACCAATTACTACCAGCATTAAACACTTATAAGAGAAATACTTCAGACGTCGGAAGATTGAGATGTGATCCTTGACCTATTTGCATGTATTTTTCACATTATTGTCACATATTTCTATGTTTTGACAGTCAAGTAACAAATACCCTTCGTACAAAAATTTGGTGAAGAGAAGAGGACGGCTAGGCTATGTAATATGATCTCAGCAACTTGACTTTTATCATCTTCTTGTTCCTGCTTGTTTAATAACGTATTTCTTGGTGACATAGGTTAGTCATCACCCCATGATTCTTGCATGTCACTGCCAGGGTCGAGGTTGGAAATTTTGGGGAGATACAAATTTAAAAAGTAAATTCTGGGGTCGATCAATCCAACTTGACCCTGTTGGTGCCCTTACCGTGGAGTTCGATGATGGAGAGGTTTATCAGTGGGGCAAGGTATGTGTATTAAATTGAAAATACTGCAACTCCTTTTGGAGAAGTTTGCTGAACCATTTCACTGAATAATCAGGTTACAACTTCCATCTACAACATCATTATAGGAAAGCTCTACTGTGACCACTATGGCACGATGTATATCCGAGGGAATCGAGATTACTCCTGCAAGCTAAAATTTAAGGAGCAGTCTATTGTGGAAAGAAATCCTCACCAGGTGCAGAATCTCCACCTTACTAGTGCTTGTGTTCTTCCCACACCGCTCTCTATCAATTAGTGTCCTACTGATCTTTGGCTGTGAATGATCATATCTGAAGCTTATAATCCCTTTTGTGGGGATTTTGGTTAAGAAATGCTGCATTACTTTCTTACCCAACGCTAAGTCACTTTAGCATTCCCTGTTTATATAGTATTCTCTCATCATATATGGTCTTGGTATTATCTATATCTCTTCTATATTTGCCATGCTTTTGAATGTAATATCTGTAGACAGCCCATATATATGGAAATTGAGCTCGTTGGTTGCCTTTAAATGCATTATGTTATTCTAAAAGGATGGGTAAGGCTTCATAAATCGTCTTATATCAAATTGTCTTTGCAGGTACACGGAGTCATACATGATAAGAATGGAAAAAGAGTGGCAACTATTAATGGAAAATGGGATGAGAGTTTGCATTACTCTATGGGGGATAATCCGTCAGATGATGTCGGACAAGATTCTGATTCAAAGTCACATTTGATTTGGAAACGAACCAAACCATCAGATTTCCAAACAAAGTACAATTTAACGCAGTTTGCAATCACCCTGAATGAGCTCTCTCCTGACCTTAAGGTAAGGGGATACTATAATTGATAGTTTTCGTTTTGTCCTGTTCATCCATATCTTTCAAATGTATTCTCCTATCTAATGCTATTGTCAATGCAAACAGAAAAAGCTGCCACCAACAGATTCAAGGCTTAGACCTGATCAAAGGTTTCTTGAAAATGGAGAGTATGATATGGCTGATTCAGAAAAGTTGCGGTTAGAGCAGAGGCAACGTGAGGTAATGGAAATAGTTATTTCTTCATTAGTAACATTCTAATTAGCATGGTGTCATCTATGACTTCTTAGTTTCTTCGATTTTCTCGTTGGAATTTATTAGATTAGTGCTAATATATGTGTATTAGCTTGATTTATAATGAGGTAACAAGGTAATTCACATGCTTAAACCTGATTTTATATACAAGTCTTTTATAGGAGTTGTTTGGTTGGTTGAATAAACGATAGGAGTAACATTCGTGCGATAAGATGTTTTTTATGGGTATTAATTAGTTCCAGAAGTTATGTGTACTAAAATGTCGGGGGGGGGGGGGGGGGGGGGGGGGGGGGGGGGGGGTAAACTATCTCATACAGAAGGGTGGGATAGCTAATCTCGTGGATATCCTTATAGCAACGGTAGTGAATAGGACTTTATCTAGTGTTAAGGACATTTCTCCTTTCCATTTACAATTCTTTTTGACACAAACATTGGGCAACTAAATGTGCTTAAATGGAGCGACTTTCACATCCCCGACCCTTACTTGCTTGAGATTATGGCATAATTGTTACTACAACAATAAACCTGGTGTTATCCCACGAGTAGGCTCTGAGGAAGGTAAGGTATGCACATCCTTACCCCTATCTTTATGGGGTAGCTAGGTTGTTTCTGATTGACCCTCGACAACCCTTCTCCTCCTTTTTCCGAGCTCGGGCATAATTGTTAATTTGTATATGCAGGCAACAAAGATGCAGGAAAGAGGATGGCAACCAAGGTGGTTTGCTAAACAAAAAGGTAGTGATACATATAAATATAAAGGAGGATATTGGGAAGCTAGACAAACTGGTAAATGGATTTCATGTCCACATATCTTTGGTGAAATATCTGAACACACTTAATTTCACCCCAAATTTAGTTACTTTAATTTTTCTTATACAAGCCAAAAAATGGAACTGAAATTGATAGATGTAAACTAAAACCACAAAGTTAGATATAGATTAAAAAGATTTGAATCCTACATCCATTGAAATATTGTATTTAAACTGAATAAAATGTACAATGCCTTTCATGGCTGTTGATCAATTTTTGATTTTGTAACTGATTATTTCTATTTTTTTTTTATGGAATACAACAGTGTATATAAATTTATTAGACATTTTTGTTAATTATTGGGTGTATAAATCTTGTATTATTTATGTCTTGACCTAGCTCATACGTGTGTGAATATTTCGGTGGAGAATTGCCGTGTATAAATAAAGTTTTATGTATATATAGTAAATGCTAAATTCACTTGAATTTTTTTGTACGTTTACTTTTCTTATAGTTTAAAAAAAAAATCATGGCTCGATCACAGAACTTTAGAAAGGAAAATCAATGGAAAAAGAAAGTCAAATATTTAGTGATATAGTAAGAAAAAAGCAGCCTAGGAAAATTAATCCTCTCAAGTCTTCATGTCAAAACAAATTAATGGAAAATTATCGAAGAAAATTTGAGTTGTAAATTTTTGACCTCTTCACTTTATGCGATATATGATTCATCTTTAATTAAAAATATTAAGGTTCAAGTCGTATAAAAAAAATAAAATTAATTTGATGCGATTTTAATGTGAATTAGTGCACTAGAAAACATGTGTCTTTAGAATCAAAAATAGAAATTAATTTCATTGACCACTTCACTTCATGCAATATAAAAAATCTTATTTTTTTTCTTTGATTTTTGAAAATATTGATACTTAAATTTAGTTTCCTCACATATTAATAAAGGGGATTACATATACTGATAATTTTTGTTATAATTATTGTTAATTATTAATAAATGTGTGATTCTTTCTTAATTAAAAATTTTAGGTTCAAGTCATACGAATAATAAAAGTTTATTTTCTCTTAAAGGACTATCTGATACCATTTGAATTTGAATAACTCAATTAGAAAATATGCCAACCCTTTAATTAGTAAATGTGGTTTCTTGGGCGTAAGTTATATTACTTTTTATTTTATAACTTTTTATTTTTACAAAAACAATCATCAATAATATTTAAACTTGTAAATTAATAGGAAAAATAAATAAATAAAAAGAAAATAAAGAAAAGAAACATATATATTTCAATGTATTGTAGATTGCATTTCAACATTTAAGGGGTACACAAGTAACAATTACCTTTAGTTAGGTCCACATATTTTTCTTACGTGAGTCAATATTACATTTGATTATTTCCATTATAACAATTAAAAAAAAAAGTAATACAAAGATATATGCAATGGAAATCCACAGTGTTAAAATTCAATATATTGGTTATGATAAATTCCCAAAAAATTTTTTTTTTTTGTTCCCTTTTGAGAAATTTCTTGCAAATTTTTTCCAAACATTTCCTATCTGGTTCAGCTTTATAAAGCTTAGATTTTGCAGATTCTGCAAATTCACTCTGTATATAAATAAAAACACAAATAAAAAAAATCATTAGACTGAGAAAAATACATGAAATAATAACAAAATCATGAAATAAAATAAAGATGTTTAAAAATATAAATATTCTTGTTTATAAAAAAGATAAAGGTATATATTTCACTTTGGGGTCCCCTCAATTAACTGATAATTTTGCATCACATATTTGGTAGTTTGTATCAAAAGACCACACAACACCAGTTACTTGAGTTAATAAATGTTTTTTTTTTGCATAAAAACTAGAAGGAAACCAAAATTACAAGTCCCGGATAATAATAATATTTTAAAAAAATTAACACTATCCATAAATCGTTAAATATGTGAAGATTTTTGGTCTAGGGGATCAAAAGTGCGTATATATATTAAATAATTGAAGGTTAAATATACATAATTGAAATTGAAATATATCCGCTCGATATTTAAGGGACCAAAAGTGCTAATTCAAAGAAAGTATAAGTACCTGAATGGAACCATTGGAAAGTAGTCTATCAATCAGATTTGAGAGTATATCTTTTGTATATTCAGGATGACCTTGTATACCTAAAATATGATCTCCCATTGTAAACATCTCCACATTTGTTTTTTCTGAAATTGCTACTATTTCTGCTCCCTTTGGCACTTCCCACACCTGTCCAATTTTTTCGAATTCGATTTAATTTATATACACTAATAATAATATCTTATATAAAAAAGAGATTAGAGCCTGCTTTAAATAGATGAGTGATATTTAACAAATTTACTTGCAATAAATAAAATAAGGTTTTTCATTTAATACAAAAGAGATAGATAAGTAGGTTATTTGGGATTAAGGATGGCTGTTTGATTTTAATTTTTTAGTTTTCAGATGTTTAAGGCAGAACAAGAGATTTAAACACTTTTGGAAATATGAGTTTAGAATATAATAGTTGTTAAAATTATAGTGTATCTTTTTATATTTCATGTCGAAAATACTGAAGTGGCAACTAAAAGCTATACCAATCATTTATTTATTATTATAAGCATGTAATATATCTTATTTCTTATGTCATTTTTTTCCATTGTAAAATAGATATACCATGTATTATCTTTTTAGTAACTTGGATAAAGCTATAATAAATTGTTTACCCTATTCTACGCATGGTTCAAAATCGCATGGAAAATGTGTATGATAGTAAACATTGATCCATAGCTGATTTGACTTGTACTATTTGTGTTTCCACAAATAGGCAAAAATTCCAAGTAATAATGATTCATATAGAAAAAAAACTCGAATTATATATATCTATATATATATATATTATAGAATAGATATATATATTATATCCGATACCTCATCTTGGTGGCAACTCAATAATTGAAAGTGCTATGGGAAGTTCATCCAAATCAGCTAAGGATCGATGTGTTGAGAAGTCCTTGACAATGTTCAATTTTCTTAGTCCAATGTCCCATCCATTGTTAGCTTTTCCAACTTTTCCTCCCAAAGCTCTAAAACAAAACCGATACGTGGGATAAAAAAATTTAGTAAAATATTGTAGATGAGGATCCAAAATCCTCTTTTTATTTTGAAAAAATAAAAACAAAAATCAACCAAATATAAAAGAAAAAGTCACCCTTTTAGAATAAGAATATGCAAGTAGTACTTTAGCAAGTGCTATATAATGTCCTTTTGCACTTTGGTATTTGTACTTTACCCAACTTGTTGGATGATTTTTTTTTAATTCCTAAAAAAATATCTTTGAAAGATCAAGACTTGAAGTAACGATAAAATTCGCATGAATTTCATCTTAATAATACATACTCATTTTTTTAGTTAGTGTTAAAAAGATTATCTGTTTTATTTTTAAGATTACTAATCTCTTCAATTACATATATCATATAACATATGTAATTATCTTTTAAATGCTTTGATAATATTTTTACAGTACTGTCAGTATATAAAAGTTAAAACGAATAAACAAACCTGATGTCCAAAGCAAATACCAAGAACTTTCTTTTGCATGAAATACAAATTTTGCAAAAGTATACAAAGTTTGAGAATCCAATGCTCATTCCCATATGCATCAAATGGACTTCCACTAATTATAAATCCATCATAATTAATAAGTTGATCCATTTCTGGAAATTCATCATCAACAACTCTAAATAAATCCCATTTTTCTCCAAATTCTTCATCACCAAATGCCTCAACAAATACATTAAAATATCCTCCATACATTTTTTTCACATATTCTGAATCTTTTGCAGCTAATAATAAAGCATATTTCTTCACTTTTCCACCTTCAATCTTCATAATTATTTTTTGAAGAAAAATATATTTTTGTCACTATTAGTGAAAAATGGATTTTTTTTTCTAGTTGTTGGTTTGTGTTTGAGAGAGTGTAGATAAATGGTTGTATTTATAGAAGAAGAAAAAAAGAATAACTACGCGTTTTGATGTGATTAATTAAATATAAGTAATTAAGGAATTAAATAATTAGCAAATGAAAGTTATAAAAGTTGACCATGTAAAACTACTAAAGAAAAATAGTTATATGTAACACCTCTATATATAATATAATGCAAAACCTAATTTAACTAGGATTAGAAAACTTATTTTTTATATTATTTAGACTAACTATTCTATTTTTAGACATAAATTAAATTAATACGAAAACCTAAACAAATTTGATTTCATAATATAACTTTAATTATTATTCCAATTGTAGCTAGATAAAATCTTTATGTATATATTACCATATATGGATACTTTTTGACTTTTCGTAAAATTACTTTTTTTTTATATTTTAACGCTCTGTAATAAATATTTCAACAAATATCAAACCCTATAAAAAATTGGGTTCCTACTTTGATTTTGAATTATTATTCCTATAGTAGCGAAGTAATTAATTACTATTCTTTTTATGTATGGATTACAATATATTGGCACTTTTTAATTTTTTTTGTAAATTTACTTTTTTATATTTTGACAATTTTTAATAAAAAATTCAACAAACAAATTTGGTTTCCTATTCTAATTCTGAATTATTATTATTACAATAGTAGCTAGGTAAAAAATATATTCTTTTTATGTATGTACTACAATATATTGACACTCTTTTATATTTTGACACTTTTTAGTAAAAATTTCAATTACGCTATTAATAAAATACGTTTATAATATATCATAACATAAAAAGTGATCGATTCCAATAAAAATATTATCCGTTGTATGGAAATATCGTTATGAGAGATTAGGTCTTATTGTATTTTAATATGTTTTGTTCATACGTATTATTTATTATATTTGTAGTGATTTTTTTATACGTAACTTTCGGTTGTATTACAAAATTAACCCCATATTGGATTGCAACGTTACATACTATTATTGTAACTATTAGTTTCACAAATAAACTATTAAAATACACCCATGAAAGAAAGTCAATAGATTTTTCCACAAAATTTCTTAATATTTTATTTATGGATCAATATGATTAATTTTTCTTAAAAAAAGATTAATTATTATAAAAATAGAGCATAATTCCTTATTGGACTTGTCATCTTTGGTTTCTTTTTCCTCCATTTGTTTAATCGCGATCTTAGATGACCTTTTCCAGTTGATTAAATTCAAAGATGATAACGAGATGGATGTGGGGCAAACCCATACTATCTTACCCGCTCCACCCCGCATTGCATTTGATAGCATAATTTTTTTTATTTTTGCTAGAAGTGAATTGATTCCTAGCAATTGATTTACGCCTTACGAAAATTTGTATTCTTACTCTTGTTTTCACCTATGTATATAAGATACTTTAAGAAGTTAATATCCTTTTTAGTAGCATTGTCCAAAGAAAGAATAAAGTATTTAAACCTGATTAAATTTGGATTCACGTATTGTAAGATTTATTTTGAGCGAATACTTTAATAAAAAAAAAAATTATTTTCAAGAGTTTGAATTCGAAATATTTAATTAAAGATAGATCATGATTCGTGTATTGGTGGACTTGGTCATATTGATTAAAGGAAAATTCACACATCTATCGAAGGAAGTTCAACAATGCATTACTTAGTTTTGACGAAACAAAATTTTAATTTTATATATATATATATATATATTTGTTTGTATTAGTACAACATGAATTTTTAAGGGCAACTTTCACATTAGCAAAACAAAAATTCATATTTATAATGCTATATAGCAAACTTTGCATAATGCGCTCCATAGCAACATAAAACTGTAGAATTTGCTATAACATATACAATTTTATAAAATCGCTGGCCTAAATTGTATAATGTCGCTGGTCCTAAATTGTAATTCGCTGGCCTATTTCCGCTTATTGGCTAATTTGTTTTGCATACATTGAATTGAATTAAAATGTATGTATATTGCAATAATTATAAGTGTATAGCAAGAAGATATATGTTTTTCCCTCGCTTTATAAAAAACAGAAACACAATTTACACACTTCTGTTGTATAAAGTAGAGAAAAATTTGGAGTTTCACTGCATTTGTATATTCGTTTGGCCTTTTTCTCTGTCAATTTTGAACGTAAACATGTGTGTAAATTGTATAATTTAAGTGTATAACCGAAGAGATACGATTTTTGCCTGTGAGATACATTTTCTCTCGCTTTATTACAAAACAGAAACAGAATTAACACTTCTGTTAGAAAGCGAGAGAGGCGAGCGTAGAATGGCGCAGTGCCGATCGAGATTTTTGGGAGAGATATTCTGGCAAATTTTAGCTAAAATTTTGTGGCTTTGTTGGTGAGGATATATTAAATAATACTAATTACTTTTTAAAAAGACCGACATCGTTTTCGTGTTTTTAGAGTTTATGTATCACTGTTTGGTTTACGAGAGTTAAGCTATTTATGAATGTGATTTGTACATGAAATTATTGACTTTGTAAAAAAATAAATTACATACGTAAAAACTACACAAAAAGTACTATGAATCGAAATAATTGATAATTTATGATATTTAATTAAAAAAGATTACAATCAACAAAAATCTTATTTTAAATATCAAAATTCAAAAAATACCATATAAATTGACACATAGAAAATAGTAATTTATTTTGATTTATTCATATTTCCATTGCCTCTATCATGAATTTAATTAAATTGAAAGAATAAAAAGAAAACGACTTCTTGTTACATAATTAAGACACAAATATAACAATTGTTAATGTTATTCTTTTTAATTCTTCATGTGCAATTTGTTGAATAAGTCCTTTAAGAAATTCCATGGAAATTTAGAATAATATGTACATCTTTTAATTAATTATTATTCCTATTGATTGACTTGTACTAGATTGTGTTATCTTTATCAATTATCAACTACCAACTTTGTACCAAATACAACTATTTTCACATTTAATAAGCTATTAAATGCAAAATTATTCTTTTTACTAAGAAAATTTAAAGCACAAAAAAAAAAATCATCATTTATGTTATATTCGAGAAAAATATTAATATCTTGTATAACATATTCGATTTAACTATATTTGATTTAAACCTTGTATTCTGATTAAAAAAAAATTAAATATGCATAAAAAAAATAATTTAGAATTTAATTAGTTACTAGCATAATTGATTAGATTGTGTTGTAGAATTCAAAATTTATAGAGTTTAATTCATGCCTTTCTCTCGATTTTTGTATTATACACAATATAAATTAATCATAGTAAATTAAAATGAAATAAATAGCAAAATTTATAAACTTTTTTATTTGTGAAATAATAAATATAAATATAATTGACCAATATCTTGGACTCTTCCAATTTGGAAAAAGATATAAATGCCGGTTGGTTTAGAACAACCAATTACTAATTTCTGTGGGCACGTCAAGTCATTCTGTTCTATTTGTCCTTGTTATACTCTCTTTGTAATAGTCCGGATGCCGTATGAATTCGTAATCGTTATTTTTCATAATGTGTAAAAAATAAATTTATTTCAGTATAACTGATTATATCTTTTTTGTTTTACGTATTCAAAAATCAAAATAATAGTTGACTTCTTTTTGTTATAATATTTGAAATTATTGTTCTGATAAGTATTATTTAAGTCGAGTGTCTTTTGATTTTTTTTTTATCACAATAATGCAAGATAAGATTTATGTATATTTTATCATCGTCAAACCCCGATCACTTGTAATTTTTTACTGAATATGTTACTGTTATTATAAATTGGAGCACTGCAAAAAATTTGTGATGAAAGAGATAAATTTCATCATAGAATTTAGCGATAGATAAACTCGTCATATGTTATCTGTCACAATTTGTATTTTAACTCTAAAATAAAAGGACAAAAAATATTTTTGGGGTTTTTTTTTTTTTTTAAACTTATCATTTAATATTGATCGATTGACCATCGGGTCAAAGTTGAAAATCTAAGAAGAGAATTACTTAGAAAATGAAATTTAGATGTAATACTTCCGAGGGAATATTTATTATAAATCACTGTATTTTAGACTTAGTTTATATAGTTTTTTTATATTAATGAACGGAGGAAAAATAACACAAGAAATCGATAAATAAATTATACAATTATCTTTGTATGATTACCTACTACTCATATACTTATATGTTGTAACGGTCAAAATATTCTATTGAAAGGTTCAATTCTTTCATATGCAATACATTCCATTATAAACAATTATAATATTTTTCATTCGTTTTTTTATTTGATATTCGATATGAGGTACAGTTAATTAAAATTTACGGAAAATTTCACTTGGAGAAAGATGTGTTATGTAGCAAAAGTGAAGTAGCTTAAAATTGAAATCTTTAGTTAAAGATAGAATATTATTACCACTTTATCACCACAACATTTATTGTAATAGACGATTAGACACTATCGAAAATAGTTATTTTTTTATCTTTAAATTAGAATAAAATAATAAAATATGCATACACTATATTTTCCATAAATCTCACTCGTAAAATTTCATTAATTACGATGTCATTGTTGTTGACTTGGGAAGTAATAATTAAAATACTAAAATGGAAGACTTTATTAGGCAGTTAGTAATTTGTCTACACAACTAAATTCTTTTTTTTTTTTGGGTCAAGTCGTGAATAACATTTAATGTGCCATTTTCATATTTATGGTCAATTATCCTAGATTTGTAAGGGTCCTTGACTTTGACATTTTTTTTTAAAAAAGAAAAACTTTTTTTGGTTATATTGCATGGTCTTCTTTAGTCAATAAAGATGTCTAGGTACATTGTATGTTATTATATTGTTAACAATATGATAAAAACAGGGGGGAAATAATATTATAATGTCTATAATAAGCAAACTGTTATGAAACTATATAAATTTAGAAGAAGAAGAAAGTAGGGAGAAAGAACAAACTTCTTATTTCTCCTTGAAGTACTTCATGATTCACTAGATCTTTCAGAAATCTTATTTAACATGAAGGAAAACCCGTTATTTATAGGGAAAACCTTACTTTGGGGTCCCCAAGTAGGCTTCGTACCATAAATCCCACAAGGATTCCACATAATTAGCATATCACTATAACACAAATTGATTTAACACTCCCACCTTGAATGTCGTAGATTATGTGCCTTCGGTTAACCTGACTAGATAAACCCAGTGGGAAAAAATCTAGTAATGGAACAGATACACTCTCGAATAATACGCATGAATGAGGGCCTCATTAAAAACCTTACAAGGACAAACAGTAGGACAAAAACCTTGTGAAGAAAAAGAGTCGATCGCTTATTAACTCCCTAGATGACAACATTAATTCAGAGACTAAGAATCGTCGTTTCCAACTTGTGCATCATCTTCTTGAAAGTTGTAGTTGATAGAGACTTGGTGAAATAAAAGCAATAAAATGTTACTTGAGCCATCTCTTGCATGTTGATATCAACCATTTCTTGGATCCCTTCATGGTACCAAAGATTCCCAAGTTTCCTTACTCAACTTCTTTAACAAATAATCCTATTGCCTTTTGAAAACGCTTCAAGAGTTTCAATGCTAGTTATCAACTTTGCATAACAATATTTGTAATATGTATTTCATGCATTTTGAATTCGATTAAAATCCTTCTAAAAGATTATAAACAAGTTTTGTCAAAAACTTGCACTACTTAATTTTGAATCCTTCATGACTTTTCATATTATTTGTCAAGTGATAACAGTTTAATATTAATGTTGATCTATCTAGTGACCCCAGATTGCCCCCAACGTCAAATAGCTTTACGCTTACCCAGATGCATCATTCCACTTTTCCTTTACTTATTTCTATACAAGTAATGAACTTTACTACGATTGTGAATTCATATCCTCATAATTTTTTACATATTTGGGGCGCCTATGGTTCAAGATCTCGTCCACGTATATCATTTTGTATCGATTCAACAATACGACAAACTATTGAGATCTCACACTTCATTATTTTTAGGTAGCTACCTCTCTTCATTCATGAGGGTCATAACGTGTTATGTCGTAGGCTCTACAAGAGCACATTGTCTGCCTATTATGATCATTCGATTCTTTGATCCTCCCCCTTTTTCAGATATTTTATTTAGAAATGATTAGTATATATCATGCTTCAATCATGTCATAGACTTTATCCCTAAGGGACATTAATAGATGTATTACAAACTCTGTGTTGCTTCTAGTCTCCCCCTTATTTGGACAACTAACCATATATCTCAATCTTTGGAGAATCATATCTTTGTGCATCGATAGTATATTTCATTAATCATATATTGCACATAATTATCAGATGAACACTATTTGGCTCCCTGACCATAAAACAATTAACAGAAAATTGGGCATAACTTATTGGTTTGATTCATACATAGGTTGTATGTAGATTCATATTTCAGATCAATAATATTACACGTTATAATTACACTTTTATTTTAGAAGCAATGATTCAGTATGAGACATATAATGTCACATCATCTTAATTATTTATCAATACTATCAAGATAATTATCTTTGATTTCATATTCTGAAAGTGGTGCTTTGAGCTCAATGTATCTGCACAATAATTTTGGCGAATGTCAAACTGCAATTGACACCAACGCACATGTATTATCTTATTATGCACTTTTTATCATATCACATGATGGTAAACGGGCCCATATTCCCCTTTTATACTTTTCAGAATTTAGGAATTTATTCCCAACTTTTAGTTTAACCAATCACAACTTTATCACGAGAACCAACAACAAGCACGTAAAGAATGCTGAAGAATCTCTAGTTTTTGGCATGTATGTTCATTACTCAGTAGACATCTTTGGGATGACAAAGTATTTATGGCACGAATACAAATTAGTAGGCTCGTAAACTCCAAGTTACTACGCCTGTGCCCCTTTTGCTTTAGGTAAATTATCTGATTTCGATTATATGAGTTGAATTCAATTTATTATCAGAGTAATTTCAGATTTAGATTTCTTCTCAATACTTCACCCTTTACGTGAGTCATGGATCCCATCATTGACTGAACGAATCTGAAAAATTGTGGCATGTGACATTATTTTTGTGCAATATTTTTGCAAACATCAAGTTGCGAGATAATATAGGCACACATGAGACCATCTAAAGAACATTTATTAGACCATTAAATGTCTAAACAATCCCACTAGGTGATAACAGTCCACAACTATTTATATACTTCCTCGAACCAGAGAATTCCATTCTCGAAACTTTCGTTTATGATGGTCCTCACAATTAGCTTGCCTGCTAACAATCATTACAGAAAATTCACCTCTGAGGTGGCTTATCACTCATTCACTTTAACGAATGGATCTGTATTTAATCCTTTATCAAGGCTCTCGATCTTCATTGAACACAATCATCTCAATTAATCAAATTTTTGATAACTAGGTTATCTCATTCCATTTCAATGTGCACATTTAATAATTGTCTCTATCTTTTTAGACATCTTATATTGACTGCTACATTCACTTTGGGAATGGTCTGCTTTAACGAGATAATAT
Organism: Solanum habrochaites; assembly: GCA_027704765.1. NCBI lineage: Eukaryota > Viridiplantae > Streptophyta > Magnoliopsida > Solanales > Solanaceae > Solanum > Solanum habrochaites. Next base: position 1,119,066 of record JAKWJA010002495.1, on the reverse strand, counting down.
TCCATACTAATTTTATCCAAAAACTCCTTATTTTCCTTAGTCATCATAATACCATCATTGGTGCATTGAGACTCAAACCCAACGGTCTGTGCCATAATCAATGAGGGACTTTGATCCAACATCTTTCATCACAAAGCATCAAGACTTCTCTGATGTCTTACCCTCTTGGTGCGATTGGAATTAATCCTCGTCTTATTCTACTTGGTGCGATAAAACTTAATCTATCTCTTACCCATACAAGAGGCTCAACCTCAAGCCGTCAAAATATTTAATTTTATCACGTTTGAATGATCATTAATCAATCGTACATTATAATTACTACGAATTGAGATTATTGATTTCTTATAATCAACATCAGTATTAAGATTAGGCTTAATGATACAAACCGCTCATATAAATGTTTGAAAAACATAATCTTTCACTAATTTGTGCTTCTTTAAAATTAAAATAAATTAATGAATTATTTTTTCGAGTCGGTAAATTAAACGGTTAGAACGTTCGACAATTCCTCTTTAAAATACTACTTTAGAATGGTACCTCCAGATTTGTACATAAAATAATTATAACATAAAGATAAATCAGACCTTTTGGGAAAAAAAAGGATGTGTAGCAAGAACCTTATTGCATAACTTATGCAAGATCCTCTTTTGCACTTTTCCCGTCTTCTTCATTATTCTTTAAGAATAGAAAAACGTGCTGATGACGTGTTATAAACTATATAAATTAAAGAAGAAGAAGTAGGAGGAGAAAGAAAGACTTCTTATTTCTCTTGAAGTATATTCTGATTCATCATAGATCTTCAGCAAACTTATTTACAATGAAGGAAACCCTTTATTTCTAGGGAAAACCTTACTGGTCCCAAATAGGGATTCGTCACCATATCCACAAGGATTCCACATATTAACATTCACTATAACACACATTGTTTTATAACACAACTAAATAATCATGAGAATTTTATACTCATTTGTATCCAGGGGCGGAGCACGATATGAAAGGAGGGTTATCTCATCGCTGAAAAAGTATATATATAAATATCTAATCATATATATATATATCTATATTATCTACTGTGTGTTGTGGTATTTTTTTTTAAAAAACAATCTTATAAATTTTTTGACTCCAACACTATATATAATGTTATGAATTGCATAATGACTAAAGTTATGAGAAGAGGAATTTTGAGAGACACTCCTAAAATCAAAGGACGTTCGTATTACGATATTGAATCCACATATATGCTTAAAGATAGTGAGGGAATTGTATACATTCAATCACGATCCTAATTGATAATATGTCGATAATTTATGAAATTTTTTTAATTTTGATTTATGTGGTACAATTTAAATTTTGAGAGTTAAAATTTTCTAAGGTCATAACAGACGTGTATGAAAAATTTCACCCATTTTATTTTGAGATTTTTCGATAAAAAATATTCATGGGCTATAGCACACGGAAATAGTTAAAATCTGTCTTTGCTGGCTTTGAAGCTCGTTTGAACTTGAAAATGCACCATATTTCCTCGCGAGAAGACATTGTTCCATTTCTAAGGTTTTCAGAGACGTCCATGAAAAATTTTGGCAATTTTATTTCAGGATTTCCAGATCAAGAAAAATTCATATAGCACACGAAAATCAATAAAATTTGCTTTTGCCTACTTTGAGGCTTGTATGAACTTGAAAATGCACTAGTTTTCCTAGTGACACGAACTTGTTCCATTTATAAGGTCTTAACGAACGTCCATAAAATTTTTTGGTAATTTTGTTTCAAGAATTTTGGATAAAAAAATTCATGGGTTATAGCACACGAAAATCGGCCAAAACTGTCTTTGCCAGCTTTGTGGCTCGTTTGAATTTGAAAATGCACCATTTTTCCCCACGAAATGAACTGGTTTCAGTTCTAAGGCCTTAACTGACGTACACAAAAATTTCGATCATTTTGTTTCACGATTTCTGATTAAAAAATATTCATGGGCTATAGCACATGAAAATCGGTAAAATCTACCTTTGCCTACTTTGGGGCTCGTATGGACTTGAAAATGCACTATTTTCTCACATGATACGAACTGGTTTCTGTTCAAAGGTCTTATTGAACGTCCATAAAAAATTTTGACAATTATATTTATGGATTTTCGGATCAAATAAATTCATGGGCCATTACGCACGAAAATCGGCAAAATCTGTCTTTGCCTATTTTGAATACTAACTCGTTTGACCTGTGAAATGCCCATTTTCTCGTGGATACAACTGGTTCATGTCTAATGTCCCCCCCCCCCCCCCCCCTTTTTTAATGGTGTCCATGAATAATTTTGACCATTCATTTCACAATTTTCGAATAAAAAAATCCACAGACTATAACACACGAAAATTGGTAAACTTTCCTCTGCATTCATCGGTGATCGTTTGAACTTGAAAATGCATCATTTTCCCTGAGGGATGAACTGATTTCATTTCTAAGATCTTAACGGACGTCTATGAAAATTTTTGGCTAATTTCTTTTTGGGATTTATGGATAAAAAAAATACATGGGCTATAACACAATAAAATCGCTAAAATCTGTCTTTGCCTATTTTGGAGCTCATTTGAATTTGAAAATGCACCATGTAAAGAGAGAGTCTTTTGAACAACCAAGGCGAATTGCACTGGTCATTGTGCGGAATGCCCTCTAAGCCAGTCAGTCAATGGTGGGACCGGGGCGCTAGGTATTTTCTTTCTTTTGGCCGTAAGTGTGATCAATGCCATGTTCGTCCCATTGTTGCTCTTCCCAAAACTTTTCTCTCCCGGAACGAACTAGTTCCATTTCTAAGGTCTTAACGGATGTCCATGAAAATTTCAGTCATTTTGTTTCGAGATTTTCAAATAAAAAAATTCATGGGTTATAGCACATGAAAATCGATAAAATTTGTCTTTGCCTGCTTTGGAGCTCGTTTGAATTTGAAAATGCATCATTTATCCCTGCAGGACGAACTGGTTGCTTTTCTAAGGTCTTGACGGATTTTTATGACAAATTTCAGCCATTTTGTTTATGGATTTCTGGATCAAAAAAATACATGGGCTATAACACACGACTATTATTAAAATTTATCTTTGCCTGAATTGGGGCTCGTTTAAACTTGAAATAACATCATTTTTCCCGCGGAAAAAATTGATTCCATTTCTTAGATATTAACAGACGTTGAAGAAAAATTTTAGCCATTTTATTTAGGGATTTCTGGATTAAAAAAAATTCATACGCTATTGCAAATGAAAATTAATAAAATATGTCTTTGCCTTATTTGGGGCTTGTTTGAACTTGAAATGTATCATTTTTAACTGCGGGACGAAGTGGTTCCATTTGTAAGGTCTTAATGGACGTCTATTAAAATTCAGCCATTTTATTTCGAGATTTCCAAATAAAAAAAATTTATGGACTATAACACATGAATATCGATAAAATCTGTCTTTGCGTGATTTGGAACTATTTTGAACTTGAAAATACACCCTTTTTTTTCACGGAATGATATGGTTCCATTTCTAAGGTCTTATCAGACGTCCATGAAAAATTTTGCCCATTTTGTTTTAGGATTTTTGGAGCAAGAAAAATCAATGGGCTATAGCACATGAGAATTAGTAAAATTTGTCATTGTCTACTTAGGGCTCGTTTTAACTTTAAAATGCCCCATTTTTTCCCATGTGACGAATTGATTCCATTTCTAAGGTCTTAACAGAAATCCATAAAAAAATTTGGTATTTTGTTTGAAGATTTTTTAATCATAAAAATTCATGGGCTACAGCACACGAAAATCGATAAAATATTGTTTTCTTTTATAAGGTCTTAAAGAACATTCATGAAAAAAAAATCCATTTTATTTTGAGATTTTCGAATTAAAAAAAATTCATGGACTATAGCAAATGAAAATCTTTAAGACTCGCTTGTAGTTGAAAGTGCACCATTTATCTCCAAGGGACGAACTAGTTTCATTTCTAAGGTCTTAACAGGCGTGCATGAAAAATTCTGGCGATTTCTTTTCAGTATTACTAGATAAAAAAAATCATGGGTAATAACACACGAAAATCGATAAAATCTGTCTTTGCCTGCTTTAGGGCTCGTTTGAACTTGAAAATGTATCATTTTCCTTGCGAGACGCACCGATACCATTACTTAGGTCTTAACGTATATGAAAAATTTTGGCCAGATTATTTTGAGATTTCGGATGAAAAAAATCATAGACTATAACACACGAAAATCAGTAAAATATGTCTTTGCCTGCTTTGGAGCTCGTTTGAACTTGAAAATGTATCATTTTTCCCACAGGACGAACTGGTTCCATATTTAAGGTTTTAACAGACGTTCGTGAATAATTTCGGCCATTTCTTTTTTTTGAGATTTTCGAATAGAAAAATTCATGGACTATAGCATACGAAAATTGATAAAATCTGCATTTGCCTGCTTTAGGGCTCGTTTGTACTTGAAAATGCATTATTTATCCCCGCGGGACGAACTAGTTCCATTTTTAAGTTCTTAACGAACATCCATGAAAATTTTTATCCATTTTATTTCAGGATTTCCAAATAAAAAAAATTATAGGCAATAGCACACAAATATCGATAAAATCTAACTTTGTCTATTTTGGGCTCATTTTGAATTTAAAAATATACCATTTTTCTCTTCGGCATGAGCTGGTTTCATTTCTAAAATCTTAACGGACGTTTATAAAAAATTTCGGTCAGTTTATTTTGAGATTTCCGAATAAAAAGAATTCAGGGTAATAGCACACGAAAATTGATAAAATATACCTTTGCCTGCTTTTGGGCTCATTTTAACTTGAAAATGAACCATTTTCCCCGCGGAACGAACTGTTCTTTTCTATGTTTGAATGGACTCCATAGAAATTTGTTGGTTAGTTAGGTCGGGGATGCCAGATCAAAAAAATTCCATAGCTTCTATAGCAACAGAAAATCTGGAAAAACATCCAGGCTATTTGTCTTCGGGTAACCGTGTTTTGACGTGGAAAATGCACAGTTTTTTCCTACGTGAGACGGGACGAACTGTGTCGCTTTCTTAGTTCTTAACAGACGTCGATGAAAAATTTCAGTCATTCTGTTTTGTGATTTTAGGATAAAAAAAATTCATGGGCTATATAGCACACGAAAATCAGAAAAATTTGTCTTTACCTACACTGGTACTCATTTAAACTTGAAAATGCACCATTTTTCCTTGCGAGACGAACTGATTCTATTTCTAAGGTCTTAATGAATGGATGTCCATGAATAATTTCATACATTTTGGTTCAGGATTTCGAATCAAAAAGATTCATGGGCTAAAGCACACAAAAATCAGTATAATCTACCTTTACCTCCTTTGGAGCTCGTTTGCATTTGAAAATTCACCATTTTTCCATGGGACAAACTTTTTCCATTTCTATATAAAATAGATTAGTTAGCAAATAAAAAATAACCTAACAACCCATAAATCACTCGTTATTCACAACAAGAAATTAAAATTGGTCATTGTTGCTTTCATTTTATTTGTTGATTTTGGTTTTAGACTTGAATTGACATTTTGCTCAACTTTTTCTTTTCTTTTCACATATGAATTATAAATACTTTTTTTTTATGAAAACATATATAAAATATTCAATTATTTTATTTTATTAAAATAATATATTATGTATATATTATTATAAAATATATGTTGGCTTGTTGGTTTGGTTTTTTCTAGGTTTTGAATCAAACCAAATATTAATCACTTTTTAAAAATATAAAATCAAATCGAACCTAAATAAAAAAATCGATTATCTAATCCTTTTAATTTTATTTTTTTTAGACCAATTCTTTTGGAATTGTATTCTGATTCATAAGATAATAATACATGCCCCCAAATTGTTACTAGACCAGTATGAAATATACAACCACATTTATTCTTCATTCCTAAATGGTTGCGGAATCGATCGAATCTTTTTATTTTAATCAGAAATTTCAATTTGAATTTTAAGCAAAAAAAATTAAAATAAAAAGGGGTTTTCTCATTTAAGGATCTCATGGAATTCGATATTGTATACATAGTGTATAATAATGTATACATGCTATATATATGTGTATCAAAATTTTACGTACATCCATATGAATTGTTTATCCCATACATTATACAAAGGGTTAATTTCAACTATATACAACAAAACTATTAATTTACTATTATTAACATTATGTCTTATTTACATAATAGTCAAAAGTCATAGAAGTATACGGTGATTATACATCTATCTTGTCGAAAGTCATAGAAAGTATATAGTGATTATACAATATAGCTACAATAACCATATATATATATAATTAAAAAACTATACATTGATTAAACATTATGAACTCAAAAATTGAATAGAGCTTAACGAGTATGAAGTATATACTAACTATTCAATCTCGATCAACTCAAAATTACTTCTAAACAGTCAAATCTCAAATATAAAATTCTATCGATGTTTTCAATATTTGATATATAATTCGCTCGAATAAATTAAGTTTATGGTATGTCAAATCTTAAATCAAGCAAGTTTTATTGTGGTATGAAGAGATCACTAGACAGTGAACATATAGAATTCTTTGATTTTAGAGATTGTACGAAATCTCTAATTATTTTCATCTAATTACTCTTAAAGTAAACCCTTCATATATGTTTTTGTAATACAATTATAATTACTATGTTTTCATCTCAAAGTAGTTGATTTTTTGAAGTAAAAATATATTTTTTCTTCGCTCAATTTAAATGTATTTTCTTCAATATTTATTAAGAAGGAAAGTGAGACAAAATAAAAAGTATTCTCATTAAATTAGTCTTATACATAGTATTTGAACTCATGCGACTTTCAGAATTATGCGTCTTAAACTCGACAAGTTAATTTTCCTTGTAAAGTTTGTGAGGGGCCGAGTGGCCACTTTTTCCTAGTATCGACCTCGACCAGTGCACCGACTTCGAATCTAACCGTTAATGTGTTATCTATTCCGAATTTAGATTTGAACAACTTTGTCTATTTTCATCCAAAAGACGTCTCAACAATTGACTCTGAACTCATACTTCATAAGGCTTCTAACTTTCTTCTCCTATTCCAATTTAAAATTCGTTTAAGGTGTAATATGCACTCCTTCTCCAAGGTTCAAAGGCTTGCTCTCCGTCATGAATATCACCATCCACATCGTAAAATTGAATCATTCAACATTTCAAAACAGATACCGAACACTCAAATAAAATAAATTCTTACAAAGACTGTTGCTCACGTGACATAAAGGGAAAAGAGAAAAAAATACACATGGTCACAACTCTAATAAATCAACTATAACATGGTCTAATCATATCAAAATAATCTTTTTAACCAATTACTCATATCACTTTTAATTATTTTACTTTTTGTCTTTTTAATTTTATATTATTATTTTCTCTACTAACGTCAGATATAACGGCTGCTTTTTTTAAACATAATTGACTTATTATCCTAATACATGATTTAGTGTGAGCTACAAGGTGGTCCAAGTTTTTAATTTAATTATTTTTTCAAAATTTACTAGTTCAATTAATTCAAATTAGTATTATATAAATATCATCTTAAGAGAAAAAGTATTTATATTAATAAATTATTCTTAAAATTTTAAAATCAAAATTTATGATTAATATAGCAAAGTATTTCAAAGATATATTCAAAAATTAAAATTTATGAATCTCTGTAACAATTAATATATAATAATAATTTAATTCACGATCGAGTATTTATAGATATCCACTTATGGAGGATTTCTGTTTTGTCTTTATAGATATCTCTAAATCGTAAGACGATATAACCATCGTAATATCGAATCATATTTTTCGCACCTTATGTGAAAATTATTGAGTTTAGGTGAACCTTAAATTGTTTTTAAAAGGATCCCTTTATTTATTCCCTCCCAAAAAAGATATGAATAAAAAACTGATAATTTTTATAGTTAAATATTAAAATTTATATTTATCTTACTCAAGGACAAATTAATAATATATTATTAAATTAGCGATAAAATAACGATAAATTTCATAACTAATTTTTTTTTTTTTTTTTTTTTTGCTTTTACTAATTATCTATAAAGCAACAAAAGATTAGAAGAACCAAAAGAAATTGGTTTTATTATAAAAAGTTCTGAAATGGCTTTTTGGCCCAAATACTTTTTTTTTCTATCTTTGCTTTTATTTTTATTTTTTTGTTTTTTCTATTTCTTTATGAATGAATTATTGCTTTTTCTATTTCCAAGAGATAACTATTGTGTTTTTTTTTTTAATTTGTATCTTTTAGTTTTAGATTTATAGATTCCAAATTAGGTTTGACCCTTTGTATGCTTTTGTTCTTTTTGTCTTTGTGTTTCCTTCAAATATTGAGTAATTGAAAGTACAAAAAAACATTTATATTTCATCATTGCATTTGTATTGATAATAATTAGTTCCTAATTTATTGAGTCGAAGTTTATCGAAAAATTATATACATATTATATTCGATATGTTATTATTATTATTATAATTCATAATTTAAAAATGAAGACAATAATTATTTCCAAATTATATAATAATTTTTTTTAAAAAAAAACATAAGATAGTATACAATGTTGAGTCATGTTGACATGTATAATGAATGGTGGTAAAATTTAAATTCTGAGAATTTTCTGCTCTATTATAATATTGAAGTGTGATTGTCTTATTTAATGATTTAAAATATATTAATTAAGAGATTATATTTTTATTTATTTAATTATATTCTTAATAATATATAAAGTAGTTAAAATATATTAATTTTCATACAAAATTATTTTTCTTTAAAATTAATTTTCCATTTTTCTCAACTTTTTCTCCTGCAAAAAGCATTTTCACCAAAAAGCCTCTCAATCCACTATAATTGTCAGCTTTTTTTTTTTCTTCTCCAGGTTTTTTTAGAGGAAAAAAAAAAAGAAGGATATTAAAATCCCCAAATTTCATAGAATAACAAAAAGAAAAAGCTGAAAATGAAATCTCTTTCACAATTTTATTTTTCAAGAAAAAAAATCAATTCTATTGTAAAGTGTTAAAGATATGTAACCCCTTTTGCTTTTAATTATTTTCCTTTCATTTTTTTAATTAATTAATTAATTTTTTTTCTTCTTTATATACAAATATAATATCTTCGCCTACTTATATATTTCTCTTCGTAGTTCCCAGACATCAGATTAAATTTTTGTATTAATGGATCCATGCACAAGTTTTTTGCATCTATTACTAGAATTTGAGACTGTCTCTCATTCTCTTTATTTTTCTTCTATTTTTCATTAAAGTTTATATATCTATGTATATTAATATTTAGTTGTTTGTGTTTGTTTTTGGTATAATCATCTGCATTCAGAATTTACTGAACCGACTAATTTAGATTCATATCGTGTTTCAAGATTGAAGTTTGATGTATATTTATGAATTCGACCATACCAAGTAGCTTCTTGTTAGTGGTGTAGCCACATATAACAAAGAAAGGGTATGTAAACACTCTTCCTCGAAAATTATTATAATATCTATAAATAAAAAAATATATGGGGTATCGTGTAGTAGGGGCGGAGCTAGAGCCTAGAATGTTTAGGTACATGGCACAAGCTAGTAGTGTAGCCGCACGAAAGGTGGTTAGTTAAATACTCTTATCGAAAATTATACATTTTATATTAAAAACATACTCTATATACGTATAATAAAAGAATAATTCTTATTTCGCCATTGTCAATAGCTTTGGCAAAAAAATTATATTTTTACATTAAGAAATCTACAAAATATATATAAAAAATCAATCAATAACTCATAAACTCAAACTCAAGACCCTTTTTCCCTTATACGAGGATATGCATACTCCCATCAAGAAATTTTTCACTTTTCCAGAACGCAGTCCAAACTGTCAATTATAATATTAAATCATATCTGATATAATAAACAATCCATTCATACATATGGTACAATATCCATTACCATTTTCAAAACTCGAACTCAAAATCTTTCTTCTATACTAAAAATGACGAGTTCAATTGAATTGACTTCAACACTCCATGTTATCATGCAGTGTAATATGTGAATATACAAATCAGAAAAGAGGGTTTGATCTGTAGAAAGATATCTGTTTTTCTCCTGAAAATTGATTTGATCTATATATAATCATATAATTGATTATGTTTCTTCTTTGTCTATATTATTATAAATATTAACTTTCATCGCTTATGGGGTTATTTGCTTATGCTTTTAGATTTCGATCAGTTTCTTGAGTTCTATTTTGGTTTATAATTATTGAATAACAATTATTTAGAGTGTTCGAATTTTTCATAAGATATATTAATAGATGCGTATTAACAAATTTTTTTTAAAAAAAAAACTTATTATGAATGTGACATCATTTTAAAAAATTCGAACAACATAAATAACGAGTTACTTCAATCATTTTCTTGAGTTCTATTTTGTTGCATAAGATAGCATTTAATTTATTTCCTTTCTTTTTTACATTATTGATCTAGCATTTAATTATTTTACCTTTTAATGTTTTTCATAGAGAAAGAACTATAGTTGTTTTCCTCATTTTAGTAAATCCCAACTCTGTTTTTAAAAATTTATTTCTATATATATATTTTATTTGTATACACATTTATTTAAATAAATCAAGTAATGACTAATGAGTTGTTCCTACAAACTCTATAACCTGATATAGAGTCGTTACTTCGATCGTTTACATACATTTTTTCCCTCTTTGCCTAAGCTTCCATAATTGGATAGAGAGAGAGAGCGTAGCATACACATTATATATTTTTTCACCATCTTTCCCTCTTTGCGTCTCGAAATTTTTATCAGCAAGTAATTAATAAAGACTTGAACAACATTATAAATCATTCTTAATGAAGTGTGATCACAACTTAAGCTCATGATATCCATAATAAATTGTTCACTTTGTCTTAAAAAAACGTTTTTGAAAATATATCATCATCGATCTGAAAAGTGTGCATACCAGGTAAATAAATTATCTCTTAAAACGCTTAGTTTTTCTTTCCCTTATGATAGTTATTTAAAAAGCTAAAATTAAACACAACTTTTTATTAATCTGGGTTAAGTTATTCAAACTATATACAAACAAAAAAATATTTCTCCAATAATACATATATTAGAAAAATACTTCACCTAAGTGAGACAAGTTTTAAATCCTTGACCTAATGGGCAGAAATCTAATAAATAGTAAATAAAATCACATCATAATAAATGTGCCTATCAGTTATAAATACTGTTCTGGCATGATGTAAGTAATTGCAAATGGGGTAGGAAAATCATGTACCTCTTCTTAAATTATTTTTACCTATCAACTTTTAACTCATTTATTAATAATCGAATTCGAATTCAAAATTTAAAGTTTATATCGTATTCTATCTACATATTTTTGTCCACTAGTCACTCTTCAAAGAGTTTAAAATTTCATAAAATAATCAATATTAAGGAGTTTGAAATTTAAAGAAGATGATGAATCGATGTAATAATGTCTATAAATAGTTTCACCAATTATTGAAAACAATTAGTTATCCTATAAAAGATAGAATTGAGATTTACGTTCATTTTATCTGAATTATACTAAATATATTATTATAAATAAACAATTATTCACACTAATTCATGTATTTTTATATGTTGAATCAATTGTGCTTTAAAAAATCTTTATTTAACAAGCTACGATTTCACACCTTTTTTAATGAATTTTTTACTCAGAATTATTTGATATAATGGTAATTTAATCTTTTACAAATAATCTATATATATCTTTTTAAAAAAAGTACAATTTTGATTTTTTCAACATAACCATTTTTCAAACCTTTTGGGCCCACAAACACTTATTATAATTGACTAAAAGAGTCAACAAAAACCAAATTTATTGGGAAAAGTAGCTAATTAGCAATCTTGTTTAGCTCCAACAAATGAATGTTAGGCCACAAATTCTTGGATTTTGCTTTGTTTATAGTCTCGAGAAAACATAAATAAATAATATAAAAAAATAATTAAAAAATAATAACATCCTTTCGATAGCGCTTAAGGAAGTCAATATAATCAAAAGCAATATATATGTAGATCATGTTTCTACGTTTATAAGGTAGAAAAGTTATTTTCAATTAATCATCCGTTTTAAAAAGCATGAAATAAAATAAAAATAAAAAAAATAAAATAATAAATAAACAAATTTATCAAAATACAATATAATATAATTATTCATTTATATTTTTTGAATTTTTCTTGAAATTGATGCCCTTTTAGTCAGTAGAGTCAGGTCATCTCTCATTAAAAAAAAAAAACTTGTACTATAAATAAATATAATATAGACTACTCAAAAGCTGCATTAATTAAAAAATATATATATACATTTTGAAGGGAAAAAAATGATTTTAAAAAACAAGATTTTGAACCTCCCATTTATTTATTTATTTCTTATCTGATCTTTGATATTTGTATTAAAGCTTCACTAAATCAAAATTAAAAATTTTAATATTTAAAAAATAAAACACTCTTTAACAATGACAACGATATCTTTTTGGTTCGAATGTATGACCCCTTTGATTAAAATAAAAAAATATTTACCGCTTCGACGTAATTTCTTTCTTTTTTTTTGGTTGAACCACTTTTCTTGAATCTGAGATGTGCATCATTATCTATGGAGGATAGAAAAGGAAATTTGTAATAAATGAAGGGTAAATAAAAAAAAAAAAAATAAGACAGAGATTGCTTGTGCAAATCTAGATAAATTGGGAACTGAACTTTTGAGGCAATGTAAGGTATAAAAGTGAAAAAAAAATTGGGAAAAATTGACCCAAGGGTGTTTGTCTTGTTGGGGTGGGGGGTGGTGTGGGGGTGGGGTTAAATTTTACTTGTATTAGGTATTTATATTAAATTTATCATATGATTTAATGAGATGAAAACTTAATTATGAGTTGAGTTATATATTATGTATTTATTAATTTAATATAAATATCTAATAACATATGTGACATAACTAATATAGTGTTTACTAGAGATATTTTGAAATAGGGTTAGAACGACTAACTTAACCTTAGAAATTTATAAATAATGACCTCGTTTTTTCTATTCCTCTCTACTTAAATACTAGAAAAAGTTCGTTTGATATATAACTCAACTTGTAACATAAGTCTCAAATATATTAACATTTGCCAATTGAGCTAAACCCTAATGGGGTGGGGTGTATCTAACTAATTTAATGGATATAGTTAACATCAAGTGAGTAAAATAACAAAAATAATGCGAAATAATTGAGGTACACACAAGGTAACACGAATATCAGAATCATCTAAATACACATCTATTAAATTGAAAGATTTTAGAAATGTGATAGGTCTCAAGCTCGAGTTCGATCACAGTTTTTTTGAAAAAATTATTTTAAAATATTTGTTTCTCCGTGAAATTTAATCAAGTTTTGAAGACTTCGACATATCTTTCACCAGAACATCCAAATACAATTTCAAAAAAAGATAAACTCAAATTTTCAAATTTCAAGTTTCAACTTCAGAATCATACGATCTCCGAATCTTGCTTAGCTTTAACTTGTTGGGAACTAAAAGAGGTGTGGGGTTTTATTAGTGTCAATCAATGTCAAGCCCATGCCCAAATAACACAGCACAAAGCTAACACTATTGGCTTCATTATGTTTGTTTAATAAGACAGATAGTCACACTGTGTTGGGAATAGACATATACAAACTCACAAGGCACAAAGGATTTCTCTTTCAATGTCCTTAAATTGTCTCTTTAACCCTCTTTTCCCCCTCTTCTTTCTCACTTCCTATAACACCTAATTCCCTCATAGACTTATAGTGAGTACCTACCAACACATAATTTTAAGGATAGGACAACTTTGCTCATCAAACATACAAACAAACAAAGAAGTTTCACTAAAAGGGAGTTTGAGGAAGGGTAAAAGGTCTCTTCATTCTTGATAAGAAGTCTCGAGTTTAAATCTTGTAATGAAGTAAAGAATTCTCCATTCTTCACGAGAAGTCTCGAGTTTAAATCTTGAAACAAAAACTTTTTTTTTCTTGGAGGTAGGAGCAAATAAGTGTTTCATGTAATGGTGTGTAGTGGAATGACAACGAAGAAGTCTCGAGTTCGAATTTCTTTGGTAAGGAGTGATAGACCTTTTTTATTTAGTAGAAAGTGTTAAAAGTTTTGAACTTTTTATCGACATGAATCTGAATTAGTTAGAAAAATGAAATAATATGACATATAGTACTATATAAATTGCTTAGATTTTTTATAAAATGTTATTGAATACTCTTTCTTTCGAAGAATTTAAGACGACATTTTTAAAAAGTCCGAGCGACATATAAGAGTAATGATAGTACCTATACACCATTTATCAACCCTATGTTTTTAACCTTTCTTGGTTCATGTGATACCCAAAAAAATGCACCAAAAGACAAAATCAAACACCTTTTTATGTTTTTTGTAAATGGGATTCTTTAAAAATCTCATTTTTTTTTCTGTAGGACTGATTTTGGTACTGAAAAAATTTGGTGGAAAATTATCAAACAGTTGGTGTGCAATGAAGGTTCTTGTTGATTTTGGTTCTGTAGATTTGAAGAAAATGTCAGAAATGCAAATGCAAGAAAATACTTACTTTGTGGGTTTCAAAGTTGGATTTTTTCTGCTTGAAATGGATTTTTCCGGCAGTTTTTTCATCAGTTCTTGATTTTCCGGTGGATTGACGGTGGTGATATTGGCGGGGACGGCTCAATCTTTTCTCTCTGAAAAAATGGTACTTTTGTATATCATTTTGATCTTAATTTTCATTTTATTTTTCTACAATTAATTTTGGTTTTTTTTATTTTAATGTTATTTTTGTTGTAGAAAATTTGGAATTAATTGTATTATTAGTATTATCTTTTGGAAGAAAGAAAAATACAATTATATAGGATTTATGCATATTATTACTTGATTTAATTGCTAAATAATAATCTTGTTTTTGTCCCAAATATGAGATTGATATAATAATTAAAGAAAAAAGTAAAAAATATATGAAAAAATAGTTTAGTTAACTTTATGTTATTTTTAAGTCGAGTGTCTATTAAAAATAGTTTAGTTATCTTTTCATATTAAGGCTATCGTTATATTTTACTCTTTACTAATTTTACTATGAAATTATATAAAATATATTGTTATTGTAATTATAAAAAGTAGATTGATATCAAAGAAATGTTTATTTAATTCTTGAAATTTGAAATGGAGAAAATATTTTGAATTATTTGTTTCCATGTTAAAAAAAGTGAATTGAAAAAAACAACTTATGTTTTATGTTGAATAGTTAATTATTTTATTTTTTTTTTGAATTTTGTATTTTTGGTATGTGGGGTAGTTAAACAGTGAGATGATGACATAACAAAAGCTAGTAGGTGAAATTACTAGGTTTGCATTATGCTAGAATAGGACTATATAGTAGTAGAAATTTGGGTAAAAAGTTATTAATATTTAACGCGTATATATCGATTCAATAAATATATGATATGTGTTTTTAATATCTTTAGTTAGTCGATACATATTTGCTTGAATTAATTGTGATAAAATTAACCTAATTTGATGTAAATATTAGATATTTATTAGTCGTGTCTGATTAAACGATGTGAAATAATTAGTAATAATAGTAAAAAGAATTTTTATTTTATTTTTTTAAAAAAAGATGTTTAATAGTTTAAATGATCATATCATATCCATGCATTGATTGTATTTTATTTATTTATTTTTTGTTATATTTTTTTGTTTTAAATTTTGCATTTTTGTTTTCTTCTATGCACGTGAATTTTGGGAGTGATTTTGTTTTGTTTGTATTTTTATGGGGGCCTTAATTGAGTAAGAATTTTCCATGAAATGGTTCATATTTTGGACCTATTGTGATCTTGAAATATAATTTTGGGTGACTAAATTTGATTTTTCACTCTCAAAAACACCCTTGTTTTGGATTTATCTCCGTCTCACGCATCTAACCAGTTCACGTGGTTGATCAGTCACGTTAACTAGATCAAAAGAATAATTTAGAGTCTTTCATATTGAATCTTTGACATAACGCATCGTATTATAATCCAACATTTTCATTGTGCTATCAGGTTCAATATTAACATTGTTTTATGTGACATTTAGGTTCTAGTAGTGTATTCTTGACGGAGCAATAGTAATATCGTCTTTACGTATCGTATAGATCACGAGTTCAAATCATGAAATCAGTCCTCATATTACGAAAAATTTGGGTGCGACTCTTTTCTAAATTATGTGAAAGGAGATTAAAAATAATATTTTTTTTAATATAATTGAAGAGTAAATATGAACTATTTTTACCGTCCTTGTTTTGGGTTTTCCCCCCCCCCCCCCCCCCCCCCCCCCCCCCCCCCCCCCCCCCCCACAAGTTTTAAATAAGGAAAAAAAAAAAAAAAAACCAAGGCCCCACAAAAACACAGAATTTTATTTACTGTTGGATATATAAACCAAAATATTTCCACCTGAATGTAAAACTGTAAAATTGTTTTTAACAATAAAAATAAATTATTGTTCAATAAACTTCCAAATTTGCAGTCTGAACATTTAAAATAAAATAAAATATCTTACAATGTATTATCCTCTTCTTTTTTTTTGATTTTTGGGTCCCATTTTCTGGCAAAGATTTAACTAAATCTGCATCTCTTTTTTTTAAAAAAAAAATAAGAACATAATTAAAAATCCATTGCAATTTCCTTCCAAAAAAAATATAGTGATAGTAATAAAATGTGAAAATATTGATTATTTATCGATGCCATCGAAAAATACCATAGTTTTTTTACAATTGAAGAGTAAAAACTTTTGGTAAAATAATCACTTCTTTCTCTCTATATATTATTTAAATATATCATATTTTTTCTTGTCATAATACATTGTAATATCGAGAGTTTATCGAAAATAATCTCTCTATATGATAAAAATATGAACAAAGTAATGCATATATCTTATCCTTCTTATACCCTACTCATATTGACTGTACTCCGTGCTAGCAAGGACAATCTTTGCCTATTGATTGATTGATCTGTCAGCCCTTAACGTTTTCTTTTTTATAAAAAACCAAAATAAAAGGACAAACCTCCCTATATATATATATATATAATATATATATATATATATCTATATATATATATCTATTAGATATAGGTCATTGGGAGTTTTTTTTTTAGGTCAACACCTAGAAATATATTTCTTTCTTTGCCAATTATAGACTTATCATCACAAATGAGCATGCCACTCACTCAAGTATCAAACCACAACTTGCACTAGACCATAATTATATAGTTCACCTGGTCAAAATAGTTTCAACATCATCAAATAATTGATGAATGATAGTATACCATCAAGAGTGGTGGAGGAATGAACATAATTTTTTTATTTTCTTAATTAAAGATTTCAAATTTTGAATTTTATTTTATTATATTATATTTATCGTAGAACAGTAAGGCTCGACTAATATAATAAAAAGTAGGCAAGGATGGTTATGTTATATATCATTCTAAATAATATTAATAGGGTCTAGGAAAAATAGGTGTACGCAGACCTTATTCCAACTCCAAAGAAATTAAAGAGGTTGTTTTCAACAAACGTACTAGTATTTTAATATTTTGAGATCTTTAGATTCGTAAGATCATTTTAAGTATTTTAAAGAAAGTAACGTCTTGATCAAATGTTCAATAACTCAACAACTCCAATTTCAAGAGTAATAATATTGAGATTTCTGTTTTGAGTTCTTCTATCAAAATTTATTTAGTACTCTGCAGAATTAAAAATAAATAAAAAAATTTCCTTGTCAAAAATAAATATATTTTGGAAACCAAAAGAATATTGTTGCAGATATCTAATGAAATTTGCCTTTGTACTCATTTAACAGAACTAATTTGTACTCATTCTGTCATATCGCCATTTTTTAAATTAAAATAAACCCATAAAAAACAGAAAAATAATTTTTTTTAAAAAAAGTACAAGCTTAAAGAGATGGTAGAGATTTCCTATTTATTTTGTACTTTATGGTTTTTCATTTTATTTATTTTTCAGTTTACTTCATAGAGAAAAGACCAAAAAGTAAAGTAGTTTTAGATAACATCCATAGTAAAATACTTTTTCTTAGTACTTATTCCGACCAACACAAGTATCGGATAATTCTATCTGTCAAAGCTTCGGCAGATGGAAGACATAGTAGCTAGTATTATCTTCCCTCCGCGGGTACTTAAATCTAAGACTTTGTAGTTCTCAACTCAACCATCCTATTTTTCTACTTATACTTGTGTTACATCTTCATTTATCTAAGTTACGTAGATTGTTCTGATTTTAGACTAACCAAATATCTATCGTAATGGAATCACAACTTCTAGCCTTTGGGTGCGCATTGGATAAATCTTGCTCTAGTCTAATAGCCCGGAAACCACTCATAAGAGGTAAACTGCACTTCATAGTTTTATCTCTCCTCAATATAACCTTGAAAATACGAACAAAATAGATAATGAATCCACAGCATTTATGCTACGCTATTTGCACACTGGTTCTTGTCTTAAACATACCAAGTGACATCCTACAAGTGAGGTATGGGGAGGGCGGAGAAGGTAAAGTATACCTTATTCCTACCTCATCGAGGCTCAAGTGTAGCAAATCAAAGTTGCACTTACCTTAAACATGTCATGAATTTTCTTTCAAACAAAGCATGTCCAGAGTTATAACTGAAATTTTCTTGCCTATTGCAAAGATATGAAGCACACGAGCATCGTCACATTCAATACTGGAAACAACAAGATAAAATGGAAACAATGAAGTTTATTAGCCACCAAGTCATAAACATGAAACCTCAAGGAAATCAATTTTAGAGAAAACCATGCTCGATCGATACTCATCCTTTGGTAGCTTCTTGTGTGTATGGTGAAAGTGAAATGAAAAGGACAAACCAAACATAACAGTTATTAAGAGCCTATATTCAACAGGCTTCAGTGGTTAATTAGGCTCGCCCCATCAAGATGGGGGAGGGCAGCTAGGGTGGAAAAAGCATCATAGTTCATCATTTTCTTTAGTTATACCGGGAAATCCATCTGGAGTCCACCTTTAGGACCTGTTTGAGCTAACCACAAGGCCACAACTTTCGAACCTCAAGCATGATGGGGCCGTCCCTCTACTCTTCTCCACTTAAATAGTGGAGTTAGTTCACTTGGCATGGAGCTCGACTTGTAACCTAAGACACAAGTCCCTCAATCTTTGCCAAATGAACTGAACCCCCACGGAGGGTGTGGGGGTGAGGGTGATATAGTCCAATTATAGTGCAATACTTCATGTTTCCCTTCCTAGTGACATTAAGATTCAGAAACAGCATATGAGCTCACTTACACTAGCAGGACCACCAATTAGCAGAACAACAAAATATCCCGTGGCCAGTGCAATACCACTAGTAGTGTGTGTGCATACCTTACCCCTTACCTTGGGAGGTAGAGAGGTTGTTTCAGATAGACCCTCAGCTCAAGTAAGACTACCAACCAGGCAGAACTCTGCCAGATAATAAAAATGTCCTCGCCCAGCATATATAATCTACTGAAAATGGCATGCAATTATCTATTTAAATTTAACGTAATTATAACATGTCACTAAATTAGAGTTACTGTTAAGTTACAAGTGATCAGCGACAAAGTTTTGAGCAATTACTAGGAGTATCAGCAAGTTAATTCATAGAAAAGAAATGTTATCAGGTAGGAACTAAAATGACGAATCAACAAGCATTGCTTATACCCCACATCCAAGCCATATTTCTGGAAGCTTCCTGTGTCATGTCAAAGAGCTCTTCGTGGTTTCCTTTTTCGTCTTCTGTCTGCACAACAGTGACACATAATGATTGGGAGAGGCTATTTTCTCCCTATAATGCGCATGTGTAAAGATGACAAACTGAATAGCCCATTTTCTCCCATTTTATCAACATCCATGGTCTTCTCGTGTTTTGGGTTTCTATATTATAAAAAAGTATCTAGATGATAAATGAATAATTTGAATATTAATCTATCACAAATTGAAATTGTTACATCCCGGTATTCTTCATATTAACTTTGCCTCAAAACCAGCAAGTCTACAGACATTGGAGAGGACAATTTTAGTTGAAGCAAACACCATAGAAGTTGGTGTTCCTTAGATGTATAACCTACTTTTGTTCAAGAAACCTTGTGGGACCAGCAGATATACTTGGAAGACGTCCATTTGAAAGAACTGAACAGATATATAAAGATGTTCATAAATGAATCCAGGTATCCTATCGATAATTATGATCTTTATGCAGAAAAGGTTACCTTTCATGTCCTCAAGTAACATTAAGAGTTTAAACAAGCGAAAACATACAAATTTCAGAAAATGATTGTGGAGTTAAGACTGCAGCATACACGCAACAGCAGATAAGCTCCCTGCAGACCGGCTAGTAGGAACCTTCGGCAGAGCAGAACCAAACATAACAAGTCTAGACTCTAGGCCTGGCAATCAATATGCTGGAAGTTTCATGCAATCGTCTGTTCTGATTTAATCTAAGCACAGTATACCTCCCAGCACAACTACTAAACTTCTTACAATAATAGTTTTTTTTCCTATAAACCTTATTCTTCTTCTTTTCTTTTGAGGAAGGTCAGATATTATTGATGAACAAAAAGCATTAAGAAACTATAGCATTTTATGATAGTGATTCTTTAGTAAGTATCTAACATAACATTTAGGTTGTAGTGGGTTTTTAAGTTCCGGGTGAACAGGCTACAAAAGTAAAGTTTCTATGGTTATTAGTGTAGCTCTCAGCTATCTCAGAGGAAAGGACTTGGTATGTTATACATCTCATATTAGAACCCCCAGAAAAGGCAAAAAAAAGAAGCTAAAAACCGTCTGTCTCTTTTGTCATATATATGATATGGCGGCCTTCTTAAGCAGGAGGTGATCCACTAGCAGTTGTAGTTTTCTTGACATATCAAGTTAAGAGGGCGAAGCTCCTAGCAATGGAAGGAAAGCGGACTGGGTAAGTGGGCTCCTTTCACCTGACTGATAATTAGGAGTGATCTTTTTTTTTGCATACGTCTATACTGTTTATCTCTTTCGACTAGGAGGATTGGCATTTGGCCAAAGATGTGATCTATCTCTTTTCTTGGCTGTATTATAGCTTCATTTTTATTTAGCGAGGAACTGTCATTCAGCATCGAATAATCAAAGCTGAAAGCGTTAGGCATCTTTGGAGCACGTTCAGCTTCCAAAATTCCTCGAGTTACTCTACGACATTATTACATAAGGAAAACATGGTTATCAGAACAGAAATTTAAATTATGAAATCAGCTCTGATTTTTTAGATTCAAATAGAAACCCCTCACTCCATTTACAGGTATTGCTTGCAACCCCACATCCCAAGATCTAAACTACTGGAAACTTCATGTGTCAATGTCAAGAATTCTTTATGGTTACTCTATATCATTTCCTTTCAGCACAAAAAGTGACAAATTATATGGAAGCAGATAATTTTTTTCTCTCACTGTAGTACACATGAGTGCACATAACCTGTTGAATTCCATGACTTACAAAGACTAACAGAAGGGAGTATGTGGTACGTGGGAGGTAGCAAGTACCACATGGAATTAGTCAAGGTGTTGCGATGGCCCAGGCACCACGATTTTATAAATAAAGAAAAACATAAAAGGAGTACCATAAGCTTTTTCTAAATGAATGAAATTACCGTTTGAAGATTCAAAATATTACATTTAGGGACAAGGAAAAAGCTAATATTTCTATATTGAGATGGGTTCCTTATGTGGTTCAAAAGGAACTCCTATTTTGTTACTATCCTCGAAAACAAAAACAAGAAACTCCTATTTTGTTAAATAGCTACTCCATTTTACCAAGATGACAAAAAGGTCCTCTCTTTAAACCTTATTTACCATTGTCAACTAGTTGATCACCAACCAGAAAGTAAGGTCAGCACCAATTGTGTTCGGACAACAAAGCTCAATACAAACTGATCCATGTTTTTAAACATTTCAGAATGAACTCTTGCAATATTGAACATGAACTCCTGAGAATGGCAGAACGAATAAAATTGGATCGGCAAAAGTGATTAACATAATAAACATAATACAAAATCAGTGCAACAGAGAATCAATATTTCAATTAAGCTTCAATATTGAACATGAATTCCTGAGAGTAGCAGATCAAATAAAAATTGGATCTTTGGCAAAAATAATTAACATAAACATAGTACATAATCAGTACAACAGAGAATCAATATTTCAATTAAGCTTATTATAATCTTTCAACAATCTGACAAACAAAAATAACAATCTCATATCTTGTAAACATTCAATAATCACCTGAACTATTGCTTGCCATAATTCTCCAAGTACCATTTGTAGGTATCAACAAGACCATCCCGGAGCGAAATCTTTGGTGTCCAGCCTAATCCAACAAGCTTTGAAGTATCCATAAGCTTCCTTGGTGTCCCATCCGGCTTAGTCGAATCCCAAACCAACTCCCCTTTAAACCCCACAACTTCCTTCACCAATTCAGCTAACTCCTTAATACTCACTTCCTTCCCACTCCCCACATTAACATGTTCTAAATCACTATAATTCTCCAACAAAAACACAACTGCATCAGCTAAATCATCGACATGTAAAAATTCCCTTAAAGGAGAACCAGTACCCCACACAACAACTTTATCAAGATTGTTAACTTTTGCTTCATGAAATCTACGTAACAAAGCAGGCAAAACATGAGAATTCTCAGGATGGAAATTGTCATTCGTACCATATAAATTCGTAGGCATTGCTGAAATTGCATCAAAGTTATGCTGCAATCTATAAGCTTGACACATTTTAATACCAGCAATTTTCGCTATTGCATACCATTCATTTGTAGGTTCCAAAGGAGCAGTTAAAAGTGCATTTTCAGGAATTGGTTGAGGAGCAAATTTAGGGTAAATACATGAAGAACCAAGGAACAGAAGCTTCTGAACTTTGTGATTGAAGGATGAAACGATAACGTTCGTTTGGATTTGCAGATTTATAGTGATGAAATCAGCTGGGTAAGTATTGTTTGCGTGTATGCCGCCGACTTTCGCGGCTGCGAGGATGACGTATTGAGGTTTCTCGCCGGCGAAGAAGGATTCGACGGCGGATTGGTTAGTGAGATCGAGATCGGAATGTGTACGTAGGATGAGATTTGTGCAGCCTAATTGGTAAAGTTTCCGAATCACGGCGGATCCGACGAGTCCACGGTGGCCGGCGACGAAGATCTTAGCGGAAGTATCTATCGGCATTTTTGGTGTCTGTGGTGGACTAAAATTTCAGCGTGAAATGAGATATATAAATAAATTATTATGATATTCGAACCAATTATCGTATAATTCGATTAAATACGATATATATATATTTAATATCGATCATCTTTCACCAACTATGCATATATGGGAAATTTATACAAGAATATTTTCATTTTTTGCTTTTATAGGTGAGTCATGTACTCTCCTTTAACGTTAATTCGATTAATTACGATAAATATATTATTTTTCTCAAATTGCTCTTCGATTAATTATATTTAAAACGATTCATCTTTCACCAAATATGTATATAAGGAACTTTAACAAGAATATTTTTATTTTTTGCTTTTTAGGTGAGTCATGTACTGATTATATATTCCCCTTAATGATAGCTTGATTAATTATAATATATATGTTATTTTTCTCTAATTATTCTTCAATTAATTATATTTTATACAAGAATATTCCATTCTTTGCTTTACAAGTGAGTCATGTACAGATCATATATTCTCTCCTTAATATTCTTGAAATTGTATATAAAGAATTTACAAAATAAATTCCTTTATAGAATAATGCTAATTATTTTTACTATATTTAGTTGATTAAGTGTACATTCCAAATTATTGAATGTAATAATTGAGTAATTTAAGATTAATATTTATTTGATTGTGAATGCTAAGTAGTACATTCATATTTTGCTAGGGATAGGATGGGAGTCTACGAAAATTCAATGAGTATTGCACAGATTCTATAATTATATCGAGAAATTCATTAAAATTCAATTATTTAAGAAGAAATATAGATCAACATTATACTCAACAGTCAACACCACACCAAGTGTATTACATCCAACGAGTGGGGATCTGAAGAGGATAAATAGTAACCTTACCCGTTACTTCATAGAGATAGATGTTTCCGCAAAACACTCGTCTCGGAAGATGAAAAAACCATACATATCCAACTGGAATGAAAGAGTCAATAAAATAAAAAGAACTTGAATCATTATAAGGTAAGGATTCTGTCATTTTTTTTCAGAATAAAAGTGAAATAACAATGCAGTATAAATCAATGTAACAATGCTTATAACAACAATCTTTCTGTTCCTTTTTTTCCCTCTCCTTTTGACAATGACTTTCTTTTGGTTTATTGCATCTTTTGTAGAAAACGCGATATACTAAAATGATCGAATAAAACAATAATAGGCTAAAATGAATTCGATTTAACAATGGCAAGGCAAGAAGTAGATGTTCTCTTGCGTTTCGAACCCCAGCTGATGTCCAGTTTACTTGTGATTTTCTTTTTGCTGCCAAGATATCCTTGACAATTCGAAGCTCCACAATGGCACTTCACTTCTGAACCAAACTGAACAAATCTGCATACAAAAGCAAAGCAGATTCAGCAAGCAAAACTGAAGGTCATAGTACTAAGCTATTCTGGTCTAAGACTAAGAAACGTGGTTAAGCAAGGATTCATATAGTCGATCTCAATTTGTTTGGAAATGAGACATGGTAGTTGCAGTTGCTGCATATGACATAAAGTCTAATGCTTCAAAATTAAAGAGAAGACACGTACAGTCAAATCTCTCTATAACAGAGACGTTGGTCCGGATACATTTTTGCTACTAAATGAATATGTAATAGAGAAACACACGTAGCTGTATAAGCTCTACTTGATATTACTTGTGCCTAAGCTACACTGTACCATTTATCTTTAAATAAAGCCTTCCATTGTTTAGTGGATTGAGCTTCAAAGACTCCTCCTTATTCTTATCCATGTCAAAGCTACAACTTTACGAAAAGAATGCATGGTTAAAGCTCAGTATATATATTTCGTAGACTATTCCTCGTATGGAAATTCAACAGCAATAAGAAACTATGATGCCTTCCATTTTTCTGAGTGCTTTCTATGGCTACTATAACAACTAGTGTCGAGTTTTCTCATCAAGAACTTCAGTCTTTCCATTTACATCAAAGTGATTTTTTTATTCTAGCATATCTTTCTATCCTACTGATTATTATTGGATTCCATTAAGTGGACTGTCTGGTGCAGCAGTCTCTGTGAGCCTTTTACCCCAGAGTTCAAGGGATCTATCTATCCGTATTGCTCTCTTTAGCTTTGGTTGTCAAAAAAATTGTTCGTATTTCCACTCCTGAGTGCACTATTAGTCAAAGAACTCTAACAGGCTTAGAATCAAAATCATCTCAAACAGCATATCTGACATTACATTATGTGACAGATTTGAAGTTAACAACCTCCTATATGAAGTTCCCCAAAAGACCATTTGATCAGTGTGATTTTCTTAAATTTTTTTAAACATCACTTCACCATTTGGTTTATACATCTGATATAGGGAATAAACTATTTTTAGTAATGGAGATTTATGTTCTTAATACTGCCTGATGTACTATTTTTGAGGACCACAAGCAGCTACTACAACATCTTTGGTGGAAATAGAAAGGTACATCAAACTAAATAACATAACAGGAAGCATCCCCTACGAAATCATACAAACATTCACATATCACTGAAAATAATATTGCCAAATACTCAAATATGTAATAGAACGTAATTCTGTCTTCTTTCCTAGACACCTAAGTCAGATGAAAAGGAGGCTTCTTGTCTCGTACCAATTAATCGTATTATATCAGTTATCATGTATAACCAACCACAGATGGTTAAAAACTTAACAGACATATTACTGACATACCTTGAAGTTATAACCAAAGGTTAAATAGAAAAGAAGATAAGAACCCTCACAGCTTTACCACATAATAAGGCATTATTTTGAGGTAGCAACACAAAGGAGCATACCTGTAATCATAGGTCAGAGGTTCTCCTACTTCAATGTATCTAGCAGCAAAGACACCAACTCGAGTCTCACCTTCAACCTGCCTTTAATAGGCAATCAAAGTAAACCATTATAGCATTGATCAAGGCACACAATGAGCATAAAGGAAAAACGAAATATATTGGACTTTAACACTCACAACAAGAAATATGACAAATATGTGATTATCAGAAAAAAGGGAGAAGGGATGAATACGTAGGGAACTAACTATAAAGGAAAAATAAAAGCAATGGCATTCTACAGGTACATCTGTTTGTTAATCAATTCCTAAACAATAATGGATGTTAGATACAGCGAGAAGACTTGATAGAAATTGAGCAATAACGAAAGAGGGCATCTCAAAAGTTAAGTTCATCAAGAATCTCAACTAACCAACAGAGCTCAGGTGCCTGTAGAATATACCATCACAACCACATACCCAGGGTAATCCCCCAAGTGGGATCTGGGAAGGGTAGGATGTAAGCAAACCTTACCTTTGTAAAGTAGAGAGGCTCTTTCCAAAGACCCTCAGCTCAAAAGGGAAGCATCGGACAGGATTGTGAGAAAAGAGACAGCAAAGTAGCATAGATACAAAACAAATGCAGCAACAGAAAGCAGTACACATCGAAGAACAAGAAACTACGCAATAACTAATAACATACTAAAGGATAACAGGAGAGGGGGAGGCTAGCCCACTCCCTCTCCCACACAAAATGCAACACTCAGCTGCCTACTAGCCTTCTACCCTAATCTTCGACCTTCATACCTTAATATCAACTCTTCCTCTAGTAGGAACTCAGTTGACAGGGTAGGATAATCTCATCTAGCATTCAAATTAGGATGGAGGGCACGAATTAGGGTAGAAGGCTAGTAGGTAGGAGTGCATCCATACTAGTAGATAGGAGTGATTTTTCTTGTTGCCCTTACTAGTAGTCGTAGGACTACTCTAGTAGTTTCTTGTTTTTCAATTTCTGTGACTGTCTATTGTAGTTTGTTTGTGGTATTATTTTGCTCTAGTACTATTATGTTACTATTTGTTGTTTTTGTTACTATATATTGTCTATTGTACTTTCATTATGTCTTTTCCTAGACTGTCTTTGCCTTGAAACGGGGGTCTATCGGAAACAACCTCTCAACCTCACCTCTGAAGTAGAGGTAAGGTTTGCGTACACGCTACCCTCCCAGACCCCACTGGGTGGGACTACATTGGGCATGTTGTTTTAGCATTAATAAAAAAAGGAATAATACCTCAAAATTGAACAAAAATAAGAAAAGTATATAAATGTATGTTACATTGAAAGCATGACATCATAAATGAAATCTATGTACTATTCTTTAATGTGGGTTAGGAGTTAGGACTATGGTCATGTAACTTCAAAAAAGTCAAGTCTGAGATGTTAGTGTTTGAATATATCTTTTTTATATTCAAGTTGATGTGATCTTGGCTTAGACCAGTGTTATGGAACTGCTCTAGTCTGATCCAGGATAGATGTCACATGAACATGTTAAAACACATGGAAGCAAATATCACTAATATCTGATCTGTAACAACAGTCCAAAGAATCTGAAACAACAAAATGCTAATAGAAGAAAGTTAACTAACCATTTTTCCAATTTGCAATTAGGATCACAGCTATGGTTGAGAAAACGAGACAAGTTTCCCTTGAAAGTTGCATCAATTGTGAAATCTTTCCGTAGTTCACACATGTAAAAATTTTGAACTCCCTTGTATTTCATGTCCCATAGCCTTTTTTCACACAAGGCATCATCAATAACTGAAACACCAAAAGAATAACCAAATTAGAAGCCTTAAAATGCCTACTAACACAAAAACAAAATGTCTCGACATTTGACAATATACAAAATGATTGCACAGCAAATGGGCCACTAAAGGCCATTTAGATTCAAAAGACATGGTGGTGGGAGGTAGCAGGTATCCGCAGAATTAGTCGAGGTGCACGAAAGCTGGCCCAAACACCACGATCATCAAAAAAAATAATTTTGCATCCAAATTAACTAGCACAAAATCTTCTGATTCACATTGCATATTTCAAGCAGATGATCCTACTGAGCTGTACAAGGAATAATGGATGACATAGCAAGAGAATAAATGGATTTCAAAAATGTCATAGGTTTTCGAGATTCAGGAAAAAGATTTACATGATACAAAGAGTTCCTCACAACTGTGGGTTTACACCAGGTACTGAACTCGTGCTTGTTTATCCTAGTTATGGATGATATGCTATATAGTGATAAAATCCTGCTAATTGACGAAATCATCAAAGGCATCAAACTTAAACAACATAAGGAGATTGAATTTGAGGGGAGACTAGACATGGTTGCAGTACCTAAAACTAACAATTTAGACATCTAGGCTTGACACTCCAGGAGTATGTTGGTCTAGATAAAGATATTAGATATGATCAAAATATGATGGTTGAATTAGAAAAATGTTATTGGAGTGCTACGTAATGAGAAGGATAGCTCTATACAGCAGTTATATGTCCAACAATGTTACATGGGAAGTGAATATTGGGCCATTAAAATTCAGCATATCTACAAGATAAGTGTCTCAGGATGTGGATGCTAAGATGGACCTCTAGTTGTACAAATAAAATGGTTGAAAAAGACCAGAATTGATAGAAAGTTCAACTACCACACGTTAAGGATAAAGAGACTGCTCGAGATACTTTGGCAATGTCTTGAAGCGAGAATTCATATAGTCGACTCCAACTTGCCTTAAATTAAGGCAAGTTTGTTGTTTGGTGCAGAGCATAACATTATATAGATAAGCGTTGAGTGTATATACTTGAAAGATGTTATAAACACAAATATCAGTTATGTTTTAATAGAGATGTAGAAACATGAACAGCTCAGAAAATTATTTGAGAGTTGACAGCTTCACTTGTAAGAGAATCACCTTCGCCAATGTACTCAATTATGAAATCACCTTTGTTTATGGATTCAGATGCTACTACCCCCCAACCACAAAGCTCAGTCTGTAAAACAACACAGAAAAGAATCAACCAAATCAATGCATGAAGCCATTCCACCACTTATAATAAACATGACAATCAAAATCATAAGCTGGTTACAAGGAAACTTGAGTACCAAAGTGTCACACCTTGACAACTTGTATCTTTCTATCTCTCCGAAACGGTCTGTTTGAGCACATATCAGAGCAACGGCACGCCTTCGAACAACTTATGCATT
The DNA here is from genome assembly GCA_027704765.1 of Solanum habrochaites. Classification (NCBI taxonomy): domain Eukaryota; kingdom Viridiplantae; phylum Streptophyta; class Magnoliopsida; order Solanales; family Solanaceae; genus Solanum; species Solanum habrochaites. Next base: position 1,089,695 of record JAKWJA010002495.1, on the reverse strand, counting down.
GAACCCTATTAAGTAACAATTTAACTGTCAAGAAAGCTACTTGTAAATATACAGTATGCCAATTTAAGTTGGCATAATAATTACTGAGCTTCAAATGGGAACACTAATACACTTCATTCAGATTGGCAAACGTGTTTAGATAAACCTTCATTGCTGCTACTGGAACCCCATTCCAGTAAAAAATATCTAACATGCTGGACAAGGAGAAGAAACTATATAAAGAACAAATTTCTAGAAATTTAATGAGACAATGGACCACACAGTAGAAAAAACAGCAGTAAACTGAGAATTACTCCCTAGTCCCTTCAAGGCTTCAACTGTTCTCTAACAAAAATAATTGAGCAGCAAGATCAACAAATTAGTTTGACACTTTGACTTGCCTATTATATTTATGGAGATGACAGAAGATGGTGGTGTTGTCATTGGAGTTGGTGCAAAATTGCTAGTCAACGACAACAATGACATATCCTGTACAGTCACACTTACAAATGGGATCTAGGGAGGGTGGTGTGTACGCATACGGCATACCTTATCCCTACCTTTGTGGGGTAGAGAGATTGTTTCTGAGACCCTAGGCTCAAGAAAATATTGCTAGACAAGTATGCCGAAGAATCATGATTTCAATTTAAATCATTTAACGGATATAGGGTTTTTTTCTTGAAACTGAAATGTATAACATATAAAAGTTCATAGTGCTCTCCAATAAAGATCTACCGTTGACAGAAGTAAGTCCAATATTTTGGTGAATATCACTATAAGAAGCATTTATAGGTGCATTAGCTGTCTGCATGTCCATAGTGATTGATACAAGTAAAGTATGAATGTTCGAGGCTGGGAAACCTGAGAATTCAGAAGACTCTAATATGAAAAGCAAGAAAGGTGGGAATTTTCATCAGATCATCTATGAAGTTCTGCTGAAGGATTGAAGCATAATAGTTGTTGCGTCATCCCAATGAAGTTCTTGGTCAAGAATCAAATGCAGCAAGGAAATGTCCTTGGGAAGCAAAAGTGACAGGTTTTATATGGATGCAACTCATGAAGCTTGCACTAAGATAATTTAGAGAAGATAGGGTTTCAGTGGCAAACAATAGTTACTTAAGTTCACCTTATTTCATCAAAAAACAGTAGTTACTTAAGTTCACCTTATTTCATCAAAAAACAGTAGTTACTTAAGTTCACCTTATTTCATCAAAAAACAGTAGTTACTCAAGTAATTCTAGTAGAGAGACAACTGTACACCTACTTCTGCACTGCACTTTTAGCTGGAAAGTATGGAATTTATATATTTGTATATTTTTGGTGTACAATGGGATACTCTCGGAACAGTTAAAGGAATGTTGAAGACATGGAAACTGAAAAATATTCCAATTTGTCAACCAAATGTCACTAGAAAAAGAGAGTACTCCAGAAAGCTTGGCTATACAGGACCTTATCCTAAAACTGAGACACTAATGCACAAATAATATCATAACATAGGCTTAACTTTCTCAAAGTTGCATTATAATATAAATCTCCAAAGACTTCCCTAGGATTCACATCAGGAATGATAACACCAAATCATTGCATATTTTGACAATTAGCAAGAGCAGATTCCAGACTGCAAAGAACAGAATACAAAACCACGCAACCATTGGCATTACCTGCAAACACAATTGTCCGAGCATTCTGTGGATTTGCAGTGTGTGCACCCAATATCAGCAATAACGCCATCACGCTTTTTCTTAATGAGGTAAGCATCTAATTCAGTTAAGGGTTTTCCGCATCGTACTACTTTTCATGTTGACAAACTAACATAGTGAATTATGATTTATGTGCTTCTGTGCTGCAGTTTGAGCTTTTTGTTTTTCTACACATTCTGAACTTTCAAACACCAAAAGCAAGATATCTTATTGCTAGCAAGACCAAGTGTATGTAGCAAAGGTTTGACGGGCAAGTTTTCTGCTTGCTTTAACCGGGGAAAATGAACAACGCAGGGAATCCAAGAGATACTTATGTCCATTGGACTATGGCCCAAACCAAATTTGGAAATCGAAGCATATTTTTTCAAGTAATTGATTGGGCCTTTTGCTTCTTCATTTCATATACAAAATAAATCTAAACATTGAACTTCTTTTTTATAAAGGTTATAAATGAACTAAATTCATATTATGAAGATTAGTGAGTGTTTTCAAGTGGTATAGACTTAGAATAAGCAAACTCAGACCCAAGTTGCACAAGCTTATGATGAAATTTGTTTGGTTCTTTTAAAGATTGAGAAGATTATCAGTTTGTTATACTGCAACACCTTTTTCTATACAATAAACTCACTCCAAGAACCCCTTATCCAGGAGTTGACAGAGGTTCATTCCCTCATCTCTCTTAATGACTTGAACCACCAACCTACAGGATCGTTTCCACTAGGCTATCCCTCACTTCTCTACAATAAACCCACCTATTTATTTATATTTATAATAGAAAAAGATTTTTAGTCTACTACATATTGTTCCCCTTATTATGCTTTCTTAGCTACTACTAACTATTCTCGTAAGTTGTATCATTGAGTTAGAAGTTTATCAAACATATAAATAGAAAAGCCATGGAGCTTATGCCTAGCTTGTTAAAACTTATGTGTTGCCTTATTCTTATCTTTTATATCACTAGAACTTAGTATAAGTCAACATCTCCCTTATGTGTCTTTCTGACTACAGCAGCACATAGAACTGGTTTAGCAAGAGTTAAGTATGTAATCACAAAGATAAATGATAGGTTCAGTTCTCATGAAAAGGATTAAACAAGAGAAGAAAAAAGAAAAAACGATACACATTGACAACTCAATACCATTAACTTACGAAGATAAATATAGGCAACCTCGAAAAAATTAGATTGATATCAGTTGTTCATTTATTGATGTGCTTACAACTACAATACAAATTCTAAATTTAAGAACACTTGGCAATGAATTTTCAAAGGATACTTCTCTTGATATGCACGTATGGAGGTGGTTCAGATCTGTTGTCAATCATGTCTTTCCAATTTATGTCAATCTTGAACTCCTCCTCCACATATGGTACAGGCAAATTAGCTAGTATCTCCTGTAATAATATAAGTAAACCAGATATTGATTCCAAGCTAAAGAAAAGGAAACGCTACTCAGAATCTTCTCGAAATTATTAACCCCAAAGTTTTTAAAACCGCGAAATCTTTAACGTTTATGAGGAATAAGTAACAATCTATCCGTCAATAATTAGAGAATCCAAGATTCTGAGTATCTAAAGAACCAAATGCCCACACAAGTTCGTACTATTTGCTTCAAACATTGAATGATATAGATATTTCGAGAAAGTCAAGATAGATGGTAATGTAACTTAATGGGGGAATAGAAAATACTGTAGTATGATCCTATTACCAACTATATAATAACAAAAAGAACGGTGGATTGGTGTTAGTTGGAAATGACGTAAAACAGTGCAGTGAAGGTGACCAAACAGATTCACTTTTCGACACTCTTTGATTCATGTGATGGATTAACTAACTGTGGTTGAATCCCAAGATACGTTCTGGCGGGATCTTTCAGCTTTGTGGCCCAACCTGTGAGACATACATGGTGCGGGTGGGGTGTGGGGGGTGTGGGGGAACTGTCCGATCCAGTCAACTAAAATCGAGGGTGGGGAATGTGAAAGTAAGATTTACGAGGACAGATTCAATGTGAATATGTTGGTGATATAAAACCACACATGTCGAAGGTCAGAGATTGAAGAAAGTTGTTGTACCTTGGTATGTCAATTTCTCTGTCCTGGCTTATTCCCTTTGAATCTCATTCTAGAATTCTCTTCTTGACCATTATTCTCTTTAAGTTCTCCAGATAATCTCATAAGTTAGGTTTTATAACTCTATTATAGATATTTGAATTATTTTTAGCCGAATTTCTACACCACCATAACATACTGCAGATTCTAGCAATCCATGTTATGCAAATTTTTAAGATTGTACTGATCAAGAAGGAGGGGGATACAACCTCTAGATCCACACTCGTACCGGACACCCACACCCGAGTCTGAGCAACAATAATTAGTTCTAAAACACATAGCCATGGTGGGCTCCTTCGAATAAGAGTTATAAACGCTTCTTGCTTTGTAGTGCGGTTCATAGGGAGGGGGAAAGGCCATGAATATTTTGTGCGTGAAACCAGGGACACAGGATTTAGACCGACAAAACGTGAGTCGTGACGAGGTTATTCGAATAATGCAGAAACGGTGCTCAGAAGCATTATAAGGGAGTGTGAATGGGGAGGACCCGGTTGACAGCAGGTTTCACAAGTCGTGAAATATTTAGTGCGCGGGGGGGGCTATAACAGAAGCAAATTCTTGATGTAGTTCTAATAACAAATGAGTTGTGGTAGAAAAAAAGGGTCAGAGGAAAGCATGCATTTTTTTCGCAAACCTCAATAGTAAAATAGATTTAATAGAATTTATAGAACATGGACTCCCCCTCTGCGTATGTATATGTAATTTTGCCGCTCACTGCGTGTAATTGTAGATTTAGGTTTGGACATTGTGCCACAAATTCTTAGATTTGAAAAAACACTACTTTGGGGAATATACTTAGGACTTGCAAGTACTATAAGAACTATGATGCACCTTGGGTCGTGTTTATTTGATGAAGGTCCTCAGTGGACTAATATAGAAAACTGAGGTAGGGACAACCTTGAAGGATGCGTACTATTAGTTGTTTAGTTTGACGAAGGATAAAGAGGATTTTGTAGCCGATTATTTAAGAAGGATGACTACACCGATTGTGAGATATAGCTTGAGGAACAAGCCATCTGTAGGTATGATAGACAATCAATTACATGGCGAAAATAAGAGCTTAATGAAGCAGGAAAGAGTTGATCGTAAGATGCAGTTTTTGTGTCAATATGTGCCTTAACTGCTGAAAGGGGGGGGGAGAGCCTTGAAGCAAGGTATAAAATATGTTGAGTGCTTCGACTCACTTAGTGGGCTCTTCAATGTCGTCATCAAGGCTTTATTTTCCTTGTCAATAAGCACATTCATGAAAAGGTAACTCTAAACAACTGACATGTTAATAGATTGTAATCTTGTTTCAATTTTCTTTATCAATATTATATAGATATATATATATATATTATGTTATTCTGCTTATTTTTGTCCTTGGATTACACATACCTATTTGTATTGTATTGAGCTCCTTGCAATCCATTTTTTCAGAAAATAAATCCCATGTTTTTTTGCACCTACAGACTAAATAGACCTTACAGCTTTTTTCTTTTTTCGTCTTTGATAACACTGGTAAGATGGTGTTGTTCGTTTAAAGGGTATGAAAATAAGATTAGTCAGATCACACATAAGGACCCTTGTACTTCTTTTTTGATTGTTATATATGAACCCTTGAATTTTTGTTGCTCAGTTGTTCATTAAACATTACAATAGATGATGGATGAAGTAGTGCCGAGTTGGAGGCTATAGAAGATTGATATCAAGAAGAAAAGTTAACTCGGAGACCAAACGTTTTTGTGTGTAATACTTTACTTTTTACATTATCTGGTAGACAGATAGACGGGGCGGAATTTGTTAGAAGAGCAAGCAGGTATATACGAAATTATAAGAAAACAACTTATAATATAGTTGAAATTATATAAGGTTTACAGAGAATCCCTTTGTTGTATGGTAACTTGGGTTAACTTGGTGAAAACAACTATTGTTGAGCCATATTATAAATGATTACATACACTTGACGCCGTCTTACTGAAATAACAGGTTTTTTTAGTGTGTATTAAAAAAGTGTGATCACTGTATGCAGAGAAAGAAGACTTTCATTCAAGAATCACAGTGCACAAGACGTGGTTTGAAGGTGTGGAATCATGTCGTAACCGAGAATTCGAAGGGGGGGCAAGGAACTTACACAAATGTGTGGTAGGAAGGGGGTCGACTTCATGCTGCTTATGAAACAAGATACGTCAGTCCTGTCATGTCAGCCAGCCTAATCAATCAAAAATAAAGATCCAGTGATAGAAACTACTGTATATTGAATTACTTTTGCTTTTATTTTATCACTTCGTTCAAATACTAATAGCATCACAGAGAGATCGAATCATGAATAACATCATGATTTGATTATTGCTCAATGTGCAAACAATGAGGGGGGACGAAAATCAGAAGGTGAGCAAACTCTTCAAAAATGTGGAACATGCCGGGCGTCGTGACAAAGAGGTACGCAAAGTAACAGTGACTACAGCACAATATCTCAGAAATACAGTGTGGTTTTCCTTTCAAAGGGTATTCTGCCAAAACCCCCCCCACCTTATGAATTATGATCATTTTATTATTATTATACAAAAGACGTCTCTTGGAAAACTTATCTAATAGAAATAGAACTGTGTTGATGAACAAATGAAGAGATTGACCTTCTCCAAACGCCAATCGGATGGATGCTTCCAACAAATAACTCGCCCTGGCTGATCATTTAAATGAACCACGTGCTCCGGAAATGCTGCACACTTATCATGTGATGCTAGTGGACATCTGATGCACCGCCAGAGATGTATCTTTTTATTACAAACATAACATACCTATTCAGGAAAAAAACATCATATGCACACCAGTTATAATGATCATCCCAAGACAAGGGCATGGTAGTTAACTAATTGATTTTATGCAACATTTTCCTAGACAAAACTGGAGCCATGAAGATGGGAAAATGCACAAGGTTAAGGAAAGAAATGGAAAATAATCGGGTATCCTATAAGTCCTCCGGGGGAAAGCAGGGATAGGTGTCATGGGAGTTGTTGGTAGGAGAAAGTACCCCAAATTTAGAAATTAGGGAGTGTTTGTGTTGGCAACACGTGCAAAATATATGAAGCACAGCATATATGGAGGAGGAAAAAAGTAGGTAAATACACAAACCCAAAAGGAAAAGGGGGGGAAGGGGGAAAAAAAAAGAAGTTGGTGGAAGGTAAGTAAGTCCTAGCGCTGGAAATGTTAAAAGTATGGGACGCTGGGGGACGCTGTCGACACGCTGTTCAAAGAGAAACTAGCATATGCCCTGCTAGAAAGCTCTTGTACAAATAAAAGTTCGTAAGATAATAAACCACGAGGTGCCGGGCTGATGCGCAAACAAACGGTTCAAAAGAAGACAATAGAAAATAAGTAGGAAATCTGTTTTGGTATGTTGTAATCAGTTCACGGAATAAGGGGGATAGGGAAGAACATCAAAATCAAGATGTATACTAAATCCAACTTACATGTTGAGGGCACTTAAACATTTTGGGAGAAGATAACCCAAGTCTTTCTTTAGCACATTCTAAGTGGAAAACTCCCATACAATCTCGAACAGAGCATTCTACCTCATCACCTGGAAAAATTAATCCTTGGCAAACAGAGCACTCAACCTGACACAAATTTCAAAACATTGGAAAAGGTTGTTATCAATTGATCAAATAAAACATCTAATACGTGTTTGTCTCCTAAAATAGTAATTAGGAAAGAGTTAAATATTACTCTTTATCAAAAAAAAATAATTAAATATTACTATTGCAACCCTTCAGGATAGAGCCTACAAGGAATGACATGCACATCTTACTCCTTGGTCCTAAATTGAACCCCTCTCTAAGCAACGTGAAATGCTCATCAACCTATCTCAGACCTAACTTCAAGAACTTGGGGATTTGCTAATGAAACACTCTCACTATTTGACAACACTATTGGTTTCAAGCTTAACTAAGATATAAGATAAAATTCAAAGATGAGCTCAAGCTAAACCTACACAAAATCTAGTAAAACTCGAGGTCAATATAGAGCTTACTTAATCTGCTATTTGTTAGCAGACATAATTGATTAGCTTCCAAGCTCTCTATACCTATGTCAATCTGCTATTTGTTAGCAGACAGAATTGATTGACTTCGAAGCTCTCTCCACCTATATCTCAGGAAAGAGCAAATAAGCCAAAGCTACACAGTTTCAGCTGCTTAGAGTGTACCTCTAAAATTCAAGAAATGTACTCGAACTTGATTGAGACAATTATAGGTGTACATGAACCGATTTCCCTAGTTAAACACTTCTCTGATACACGCAAACAGAAACGTCAGTTTTCATTGTGGACACCAAACAAATTTTTTCTACATTTCCTTAGAAGGGCAGATACAAGATAATATGAATACCTTATATCTCATGGCAAATCCCAAATGGTAATAGCAGAGACCAAATAGCTACATTTTCTACTGACATACTTCAAATTCATCATCAACAACAACATACCAAATGTGATCCCCAAGTGAGGTTTGGGAAGAGTAGAGCATGCGTAGACCTTACCCCTACCTTGGGAGGTAGAGAGGTTGTTTCCATATACCATGTTGTCACACCCAAAATAGGATCATGATAGAACCTAACAATAAGTAAGGCTAACAAGTGGGGTTGGGGAGGGTGGAGTGTATGCAGCCCTTACCCCTAACACAGCTGTCTCGGGCATAATTCAAATTCATCAACAATTACCACTTAAAAGGAAATAGAAGAATAAGTTTACCAATTTTGGGGCATGAATAAGGAATGGCAATACACAATTGCGTTTATCTACACCAGCATTGACCTTCCTCTCAACCCAATCTTTAACAAACTCATCCAAACTCTTTTTCGCCACCGACCCACCACCACTTGACCTCAAACCCTTGATTCCCAAATCACCACAACCATTATTTTCCAGTTTCAACTGGTCTTCTTTCTTTTCCAACTCAATACAGCCATTGTTATCCGGTTTCAACTCTTCTATTTGCAAATTAGGGAACCCCAGCTGGGGATTTCGGTCAGAAACTAGTTCCTGCATTTGGGTATCAGATTCACTGGATTTGGTTATCAAAACACTGATTCCCAATACACCACAACCATTATTTTCCAGTTTCAACTTGTCATCTTTCTGTTCCAACTCAACGCAACCATTGTTATCCGGTTTCAACTCTTCTTTCTGCAAAAAGGAGAACCCCAACTGGGAATTTTGGTCGGAAACTAGTTCCTGCATTTGGGTATCAGATTGACTGGATTTGGATATCAAATCCCTTATTCCCAACTCACCATAACCATTATTTTCCAGTTTCAACTCGTCTTCTTTCGGCAAAATAGGGAACCCCCGCTGGGAATTTGGGTCAGAAACTAGTTCCTCAATTTGGGTATTAGATTGACTCGATTTGGGTATTAATACCCTGATTCCCAACTCAACACAACCATTATTTTCCAGTTTCAACTCATCTTTCTGTTCCAACTCAACACACCCATTGTTTTCCGGTTTCAACTCGTCTTCCTTCAGCAAAATAGGTAACGCCAGCTGAGATTCTCGGTCAGAAACTAGTACCTGGATTTGGGTATCAGAATCACTGGATTTGGATATCAATAGTTTCAACTCCTCCCCTTTTTGTTCCAATTCAACACACTCATTGTTTTCCGGTTTCAACTCGTCTTCTTTCAGCAAAATAGGGAACCCCAGCTGGGAATTTCCGTCAGAAACTAGTACCTGCATTTGGGTATCAGCTTCACTGGATTTGGATATCAATAGTTTCGACTCGTCTTCCTTCTGTTCCAACTCAACACACCCATTGTTTTCCAGTTTCAACTTGTCTTCTTTCAGCAAAATAGGGAACCCTAGCTGGGAATTTCGGTCAGAAACCATTTCCTGCATTTGGGTATCAGATTCACTGGATTTGGGTGTCAATAGTTTCAACTCGTCCTCTTTCTGTTCCAACTCAACACACTCATTATTTTCCGGCTTCAACTCGTCTTCTTTCAGCAAAATAGGGAAACCCAGCTGGGAATTTCGGTCAGAGACTAGTTCCTGCATTTGGGTATCAGATTCACTGGATTTGGGTGTCAATAGTTTCAACTCGTCTTCTTTCAGCAAATTAGGGAACCCCAGCTGGGAATTTCGGTCAGAAACTATTTCCTGCATTTGGATATCAGAATCACTCGATTTGGGTGTCAATTGTTTTAGCTCATCCTCTTTCTGTACCAACTCAACACACCCATTGTTTTCCGGCTTCAACTCATCTTCTTTCATCAAAATAGGGAACCCCAGCTGGGTATTTCGGTCAGAAACTAGTTCCTGCATTTGGGTATCAGATTCACAGGAAACTTCTAGATTTGGGCAAGAAATCAAAGCTAAAGACGAAGACAATGATTCTTCTGGTGCTGATGGCAATGGAGGATCCAAAAGAATGCCAAAATCAGGCATTTTTGGCTCAATGGGTACCCCCTAAACTGCTAGATATTGATACAAAGAGGATTTGGCTGCATCTACACTGTGTGTGAGTGAGAGAGAGAGAAGAAATTTGGGAGGAAAATTCAGTGGGCGGGAAAGCTGAAATTTTTATAAGGAAAAAAAGGGGGTAAAAATGCTAAATTCAAGATTTTGGGGGAATTATTTTGAAATAAATACACATGTTGTTTGACTTGGGTCGTTTGCTATGAGGGATAATAAGTTCGAGATAAAATTTTAAAATTATTTCAACTTGTGTTTGGCTTAGGAGTAAGGATATAAGTTAGTTTTGACATTATTTATTTGGATCACTTCTATCTCGAACGTTGCTACTGCTTTATGTCGTCCGTCGAGAAGGCAGTGGAATCATCCGGTCGAATAAAAGGAAAGAGTGTACTTGTTTCGCTTGACGATCGAATGCGTAATCTTCTAGCTTCGGGGGCTTGATTAGAATTTGAGGATGCTCCTGGCTCTTTTGCTTCTTTCGAAGATCATGTCGAAACGCTTTCTCATAGTCCTCATAGATTAGCCCTGATATCACAGAGGTCACCGCCGCAAATGAGGACGTGTTCCAATTTGCTTCGTTATCTTCTTCTTGTATTTTATTAGAATAAGCTATCTTACCGACTCTATTTTTAATACGTATGCAATAATAATTAGAAACCTGCATATATAGTAACAAATAATACATTCAATTAAGATCACAAACGTCGTGTGATGATATATTTATCTTTTCAATTAGTAAATGTTAAACAATTCACATATCAAATATTGCATTGATTTGTTTTAGATTTATTTAGCATAATATCTCTCTTTAAATAAGAAAATTTGTAAGTAAATTTATTTAAATAATTTTACTAATACATATATAAAACATAAAATCAAAAAAATGAATAAATATTTAAAACTCTTTTAGAAATACTTTTATCTTTACCAAAAGTTTTAAATCTTATATATTATTGATATCGTGAAATAAAAAATATTAATAATATTGATAATAAAAATTTTATAAGACCCGATATTTATGTTTCCTAATTAAAATATAGGAATGAAGGATCTTTAGAGATTCATGAAATATTATTCATATTTAAAGTTGTCTGAAGCAGTATATTCATAAAATCAAAAAAAAAAAGACATGCACAAGTCAAACGATGGCATAAAAACCGGGATCCATACATATTGCCTTGTTTTACTTCAGAGTCGTACTTTCATATACGAATTCAAATTAATCATACTCTAAATTAGCGGACACTGAATACAGACTTAACCCTTTATTTAAGGGATTACTTTGATCTTTTCTTAATCCAATGTAATTTTTCTCCTTTATTTAAGACATTATTTTGATTATTTAGTTTCCTCATCAAATTAAATTTTCAACAATATGAAGATATCATCATTAATAGAATCTTGTGACAATAATAATCATATTGTGGCCTTTAATGAAGAACAAATCAAGAAGCCATCCAAAGTTGAAATTTCTAACAAACTATATAGTCAAGTACTACCCTTTGTTTTAATATTTCTCTTCACATGTTTTGTTAATTTATTAATTTGTTGCTTAGTTCCAAATCATCCCCAAATTTCAATTGAAGAAATCACAGCTTCAAAAATTGATATTTCCTCATCACCATTGACTCATTATACATCCCTTTCTGCTCATAACTTGACTATCAATTTCGTCGTCGAAAATCTCGATCGTCGTGAAGTTGAATACGAAAGTATACTCGTTTTGATTTCCTATAGAGGACATATTCTATGGGCGAATACATTAGGTCTTTATCATCAACAGAAAGGAGAACGTACTCCAGTACAGATACATTTCGATAATTCGCCAATCGAGATAAAGGGCAATGATGTGGCTAAGGAGATGAATACAACAAATGGTTATGGAGTTTTTATGGTGGAAATACACAACACTTACAAATGGTATAAATCAAGAGTTCGTTGCTACGATGTAAAGATTCATCAATTTTCATCATCATTTACACAAGAGATAACACCAAGATTTCCAAAGAAATGTAGCAAGATTTGACACCTAGCAATTTTATTTATTTATTTTTTAAAATTATTGTGGATTTCGAAGATGTCCACCTAGCAATTTTTCATTTTTTTTAAAAAAAATCGTGAATTCGAAGATATCTACCTAGTAGTTTTTCATTTTTTTAAAAAAATCTTGTGGATTTTGAAGATATCCATCTAGAAGTTTCTCATTCTTTTAAAAACATTGTCGTGGATTTCAAAGATATCAATCTAGCAATTTCTCTTTTTTTTTTATCGTGAATGCGAATACAACAGAAATTATGAACTATTTTTGTTTGATATATTTCGATTTATAATATTAATGGTTAGCGTAGTATGAAACAACAATTAATTTGATTCAAAAGACCTTATATTTTGTAATGATGCATAATACATATTAATGTTGTGTGAGATGCAAAATAATAACAAAAATTGAGGTTGTAGTTTAGATAAGAATGTTTATTATTTTTCACAATAATTGCTCTTGTAAAGTTGTTATTTAGCTAACTTACATATAAATCGGATAATTTATCAGAATCGAATTTAAATTAATTAGATTAGTAGATTTTAAATAAAAATTACTTACAAGTGCATATCAACTCAAACATATTATCGAACTTTTAAAGACTTATTTATGTTATTTGTTAAATATTTGACTTATTAATGTCATTTGTTAAAAGTTTGGCTCATTTATATTTTTTCATTTGAGAATATGTTTAATTATGTCATTATTTGTTAACTAAAATGGTATAGATGAGACTAGGTTTTAATTGATGACGTAGATGAGCCCTTTTCTCAAAATTAGATGACATATTTAAGCATTTTTCCTTTTTTTTTTTAAATAAGTTTATTAATTATTTGTCCGAATCATAATTGACCACATATAAAAATGATTTTACAAAATCGAAATTGTTTTTTGTTAGTAAATAATTGTATGAATGAGTCTTTTCTCAAATTTAGATGGCACATTTAAGAATTTTTCCTTTTTTTTAAAAAGCAATTTAATTAATTACTTGGTCGAATCATAATTGACCACATGAAAAAAAGGCTTTTATAAAATTGAAATTGTTTTTTTTTGTTAGTAAAAAAGGATATCGATGAGTCTTTTCTCAAACAAAAAGGGCATATATGAGCTAAAATTTTAACAATTGATATAGGTAAGTTTTTTCTCAAAGTTCGATGAAAATATGAAGAATTTTTCCAATTACCTACCTAACAATTTGGTAATTAGTAAAAACAATGCTATCTGTGTCTACTTTTAATTGTTATGTTACGTTTTTCGTAAGTAATTTGACTAATTTTCAAAGTTAAATTAGATTACATTAATTTGATATTTTAAACAAAAAATTTACATATTCAGAAATTATACGAAAAGTACTATAAATTATAATTTTTTGCATATCAATATGATGAAAAAATATAATTATAAAATAATAGTCGAAGTTCTTATAGTTTGACTCTAAAAAATAAAAAATTATAACAATTAAAAGTGGATGGATGGAGTACTCATTTAAGAATAAAAAGAATTTACAATTGTATATATATCCTGAATTAATATAATATACAATAATTTAATGTCCTAGGTAAAATATAAATAAAAACAAATTGAATCTATTGGAGGACTATTTTATGGGCAAAAATATACTTATTAATATTTTAGATGAAATTACATAGCTATAATAATGATGTAATTTAAAATATAATTGTAGTCCATAGATTATTATAAATAATTAAATTTTAAATGTGATTGAAATATACGTAAAAATGATTAAACTTTCGACATGCAAAAATTTAGATAATGTATATTTAAAGTTGTCCAAAATAGTATATATGTATAAAAAAAAAAGGCATACGCAAGTTAAACGATGGCATCAAAATTGGGATCCGTAAACATTGCCTTGTTTTACTTCAAAGTCATATTACTTGATATGAATCCAAATTAATCAGGCTTTAAATTAGCATATACTAAATAATCGATGAAATAACCTAGAAATTAAAGGTGACTTAACCCTTTATTTAATGAATTAATTTGATCTTTTCCTTACTCAAACTAACTTTTTTCCTTTATTTAAGACACTATTTTGATTATTTATTTTCCTAATTAATCATATTAAAGTTTAACATTATGAATCATGATCACAAAACTAATAAAATTCAGTAAAAAGAAAATTATACTTGTGAGATATTAAAATGTTGAAAACAAAATGATGACAAAATAAATATGTAGGGTTTAGTTTAGATATTGTGATAAAAAAAAAATGTACCAAATACTTTGTGGTAATAAATTTTTTTTAAAAACCAATATATTTTATTTACTAGAAAAGACTTTTTTAGTATGACAAAAAATGAAAGTTGGAAAAGTGCATGTCTATAAAGCCATTTTGAGCCTTGAGGCCACAAAAATGTTATTAAAATGAGTGTATCATAATAAATCTCTAGAAAAATACTACTATACTTATATAGTTTGAAAAATATTTGAAAATATTGATTTCAAGATAATTTTTTTTAAAAAAAAATAATTAAGTGAACCAATAATTCCATCGAAATTTTATTATAGAAAACATATAATAATATATCACATGACTTTAAGTAAATTAAAGAAAAACTAATCGTCATAATAAGATATTGTTATAGAGCGTGACTGTTATGATAATATTTTTAAAACGATTAAAATTATTGTTATCTATTGAGAATGCTTAAAATTATCTTTTTGTTTTTCCTCTCAATAACAACCACACATATACTAAGATGTAGATAGATAGATAACATACTTAGTTTCAATTTATTTATTTTTTATTTTGCATTGAGATAAGAAAATGTTGATCACACAAAATTTTATCAATTACTATTCTTCATCTAACAATTTTTCTTATATTTTTTTGAAATATAGAAAAATAAGATTGAGTACTAAACATTTAACAATTTCATTAGCAAAAAAGAAAGAATTTTCTGAGAATTCAAAAGTTGAAAAAAACTCAATTTCATCATTGAAAATTCCAAGAAATTTTCTTATTCAAGCTGTTGTTGGAGTTTTTGCTTTGGGGTTCATTGATGCAGGGTAAATTTTCCTAATTTATAATTTTTGTTTTATTTATATATATATATTCATTTTATTATACGTTTTATCACGCTCACGTGAACTAGAGATCACGAATACGAGTTTAAGAATGGAAATCGGAGAAATTCTTATTACGGAGGGGTTTCTCTCAACCCTATTAAGAAATTGGAAATTAACGACTGACAAATTCTAACAGTTAAACGACGAAATTTGTCATTAACTCTATTTAGATGGATTAGAAATGAAATTTATAGATAATTGCATTTTGTGTTTTTTTATATAAGGAAAATTGGCATTGATAATTGTTCACTCGAAAAAATAATTAGATATATAAAATATGCATATAATATATGTAAATATTATGTATATTATATAGAAATTATAAATATTTTTTATCAAGCGATTAAATGTGTAACTTTTCCTCTTTTTTTTATTTTTTTATAATTTTTTTTTTCCATATTTTTAACTTAATAATATTTCAGGTATAGTGGAGATTGGTCAAGAATTGGAGTGATCACAAAGGATAATGAAGATTTATTGAAAATTGCAGCATTTTTTATAGTACCATTATGTCTCTTTGTGATATTTTCTTTCAATAAGAAAATTGAAGAATGAATTTTTTATATTTTTATCTTTTTTTTTAGAAAAGCACAATTTTTTTAAAAAAAATTCAATCATATTATTACCATATCGTTGATATGTTATTACTATCGGTAATTATCATCAACTACTTAATAACTCGTTTTCTTAGCAAATCATGATTGAGTAAAAGACCATGTATAGTTCAATACTATATCTACGGAGCCTCTACGAATTAAGGAGGAGGGAATATGCGAAACAAGAGAATTTTTTGTATTTTCTTTCAGTTTACATATCATGACCACGATTCTTGAATCGTGACATAAATATCATTTATAATCTCAATCCATCATAATAATTCTAAAGAGTTTTCCTTTTATTCTACCGTTCAAACTTTGTCGGATCAGATCGGATTGGATCGACCCCTTTTTGGCGCTCTTGAATTTTCTTGTAGATCTAATGATTTTTAGAGGATTTTGGTTTTTATGACTTAGGACTGGCATTAGATATTTATCGTACTTTTTATTTTCGTGCTCTTTAAAAAATATTGATTAAGAGAAATGTTTAACCATTTTATTGTTGTTTATATCTTAAGTTATAATCTCTCTTCGTTGAATATTTACTTTGTTTATGTGTTATAAGTAAGGTGTTTTGTAATTTTCAAGAATAATCACTACTAGTTCTCTGTCCAATTTTTGTAGGATAGTTTGAATTTCGAAAGTTAAATAGTTTTAGTTTGATCGTGAATTTAAATATTCGAAAATTAAATAAGTAATATCATAAGTCACAATAATTGATAACTGAATCTGTCTCTCTCTCTCTATATATATATATATACACACACGCATCAAAGATAGATCAATTTAAATATCAAGAATTTAATACTACATAAATTAAAATGAAATTCTAAAATAACGATTATTTTGAGATAAATATTTTTAATAAAAAACGATAAATATTTTTAGACTATAGAAAATATAGCCATAGAAGTTCGTTAAATGTATCACTATATTTGGAGTTTGGATTATGACATATGATTACTAGTCACATCTTGACATTATATTATGCAAAAAATGAGGGGAAAATTTTTGGTAACATATTTTTGAAATTTAAACCATATTATAAAATAGAATATTAAACACCAAAAATAACATATGCAATAGTAGTAATGAAATTCATACCACGTTCGAATTTTCAGTAATTGTTCAATTAAATTAAGTTTGAATTTGAACGGGACCAAATAAATTTATCTATAAATAACTTATCAAAAAATTAAATTCGAAATAGAATGAATCGAATTAAAATGAGTAAAAAAATCAGACATAACCATGCACTACCAACTCTAACAAAAGCAAAATTATTGATTTTATGAATTTTTTTTCTTTATTATGATTATTTGTGACATGTTAAATAAATTAATGATATTTTGACGAGTTTTTTAATAAATGAATATGAGTTATATATTTAACAGAAGTCAACTCAAGTTTAGTCGAACAAATTGTAAAACGAACTGATTTCTCATTCTCTATTACCAATGAGCCTTTTAGTAAAGTTCTTTGGTAATCGATTGATAATCAAATGAAGTGATTTTGATCAGTTTACTAATTTATTTTTTGTTTATAATTTCTATTTGATTGAATGAATTTCTTTCATTATTGAATGTTTCTAGTCATCAAGTTATGTTACATAACACAAAATTAATTTTCATGGATATTTTTATCTTTCACATTTGAAATATTTATTATAATTATCTTTTACACATTTTATAAATAAAAAATTAATTAAAAGAGACGCTTAACTATTACTAATCATAATTGAAATATTTATAGTTTTTAAAAATATTCCTAATAAAGGTAAATTAATTAATTTTATTTTGAATATTTAAAATATGACAAATAATTAAAACTAAGTATTTTAAAACCACTCAAATAATTTGAGACAGTTATTAAGAAAAATACTAATTGGATAGTTGTAATCGTAAAAATATTTAATTTGTTTAAACTTTAAACTACATGCTTTATCTCGAGATTCGTACCATTGTAGTTAAATTATTAGTGAATATCTTTTTATTTTAAATTATCTGTCGTATTTTTATTTTATAGTATTTTTTATAAAAATATTAAATATGAGAAAAATTTAATTATTTTATCATTATTTTTTCATTAAATATTCATTCTATTTGGGTTTTTGTAACCTTCAAAAACAATTACTAATATTAAGAATAAAATAGATTTTTTTTTAATATTTAACTTCTAAAATGATAATAATTTGAGACGGAAGAGATAGTTCGAAAGCCCTTTGATTACGAAATCACCTTTATTTTAAGCGTTCTATTCTTCAATGTAAATTTATTTAATCATAATTTTAAATTTATTTAAACTTTAATAAATATATCAAATATCGAATGAAAAATATTTTTCGAAAAAAGGTGATGAAGGAAAACAATTATATTATGCTTTTTCATGCCAATAACATAAAAACAAAAACACAAACAAAAATATCAATTTAATTTTGTCTGTTTGTACTTTGGTGCTTGTACTTGGGTCACATATTTTATTTTCTTATTTTAGTAGTCAAATCATAATTATAAGAGTAGTATATATAAAAAGATAAATTATTTAAAAATATTCCACACAAGTTAGAAATAGTAATATGTATCACTTTTTTGACCTTGTCTTTGAAATAATAATTATTATCGTAAAGTTGTAAATCCTTTAATATTATCGAAAAATAACGATCTATAAAATTTACATCATGAGTTTAAGAATTTAGAGAACATCAGGTGAGTTAAACCAAATTTAGAGTTTGTCGTTAAAATTTAGTCATTTTATCTGAACTTTTAGAAACTCAATCTATATAAAAGTTAAAATATTAAAATCAAGTATATAACTCAAATGTATTCACGAAGAATATTATCTAAATATTTCGATAGACAACTTTTTAAAATTAATATATTATACACAATAATTACAAAGAAGAAGAAAAACTTTATTAGTTTTGTTTGATTATTAAATAAATTATAATTATAACTAAATAGAGTTGAACAGACCGATTATAACTCATTATTTAGCCATTTTCATTCGACTTATTTCGGTTCAACTAACTTTTAAGTATGGTGCAATGGATAAAACTATTCCTCTTTTAATTATGTAACCTGATTTCGACATCTAATATAAAAACATCCTTAATAAGAAAAGTTACTTTTGAATAGGTCTTAATTCACATAAATATAAATAAATCGATCTCTAGTGAAAATATCAGACACGAAATAAAAAATCGAAAACTTAAAATGTTTTAAGGAAATAGTACTTGCCCTTTAAAGTCATGACTCTAGAGTGACATTACATGAAGCCCTAAAAAATCATACCATTCAATAGCCAAATTCTACTACACCCTCCTAGTTTCCCTAATGAGGCTAGAATTAAGAGATTTAATTGAAATTTTAATAGATTGAATTAAGTTATATTTACCTAAATTTAAATTATTTTTTTTTTGTTTGAAGTTCATATACACTATGATTGAAATTCATACATATATAATTAAAGTTCAACTACTTTTACATAATTGGTTAGATTCGAGTCGTATAAATAAAAAGATATCGATATACAAGTTTTATTATGAGAAAATAAATTTATTCAATATGCATTAATTGAACTCGTATATCAATCGATGAAAATAATAATTTGAAAGAAAAAAAATCTAATAAAAAAACATATTGGTGCTAACTTGTTAATGCATCTTCAAAACTATATAATAATTATTTTTATAGACGTGGCAATTAATTAGACCTTAAAATTAAATCTACTTATCCTCTAAACCAAATCCAAAATGAACTTTTTTGCTTTTTCATTCTTATTTTGGGAATATAAATTTTTTTAAAAAAGGTCAAATAGTTTGAACATGATAACAAGCTATTTTAACTTTTTTCTTGAATCTAGCTCCTTCTAGACTCCTCTAATGACAAAAAATAAATTCCTAAAAAATATATAAAAAAAAAAACTATTGAATTCTATTAAATTTGTAATTTTTATTGTGGTTCAACAATTATGTAAAATACTTTTTACTAAAACCTTTTTATTTTAAAGGTTCAAACTTGATATTTTGATTGAAAATAGATCAATCTAAGCCACTCATCACTCAACTACTTTGCTTAACTTTGGTTTAATCATTTGGTATATGTAGTTTATCTATTGATTAACTTAAATTTACGTCAGATAAGCTGATTAAGTGAATGAAGTTCTTGTTTCTTGTAATAAAAAAATTAAGTTATTTTTGCTATTAGTTTAATTAATTTAGATTCGTACAATATTAGTTGTCAAAAGAAAATATACAATCTCCTTGAATTAGTAATTATTTTAAAAACAAACTCATAAATGGCATGTAAAATCCACGTGTAACTCTTATTATAGCTCCGACGTTATAGAGTAAATTTAAGATTTAGATTCAACACTTTTATTTAAAATGGACTAATGTGAATCATCCACCATTCTCTTAATTAACTTTTCACAATCTATTTATCCAACTAATTTAAATTTGTGTTGAACAGATTCACTAAGATGATAAAACATATTTCTAAGTTTAAATTTGAAATATCCGAGGCGGAGGCCCAAGCCATTTTACGTGTCCCTATTAACTGAACCATCCACCACCCGAATTAACTTTGTTCGTTAATTGTTTTATATTCACAATCCCTGTTTAACTTAAATTTGTGCTCGATGGACTCGCTAAGGTGGAAAAACATTTCTCGACGTTTAAATCTGAAATATCAAAAGTGAAGGTACTTAAACCATTTTATCCATCCTTATTAACTCAACCATCCACAACTCCCATAATTAACTTTGTTTATTAACTGTTCGATATTCACAATCTACTTATCAAACTAATTCAAATTTATAAATAACCGATTTATAAGACGGTAAAGCATTTTTCAATATCTAAACATGAAATATTAAGAGCGGAGGTACCTAAACCCTCGTATCACATCCCTAATTAACTAAACCATCCACCACTCTCGAATTAACTTTGTATATTAATTTCCCAATATTCACAATCCACAACTAATTCGAAATTACACTTAACAAACTTACAAGACGATAAAAACACTTCTCAATATTCAAACCTGATATATTAAGAGCTGAGGTATCCGAACCATCCTATTTTTAACTTTTTTTAAAATAAAATTATTATTAAAAATAAAACAAAAGACTAGTGAATGGCAAGATGAAAGAATTGGAAGATAAATGAGAGGTCTAAAATTGCCAGCCTTACATTCTTTCTGATATACAAACAACAAAAGATCTCTTAGGCTACTATGGTTTGGAGATTGTATTACCTTATCCTATCTCCAACAACAACAACAAAAATAAAAAAAAAAATGAAAAAAAATAAATAAAAAAATTAAATATAAATCCTCTCTTATATTTATATATTTTTGTTTCCCTCTATGGGCCCGTTTGGATGGCCTTATCAAAGCAAGCTTTAAAAAGTACTTTTGAAAGTGCTGAACTTATTTTTAAAATAAGCTTTATGTGTTTGGATAAAAGTGCTGAAGTTTGTTATCCAACTTTAAACGGGAAAAATGGAAGAAAGAGATTTAGGATTTATGTTTAATGTTGAAGATTGTATAAAAATATTAAGGGCAAAAAGATAAAAATGTGGTCAAACTTAAAACAGCTTATAAGCTAAAAAGAAAAAGCACTCTTACCCCAGCTTTTTAACTTTTGCTTAAGAATAAGTTTTTTTTAACTTGGGGGGGGGGGGGGGGGGGTTTTTGGTTAAAATAAGCTATTTTGAGTATTGCCCAAACACTAAATATCAAAATCACTTTTTAATAAGTCCAGTTTGACAGCTTTTAAGCTGAGCCAAACAGGAGGCTCTATATCTCCTCTCTTTTCCTATTTCCTTCTTAGATCTAATATACTCACAAGAACTACTAACTACAAAAAAAAAAAAAAAAAAATTAATTTATAAAAAAATTTAAACTCTTATTATATATTGTTTAATTCCCCTTATCTTCCTTTGTCTCATTTTCATAACATTTTTACATCTTATCTTTGCTTCATTCAAGTTCTCTCTTATTTCTTCTTCTACTTCAACAAAAAATATTGAAATAAAGTTCACATTTTCTTGATAAATATGAATTTTCATTAATCTTTTTATTCATGTGAATTATATGGGAATTTGAAATTCTTTTTTTTTTTTTTGAAAAAAATTAAATATATATTCATTGAAGTTTGATTGAAGGGAGAAAAAATGGCTCCCAAAACAGGAAAAGCTAAGCCACACAAAGCAAAGGGAGAGAAGAAGAAAAAAGAAGAGAAAGGTATTTGTGCTATATCTACTTTATTATTATTTTTTTTAAAAAAAAAATATAATTATATTCAATTTTAAATAAATTATCATGGATTTTTCCTATTGATTTTTTTTTAATGATAATAATTATGAAAATTTTATTTTAAGTAAGTCAAATTGATAATTGTTATGCTATGGTCTAAAGTTTCTAAATGTTTTTACTATGCATATTTGTCAATTCCAATGTAATTTCTATCAAAATTATATTGTATTTGATAATATTTATCAAAATTTTATTCAAGGGAGTTAAATTGCTAATTGTTATGCTCATAAGTCTAAAAAGGTTCTAAATATTTTTCAATTTCAAAGTAATTTCTATCAGAATTTCTTTATATATATTAATAATAATTATCAAAATTATGTTTAAATAAGTTGAATATAAGTCCCCTGTTTTTATAATTCCACATAAGCTCTTTTATATATCGTATTAATGATCGAAATATGGTAGAATTATTTTTATTTGATATAATTTCTTTCTATATCTATGAATTTTTTTTAAAAAAATCAAAATATTTTTTATTTTGTAATGAATTTCTTGTGTTTATTCAATTAGACTTGAATTGTTAATGTATATAGTAATTTTTTTTTGAAATTATTTAAGTTATATTATCATAACAAATATTATCAACTTCTCGATAATGTCTTCTTGAAAATATATATTTTCATTTTATAATAATTTTATTAGATGATAAAGTCTACACACTAATAGTTTACACAATTTGATAATAATTATTAACATAATTTCTGTGTATAACTAAATCCCAAATATAAATAATTGGTCAGCAAAAAAAAACTTTTTAAATTTTTATTTATTTTATTTAATTTTATATTTTTCTAATCTTAACAATTTTTGAATTACAGTTCTGCCAAATGTTATTGAGATAACGGTAGAAACACCCAACGACTCACAAGTGATGCTTAAGGTAAAGCTAACAATGACAATTAATTTATTAACAATAGAAGTCGTTTGGTGCATGGTACGAGGTAAATGTCAAGATAAGATTTATATCATGTTTGATTAACGATATAAAATTATCTTTACATTGCCAATCAAAAATATATAAATTCTATCTCAATCTTAATCCTGAAATCTCATCTTATCCAATCAAACTTGGAGTCGTACTATTCCTCCTCCAAAGCGAATAAATTCATCCAAAAGATACAAGTTCATACGATCAATGGTTTGATACGTGAAATAAGGTGAGATATTTTCAGATTAAGATTGAGGTAAATTGATACTCTATTTGGTTGAAGAGAGATTTTCGACCCCACATAATATAAATTTCATCTCAAGTTCGAAATTGTTATATCTCACCTACTATGTGGGAAAACTAATAAAAATATTTAATTTCGAAATAATTTAATCCGTGAACTAAACGATTTCGTAAAATAATTTATTTTGGTCAATTGCAATGGTTGACATTTTAGGGGATATCAACGGACAAGATTTTAGATGTGAGAAAGCTCTTAGCCGTTAATGTAGAGACATGTCACGTGACCAATTACTCCTTGTCACATGAGGTAATATTTTGTATTTATTTATTTACCTATTTTATTATTATTATAATTATTTTGCATATTTTTCTCTTTTAATGTCATAATAATGGCCTTTTCCCTACATTTCAAATATATATATATTTTTTTGTGAAAGAAGTTCGAAAGAAAAATGTTAAAAAAAAAAAATAAGAAAAGTTTAATGTGTGTGGAGCTTAGCTATTTAATTTTGAACCAAAGTTAGTTAGTGTTGTTCGAGCGAGTTCGTATACGCCTCATTAATATTAAGGGTACTATTATATTTCGTATTTTAGATAAAATTTATTTATTTGTTTAATTTTTTTTATTTTATTTCATACTACTCACTCGCATTATTGTCGACTAAACAAAATTTATCTTAGAGCATAAGTTTTTTTTATTTGGAGAGTGAAGTGCTCCCAAACAAAGACTCAAACTCAAAATATTAAGTTGATTTTTTCCAAAAAAAAAATCATCATTTTATTATATTAAATTTCAAATTTTTGTAGTGTAATTTACTTTAATTGATTGCTAGTTAATACTCCTTTTGAGAAAAAATATTTCATGTAAATTAACATTATATTCTTAAAAATAAGTTTAATGTATTTGTATTTCACTAATAATGTTGTTATAAATATTGGCCACACTATTGATTTAACTAGTAAGAAAATACATAGTCCCTCTATTTTTATGTATTTAGGAAATTATTATTTGAAGAGACAAGTGTTTTTTTCCAAATATATTAAATATTCAAAAATTAATTTGTAACTATATTTATCTCAAACAGGTTATAAAGTGAATCTTTACTTAATCATATTTTCTCATTTAAATTATATTATAAATAAATATAATCTATACTTATATAAAATTTCAAACTTATTTTGATATTCTTTATTTGAATTGACGGTCTTTCAGAAACAATACAAAAACATTTGTATGTTCACAAGATAAAGTAAATATGAATACATACTATACGTGTGGATGACATTATACATCTTATTATATTATAAGTTATAATAGTTTCATACATGCTTTGTTTAAATTGAAACATTTCGAAAACAATTTTTCTACTTTCACGAGATCGAATACATAGAAGGAGATTCTATTTGTAGAGTTACACTGAGTATATCGTCATTGTATAAGTAATACTTTTCAAACATGTTCTGATTCTTTTTATTTGAAACGATAACCCTCACAAGGTCGAGCCCCTTATAGATATGATTGCTGTTGTATAAGTAATAATCGTTCCAAACCTATTTTGATACACTAATTTACTTAGGTTGAGATTTTTTCGAAATAATTTCTCTATCTTCATACGATGAATAAAATCTTGATATTACATCGAGTATATATTATCGTATAACTAATAATAATTTTTTTTATTATTTAATATATTATATATATATATTATTAAAAATTCAATAAAATAAATTTTTGGAATGGACAGTGCAGGAACAAGGCTAAAAGATACGGTGGAAATTGTGTCGCTAAAACCGTGCCACCTCAGCTTAGTCGAAGGTACTTTTCTTTATGCTCATGGTCCCACTTATTTATGCACTATTATTAACCACATATTTTCCCACTATTATCAATATCGAAAATTTCGATTCGATAATTTATAATTTCAAAATATTATATTATAATCATCGTAAATTATTAGTGTGATTTAGAATCTAAAGGATTGATGATTGACTATTGAGTATTTTATCGCTACACTTATTTACATTTATTTAATAACGACGATTTTACTATTAATAAATTACGAATATTTAGCATTCACGAATAGTTATTACTAGTATTGCTAGCTATTTTTTCTATATAAAAATATGATAGTCATTAATTGTTATTATCATATCATCAACTATCATTGATCATCGAACTATTAGTACTAGTCAATATTTACGATTATTATTATTGATAATCAACTATCATTGATATAAGTAGGATCAATTACTATTAGTATCAGCCACGCCATGTATCATCAACCGTCATAATCAATTGATACGATTTTTACCAACCACTATTTCCAATTATTACTATCGCGAATAATCAACGGTTATTACCAATACAATCATTAATCACACTATATATCACTAGCTATCATTATCGACATTAATCTGTTCATCGTTAAGACATTAATTATACCTTTCTACCACGTTATCACTATTAATCAATAATACATACGATCATCACCATTAATCATTATTGTCTAATACTATATATTACTTTTTTTTTTAAAAAAAAATATTTTAATTATAATTTTTTTTATTGCTATGACTTTCATCAACCGCCATTTACAATTATTACTATCGCCAACAATCAACTGTTATTACCAATACAATCATTAATCACATTATATATCACTAGCTATCATTATCGCCATTAATCTGTCCATCGTTAAGACGTTAACCATAACTTTCTACCACGTTATCACTATTAATCAATATTACATACGATTATCACCATTAATCATTATTGTCTAATACTAAATATTTAATTTTTTATTTTTTAAAAATATTTTAATTATAATTTTTTTTTTTTTGGGTGCAGAGGATTATACAGAAGAACAGTCAGTGGCGCATATTAGAAGACTTCTCGACATAGTTGCATGCACCACTTCATTCGCCGGTTCATCTTCTTCAACCAAACCACCGGTCGAACCGGTACTGAACCCGGTTCAGAAAATGCACTCTCCGAACCTAAATCAGGCAAGACCAAACCTCAGGAACCGAAAAAGGCCGGCGCTAAACCGTCAAAGCCAGATGGCGTCGCCGCCGTATGTGACGGCGTCGATGCCGGTGAAGCGGCGGAGAAAGGTGACCCCGCGATGATGTGTCCTCCGCCGCGACTAGGACAGTTCTATGATTTCTTCTCGTTTTTGCCTCATCCTCACTCCCTCCTCCGATCCCAATGTTGAGTTTTTTTTTTTCTCTCTATACTTTAGTTATTATTTATCCTTATTTTTGTTTTTTTAACTAATCTAATTTGAATAGATCGTATCGTTCTGCATGTTGTTTCATAATGTATCGTATTGTGTTGTTTCTCTTGCTCAGGTTATCATATTATCGTATTATTTGTTGTTGGTGTTACTATTTTCTCGATTGTATTCACTTTTCTTTCTTGTTTTGTTATGATTTATTTGAGTTGCGAGTGTATCAGAATGACATTTCTAACTTCGTAATAAGGTTAGGTAGGAGTAAGGTTGTGTACGCACTACCCTCTCGAGATCCCCCATTATGAAATTGCACTTCTGTAATAAGGTTAGGTAGGGGTAAGGTTGTGTACGCACTACCCTCTCCAGACCCCACTATGGAATTGCACTTCGTAATCAGGTTAGGTAGGGGTGTAGGGGTACTCTCGAGACCCCCACTATGGAATCGCACTGGGTATGTTGTTGTTGTTGTATTTTTTACTCTCACTCATATAACTTCAATTTTAGAGTAGAAGGTTAGTAGACAGTCACGCTCTCTAGTTTTCCTCGTCAGTGGTATTAGTATGTTTATTTTGTCCTATTTTCTTATACTACTTCTTATTGTTTCATGTTGTTTGTTTGCTTCTGTTATCGTATTATTTGTTGGTGGTACTAGTATTCTCTTATTTGTTCTGTTTTTCTTCTTGTTTTGTTATACTTTACTTGAGTTGAGAGTCTTATTGAAAACAATCCTCTCTACCCTCGTAAGGTAGGGGTAAGGTTGCGTTAGTGAATGCACCACCCTCCCTAGACCCCACTATGGGATTGCACGGGGTATGTTGTTGTTGTATTTTTTATTCTTAGTCAGAGCTGCAATTTTATTTAAATGTATAAAAAGTCTTTTGTTTGTATTTTGCAGATATTAGGAGATCAAGTCGACCATTCCTTGAGGATAAAACAGAAGATGATTTTTTCCAAATAGATGTGAGTTTTAATATTTATCTGTGACAAAGAAACCAGAGTAATCTGATTAAAATAGCTGATAAGTAGTGCTGGAACTTGTTTTTTATAAATAAACAACTAAACTGTATGTGTAGAAGTGCTGAAACTAATGTTCCCGTTTATAAAAGTGAAAGAAGACTTCTGAATCTTGTGGTGTTAAACTAAAGATATATGGAATGTACCAAAATGTCCTTAAATCTTGTGGTCTTAAACTTATTACGTGAAAAATTGAAATTAAAGAGTAACCACAAAAGGAACAAAACATTTCTATAGAAATAGACTCAAAACGAAAGTAAGATAAACAAATTGAAATGGAGGGGAGTTGTAACAAATAGTTAATGTTTTTTGGGAGTGATAAAGATAAGGTAATTTGAATATGGTTTTTGAATTCACATTACAGGTCCGAATCTGCAGTGGCAAGCCAACAACAATTGTTGCTTCTAGGACAGGTTTCTATCCTGCTGGAAAACGCGCTCTTTCAAGTCACTCTTTGGTTGGATTGTTGCAACAATTAAGTCGAGTTTTTGATGCTGTGAGTAAGAATGCATTTTGTTAAAGCTTATATCGTCTATCTGATCATAAAGATTCACTCTGTAGTGACATTGACTATATATGCCGTTTCTTTGTTGATTGTTTGTTTGTTTGTTTGTTCTAGGCATACAAGGCTCTCATGAAAGGATTCACTGAGCATAATAAGGTTAGTAATATTCATCAATTTGAAAGTAGTTGTCTTGAGTTCGAGAATAAGGACACAATGAATGCTCAAAAATGGTCACTTTTGCTTACAGTTTGGGAATCTTCCTTATGGTTTTCGAGCAAACACATGGGTTGTCCCTCCTTTTGTTGCTGACAATCCAGCTACTTTTCCTCCACTTCCCATGGAAGATGAGAATTGGGGAGGAAACGGAGGTGGACAGGGAAGAGATGGTAAGCATGATCATAGGCCGTGGGCGAAGGAATTTGCGATCCTGGCTGCAATGCCTTGTAAAACAGCGGAAGAAAGGCAAATTAGAGATAGGAAAGCGTTTCTACTGCACAGTCTATTTGTCGATGTATCAGTTCTCAAAGCAGTTGCTTCCATAAAGCATCTAGTGAACAACAGCTCTAGTTCTACAATTCCATACGAGGAAAAAATTGGTGATCTTCTTATCAGTGTGACAAAAGACATTCCCGATGCGAGCAAGAAATTGGACAACAAAAACGATGGCATTCAGGTGCTAGGCATGTCGCCTGAGGATCTTGCAAAGAGAAACTTACTAAAAGGCATAACTGCAGATGAGAGTGCAACTGTTCATGTCAGTTTGCATATAAATATGTTTGTAATTCATCATTTATCTACAAGTTGAT
Organism: Solanum habrochaites; assembly: GCA_027704765.1. NCBI lineage: Eukaryota > Viridiplantae > Streptophyta > Magnoliopsida > Solanales > Solanaceae > Solanum > Solanum habrochaites. The sequence goes on along the minus strand of JAKWJA010002495.1, from coordinate 1,060,686 downwards.
TTTGCTATTTGGTGAAGCATTCATATCTTATGATCGTTATGTGTTGTTGCAGGATACTTCTACCTTGGGTGTAGTGGTGGTTAGACATTGTGGCTACACAGCTATCGTAAAAGTTGCAGCTGAGGTGAACTGGGGGACAAATCCCGTTCCTCTGGATATTGAAATAGATGACCAGGCAGAAGGAGGTGCAAATGCATTGAATGTTAACAGGTCAGTAGAGTTGGCCAGAATCAGATGCCAATAAGATCAATATATGTACGCCAGCGAATTGTGTTTGATTTTCATGAACTATTCTACTAACGGCATTCTTCATCTTATGCAGCTTGAGAATGCTATTACACAAGTCATCATCTCCTCAGCCATCTAGCCAAGTACATAAATTACAGGGCGCAGATGTCGAAGACGTTCTAGCTACTAAGTCTTTAGTAAGACAAGTGCTCGACGATAGCTTGCAGAAGTTACAGGAAGAAGACAGTAAACAAGTGAAGTCTATTAGATGGGAGCTGGGTGCATGTTGGGTTCACAAATCTGCAAAAATCAAAGTCCGGCCCCTCCGGGAAAGTGGTCTAACAACTGATGAAGCTACAGTAAGCCAAAGCGGTTCAGGTCTTGGAAAGCATGGTGGTCTGCTGAAGGAAATTAAGAAGAAGTCAGATGACAAGAGCAGCAAAGCCAGTTCAGGGAACGAAGTTTCTTCAAGTGATGCTAGCAATAAAGAGCTAGAGAAACTAGACGAGGAAATGGAAATTCTTTGGAAAAAGGTGCTACCTGAAGCAGCATATTTGCGCCTAAAGGAATCAGAAACTGGTCTTCACCTCAAGGTGTGTTGCTCTCTTTTATACTCATACCGTTTCCTTGCATGTTTAGTTTCAAAACTGCAATGTATGAAACAATAGTCCCGATGGGTCACGTGTAAGATAGATCTGTCATGCTTCATCATCATGTCCAGTTCTTAAACTGTATTCTGGTTCTGTTTATTTTGGCAGTCACCTGACGAGTTGATCAGTATGGCACATAAATACTACGCTGATACTGCCCTTCCAAAACTGGTCAGTGCCTCTATATACTTGCATGTCCATCCTGCTTCTTGAAATTGAACTAACTCTCACTGGCTACAAATTTGAACTTTTGAAAGGTTGCTGATTTTGGGTCACTGGAGCTTTCACCCGTCGATGGAAGGACACTGACAGATTTCATGCACACCAGGGGTTTGCAGATGTGCTCCTTGGGGCGCGTGGTAATTGCTTCAGGCCTTAAAATCTCAATAGTGCAGTCATTTCTAACTTTATTAGTGCAGTGCCCAGCCCCTAATTTCCCTATACTTTGAGTAAAAGGGAAGCATAGATTTCTAATCAGCTCTAAAAGCACTTATAGGCAATGGAATATAATATTTGAATAGCAATAGTTTTGTCTGCAAGTTCAACTTCTTATTTTTGTTTTAATTTCTAAACTTAATATTTAACGTTGAACTTTTGCTTCTGATGTCAGGTGGAACTTGCAGACAAACTTCCTCACGTTCAATCTCTTTGTATTCACGAGATGGTTGTTCGAGCTTACAAACACATACTGCAGGCTGTTGTGGCAGCAGTTGATAATATTGCTAATGTGGCTGCATCAATAGCTTCTTGTTTAAATGTATTGCTCGGGACTCCGTCTGCAGAAAATGGTGATTCAGATGATGACTTGAAATGGAAGTGGATAGAAACTTTTCTTTTGAAGAGGTTCGGGTGGCAGTGGAAGGATGAAAGTCGGGAGGATCTTAGAAAATTTGCCATTCTTCGAGGTCTTTGTCATAAGGTATACAAATCCGAATACTAAAAATTTGTTGTCTGGTCCTTGGTAAATCTTACCCACCTCATCCATACTAACAAATAATATTTCAGGTAGGACTTGAGCTTGTTCCCAAAGACTATGATATAGATTCTCCATTTCCTTTCAAGAAGTCGGATATCATAAGCATGGTCCCCGTGTACAAGGTATGCAAACTAGTTTCCAATGTCAGATGCAGAATGTGAATAATTAGGAGGAACCTCAGGAAGTTTTGACAGTTGTGGATGTTCTCAACAGCATGTTGCATGCTCATCAGCGGATGGGCGTACGCTGCTGGAATCATCGAAAACTTCTCTGGATAAAGGCAAACTGGAGGATGCTGTAACTTTTGGAACTAAGGTAACATTTTGTGGTTCAATGGCTTGTCTTGATAATCATTCAAGGTCTCGAACTGAGATTTGTTTTAATTTTGAAGGCTCTCTCGAAACTCGTTTCTGTATGTGGTCCTTACCATCGAATGACAGCAGGTGCATACAGTCTCTTAGCTGTGGTACTCTACCACACTGGGGATTTTAATCAGGTATAAATTTATATTTTACATTCTGAAATATGGCCTCACAACTTTGATAAATGCTGGCAATTTTTTCGAACTGGCTAGATAACTGAAATACTAGTCTGTTTATGTTATGTGTGCATCCTCTTCCATGCATTGGACAGGGAAAACAGTAATCATTTGCTACTTGTGTTATGTGAGATGTAGGACATATTTTAGTCGGTAGAACTTTCAAAGCAGAGTGTTTTCTATTTCACGAAAAAAAACTTTTATGTAAATTCAGCATGCTGCGTTTTCTGATCATAATTGCTTCATTGGTTACAACACTAATTCTCTTATATATGTACTGATTCACCCGATCCGGCTACTATCTTCAAACAAAGCTTTGGATATTAATGAATATAACTGGACTTGACCACCCAGATTAAATGAAGAGTTTGAATTTTAGCAGTTTTTTCTACTACCGACTTCAACAACGGATTTTCATTAAATTATGGTTTACACTCTCTCTTCCTCATGGAAATCTCTGGCATGCAAAGTTGTGATTATTTGTTTTTTCATTGCTCGCCTTCAACTCTATTGTGATGGAAACTTACAGCATAGATCCCTATTGATTAATCTGATGGTACATCCCTTCATATTTATCTGGTTTTTGAATAGCTTCTCGTATTCATCAACTTAAAAAGAATAAATCAACTGCTGAGCTGGCTGCCAGACTTATAGTTATTTGGCCAAGCTGCCGAAATTAACTTATTTTGATAAGTACTTATCAAAAGTGCTTTTTGAAAAAAAAGTGTTTTGGTCGAGTAGCAGTTGTGTTGCCTAAATAATTTGAGAAGTGCTTTTATCAGTAATTTGTGTTTGGCTACTATTTTCAAAAAGTGCTTTGAAGTGTCAAATTACGAAAAAGGAAGTTCATGCTAATTTTTATTTGGTAAGCATGAATTTCTAATAGGGTAATTTTGTCCCAAAAAAGAAAATCTAAAGCGCTTATTTTTTGGAGAAGCTACTTTTTCAGCTTCTTCTACTGTCCAAAAGCGCTTATTTCTTCGCCAGAGCTTGGCCAAACACCTTCATTCTCTAAGTAAGACTTTTCAAAAAGAAGATTAGCTTTGCAGAATCTTATCTAAATGGGCTATTACTATTCGCCATTGCTTCTTGCAGACTTCCTTCCCAGAAGAAACTCCTCTTGCAGATCTTCCATTCCTCGTTTTTTTTCTTTTTTTACCCCTCTCTAGGTGCTCCCACCTTTTTGCTCCCTTGGTGTCTCGAACCCACAATCTTAGGGTTTGAGTTGGAGGGTGCTTACCACCTGAGCAACCCCCTCTTGTCCCTTGTGACTTCTACATCACAAAATAGAAGATATAACAATGGCTCTGTTATGGAAATAAGTTGTTTATGTACGGGACCAGATCTTGTGTAATTATCCTTGTGCCCCAGGGAAAGGCTACATGGCTTATGGTTTGAGTTTTGCCTTCCCGATTCTATTTAATGCCACTTATTAGAAGATATTTGTAGCTTTATTGATTGAGCATGATGCAGCCTGAAACATGTCGTGAAAGGAAGGGACTGAAACTGGTATTATTAGATAAATAATGGCATAACCATGCCAACTTCTTTGTGTTTATGTAACTTTCATGATTCTTTCCTTGCATCATCTTGTATGAGAACACTTAGTAATGTTTAATGACAAATTGATTATTTATTCAGGTATGTCAATCGTGCCCTCTATCTTTTGCATCTTACATGTGGACCTTCTCATCCAAATACTGCTGCAACATATATAAATGTTGCAATGATGGAGGAAGGTCTCGGAAATGTCCATGTTGCACTCAGGTACCTTCACGAGGCTCTTAAGTGTAACCAGAGACTTCTTGGAGCTGATCATATTCAAGTAATGTCTCTCGTCTATATCTATTATGTTTGTGTCCAGAAGATCAGCCTGTTGACATTATAAATTTTTCTTAACCCAAATGTTTGTTCCCTCCAGACTGCTGCCAGCTATCATGCTATTGCAATTGCTCTTTCTTTAATGGAAGCATACTCCTTGAGTGTTCAACATGAGCAAACTACACTTCAGATACTGCAAGCTAAACTTGGACCCGATGATTTACGTACTCAGGTATAAATCAGTTTGAAGTCTGGTTATTCAGTTTGTTCTCGGTGATGAACCTCGTGGCAATCTTATTCAGAATTTTCTGCAGGATGCTGCGGCATGGCTTGAGTATTTTGAATCTAAAGCACTTGAGCAGCAAGAAGCTGCACGAAATGGTACCCCGAAGCCTGATGCTTCTATCTCTAGCAAAGGCCATCTAAGGTAGTAATATTCTTTTTGATTCAGTAGTTTCTTTTTCCTGTTTCATACTTGCATACGGTAATCAAAATTTTGTTTTCCTATTTGTGTATGCGTAGTGTCTCGGATTTGTTGGATTACATAGCTCCAGATGCTGAGATGAAAGCTAGAGAAGCGCAAAAGAAGCAAGCTCGTGCAAAGGTTGAGTTTCTTTCTCCTAATATACACGACCATTTTCTATTTAGTTCACTTTACTGAAGTATCCTGTTTAAATTTCCTCATTTATCATATAGGTTAAAGGCAAAGCAGGACAAAATGGGGGAATAGCTACCGATGAATTTGAGAAGGATGAACTTCTTTCTCCAACTAGTCCTGTTGTGGAGAACTCCAGTGATAAAGAGAACAAGTCGGAATTAGACAACAAATCAGAATTGAAGATTGCAGAACCCACACCTAAGGAATCTGAACACATTTTGATAGAGCAGACACTACTGGAGAAAAATGACGATGTGATATTAGAGGATACCTCTGAGGAAGGATGGCAAGAGGCTTTACCCAAAGGTCGTTCAACAATGGGGCGTAAGATTTCTAGTTCTAGGAGACCTAACCTTGCAAAACTTAACACCAACTTCACGAATGCTTCCCATTTACCAAGAGCTCGAGGTAAAACCACTAATTTTCCTTCTCCAAGATTGACTCCAAATGAATCTGCGGCATCATCTGGGCTATCTCCTGCTTCAAAGAAGTTTGCGAAGAGTGCTAGTTTCAGCCCTAAGTTAAACAGCGCTGCTTCACCATCTGGTGGTACTGAGAGATCTTCTAAGCCCAAATCGGCACCGCTCACCCCTGCTCAAGCTGAACAAGTTGTCAAAACTAATTCAATTGTCAGCTCAATCAGTGTTCAGGCAGCTGGAAAACTGTTTTCTTACAAAGAAGTTGCTTTAGCTCCACCTGGTACCATTGTGAAAGCAGTGGCAGAGCAATTGCCAAAGGATAGTAATTCAGAACAAAACAAGGAGACTGTGGCAACTGATTCAACTCTACCGACAACAGCAAGGACCAATGATGGAGAAAAGGCTCAGAAAGTCGGTGAAGAGAAGCAACATGATGATTCCGGTGAGAAAACCAATCAAGCAGTCAGTGAAGCTCAACAAAGTAAAGAGAAAGCACCTGTATCATCCGAATCTTCTGAGGGGACAAAAGCTGACACTTCTGGGGAGATGGACGGAGTTGTCACAGCTTCTACAAATAGCTCTGTTCCGGGTATCCAAAATAATGGTTCCAGTGATTCAAATGCTACTTCCAAAGTCAATATTCTGGAAAGCAAAGCTGCTACTGATTTAGTGACAGAGAAGGATGCTTGTCTTACAAATGAAGGAGCTGCAGTTAAGGAAAAGAATGATGATGAACCTGGTGATCTAGGAAGTGTCACATTGCCAACCGGAGTAGATAAAGATATTACTAGCAATGCTAGTACCGTGCCTACTGAATCAGACCAGCAAGGTGATTCTGAGACTGTAAAAGAAGCATCCAAGAAACTTTCGGCAGCTGCACCACCATTTAATCCATCACCCATTCCAGTTTTTGGCACTATCCCAGCACCAGGTTTCAAGGAGCACGGAGGAATATTGCCCCCTCCTGTGAATATCCCTCCTTTGCTTCCTCTGAGTCCTGTTCGTAGATCACCACATCAGTCAGCAACAGCACGAGTTCCGTATGGTCCACGCTTGTCAGGTGGCTATGGTAGGTCTGGAAATCGAGTTCCACGAAACAAGCCTGCTTTTCTCAATGCTGAACCTAATGGGGATGCCAGCCATTTCGCTATTCCTAGAATCATGAACCCACATGCAGCTGAGTTTGTCCCTGGACAACCATGGGTTCCAAATGGCTTTCCGGTTGCTCCAAATGGTTACATGGCTTCACCAAATGGTATGCCTGTTTCACCAAATGGATACCCGATATCACCAAATAGCATACCAGTATCTCCAGATGGTTCTCCAGCATCCTTGAACAGTACACCAGTGACTGAAGACGGAATTATATCTCCAGTTGAAGCAGGAGAATCCCCTTTATCTGTAACTGTGGAAGAAGCTACTGAAAATCACGATAAAGCGGTGGCTGGTGGGACTGAAGTGGAAACCTCCAGTAGTTTGGTAACTGATGAGACAGAAAGTCAGCAGATCATGCAGGATCAGGAAGAAGATGTAGAAAAACTACATGACATTCCTAATGATGATGAGAAATCACCGTGTGAAAATGGAGAAATATCTGTAGATACTCCTGCACTATCTGATGAGATTACTGCTTCAAAAGAAACGTGTAATACTGTCGTTCTTGAGGAGAAAGGAACCAAGCGTTGGGGAGATTATAGTGACGGTGAAAATGAGGTTGTTGAGGTAGCAAGTTGAAGAGATACTACTTTCATGTTAAAAGCGTTGACCTGCTCTTCGTCAATTGGTTTTTTGTGTCTTTTACTTTACAGCTGACCGGGTATCTCTGAAGGCTAGAAACTGAACCACAGAGCTGTTTTCCTGCTTAGATGTCCGGTGAAGATCAAAACCAAGTACTGCGCTGACTTCCTGGTACAGTTTGACTTGGTTGAAGCAAATTCATTGGAATTTTTATTAGCACGACCACAGGTTGCTGCACAGAGAAAAAATAATTGTATCGAATCCTAAAGGAACTGAGTCGTATTTGTTTATTTCACTTCTCTCTTCAATTTTGTGCACTCGAACAGAAGATGCAAAAGATTGCAACTCTTTCGAGTTTGTCAGATGATACGATTTGAGATTAACACCAGTGCATGGGAAGCAAATCATCTTCTGAAATCGAGTTCAAGATTGATTGTTTTCTCGTCGCATACCCTTGCAATAACCAGGTTTGGATGCTGATTACTTCTCAATCTAATAAGTGATGCTTCATAGTTTTAGTGTAGAGCTTTTTGTATAGAGTAAAGACAAATTCATGGATTTTGTAATTTTATCTTACCATTTTGTTTAAGTGCAACTCTATGGTTTCTTGAAATCTAGTAATCTACTCTTCTAACTTGCTTTCCCATTTTTACCATATGCTGATTTATTTTGTACTATTTGTTAAACTTACCCCGTTTAATCCCACAAATGGGGTCATAAATGTGCTCGGGGAGGTTGGTGTGACGTCTACCTTGTAAAGATAGAGAGGATGTTCCTATGGATCATGGGGAAATAAAAGAGCCATTTTAGAGGTAATTTCTCTTTGTTGCTTCACTCAAGCTAAGTTATTTTTATGAGTTTTGTGATAATCACTAGTTTACATATTCAGAAGTATGGATTTCATAATCCAATCGTTCTTGAGCTTATAATCTTTCACGCGGAGTACGTGAAATGGGGTGTGATTTAGACGGTCTATTTCAACGTAGTGAATTATTGACCTATAGGTCAAATAGAGACAACTTTACCGTTGCTCTAAGATTCCCTTTTTAGAGTAAACGATAAATTTGTAAACTTGTACTTCATCAGTTCATCTAATGGATACAAGCACTTCAAGAGAATCAATGTCATGGTGGATTAATTGAAACTTCCAATAACATTACGAAGTACAAAAAAAATAAGTTATGTACAAAATGCTGGAGTACATGCATTAACCTAACTCCTAATTGTGTGAAAAAGAATGTTGAAGTTTCAATCCCCCTTTGCAGCCATGTCTACCCCAATCCCATTCCTCGTCGCCAGTCCATAATAACGAGGGATGCTACACAATGTGCTAGTGCTGCTGCAACGACGAACACATGAAAGATCTGATGGCTATGTCCTACAAGATCAAATGCACCAGGTTTGCATCTTTCTGGAAATCTTGTCATGTAAAATACTGCCCCAGTAGCATACAAAATGCCCATGATTATCTCATAACTTAGAGCCAACAGTACTTGTGGATGACCATAGTGAAGGAAAAGTGCATGTGTAGCTGGGATCAGTCCTGAGAAACCCATAGCTAGAAACAGAGTAGCCCTAAAGGATCTGAAACGACCGGAGAAGAGGGCCGGGGAGAGGAGGGTGATGATGGCAAGTATACCAAATATAGTAATGGTGGTTAGGTAAAAGATACACCAGTGTGGTTGATCACAGAAGATATAGTAAATTGGGCAAAAGAAAGAACAGACTATCATGAGTGAAATGCCAGCATAATCTAATCTCCAGAAGAAGAGGTTATATCTAAGTGAATGACAAGCAAATAAATGGGAAAGAGTACTGGCTATTAAACAACCCATAGCTCCTCCTAAGAAAACAAACCAAGGCCATATGGCTACTTCATAACCATCTCTATTTATGTCTAGAAATGATGGATTTGTTATTTGTCTGGCATAAGAGTCCTGCATTCAAAAAAATTAAACTATATGATGCCTTTGTTTTTGTTTTGCAAGTCAAAATCTACACATAAGTGAAACAAAAGGCGGATTTCGTTTGTTCAACTGAATCCAATATTTCGACGCGGAAAACAAATATATGTGATAAATCACTAAAATTTCAACAAATATTAAAGTTTGAACTCATAACCTCAAAAGAACAATTAATTCAATACTAAGAACCTTAAAAATTGAACCCGTCAAGTTTAAATTTATGTTCAAAACAAGCCGCCTCTGAGAAAGGGGTTGCATGCACTTTATTTGGAGCATAAGTCGAGAGTCTATCACGAACATTTTGAGAATCTTAGTAGCTTAGTTGATTGACAATCTAAACTTTTACCTTATTGAAGAGAATCTGATTCTCCGTCTAGTAATTCTCTAACCCATCTAGTTTCTCTATCTCAATTTATGCATCTAACTCTACTCGTACGATTACACTAGGCATTAGATATGTTGTTTTTTTCGAGTAGCATCTTCCATTCCACTAAACAATGTAATATGTAATGTACTAACTAAAATTTCAAAAATTCCTAAAATAAACAACAATAACCAAAACTTTATCGTACACACACCACGTGGATATATATAAATAAGCATTTCGATTTTTTCTTTATTTACCAAAAAAAAAACTCAATTTTTTCCTCCACTATTTACGGATGATAAAGACAGGAAAAAAACAAAAAGAACAACAAAAGCACCAAAATTAGGAAAATATAGAAAAACAAACCAAATGCATGTGATATACAGCTAAAATAACACCTAAACAACTCAAGCTCTAATCAATTCAAAATTGCAAAATTTTCAGCACATTAATAAAATCTAATCTAAATTAAGCAATAAAAGGTACTAGTTTTTTTTTATGTGTATAAAATATTTAATATAAGAAATTTAAAATTAATTTTTCAATAAATAGTTATGGAAATATGTTTTCTTTGTTCCTATTAATTGTTATTAGTAAAAGTTTGGTTCTTTCTTTTTTTATTGACAAGATTAAATATTATATTATTTTCGTCGTTAAAAATCTATCTTGAAATATTTGTTATTTTAAAATGAATTATATTTTTGTTATTTTATTAGTACTAGTAATTATATTTTAAAAAATTACAAATACCTTAATTCTGAAAAAATATATCTTAAGACATAAATAAATGTAATATCTTCAAACATCCCTCCTAATTACTCTCTTATTTTAATTTATTTGTTTGATTTTATTTAATGAGCAAGTATATAAATTTTTGAATCTAAATATATTTAATTTTATGGTTTTAAGCATGTCATATGAAAAATTAAAATTAAAAGAAAAATAAAACAAACAAATTGAAACAAATGAATATTATCTTTATAAGAGAAGTAAAAAAAGATAACTTGATGCACCAGTACTGATTCGAAAAGAACCGAACCATCACAAAAATTTATTATACGAAATCTTAAAATTATATCATGAAATAACTCAAACTCATATCCTTTTGATTACGTTATAACCTTATCGAATACGTTAATATTTTTCTAATTTTACTAAGGACGTGTAAATGAAAAACATGAGTAGTCAAAAGATCCTAATACAACGTGTTACCTACAATACCCCTAACATTTCGCGCCAATATATGCAAAAAGTTGATCGGAAAACTCACCGGAAAAGAATCGCCGGAGCCATTATTCTTCATATTCATCCATTCATCACCCGTTCCTCTGTTCATCATCATCCTATTTCAGTAAAAATGACCAAATTAGACACAAAACACGTCGAAATTAATTTAAAAAATCGAACCTGAAAACTCCGGCGAACAAATTCTCCACCGTGGTTGTCTTCTCCGTCAAACTCATCACCGTCAATGTCACAAACACAACAAATCCTCCCAAATGCCTAATCAAAAAACACAAAATCCCCCCCAAAAAATAAATCAGAAAAAAATTTCAAAAAAAAAAATTCAAATCTCAAATCGGCGAAAATTAATTCTCCTCCTTACGTCCATATATTTAGCGTTTCATTATGCCATGAAAATAAGCTGAGAGCAATATCCTTTAAAGGCCATTCACATCGATAATAATCTCTGATGAATTCGTTATCCTGGAGATATTCAGGTAACGCTTCGTATTTTACCAATTTTTTTCTCCGATCTAATTTCTGATCGTTTTTTCTAATTTTTTTATCGATTCGATCTGCTGAGTCGACTCGTTCGCCATCTCTGAGTTTTGAAATCTTCTTTCCTCTTCGTTTCATTTTAGCGAACGAGCGAATTTTAGCTCCGACGAGTCGACCTCAGCTCCCGGCGAATTTTCGCCGGAAAACTTTGAATTTTTCGCCGGAAAACTTTGAATGAATGTGTTTAAGAAAATGCTAATTTTGTATCAAATGTGAAAGCTAAATGAAAGTTGGCAAAGACATACAAATATTTATAGTAAGCAAATGACGTGCAGCCACTAATTATTATTATTATTTTAAATAAGATTAAATAATAATTAAAAAATTGGATTAATTTTTTTTTAAATTTTTCCAGGGTGTTTTTTTGTTTTAATTAATAAGAGAGGAATACCGATAAACATGGTGTTTAAGTTCAATGAACGGACATACGATTGTAGAGTAGATTATAGTCACAAATAAATTATTGTAATAAGTATTTATTTATAATATAATAAAAAATCATAATGATAATTGATTGTAATAAATTAAATCACACTGATCGTTCAAATATTTTCCTAATTTACATAACTTGGTAGATTTACTTCCCATATGTTATGAATATAAGATTATAAATATGTGTTTTTCTCCTTTCTATAGTAATTTTCCTTAATTAGTGTATCTTTCAATTTATTAAACTAAATTATCAATATTTATAATTCAATAATGAAACATAGTTTACATGCATAGTGTCATTCAATATTATAATATATCTTTCAATAAATCGATTTGATAAGATAAGGTGTACGTTTTTTATAACCTAATGTATGGAGAAACGATAATTTTCGATATATGGATATTCTTTTGATGAGATATAAAGCTTAAAGCGTATTCAGATCTTATCTTTATTTTTAAAAGATAAATAGACTATTTCCAATACATTCTCAAGAGTATTTTATATGTGAGGTATAAAGATAGAGTGTACGCAGATCTTATTTCTATCTTTATAGCTATTTATTTTCGATACAATTCTTGAGAATATTCTACGGATGAGATATAGAGATGGTGTGTACTATGTCGCAAAGTTTATCTCTACTTTTACAGAGAGATTATTTTCGATAAAACCTAAATTAAAAAAATCAAAATAGATTTGACATCTTTCATCATTTTACTTTTAAGTTAAGTTTTTTTTTATTTTTTTAAAGAAATGGCATTCCATTTTAGTGTGAGTTAAATTAAAAAAGAAAATGAAATTTTTAAGATGAGGGAAGGTGAGAAATGTTATTTGAGTGATATGTTAATTTTTAAAATATTCTTTGATAAAATGAAGTTGGTGGATTCACGTGCTATTATATTATCTATGGCTAAATCTTAAAAGATTGTTAAGACGTGTTGAGATTGTTTTTTTTTTCTCACTTAACTCGTATTGTATTCGTATTAAAATTTGATTAAATTTAAATTAGCATAATTTAAGATACGTTTTTTCGGAATAACACTTTTGATCTAATTTCTCTTAATTATTAGAATTTCAAATTTAAAATTTCTAATTAACGATAGAGAGATTCTAGTCATTTCATCACAACCTATATTGCTTATTAAGACCCTTTCAACATCATTCAAGATGTGTTTATTAATGTAATAAAAGTTTTTTTTTTTTTTTACGAAATATACTTTTGTTGAAGTAAGATCAAGAAAATATTTTCAAAATTAATAATAATATCAACAAATTAGAGTGTTTTGATGAAACTTTTACATACTACTATAATTAATTTAGTGTGTAATTATTTGTCGAAGTAAATAATATGAAGTAGTTACTATTACAATAAAACGTAAAGTAAAATATTTTTTGCCCATAAATAAAGAGAAAATGACTTTTATCATGTCAAATACTGAATAAATAAATAAATTAAATTAGATATTTTGAATATCGAATAGTTAAATCAAAGGGTCTCAACCACCAAAGACTTCCACGTAAATATATTTTTCTTAAATCATTTTCCTTTCGAACCAAGCACACACAAAAATTATAATTATATTCATATCGAAAAAATAAAATTTTCGTAGATAAGAAGTGTTCAACTCTTTGAGTGACCCTCATTCCTAGTTTATACAAATCCATTTTAATCTGATTAAGCATTTTAAATATCAAATGATTAAATAAAAAATAAAAAAAATAATAAAAATATATATATATATTTATTTTCTTGAATATTTTTTTTGTGTTTGACTATTAATTTAGATAACAAAAGTGCTCTGCTGGCTTTTGCCTAAGATTCGTTGGAGCATATCATAAGATTCCTTAAAGCATCATTGGAAGTAAATAATCTTTATATTTTAATCGATCTCAAAATACTTATCACGTTTAATCATTTTTTAAGTATTAATAATTTTTATAATTAAATTTGAATAGATTTAAATTAAATCAATAACTTACCTATATGAAAATTATATGAAATATACTAATATATATATATATAAAATAAAACAAAGAACAGTAAATAAAATAAAAATAAAAGACAACAAAATACAAATGGACAAAAGCTCATTCATCAAACAAAAAAAAGGAAGTTTCAAAGGAACCTTCCACCACTTTCTAATTATAATTAGATCGTTTGATATTTATTTCGTTATATCATTTAAGGTTTCTTCTCAATCAAGTTTTGATAATGTGTTATATCATATGTTCTGTAATATTATTTTATCATTACGATTTTAAAAAATCCAGATAAATAAATAATGTCATCATGGAGTTTTTTTTAATCATTTTGTTTAAAATTTTTTAAACAACCAAATATATTGTAAAAGAAGCAAAACATTTTGTAATTTACAAGTGACTAATCTTTTTATGTTGCTTTGTTATTTCAAACAATACAACTAGCTTAGCCTTGCATTTAAGCCACCAATAGTCAATCTTTTTTTTAAATAAAACAAATTATGATAAATATTACACCACAAAGGCAAAAGTAAATATACTAAGAAAAATGTAAAATTGATTCAGAAGAAAAAGATTGGCTCATATGGGTGTGGAATCCTAATTAATTAAAGTCAAAGGTAAGTTTTATAGAAGAATTATAGAAAACGATAATATTACCTAACAACAGATTTTGGACGATTAAAGTTTGATATATCCATAAAAAAAATGAGTGTGTAGATATGTGCGATATGAGTTAATTTCAAGATAGATATAATTTGACATAATATCATAATCAGACCTATTAAGTTTGATCATGTGAGACTCCCTGCCTGTGTGACATTATGAGTATGGTACTTTTGATCCCTAAATGTCTCGCTCCGGAACTCCAAATAGAGAATGTCTAGTCTGAGTGTGAAAAAGGAAGGGGTATTCATAATAAGAATGATCCCACATCGAATCGAGATAAGAACTTTAAGCTCTTTATAAGTCGTAGACAATCCTCCTATTAAATTAGCTTTTGGGGTGACTTAGATTGACACAGGGGAGGACCCACATGTTGCCGTAGAGGTGCTCGAGCCAACCCATTAACAGTCGTGTAAGAAGAATATGTATATCTCCTATGTAGAAATTGATAGGTATTTGTTATAAAATAAAACATAGAGTACACCAATAAATATAATGATAGTTGGCCCCACTGCGTATTATGGGGTACTTAAGATTCTTTTAGCGTTGGTGTACCAATGTTCGAATCTCATTAATATTTTTATTTTTTCACTTCAGAGCACCCACAACCTTAAAATTCTAGATCCGCCACTGAATCGACAAAATACAAATAAGACCTAAATACAATTTAAAAAAAAATCATATATATGATACTTGATGTATTTATTAGTTAACAATATACTTTAGTCTTGTCAAAGAACTTTTAATAATATATTCATATTGTCAATTTCATTTATTAAGAACTAACACTAATTTAAATCATCTTTTTAACATAAAAGAGAACTTCTATTTCTATTGCAAATATGGCTCAAAATTTGTTTATTTTTGTTCTTATTTATAAATTAAGATATAATTTTCTTCATTAAATATCTAATTTATTTATTATATTTGAGTGTAGTTTTCAAGGCCATTTATCATTAAATTAATATGAAAATAAAGTTTATGTTGACCTTTTAGAATGAAAAATAATTAAAAATATTTATTTTTAAAATTCATAACAAATAATTTAAAACAAAGAAAGTAGATACTACTATTTTCTGAATTAACAGTGATTATCAATGAGATTCCAAAGATCAAATCAAATAATATAATATTTAAGACTGAGGAATTATAATTAAATTAATTAAAAGGCTGCAAAGATTCCCAAAATGATAAATTGATAAGAGATAAACAAAGAGAAAAATCAGAAAATCTCTAAGATTATTATATTAGATATTTACAAAGCTCAACTACCAATTCATCTGGTTATAGTTGGCAAATCCCAATAAAATTATCTTCCTTTATATCCGATATTAAATTTATCGATTCGATTAATTTAAATTCATCACACAAATTCGAATGTAAAGCTTTGGATAAGCTGAGACGAGAAATACATTAGTTAAGTGAACCCCCTAGAATTAATTGGTAATTATTTGATAATAATGCAAAAATCCTTTTCACATTTACATAATAAATAAAGAAGAATAATAGTAGTAGTAATTTTATTTTTTATTTTTTTTAAATAAGACCTTAGATTGAAAGAATCTAGGGTAATCACAAAAATATGGAGACCATAAACATAAAATAAAATTGGTGGAATGGAGAAAAAAGGTGGAGCATTTTTTAATTTTTGTGTATTTTTTCGTATTAATATTTTCTGTATCGTTTCAATTTTATATGATATTTTCGAAGGAATAAACATATATAAAGGCTTTATTTAGTTGAACTTTTAAAAGCCCATTGGGAAATGGGCTGCTTGCAAAAAATTGGGCTTTCATCAGTAAAAGCAATTTGAGGGAGAACTATTTTATTAGAGATATATTCATGTCATGGATATTAATTTTGTTTTTACTTTCGAATAATTATATATCTTATAATCAATTAATAATTTTCTATCATATATTGAAACATATATATTTAGATATATGTATTTTGACTATCAAATATATTAAAATAGGAAAAGAGGAAAGCGAGATGGAGATAGATAGTCATATACTCTAGATACGCGTGAATTACACTAGACATATGTATCTGTGTGTATCTGGTATGATTCATATATATTTGAAATACCATATATATAAGAGAGTGACAAGCAAGATGAGAGGGACGTCGAGCAAGTGTTGTCGATGTATTCAATATACATGTGAAATTCATTTGATAATGTGTATCTAGAATAAATTACACATAATTTTAACCGCATGTATCTTGAACATACATGTATTTGGGCGTATTGGATATCTCCAAATCTGATAAGATTTCTAATATTATAAATTAGAATGTATCTATATAATTAACTCCTAAACTTGTAATATTTCACTAAATTTCCCCTATTTTAATCATCATATTGGGCCATCACTAAGTTTTTTTATTGACATGTATTGTAAATTATAGATGGAAGCTTGCAATATGTGGATTTCAATAGCATAACAATAACACTAATATATTGATGTAATTTTTAAGTGATATTTGTGCGTAATTTTACTCGTATCTTATAAAGCTAGTGCAATTATTTTCGATAGACCATCCAATCAAGTAAGTTATAGAAAAAAAATTTAGAATATAAAGTAAATACAAAAGGAAAGAAGTAAAATTGATGAGTAAGATCGTAGGAGAGCAACAATAACAATACCAGAGAAAAAACTAGCAACGCTTAACTACTTACTAATCTTTTATCCTATTTTTCGATTTTCATATCTTTCTACTTAAAATCGTGCATTCAGTAAGCTGCAAGTATGTCATGTCTTACATAATCATCTTTTTCTTAAATTTCATCCGTCTACGTATAGTTCTCCTTATACCCACTATAGTCCGTCTCTCACACTTTCTCACTGAAAATTCATGCATCTTTTTTTTCTTCACATACTCGAATAATCCCAACTTCACCTTCCTTATCATATATTTAATATAGAGGTCATTCCTATCTTGTCTCAAATATCACATGTCTGATTCATCTCAATATTCTTATTTTTACTACTCTCATCTTAATGTGTGAATTCTCGATGATCAATATTTTACCTCGATCATTTTATAAATTTTATATTAAGAAGACATATTCTTATCACACGAGACTTCACCTCGTATTAATATAACTATATAACTATCGCTTTATAAAACTTATATTTACGACTTGACGACACATTATTATCACACGCAGACCTCAAAATGTCTACTATATAGTCTCAAACTCTGCTAAAACCCTCAAAGCAAAAACCCCTCACACAACAATGGCAGTACTCACTTCTTCTTCACAAAATCTCCAAGTCCACCGGTTTCCTCAAGATTACTACATTGACTCCCTCCGTTGGCTCCCTCAGCTCTCTGCTTTACAACGTCACATCATCCTTGCAGCTTTCGATTCCGAATCCTCAACTTCTTCACTCCAAATCTTAAACAGTTCAAATTCAAGCTCAAACACACCAGAACTCACATTTCAATCTTCACTCACAACCCCATCAAGGATCACTTCATTGACAACTTCGCATAACCCCAATAAACCCCTTATAGCTGCTTCCACGTTTTCGGGTTCGTTGTTGCTTTATACAGCTGATTTGGTTAATGGGTCGTTGGAATTTGTGGATTCGGTTGCTGAAAAGGGGTTTCATTTGGGTCGGGTTAACGGGATTGATGTGAGTGAAAATGGGTCGGAGTTTGTTAGTGTTGGGGAAGATGGGAGGATTAATTGGGTGAGTTTTGTTGGAGGGGGGTTGAGTACTAGGAAGGTTTTTGATAGTAATGGGTTGGTTTCGTATGGCGCAGTGAAGTGGGCGTCTCCGGTGGAGTTTGTGAGTGGTGGATTGGGGTTTGGTCTGCAATGGTGGGATCAACGACGCCCCGGTGGACCTGTTTCGCAGTTTAAAGCTAATTGGTAATGGGATTTTAACTGCATTGCTATTCATTTCTTGTGTGTTTTGATATATGAGCTTTTTGATTGAATGTTCATGAATGTATGTCCATGGTGTATCGTTTGTGGTTTATTTTTGCATTTGTTTGATTGGTTTCGATAGACCTCTTACTCGTGGAATATTTGAAAACAAAGTACTGAAGTGAACTGAAGTTGATGTTAAGTGAAGATGCTTACTTTTTATTGCAAAATTACCGTGGCGTCTCAGCTATCACCTATAGGTTTAAATCTTAGTTAAAGTAGATAAGAGGGAGCCTATTTGGAATGAGGGAATTGAGCCATTATATATTTGAACAGATGATATGATTCAGCTTAGAGCTATGCTACTATCTTGATATTAGGCTGTTGAAAGGAAACACAAAAGGAGGAGAAAAAAGTAATCTTTTACCCATCTCTATAGCATGGACTTGCAATTTGGATTCATCTCGTTCCATTAAATATAGAAGATAAATTTTCTGTTGATTTTCAACCCCTGAGTTGTAGCATGAATTACTCTTCCTTTGTGATTCTATGACATACATCTTATACCTGGCGAGACTGTTGTTTTGTATTTAGGTGAACTTCTTTTTTCGTTTTCTGAAAGTGTGTTTGACTACATCGCAGGACGCGTGGAACTACTTCTGGAATTGTACATTCAATTGATATTCATCCATCAAGAAAGCATACTTGTCTTGTAAGCTGATATTCCTGTCTTCACTCTAACTCTTGACTAAAATGTTTGTCACCCCTTGTTCCTTTACTGTTTTTTCCTTTTTGATAACGGTGGTATTTGAGTGAGCTTGTGTGTACAACGTGCCTAATATAATCCACCGGATATCTATTACCTTTTATTAACTGAGCTACCAGGAAGTTTTACCTATCAAAACTTAGGTAAATGGAGAAGAATTTACCTAGTTTGCTTTTTTGTGAATCTTTGACTACTAGTTCACCCCTCATTCCCTACCTTTACAAGCTGAAACATAAAACTTCAATTACAGTTTTATTAGCTAGTAGGAGGTGAACTTATGGTTAAGATAGAACATAATTATGAGAGGTGATAACTTAGAGAAGAAAGCTTGTGACTACCTTGACTTTCAGCTGCTGATAACATTGAAATATCATAC
Organism: Solanum habrochaites; assembly: GCA_027704765.1. NCBI lineage: Eukaryota > Viridiplantae > Streptophyta > Magnoliopsida > Solanales > Solanaceae > Solanum > Solanum habrochaites. Next base: position 1,041,451 of record JAKWJA010002495.1, on the reverse strand, counting down.
CACTTCAATGTGGTTGAAACATGTCTAGTTATTATCAGTACCCAATCTTTTTTCTCCAGGTGCTCACTTTGTCTGGGCCGTCCCTCCTCAATATTTCCTGGGAATAGGCCATTGATTTGAATAGAAAATTTAGGAAGATTTAGGTTCGAATAAAAAGTAGCGAGGGAATTAAGTTGCAATGCTTACAAGGAGTGCATCAGTGCCATTCAACGCCATAACAAGACTAACATATTATTTTTCACATAAAAAAACTCAAAAACTGTAGCTAATAGCATATCTATACAGATGCCTCAAACTAGTATGTTATTCATATCTAACCCATGAGATCTGATGACCTTCCCTTCAACAAATTTTTAAATGGAAGTTCAAACTCCCAGAAATCAGCTGAAGTTCAGAACTCATGGGAACAACGAATTGAAGTATCTTTGTATTCCTCTTATTTTCTTTATCCTTTATTGGAGGTGTGGAGGGGAATGAAGTGGAGATTATTAAGGTCTATTATTTCTAGGTTATGAGTAATGACTGAGAATGCCTGAATGTTTTGCTTGTTTGGCTTGCAAGGTTGTTTCAAGTTTTACGTCTATAATTCTACTGTGTTTTTGAAGGCAGGAGGTTCTTCTGGTACTGTGTTTGCATGGGATCTTCGCTGGCAACAGCAACCTATAATGCTTTCTGGTGTTGGAACCAGTGATCTGTCTGCTCTTTCACCATCGGAAAGTGATGTTTGGGAGGTCCAGTATGACAACTATACTACTTCATCCAATTACCGGAACATGTCAGAATCACGTGTTCTTCCTGCCATGATTTGCTCAGAGGATGGTATTCTTGCCGTAATTGAACAAGGTATGGAACATAGACCTTTCTTTTCCGGTTTTTTTGTGTATGAGTTGTTTCTGATGGTCTCCACTGGTTTGGTTTGTCTTGGTTTGTCCCAGGTGAAGAACCTGTCGAGCTTCTTGCTGAACCTTGTGCCATCAACAGCTTTGACATCGATCGACAAAACCCATCAGTATGTGAAACCTTATCCAATGATAACCTCAATTTGCTTGCACTCTTTAAGAGCATCATTTCAAGATGTTTGGTCGCAGATAGTATTATTTCATTATCTGCAATTATTGAAGTTCAGTATTTGAAATAATGTTGAAAGAATACTGGAAAGCTTGTTTGAGAGTATTTCAAGTAAAATAATGGTTCTCACTAGCAAAACTAAACTTTTTTTGAGTGAAGTTCATGTTCAAACACCATTTTTCAACTTTCGGAATACTTCTTTCCAACTTTAACATTTAATACTCTTTTCTCCCTATTTTCAACTTTAGCCAAAACAAAATTAGAAAATCACCATCAATACCTCTAGGTCTGAGAGAATCCTTTGTTCCATAGCCCTTGAGCTCTTTACAGCTATCCAATTACGAAATCTTAGATGCACATCCATAGACAAATAGAGTAGCATATCTAAATCCGGAAGCAGGGGTGGGCGGATCATCTGATTTTTGTTTGATTCTCTATTGGACCTAGTTGATAGAGAAGGTTGGACCAATCAAGGGAGGGGGTGAGGCTTGTGACGGGACGAGGGGGAGGGGAGCGGTAGAGCAACCACGGCTATACCTAGTGACCACCCTAGCCAAGAACCCACACCCCCCACCACCACCCCCCACACACCCCCACCCCACCAGCCCCACCAACAACAAACTAAGTCAATCTCACAGGTGGTGATGCGTCTGGGGAGGGGTTGAATGTCCTTACCCCTTACCTTTGAGAAGGTAGAGAAAATTACCCTTTCCGAGCCTATGTTGTGGCTAAAATCAACATAGATTGGTGTTGCGAGGGCGAAGAAGAAATTACTCTGTGACGTGTGTCCAAACGTCTTCGAAATTCATCTTTGTATTTTGCTTTACATTTCATTTTCTTTATCAACCTATTAATGATATGCATTTAACATCAAGAACATTGTTACCTTGCAGGAAATTGTTTGTAGTTTGGAGTGGGAGTCCATAGCCATCTTGACAAGGTCTTGACTGCTTCTTCTGAAGCTGAGAACTTTGGCTATGCAACAGCATATTTTGTTGTATTTTGAATTTGCTATATGGTTGAATTCTTTTGTCAAATTATAAATATTATGAGCATGTGTGTTTTTGTAAAGGAAAAATGTTGGCAAACTTGAAGGATTTACAGTGTTTCTTTAGTAATTTTTGTAGCATATATATTGGTAATGTTGACCAACTTTAGTGTATACATATGGAGTTATTTTTTAGGTAATTTGATTAATCTCTTTTACATCAAATATTAACTTAAAGACTTTAATGCAACACTATATACTTCAACTAGAAAGTCAATCCAACACTCGATAGTTGCTGGAATGATAAGTATTTCTTTATTTCTATTTCGAGGTTTTGAGTTGAACTTTAATTATAAAGTCGTTTTTGTTAGATCTTCAAATTTGGATTTGTACCAATGTAGAGAGTTACTATTCTCCTAAGACGAGAGTAGAATGGATCATTGAAAATTTTAAATTTTATTCGTGAAAGTGGAGATTTTAATTTCTAGGGTCATCATCAATCACGCAAAGAGAATAATTAACTACTTAAAATCTCAATTCCTTTTCGCTCAAGTGGAGAGTTCAACTCAAATCTAATAATCCCAAACAAGTCGATATACTATTAACTGACACATGCTTATTTAATTGAAGTCATAATGGTTGAAAAAAGTTTCTAAAGCTACTAATTAAATCCTCTCGACTCATAAAAAACATAACACATTAAATCAATTGATTCATCGTGATAGTGCTAAAAAAAAAAGTTTAAATGAGTAATGAGAGATAATATTACATTATTACTAGTCATATGAGTGTATCAAAGTGTAATTTCACAAACAATAAGGGTACTTTACTATATTTCCATAAAATTAAATTGAGGTCTATAAAATTTTTAGAAAAAAATACCTCAAAAGGATAGAGAAAGAGCCATTTTCAATCCTCACATTATCCATATATCAAAGAAAAAAACAAAGCTTCAATGACTCTAACAATGGCTTCTTCATCTTCAACTTCACTATTCTCCACAGTTCTAAACTTTTCCCCTCGAAAATCAACAGGTTTTACTTGCCGCACCTCTGTTAACATTCCATCAATTGCTAAGAAAACATCACTCAGTCTCAGCTCTTCAAGCAACATATCAAGTTTTGCCCCAATTGTCTTCGATAAAGTTTCGATTGCTGCAACACCAACTAATGGAAATTCAAAGACATTGACTGTAGAGTGCCATAAAGGGTATAAAATGAAGACCCACAAGGTAAAGATTCTATTTTTATCACTGGTTTGCTGTGTGTGTTTTGAGTTTTGGTTTGTGTGGAGGTTTTCTGTTGGAATTGTTGATTTGGGTGTTTGAATTTGTGATAATCCACATTCTTTAACTGTAGTGTGTGGCAAAGGGTACAAAAGTTTCTATTTTTCTCACTGTTATTGGTCTCTGTGTGTGTGTTTGAGTTAGGTTTGTTGTGGAGGTTTCATGTGGGAATTGTGATTGAAGTGTTAGGATGTGCGCCAAAGGGTACAAAATGAAGACCCACAAAGTAAAGTTTGCTTCTCTTTTGCCCACTAGGAGTTTTGGTATGTGTGGAGGTTCCTATGGGAATTGTAACTGGTTGTTTAAATTTAAGGAGAATCTTAGTAGCTAAGTTGGTTGACTATCTGAACTTTCACATTGTTGGTGAGTGTTAGTTCCCAAATCCATTTCCCCCAATTTTGGAAGAAAAAAAAGTGTTTGAACTGTCCCTAAGGAGACAGAATGAAGAATAGGGGTGTGCAGTGGTAGGTTCGGTTTTATGTATTATCGGTTTACAAGTATTGGTTTATTGGTCGGTTAGGTTCTCACTGTATTTGATGTGTGTATATGCATATGTGGAGATTCTCTGTGGAGAGAAAATGACTTTGAAGGGGATTTAGATGCTCGGATGCTCACTTTTTCTATGTCTTTCACCTATACTATGAAAATGAAGACCCCCAAAGTAAAGTTTGCATTTTTTTTTGTGTGTGTTTGGATATTAAAGTGTGGAGGTTTTCTGTGGGGATTGTGAATTGGGTGTTTGAATTTGTGATAATCTTGGAATTTTCAGGCTTCAGCAAAGAGGTTTAAGGTGTCTGGTAGTGGGAAGATAATGAGGAGGAGAGCTGGGAAGCAGCATTTGCTTAGGAAGAAGAATACCAAAAGGAAAAACAGACTCTCGAAAACGGTTTGCCTTCATTCTCTCAGAACTCATACATTCTATTGTGAAAACTTTATTTAAATTATTTGCTTGTTATCAGTCTGGAATATCAGTTTCTTGTCAAACCTACTCCGAACGCTTGAATTGATTTTAGAATTGTATCTTATCCTGTTTATGTCCCATGATGTTATATGTCATAGGGAATGCAACTTTTAATTCATTCGTTGAAGTATAATCAGGCGATGATCTTCAGAACATTGTTTTAACGACAATGCAATTTGCAAGAGTTCTAGTTAATGTGCATTTTTCCAACAAAGTTGTGCAACTTTTGCATATCAAGTAATCGGAACATAGAATGAACAATCCCTACTCTATATTTGAGGAATTATAGAGTCATAAAAAAGTGTATTAATTGTTGTAATGTAATGGTGATGAGTGGATTTAGGAAGAGACTCAGATTTTATATCGTATTGATAAGACAATGAAAAGAGACGCTGACACTTGTGAAGCATTCCACGGGAAATCATCCTTTTTGTGTGCAAATATCTAGTGCTGGTTTGTAGTTCCAAATGAAGGGAAAGAACTATGTACTCCCTAGTTTTTGGTTATATATAGAACTCATTTTTGTGTCAAAAAATTATTATGTAGCACATGGCATACTTTCAATTCCATATAGCTAACCCCAAGCTCTTCCATTGCCTGAATTAACAGTTAATAGTACCACTTCTGTAAATGACTGTTGAATTGGGTTTAGGACTATGCCTATGTACCAAATAAGGCTTGCTTTCTGATAGTGATGCAGAATCCTAGGTATTTGGCTAGCCATAAGCTGACATGATTTGTTCACTAATTTTTGTGGATACAATAACAAAAACAACTATGCTCAAAATCCCAATCTAGTTTGGGTCGCCTATATGATCTTCGTGATCCATTTTACTTTATTTGGACCTGTTTCAACTATTTTTTTTGGATATGTAAAACAAAAATGTCATTGTCGTAGCCAGTAGGAGCAGGAACTTTTTCTTCTTAGCAAATTGAGGAATAAAGGTTTTTTTAGTATAATCAGGGGAGTTAGATGTAATTAAGCATTGTGAGTGATAACTTGTTTTCAATATAGTTCTGAACAGTTCATATGATGATTCCGTGATTACCCAATAATTTGTCCAGCAGGTCCTTTAAGTGTGCTGTCAAGTACAAGTTAATTACTTATAACAGCCCAACGGCCAATAAAATGATGTTTATTTCTTGTCATAGTCATACTGAGTCTAGCTCTAGTTTTTGGCATCTTTGATGCAATGTAAATGGTTGTATTTTCTTCCACCATGCATTTTGGGATTGTGTAATTTTGTTGCATGTCACTTTCTAGAAATGGCAAAGAAACCCCTGTTGGCACCCCTTTTTAGAAAGGTAAACCACTTGTTTTCGATAAAGATGTTCTCAAATGGTGTTCGATTCATCCATATCTGCAGGTTCTCCCAGTACCTAACCTATGCATTGCCTTTTCCTTCATAGTTTCATCGAAATTTGCACCACTTATCTGCTCATACTTATGATACCACCGGCCAAATCTCGTTCATGCCTCGTCACTTGTTAGCTACAGTTTTGCTTGCCCACCTGAAAAAGTTATTACCCTTGTCAATTCAGTCAATCCTTTCCAGCTGCCATTATTGATATGTGATTCAACCAAAAATGTCCGAAACAAACCAAGAGATCGTATTTACTTAACAGGTACCCTGTGAATTCGCAAGGGGTGTGGGCAAGCTAGCCCAAACACCACGATTATCCAAAAATAAAAGTTTGTTGCTACTTTGCTACCAACTATCAGACCTTACCTTCCTAAGATCAATGCCTAGGCTATTCTTATTGCAGTATAGAATGAGTGATGGTTTAAGGGATACAAGATAAAAAAAGATGTAACTTGAAGCCAAAAACCTCGAGGATGAATGTGTGTGTACTTTCTGGCGAATGAACTCTCCAATTTTTGGCGTAAGATTTGTACTACTCTTTCTTCAACGATACATGACTCATCAGATGATGTTTGTGTTACACAGGTACAAGTTGACCGCAGTGATTACAACAATGTAATCGGTGCATTGCCTTACTTGAAGGTAAACCGAGCCAAGTAGGTCGAGCTGCAGTTAGAAACATACTCTTCATCAAGTTGCTAGAACCCGACGGGATTCTCTCTTTTTGTGTAGAGGATGAAGAAACACCATTGCTTGATACACTTCTCCAACTTTAATCCATCTGTTCTTTGCACTAATGATTTTTCATATCATTTAGACTTGTTAAGCACCAGTAAATTCTGTTTCTTTTTTCCCTTGTAAGTTTTACTATAATTGATCAATTTGTAAGTTTTTTGTGCAAGTGAGTTATTTTCTTAACTTGCCTTGTATGGTAGTTATTTTCGTAGTTATTTCTCCTTTTTCGGTGTTTGATACCTGCATTGGTAGACTATTCTTTGCGTTCATAGATTGTGATTATGATTTATGTTTACGCAAGATTACTATAAATATAAGGATTCATATTTGTGCCATTAGGCACACATCATGAGTTTCGAACCATACATTGTTGGCCTTAAGAGATTTCTCGATTATCAATAAGAAGTTTAGTTTCTTCGATAGTGTGAAGTTATTAACTTGTCTCCTCTTGTTAATTGTTTATCTAGGTGTCCATTATGAGTTTGAACCTTTCGAGTTTTGAAATATGTGTCACTAATTTTCAGAAATATTTCAATTATTATTAAATAAAAAATTTATTTTCGATAAACTCTTGTGAAAATCAATGCTACATCATCTTCCAAATTATCCAAATGTTTACTTTGGATGGTGCCTTTTAAATAATTGTGACTCTTTCTATATTTTTTAATCTTTATATATTGACTCTATATATATAAAAAAATATTATTATTAAAAAAGTTAGGAGAACCTAATTATAAAGCCTCTAAATATGAAATTAAATTTTATTTTACGACTCTTAACTTAAAATATTTTTCAATAAAGGCTGATTATCATAAGCTAAAAAGAGAGAAAAACGTAATCTAACAGATATTCTTAATTTATATGAAACTATAATTATGTTTCTCAATTAGTATAATAATTTCAATACGATACGTGCATCAACTTTATGTTATGATTTCATTAAGGATAAAAAATGAATATATTTTTTTCTTAAAAGAAGAAATTAAAATAAATAATAATAATAAAAGTAAATTTATTCAATATTAAATATTAATATGGTGAAATTTCTTTTATAACAATATTATTTATTCTCGCATTGTAGCTATTATAATGAGATGTCACTATAGAAAATATATTTAACACAACAAATTTTATTTTTTTTGTCTAATTAACGAAAAAATAATAATTAAAAACGTGTAAAGCAATGGCACGTGTGGTCCAACAACCACGAATGTGGACCCATTCTAGCACCCACGTCACGTGCATATATATAATATATATATTATATATATATATATATATATATATCTAACACGATACTAATTAAAAATAATAATTTCGATATACCAATTTTGAATCGATCCAATGAATATTATATCCCATTTGATATCTTTATTTATGTCAATTCAATTCTCAATTATTAAAAGATTTGCAGGTTCTTAATATTGAACGCATTGTATATTTAAAATTATGAATTTATTACGATTAATTTTTTTAATAAAGTATAAAAAACACGTGAAAAATAAGAAAAAAAATCAATATATATAATATAAATACTTAAACTTTTAATTTTTAACGTAACTAAACAACATTCTTTTCCGAGGAAATAATAGTGGCTTCGTCAACTACTAGGGTCGTATTTTTTTGTTTTAGTATTCTTCTTTTTATTTTTATATTTCTATTATTATCGATTATTCTTTAGCTTCGACACTTACTTGTTTATTGTTTCTGTTTACTCTTTTCATCATTTGTTTCGTCAGAAATCTATCGAAAATAACCTCTTAATCTTCTCGATAGTAAGAATAGAAGTTACGTACACTAACACTCTAACATCTTAAGACTCAGTTGTAGAAAACCTAAAAATAGTTAAAACTCGAAAAATATGACCCGATTTTACGATTTTGAGTGCATATCGAATCCTCCAAGGGCATAATAGTCATTTCCTCTCAGGTGTGAGTCAATTATTGGACTTCGCTTTCTTTTGCTTATATATATTTTCGCCATTTTTCTATTATCCATTTTTTATAGCCGCATTAAGAAAAAGAAAAATCCCCAAATTCTCTGAATCCTAGGGTTTTTGGATTCTCCAATTTTACAATACAAATTCAAATCCAAAAAATCCTAGGCCTCGATTCGAATTCTCTGAATCTTAATTTCGTGTTCAAGCAAAATCCATTTTTTGGGATTTTTTTGGGATTTTAATGGTTGAGTTGATGATGTCGTCGGGAATGGCGTCGTTTCCGGTGAAATATGAGGTTGAGGATCCTCTTGAAGATGAACATGGTCCTCTCACTAAACGATCAAAGTCGTCTTCGGCTTCTTCAAGCTTTAATCAGGTTTTTTTTTGAATTTTTTTTACTGGATCGGAAGTATTTGTAGTTTAGCTTATTGGTGTTTTTGACCCATGTTAAGGTCTGCGTTGACTCTATTATCTCTGGATACGTATGGGGGATACAGTGGGTAGGTTGCTTGTTTATTGTGTTTGGTGTTTGTTGTTGGGATTGATTAGTATACCTTGGAAAAAGTTGCTGCAGAGAGTGTGATTTTAGATGAGGAAATAGTTCTGATTGTTTTTGTGAAGTTATGAGAGTTGATAAAATTTGTTGGGTGTTTTCTAGTTGATCTGTTTAGACTGCATGGCGAATTAGTAGTATTTTGATCTTTTTTGATCTCGATAACTGTGATGTTCGGGTCAGATTGCGCCAAGACTAGGACAAATGGTTCTCTGCCCAACCAATAGGCCGCGTCCTTGGATTTATTAGTAGTAATTTAATTTGAAGTTCAACTATTGAATGTAGGATGAGTCTGTTTGGTTTTGGGTATAGGATATTGCTGTTTCATATTAGTATGACCTGTTTAATATTCTTTTAGTGATGGATTCTTGTAAGAAATAATGAACAGGATATTGTGCAACTGTTTGTGTTTGTGGTGGCTGCACATTTCTTAGCTATATATGCATTTGCCCGAACAGCAGAAAAAAAAGAAAAAAGAAAAAAAGAGGAGACTCTATTATTGACCATCATGTTTTGGTATTTCACCAAGTTAAAAAGGAGATCTTTTGGCAAAGATCAATTTGGAAGTACTCCCTCCATATACTAGTATAGATTGGACTTTGCACTAGGATAAACAGTGATTCATATGGATATTTTACTATAATACCCATATTAGTTGATATTTAGTCTTAGGTATGGGGAAATGATTAACAAATTGTAAATGCCAAGGGTAAAACATGAAAAGAAGATGTTTCGCTCTTGATATGCTAACTAGAAGTGACAAGTAAAAGTGAAATTATATTTTTAGTATAGTGGACAAGTAAAAGTAAAAGTGAATGGAGTGAGTACTTTATTTGAGTTCCAGCAAAGACGCGACTTCAATATTGAATTTTGGAAGACATTAATTTTAGAGGGTGGCTCATAGGTTTTTGGTTAAGAATTTAGCTATTATTCCCTCATTATTTTTGGAGTTTTTATGTTTCAGATGGGGAAGAATATGATTTCATGCTTTACTGTTAAATATGCCTGATCAATGACTTTTTGGTTTGGGAAAGAGTCTCCTCCATTATCCAATATGTTAAGCGACTGTTAATTAAATAAGCAAGTAGTATATCGGTACTGACATATTTGCATTACTGGACCTGTTCTGCTATTAATGTCTTGTTGAGATACTTAAGTTCTTGCTTGTTAGATGGTGAAAACTCATATTGATGACCATACTCCACTCTTTCAGGATGTCTAGTATTTGAATTGAGAATAAGATCTTAGCTACTTTATAGTAAATGCAACAGGATTTATCCCTATAGTGCTACAGACCTGGGGTTGGGGTGGGGTGGGGTGGAGGCATAACCAGCTGAAAGAAAGTGTTCATATTTTTTATGAAGTTGTTATCCAAGTTTCCATGATCTTTTAAGCTTGTTTGCAGATTTTGCTAAGTTGGTCTCCTGGTTATATTTTGTTCTTGTTTTTTATTTGTGTTGACTTGTGGCTGTGGGACTCCAATTTTCAGCTACTTATCTTCATCTCCTGCTTTTTTAACAGTGGGATGCTGGAAATGATGAATTGCCAGTTCCTCCCCCAGAATACAATCCACTTGATGAGCCAAGTCCTTTAGGTCTGAGATTGAGAAAGAGTCCATCTTTGCTAGATTTAATCACGATGAGGCTGTCACAAAACAATGCTTCCTCCACTGCACCTGAAAACCCTACTTCAGTAAGCAATACGGGAACAAAGGGTGCTTCTACTTCAGTAGCAACTGACAAGCTGAAGGCGTCAAATTTTTCGGGATCACTTCTAAGGATAGGGAGTTGGGAAGTAATTGCCTTGAACTTTGTGCCTTGTTATTAGATTATCTGTGAATAATTTTCTTTTGGCTAATTTTTCTATTTCGTTTTAGTATGCATCTAGATATGAAGGTGATTTGGTGGCAAAGTGTTACTTTGCTAAGCATAAGCTTGTTTGGGAAATTCTTGAAGGTGGGCTCAAGAGTAAAATTGAGATTCAATGGTCAGATATCATGGGGCTGAAGGCGAGCTGTCCAGAGAATGGTCCAGGCAGTTTGACTCTTGTGGTAAGGCATAAGTTTCCAACCTATTTTTTTTTAACGACACTGGTGTCCAGGGCCAGCTTAGATGCACCTCGACTAAATCTACGGGAATCTACGTACTCCTACCAGCACAATTATTGGACAACTCTGCCCCAAGACTTTGGGCATATGGGAAGCAATCACTTAGTGTTTTTTGTCTCCTTGGGGATTTGAAAGGACCTCATGACTTCCACACTTCATTGACCACTAGGCCATGCTTTTGGGGGCTCTCTCTAAACTAATTTCTTAAGTGCAGTAGTATAATTTTTTTTTTATTAGCAGCACCAAACAGATAGGTATAAGGTCAACTCTCACCATATTGAATACTTCTTTTTCCTTAGCAAGAAGTTATTGATGAAGTCCTGTAAAAGAACCTCCCAAAGCAAAAATACTTCATCCTGTGAATTGAAACACCGTAAATGTTTGAAAGAACAATTATACTGATACTCTAGTTTTACTGGCGCTATAGTTCTTTTGTTTGTAAGAAATTGTAGTGCTATCTTCAGTTTGTAGTTTATGGTTTTCTGTGATTCAGTTGGCTCGTCAGCCCCTTTTCTTCAAGGAGACAAATCCACAACCCAGAAAACATACTCTATGGCAAGCGACTTCAGATTTCACTGGCGGACAGGCTAGCTTGAACAGGTAAATAATCTTTACTTCTGTTAAGAAATGACTAATAATATTTTGTATTATCTCGACTGTAGGACACTATTTAGTCCCTAAATAAATGTTGTTCTATTCACATGCTGGATACCTGTGTACTAACCACCACCTTCAAGATTATTTTCATCATGTCTCCCTTCCCTTTTTGGTTATTTTTTTTTTTTGAGAAGGTAACAGTTGCTTTTATTGACAATTCAGTACACGATGGGTTGCACTGAAACCATATTTTACAAATCAAATTAAAAAGACATCTAACTGACTCTATTCTAACAAGATCCTAGGATGTCTATAAGTGAGTCAGTGTCCTTAACATAATTGTTTACACCAGAACAAAAAAGTTTTAACGCAATTAGGTTTGATTCATCTGTACATCGACAATTTTTTTTTGCTCTCAAACTCTGAATCCTTTCCGTCCCCATATTGTCCACCAGATACAAGCCGGGACATCCTCCATCTGTCTTTGTCAGCAGCTCTACTCCTGCTTCCTCCTCTCCCAACTCATATCGCAAATGAGTTATTTTGTTTGCATACCCAACTAATACCCCTAAGGCCTAAAAAATATTTCCACAACTGAGTAGTTTGTCCCTGTACTGTAGAAACATATGGCTAACTGTCTCAACCTGGTTCACCCCAAAGGTAACTATCTGGAACCAGGAAAATTTTCCTCTTCTTTAGGTTCTCTTGTGTCAAACAGCCTCTCTTGGCAATACCAAGTAACCGACAACTTTGAAGGGATTTTTGATCTTCCATTATTTCCCCACTGCCATGTTGTCTTTGTAGATTTCCTTGGTCAAAAGCTGTATGCAGATTCACCTGAACTACCTTTGCTATCCAATTTCCACCAAAGTCTGTCTTAAAATGATTTTTTCTCTATTTAGTAACAATTTAACATTAGAACACCCATTTTACCCTATATGAGAAGAGCGAGACTAATATCTATGACTTATTTTAGACCACAAATTTCAACAGTCATTTATTTATGTAACTTTATACCCAGACAAACATCACATAAATTGGGATGGACGGAGTATGTCCTTAACATTATGTACAAAAAATGTGAACTTAATAAGTATCAATTTCGAAGAGGGAGTTGTGAGTTAAATTTCTTAAAAGAGAAAATTGAGTATTAGGTATTAGATAGTAAAATACTTGGTCTAATTGAAAGTGCTTATAAGCTGAAAAGCAATAAGTTAGGGGTCATCAACTTGTGAATTTTGGCTCCTAAGTATTTGAATGTTACCAATATATCAAGGAACCAGATCAGCAGTGGGTGTGATTCCCACCTTAAAAATGCACCTAATATTTAATTACTGAATCACCTTATGTATTCCATAGTTCAGTAGTTTAGCTACTAATACTGTTGTGATAAATAACTCTTTTGATCTGTATAGGCAACACTTTCTACAGTGTCCAGTTGGTGTCTTGAATAAGCATTATGAAAAATTGATCCAATGTGATGTGCGACTCTATTCTCTGAGCAAACAGCCTGAATTGGCCTTGGAATTTCCATATTTTGATACTAAAGCTACTGTATTTGAAAATCTTGACGAATTGAACGACCATGGCTTAGATCCAGTCGGTTCTGGTAAGGGTTCCCCTCTATCAAGCATCCAAGATGCAGCATCACCTGCTGCAGCGCAGTCATCTTCAGTGTCTTTTGAACAACCTGATCTCCTTGGTGCAGCCCCTGAACATTTGTCTAGGGATGCCCCTTCTCCAAGCTCAGGTAGTAGTTCTTCCTGTCTGCTCTTAATATTCCGTGCTTAGGTTGTCTATTCTAAGCTCTACAACCGTGATAGGCATCTTTCTATGGAAAATGTACAGCAATCGAGGAAAATTGTGGGAAAAGAATGCTAAAGCTAACAAAAAGGGATTTTATATTAGTGATTCTGTGCTGCATTTGTATCATGCTTGAAGTCGTTACTATAATTTAAGCTTTGTGCAATGCACATCTCTATTGCCTGTTATCTGGTATATATGTTCTATATACTGGCTATTTTACATGCATACATTCGATAATTAGTTGTGCGCTTGGACTTTCATTACTCTTTTCCTCCAGCCCTACCATGTTTAGTGCCATCGTTCCATTTTCATCTTTAGCCCCTTTTCTCACCTCTTCGCTATGTAGTTTTTCTTCGTGGACTACTTGTGCCATCTTCTTTTCCTCTGTTTATATTTGTCTAATTTCTGCTCCTGAGGTGAGAGATGAGCAAGACAATAAATGAAATTAGATAGCTAGCATTTCATGTTATGCCCTTTCCACATCTGTTGAAGTTGATGATGTTCGAATACTAAGTATTTTTGTACTGAGTTTGTATTTACCCTTAACATTCAGTAGTAGATTACTTCTGTATGATGGAAGCTGTTATGCCAAAGATTGTCCCTGATTTTTTTCTTCTGATCTTCAGTGATGGATACACATGCTGTTAGGGACAATGCAAACAGCATTGGGTATGATTCTAACAGGATGCGAAACTTGGAGCAATTGAAGGTGCCAGGACTCCGGCCATCAATGTCTATGACAGATCTTGTTAGCCACTTTGAAATCTGCATTTCACAACAGATTAATTCTGGAAGTTTGCAGTCTGATGAGGCCTTAGAATGCAAGGGCATGCTGGAGGACATTGCACAGATGTGGCTCAGCGACACTCAATGTACACCAGCTTCAGACGAGAAATCTCTCATGAAGAAAGTCAACTCTCTGTGCTGCCTCTTGCAGGATCCTATCACATCTCACGAGCCCCATTTAAATGGAGAAAATCATCTGCAAAAACCTGTTCAATCTAACGATGCTTGTAGCTCTTCTGCATGTGAGAACGATGGAAATAACAAAGAGAACACCAAGGATTCTGTTGGTAGTAAGCCGACACCAAGTATTCCAAGGATAGACTCCTTTGGCGACTTGCTCCTTCATCTTCCTCGTATTGCATCCCTTCCGAAGTTCCTATTCAACATTGTTGAAGATGATGAAAACCAATCCAGGTAGCCGTTCTTACCTTGAGAATGTACTGAAGTTTTAGGCTATAGTCCCCCAGGAAACCATTTGGGTTTTGCCTATTTGTTGGGATCCTGATGCAAGCACACCTCGGGATTCGGAGGACGTTATACATGGAGAAAAACTGGGATTTGAAGATTCTTTGATAATTGGTGAAAGTTATGTCTGTAGAACTATGTTTGTAGTAGTAAGATTAATGTTTTTCACCTCTGGCTGAAGAGCATAACATTATATTGTTTGTACAGGGGTTAGGTCAATTAATATAAATCAATGTTAAGTTCCCATTGGGATTATTGTTCCTAGAAGTTTTTATTAGTTGAATTTGATTTGATTAGATTAACAACACCTTGGATTAGTTGATTAAAAGTAATTGATGAAGCATCATGTGTTTAAAAATTTTTTTTGAAGTGTTGAACTTAATTTCGTAGAATAGAAGTGTTGAAACTGATAATAAGTATTTTAATGACAAGTCATTTTCGCGATGAACGCACAATTTATGATGACCATTTTTTTTTTGTGTATTAGTATATGTAGATTTTTTGAAATTTGGTTGATGGATTAAGATTGGTGTATTTGTCCAAGTATGTTTTGAAATATGTGTGATTGACTCTTGTTGAGCTTTAATCTTGTGGGTCAATTGGTGACACTAAATTAGAATTTTTGAATAATTTCGATTTTCGTGTGTATTATTAGTTCATAATTTATTTTGGAATATATGTGATCGGTTTTGTTTGAACTCAAGTTTTGTGGGTGTATTGATGATGATATATTAAATGATACTTATTATTTTTGAAAGGAATACATCACTTTATAGATTTTGTATGTAAAAAAAAGAATTCATGATTATCTTAGTTTTTTTTATGTATATTAATCCATAATTTAGTTGGTTCATTCGTGACGATCTATTAAATGATATTTATTATTTTGGAAAGGCAAACACTGCTTTTTTGAGTTTTATGTGACATGAAACATTAATTCAAGATTATCTCAAATTTTTCATGTGTATCGGTTCATGATTTTATAAAATATGTATAATCAATTTCTTTTGATGTCAAATTTTATAGGTCCATTGACAAAGACATATTAAATGATACTTCTTAGTTTTGAAAGGTGCATATTATTTTATTTTTGGAGTTTATTTCCCAAAGTAAAAATTATGATTATCCTCATTTTTTGTTTATATTAGTCTATGAATTTTTTGAAATATATGTGATTTTCATCATTTGAGCTAAAATTTTATGGGTCCTTTGGTGACGACCTTAAAATGTTATTCATTATCTTAAAGATTTACATTGATATTTTGAAGTTTATCTTAATTTTTTGTGTGTTAAAACCCATGAACTTTTTAGAATATGTGACTCCGTTTGAGCTAAATTTTATGGGCCGTTTAGCTTCTATCTTTTAAATGATACTCATTTTTTTTAAAGATAGATCTATCACAAAATAGGAGTCCACGATTATCTCAATTTTCATGTGTATTGAATCGGTTGAGTTCAAATCATGTGGGCTCATTGAGAATGAATGACCTATTATATGATTCTAATTATTTAGTCACTTTCTTAAAGTTAATGTGTAACGAATTTTACGAGATAGAATTTTTAGATTATCTCAATTTTTTATTATGTGTATTAGTTTATGAATTTTCTGAATTATATGTAAATATGCCCATTTGAGCTCAAATTTGTGGGTCCATTGATAGAGACCTATTAAATGATACATTAAATTAATTACAAAAGGTGTAGATCGCCTTTTATGGAGTTTATATGTCAGAAAAATAGAAATTCACGATTATTTCAGTTTCAGTGGGTATAGTTCATTAACTTTATGGAATATGTATGACCGTTCCTCTTTATTCTCAAATTTTGCTGGTCGAATAATGACAACATATTAAATAATACTCGTTATTTTTTAATGGTGTAAGTCGATTTTTTAGGAGATTGTGTCACGAAATAGAAATTCACGATAATTTATATTTGTGTTGTATAAATTCATGAATTCTTAGTAATACATACGATTGACTCTGTTTAAGCTCAACTTTTATGAGTTCATTCATGACGACCTATTAAAATTATAACACATTATTTTTGAAAGACGTGTATTGTTGTTTGTAGAGTTTATGTTTCACGAAACAGAAATTTAGAATTATCTCAAGCTTTATGAATTTCTAAAATATGTTCAAATGACTTCAGTTGAGTTTAAATTGGGTCCATTGACGACAACCTATTAAATGATATACAATTTTTGTGTGTATTACTTCATGAATTTTTGAAATATGCGTGATCGACTTTGTTTAAGCTTAAATTTGTGCATTCATTAGTAAAGAAATATATTAAATGATACTTACTATTTTCGAAAGGCATACATCATTTTTAAGAATTTATGTTACAAGATTAAAAATTCGAGGTTCTCTAGGTTTTTTGTGTGCATTGATTATTCCATGATTTTTGTAGAACACGTGTGATTGACTCCGCTTGAACTTAAATTTTATGGATCCATTGGCGACGACTTATTAAATGATACTCATTATTTTGAAAAGGCAAATATCACTTATTTTGGTGTTTGTGTCATGAAATAGAAATTTTGGATTATCTCAATTTTCATATATATCACTCAATTAATTTTCTGAAATATGTGTGATCGAGTCCATTTGAGCTCAAATTTTGTTGATCCATTTGTGACAACCTATTAAGTAATTCATTGATTTTGAAAGGCTAAAATCACTTTCTTTTGAAGTTTCTATGTTACGAAATAAAAATTCAGAATTGTCAAGGTTTTTCGTTTATATTAACCCCATGAATTTTCATAACATATGTGACCGACTTCGTATGAGGTCCAATTTTGTATGTCCATTGACGAAGACTTATTAAATGATACACATATTACTGTTGAAAGGTAAATACCATTTTTTTTTAAAGTTTATTAGTCGTGATGCATGAATTTCACAATTATAACAATTTTTGTGTGAATAAGTTCATGAATTTTAAAAATATGTGTAATCGACTTCGTTAAAGCTCAAATATTGTGGCTCCACTGGCAACAATATATTAAATGATAATCATTTTTTCGAAGACATGAATCATTTTATAAGAATTTATGTTTCAACATTAGATATATGGGATTATCAGTTTTTTTGTGTGCAATAAAATTTTCAAAATATGTGTGGCTGACTCTGCTTGAGCTTAAACTTTATAGATCCATTAGCGACAAGCCGACAACTTATGAAATGATACTGTTGTTTTCAAAAGGTAAACATCGCTTATTTTGGAGTTTATATGTTACGAAATAGAGATTCTAGATTATCTCATTTTTTGTGTTTTATAGTCCGAAATTTTTGTAATTCAGAATTTTCAAAACGAAATGCCGAAATTTTTCATGGACGTCCATTAAGATGTTGGCAATGTATCTAGTTCGTCCCGCAGAGATAAGAAGCGCATTTTAAAGTTCAAACGATTCCCAGAGCAGGTAAACGTTGGTTTTACCGATTATCGTGTGCTATAGTTCATGGAATTTTTGTGATTCAGAATTCGAAAAATGAAATTACCAAAATCTTCATGGGCGTCCGTTAAGACGTTGGCAATGTATCTAGTTTGTCCCGCGGGAAAAACGGGCGCATTTTAAAGTTTTAACGAGCCCCATAGTTGGTAAACGCAGATTTTGTTGATTTTCATTTGCTATAGTCCATGTAATTTTTGTGATCTGGCATTCCCAAAATAAAATGGAAAAAAATTTTCATGAACGTCCATTAAGACGTTGGCAATGTACAAAGTTTGTCCCGCGGGAAAAACTGGCGCATTTTCATGTTTTAACGAGCCCCATAGTTGGTAAAAGCAGATTTTGTTGATTTTCATGTGCTATAGTCCATGTAATTTTTGTGATCCGGCATTCCCGAAACAAAATGGCCAAAAATTTTCATGGACGTCCGTTAAGACGTTGGCAATGTATCTAGTTTGTCCCGCGCGAAAAACGGGCGCATTTTCAAGTTGAAACGAGCCCCATAGTTGGTGAATGCAGATTTTGTTAATTTTCATGTGCACAATCAGTTCTAGTAATTTTTTGATCCGGCATTCCTGAACAAACTGGCCAAAAATTGTTCATGGACGGTGGTCCGTTAAGACTTTGGCAATGGGTATCAGTTTGTCCCTGCCCGAAAACGGGCGCATTTTCAAGTTTTAACGAGCCCATAGTTGGTGAAAATGCAGAAATTTTGGTTTAATTTTTCCATGTTGCTAAATAGTTCATGTAATTTTTGTGATCCGGCATTCCTGAAACAAAATGGCCAAAAATTTTCATGGACGTCCGTTAAGACGTTGGCAATGTATCTAGTTTGTCCCGCGCGAAAAACGGGCGCATTTTCAAGTTTTAACGAGCCCCATAGTTGGTGAATGCAGATTTTGTTAATTTTCATGTGCTATAGTTCATGTAATTTTTGTGATCCGGCATTCCCGAAATAAAATGACCAAATTTTTTATTGACGTCCGTTAAGACGTTGGCAATATATCTAGTTTGTCCCGCGGGAAAAACGGACGCATTTTCAAGTTTTGAAGAGCCCCATAGTTGGTAAACGCAGATTTTGTTGATTTTCATGTGCTATAGTCCATTTAATTTTTGTGTTCCGGTATTCCCGAAATAAAATGGCTAAAAAATTTCATGGACGTCCGTTAAGACGTTGGCAATAAATCTAGTTTGTCACGCGGGGAAAACGGGCACATTTTCAAGTTGTAACGAGCCCCATAGTTGGTAAACGCAGATTTTATTGATTTTCATGTGCTATAGTCCATGTAATTTTTGTGATCCGGCATTCCCAAAACAAAATGGCCAAAAATTTTCATGGATGTCCATTAAGACATTGGCAATGTATCTAGTTTGTCACGCAGGAATAATGGACGCATTTTCAAGTTCAAACGAGCCCCAAAGCATGTAAACATAGATTTGCCGATTTTTATGTGCTATAGTCCATGTAATTTTTGTGATCCGGCATTTTCGAAAATACATGCCAAAAATTCATGTACTTCCTTCGTTAAACTTGGCAAGTACAAAGTTGTGTCCCGCGTGAAAAAACCAAGCGTCATTTTCAAGTTTTAACGAGCCCCATAGTTGGTAAACGCGGATTTTGTTGATTATCATGTGCTATAGTCCATGTAATTTGTGTGATCCGGCATTTCCGAAATAAAATAGCCAAAAATTTTCATGGACGTCTGTTAAGACATTGGCAATGTATCTAGTTTGTCCCGCGCGAAAAACGGGTGCATTTTCAAGTTTTAACGAGCCCCATAGTTGGTAAATGCAGATTTTGTTGATTTTCATGTGCTATAGTCCATGTAATTTTTGTGATCCGGCATTTCCTGAAACAAAATGGCCAAAAATTTTCATGGACGTCCGTTAAGACGTTGGCAATGTATCTAGTTTGTCCCGCGCGAAAAATGGCGTATTTTCAAGTTTTAACGAGCCCCATAGTTTGTAAACGCAGATTTTGTTGATTTTCATGTGCTATAGTTCATGTAATTTTTGTGATCCGGCATTCCCAAAACAAAATGGCCAAAAATTTTTATTGACGTCCGTTAAGAAGCTGGCAATGTATCTAGTTTGTCACGCGGGGAAAACGGGCGTATTTTCAAGTTGTAACGAGCCCCATAGTTGGTAAACGCAGATTTTATATGATTTCATGTGCCTCTAGTCCATATAGATTTTTTGTGATCCGGCATTCTTCCCAACAACAAAATGGCCAAAAATTTTCATGACGTCCGTTTTAAGAATTAGACTTTGGGCAATGTACTAAAATTTTGTCCCGCGGAAAACGGGGCGCTATTCAAGTTTTAAACGAGCCCCCCATAGTTGGTAAACGCATATTTTTTTGTGATTTTTTCATGTGGCTAATCGTCCATGTGTTTTGTGACCTGTATTTTCGAAATAAAATGGCCAAAAATTTTCATGGACGTCTGTTAAGAAGTTGGCAATGTATCTAGTTTGTCCCGCGCGAAAAACGGGTGCATTTTCAAGTTTGTTAATAATGAACCCCTAGTTGGTGTAAACGCAATTTTGTTTGATTTTTCATGTGCTATAGTCCATTTAATTTTTGTGATCCGGTATTCCCGAAACAAAATGACCAAAAAATTTCATGGACGTCCCGTTAATACTTTTGCGAATGTCTCTATTTGGTCACACAGCGAGGGGAACGACGCCAATTTTTCAAGTTGTAACGAGCCCCATAGTGGGTAAACGGGAGATTTTATTATTTCATGTTTTGCTATATCCATTAAATTTTTTGTGATCCGCATTCCCGAAACAAAATGGCCAAAAATTTTCATGGACGTCCTTAAGTTATAGACGTTGGCATTGTACAAGTTTGTCCCCGCGGGAAAACGGCGCATTTTCAGTTTTTTTAACTAGCCCCATGTTGGGCAACGCAGATTTTGGTTGATTTTCAGTGTTATGTCCTGGTAATTTTTGTGATCCGGCATTCCGAAATAAAAATGCCCAAAATTTCCTGACGTCCTGTTAAGAAGTTGGTGGCACTGTATCCTAGTTTGGTCCTCGCGAAAAACGGGGCTCATTTTCCAGTTTTACGCGTCCAGTAGTTGTAACGCAATTTTTGTTGATTTTCATGTGGCTATAGGAGTTCATGTAAATTTGTTGTGAATCCGGCATTCCCGAAATAAATGCTCCAAATTTTTTTTAATTGACATCCTTAAGACGTTGGCATCTATCCTAGTTTGTCTCGCTCGCGGGAATGACGGACTCATTTTTCAGTTTTGACGCGCCCCTCACAGGTTGTGGTAAACGCAATTTGTTGATTTTCATGTGCTATAGTCCATTTAATTTTTGTGATCCGGTATTACCGAAACAAAATGGCCAAAAAATTTCATGGACGTCCGTTAAGACGTTAGCAATGTATCTATTTTGTCACGCGGGAAAAACGTACGCATTTTCAAGTTCAAACGAGCCCTAAAATAGGAAAACGCAGATTTTGTTAATTTTCATGTGCTATAGTCCATGTAATTTTTATGATCCGGCATTTCCAAAATAAAATGGCCAAAAAATTTCATGGACGTCCGTTAAGACGTTGGCAATGTATATAGTTTGTCTTGCGGGAAAAACGAACGCATTTTCAAGTTTTAACGAGCCTCAAAGCAGGTAAGCACAGATTTTGCTGATTTTCATGTGCTATAGTCAATGGAATTTTTTTGATCCATAATTTTTAAAACTAAATGTCTGAAATTTTTCATGGGCGTCCGTTAAGACGTTGGCAATGCATCCAATTCGTCCCGCGGGGAAAACGGGTGCATTTTCAAGTTCAAATAAGCCTTAAAGTAGGTAAACGCAGATATTGCCAATTTTCTTGTGCTATAATCAATTAATTTTCTGAAATATGTGTGATCAATCCATTTGAGCTCAAATTTTGTTGATCCATTTACGACGACCTATTAAGTAAATTATTGATTTTGAAAGGCTTATAAAACCTATGAATTTTCATAATATATGTAACCGACTTCATTTCAGGTCAAATTTTGTGTGTCCATTGACGATGACCTATTAAATCAGACACATTGTTTTAAATGACGGACCCCTCTTTTTTGGAGTCTTTGTGCCACGAAACGACAATTTAGAATTATCTCGAATTTTCATGTGTATTAGTCTATGAACTTTCAGGTTTTGAGCTCAAATTTAGTGTATCCATTGATGAACTCAGATTGTCATGAAACTTTTTAGCAATCAATACCTATTGCTTATTCATAACTGACATCTCCTGTTTTACCATTTTAGGGTCCAGAAATGTGTATTCATGATTATTGAAGCTTTCAGCGTGTATTAGCTCATGGATATTTTGAAATACGATCGACGTATTAGCATAAAACTCAAATGGTATAAGAAAAACTCAGAATACTGAAACTATTCACAAATAATATTCAAAAATTTAGTCTCAGAAAACTTGTATTGCTAAATGAGCAGTTGAAGTTGAACTATAAAGGGATCTGTACAGCTAGTAAAATCACACTTCAAGCTGCTCCAAGAATGCCCTCAACAAATTGATTGAGGCTCAAGACATGCAACTGAAACAAAAGAAGCAAGGAGGATCACTAGAGTTCTCCTCAGGGGTAATGCCATCCAAGCATACGGCGTGAAAAGCGTGCCCACATGACAAAATAGCAACACTTGGGAGAACGGAAGGCTCAACACCGTCATTGTATTCATCCGCGTATGCATATTCATCAGGCATGTCACACAGATCATTTTCGCATATTGGGCAAGTGACTCGCGGTGAATGGAAATTCTCATCCGAACCTGCAATTTTCAAATTATTGGTCAGCAATTGCACTAAAGCAGAGAACAGAAACTTGCACCAGTAAACATGCTGCAATGCATATGCTGGTGACACTGCATTTTTTGTCGTTATATATTATCCTTAGTCGAGCACAGAACAAGGATTGTCTCATTGAAATTGGTGTGCTTGTTGTGCCATATCATCTATAGTACGATGGAGTTTAGGATATCTAACAGCGAGCTCATTGGTATCTCTCACTAATTCGTGAAATAACATACCTTCCCAAGCAATATGATGGATGGGCTCTTCATATCCTAAGTATCTCTCATTAATTCTTGAAGGCTCCTCGGTACTTGTGGATGATTGAGACTGACGGGTGAAGGTCGGAAGCCTTGTCTTTCCTGCCAAAGCGCGGGGAGGAACCAGAGGTGGAGCTGAAATCTTCTTGATTTGCTGGACTTGAACTGCATGACCAGTCAGTTGCAATCAATGTTAGAAATCTCATGAAACAATAGTTGCAACAAAAGTATACGGCTTCTCTTGAAATGAACGAAAGAAGTATTATCCATGCTGATCGTAAAAGGTAATTGTATAAACCCTTAGTACATTAAGTATATCTGAGTATGTTGCCTAGCACCAGACATGAACACTACCTAGCAATCAATGTTAAAAATCTGAAAGGAAAGGAAATTTACTCTTGCCTTTTTCCTTTTTGGTTGTAATTTTACTGGAAGAGCTAATTGTGTGAGAGGAAAATGAACTTTTATTCCTCGTCTCAGCGCGGATCCTCAACTTACGCATACTTTCAGATTCTTTTCCACTCAAAACATGCGATGGATTCTTCTTAAGAATCTGGCCATCCTTCTTGCTAGATAAAACAGGATATCTCCCGACAGATGACACTGGAGTCAAAAGTGAGCCTTCTAACTGCTTCTCCACAACTTCACTACGGATAGAGCCATCCGTTTTACATTCCCAACCTAAAGGACTGCCTAACATGTTTGAAAGTCAGATGATCTTGAAAGTGCTTCGTTCAACAAAGCAGTTGACGTAAGCTGCAAATCACCTAAGCAACACCAGCCCGCAAAGTAGTGTATGGGAAAGAAGAATCCACAACAGACTTGCTTCTTGCTACTGCAATAACAACAACAAACGGTCACATCTTACTGACATGTAAAACCATATGATAGCCTCTGCAACACATGCATATTATTCATTGCTAGATAAATTTGATTGCTCATAATTGTCCATAAAAGATAATAAGTTTTTCCCTCTACTAATACAGTTACCAATCATTAAATCCAAAAGTACCACAAACAAACAAAAGGATCAGCATAACAGCATGTACAAATTTGTATAGGAACCTAATTCTATATTAAGTATATCCAACCAAAAGGACTCGTGTTTACACCAAGCTAATGGATGCATGGCATATATTTGTACATTGATTTTTAGCACTAAACAATAGTTAACTAACATGCATTTTCACCTCGCTAAATCACGTAACAATAGTAAGTGTTATATGATGAGTATTTACCACTCCTTTTCCAAGTTTATTACATCTAAAACTGACAGAAACAACTGAAAGGATCACTATGAAATAGTGAATGAACTTACTAACAAATTATACAAAAACTACAGCAAAGAACACTTCATCAAAGCCAAGTATCCAAAAAATACCATTAAACATCAAAAGCTTAAATACCCCGAAGACAATACTAGACGATGACAACAATAACATGCCGATTGTAATTACACGAGTGGGGTCTGTAGAGGTTAGTCCATACACAGACCTTACCCCTACCCCTTACCTTAGGAGGTAGAGAGGTTGTTTCCGATAAAATCTCGACTAAAGAAAAAACATGATAAAGCAGCTTGGGAAAAGAAATACCATAAGTTAAGAAGCCTCCACAAAACAAAATATTAAAAATAACATGAAAAAAAGCATTCTGAAGTCAATACTACACAAAATTCCCAAAAAAAGAAAACCCCATAAACAGAATAAAACCATAAATTAACAGCATAATCAGTTCTAGAGTAATCCAAAATCTTTCCCATGACACAATACTTGACAAACTTCCACAAAAAAAAAAAAAAAAAGCCTCATAACACAAAGCATAATCATTCTAAAATATCACAATAATCAACAAAAAGAAACCATAACAGAACCATACCAAGATATTCAAAGTAGAATCTTTTTCTTCATAAAGAACCACATGATCACCATGAAAAATCAAAAAACTCAAATACCCAGAACTCGAAACTCAACAAATATCCGTAAAAACTAAACCCCACAACAGAATAATACCAAAATCAACATAAAAATCAGTTCTTGATTATCTAAAAAAATTCAAAAAATCGAAAAAAAGAATGCACCTTTTTGTAAACTGTTAAAAGGGGATGAAATAGTAAGTAGAAGAGACCCCAATATGGGATTAAATAAGAAATCTTGAAGAGGCGGTAGATTGAGAAGAACAAAAATAGCAGAGTCCAAATCATTCAAGGAAAAAAACTAAATGTTTATATTTGGGGAAAACAATGATAATTTTTCCTTTTAAAGGTTTTGGTTGTGGGCTCCACTTAGGGTATTTATGTAAAAAAAATTATTATAATTATATGATCATATTAATAAAATATTTATTATCAATTGATATAATTCTTTAAAAGTACAATATATTTAAGAAGTAAAATTATTTTCACATATAATGTTTTACGTATTTGATCTGTCATTGTTGATTTTTTAAAATATTTTAAATGAAAAATCATTTTTGGTCTTCAGATATGATTTCAAGAAATTTCCTATTTTGGTTTTATAGCTTATTTTGTATTTATCATACATTGAATGGTTTTAATAAAGATACAATGAATAATAGTATCTGATTATTATGAAACAATGGACATTATGTATGATGGATTTATTTTTATAATGAATAATTAAAATGCCTTGAATTACTTACAATGAATTAAAGTTACGCCACAAAAATATATTAACAATCACAACATTGTACATTATTATAATGACTTTAATTGTTCATTTTTACTTTAATGTATAAATTAATTATTTTTTTTGTACATTCAATAATATAACACATATATTTATAAGATTCTTTAAATTAAAAAATATTAATTTATTGATTAAATAATATCGATATAAAATAATAATATATCATAATCTGACATGTATATTAATTCAATGAAGGTATAACTGAATTATAACACGTGTGGTTTTTTTGTTATTTTTGTGTTTATGAGATCAAGTGATTTTACTAATTATTGATGTGAATTTATATTACATTGACGTTATTTGAGTCACTAATTATTTAATGGGAAATTTACAATAAAAAACTAAAATAAAAAAATATTTTTAGCATTTATACAATAATAATTCTTTTTTTCACTTGGATCACTTTTAATTCCTTTACTATACAAATTTACATACCTATTATAAGAATAATTATTAATTCATATATAATACAAGTTTTAACGATGGATAGATTTATCACACATCTTAATAACTTATAATCAATTGTCAAATTTTTACAAACAAACATAATCTATTTCAACAAATAATTATAATTAATATATATTGCATACATATTCACTTTTAAAATTCATATTGCAGTTCACAAGTATTGTTATAAAAGGTAATAAATAAGTATTGCTAAAAGCATTATTATTTTATTAAAATGTACTAATTTATGTAATTTTTCCTTTACACATAAATTTGTAAAATAAAAAGATCATAGTTAAAACTCCTCGAGGTCGGAATCAAAAGCGGAAGGGTAATTCGATGATAAGTAACGGGAAAAAAATGCAAACAAGCTCTCGCACAAAAAGGAAACTGACACAAAAAATACAACATCAACCACCTCAGAGTACGATGGAATAGAGAAACTTATGATACCCCTTTACTAGCTATACACATCACATATATGTACAGCGCGAATCAATATAAATTTCGAACACTGAATGCATTAAATTAAAAAAAAATCAACATAATAATGAGCAATCATCAAACGTTTGATCAAGAAACTAATAAAAGAAGGATAAATATTCACATAATTTTACATGTTTATAAGAAAAGAAGGCATTATATACACAGGAAGAAGAAGAAGAAGTCTGATTGATTTTCATCATCAGCTGTACAAATAGGAAATATCAAGCAAAGAATCCTTCTAAAGAGAGAGAGTAATAGTTAAAGAAGTATATAAATCATTCTGTACAATTTCGATTTCTTCCCTCATTTCTTTCATTTCGATTCATGAGATCAGGAAGGAGGTGGTGAATGAATGGAGGTATCAGGTAACATGGCTACTGTCACGACGAAGTATTCACAGCCAACAGGAAGACCATACGGGTTCGTAGTTGATCCTGAATTCAAGGACAAACGACTGGTTCCTGTGTCAGAAGTCAGTATATCTAAACGATCTCTATCATGGTCAGCTCGAACTGATGTTGAGGGTGTTGACCTCACAGTCTGTCGTTCAATATGCACAACCAGCCCTACAATATAGCTTGGACGATTTGGAAGATGGTCAGTAAACAGAGCAACAGATTCTGCAGAGAGGTAGTAATGGGGGCAGTTCCGATGGATAGCTTCATAGTTTCCAGTGGAGTTGAGAACAAATGCTGCAATCTCATGGACTTCTAAACGCCCAAACGATATCTTCTCTTTGCTTGACTGACGAATAATTAGGAAAGTATAAGTAGCACAAACAAAGAATTTCAATGAATCAATTCTTTTGTCACTTGAAAGGAAAATCGCCCAAAGGGAAAAAGGTAATTTATAATTGTCGAAACTCGTAATGAGAAAGAGATCCATAGCATTTCCAAAACATTTGCTTTAAACTTAAAAGTAATTCAGGTGTTAAATGTAACTGAAGATTTCAAACATAGACAAACCGGAGTGGAAACAAATCACACTTTAGCAAGGTATAAATAGAATACAAGAAGTTATATCATTTACCTGCTTCTCGTGTTGATGCTTTTTGTAGAGGGTGTTAACCAAATCTTTCTTTTCTTCCAACTCCTTTGATACCTGCTTATTCGCAGCATCAAATTTGGAACATTTATCAGCCAACTCTGCTCGATGCCTTGATAATGCACCAACTTTATCAGCAAGTACCCGGATGCATTCCCGAAATTCAGCTGAGCCATCCTCCTCTTTTTCATTTATTGAACTAAAAACAAATCAATTTAACTTCATCAGCCACTGTTAGCGAAAAGAATGCATAATTTAAAATAATAACCATCGATTTTTATTCCACTCCACCAGCAAACCAACAGACTGTTCACTTTACCAATAAATGATCATCATTGTCCTAATACTGTACCTTTTACTAATCCAAGAGACAAATGAAGTTGAAGAAACTAACATGTCATAACATCAGCAAGTGTTCCCTAGTTATGTTTAGTTCTCTCTTTTTAGGGGGGCGGACATGTCATAGGAAAAAAGAAAAAAAATATCAATCAGCAATTATTTCCCTAGTATGACATTTAGTTCCCCCATTTGGGTGTAATGTGTTAATGGGGGGGTGGGGGGTGGGGGGGGGGGGGACAGATAGTTTCTATTATTCACAGCCTCTCTATTTCTAAGAGGTAGGGTAAGGTCTTAGGTACACTACCGTACCCAGACCTCACATGTGGCATAACACTGGGTGTGTTGCTGTTGTATTCACATTCTAGCTCCACTTGTTCTGTTCTTGGCAAATACAAGCACGTCAGTTCTCTAACTATCAGAGCATCATATAAGAGTGAGATTAAATAGTTTTATCTTTTTGTATAACATATGGATAAAATACACATTTTTAATAGAATATATTCAAGAAACCATTTGGACATAGTTGGTTACAAAAACAACAAACCTTGTGTAATCGCACAAGTGGAGTCTAGGAGGGTAGTGAGCACGCAGACCTGACCCCTACCCCGTGGAGGTAAAGAGTGTTGTTTCAAATAGACCCTCAGCTCAAAATAAAGAAAAGAAAGCATTCATAGCAGTTTTTTTGAAAAAGAAATCAAGAAGTGTAAAAGGCCATGAATATACTAAGACATCATTACAATGCAAGTTGGAAAGAAAGGAACAGTAACATCAACTGACTAAGAAACGGCAAATAGTTACAAATAGAATAACACTAAATTACAAGAATACACTAGCACTACTAGTATGAAAAAAGAGCAGATACATGCCATATCTGGATGAAGTTGAAAAAACAGTATTTAAATTGAAGTTGAAAACAGTATTAAAATTGAAGTTGAAACGCGTATTGGAAGCTGACTTGGTAACGTTGGAAACCATAATTATCACTTGGAAATTAAGAAGCACGGGGAACTTTTGACAGAGACATATAAAAGGAAATTAGTTTTTTAGTGCTTCATGTGGTATGTCGAGGTGAAGAATGTTAAGCACCATCCTACCACATTGTCCTGCACATCATCTGTGGTGTGAGACTTTAAGATGGCTCAGGCTGCAATAGGTGATGTTCAGGCACAGTGGAGGCGGGCGCAAAACATCCCGTTGAAATTTGGAGGTGGAGAAAGAAGGGGGGGGTGGTGTAAGAGCACAGGATGTTACCTCGCCAATCACATTCATTGTTGATGGGTGAAAGAATAACCAATAGGATCCTTTGAGGGAATGGAGAATAAGACTAATAAACTTTTGAGGAACACCCTTCTCCATCCTTTAATCTTTTTTGAACATTCATGCTGTGTCATATATAATTTTATAAAGATTGGAATTGTCGTTCTTATAAAATTATATTCTGTTTACAGATTTATTATTTTTTGCCTATCACTTCGATGAGGGATTCTTCTCATTTTTCCAACTTGGGAATATATTGTTTGTTTGAAGGATTTCTCATACTATATAAAATTATTCACCTTACCTAAGAGATTTGTTTGCAACAAGTACCTCAGCCCCTTTGCAACCGAGCAGATTATAAGATAACAAGTTAATAGGTTTTAATATAGTTAGTGGCTAACACATACCTCCATGAGGAAAAGATAAGAAAAAAGTTAAGCTAGTAAAGTTTTCAATGATTTCTGCTGCCATAGTCCCCGGACTCATTGATTAGATTGGTGGGGGTTTTCACCTTCATCTATGTACTTGTTTATCATTTTTGGTTGGACAAGAGTTGAATCAATTATTCAGATAACGAATTAGGCAATTAGCAGAGCACAATTGATTAACTAACTAAAATGGGGTTATTCTGTGAACTCTGCACTTGAGCCATGTTCACATCTATTGTTATTTTCCAATGGATCTTGCATCTAAAACATGTATCAACATCAACAATTAGAAGGTATTTATAAATAAGTTTCTGTCATGCATCACCAAATGTCGTGTCCAAGTGGCTGAGAGATTATGGCAGAGCTTACTTTGGATAAGATTTGAGATAATGCAACGCAAGGCTCGGCAAATTAGCCCACACCGGACAAAACACATACTCTCAATCTTTCAAAGAGGCCACCATGGGGGTGTTGACTGCCAGAGCAACGCAATGACTAATACTCAGAGGCTCTTCTATCAGCTGCACACAGATGTGTTTGAGCTTCCTCTCTTGCTTCATGAAGGCAATTTTCTAAATGAGCACAGTTCATCTGGCAAATCAACAATGGAAAAAGATTAAGAAAAAGTCATAAAATAAATTAGCATATCATGAGATAACAATTGCAGTGATAACATCTGCATCATAACCAGGACAGCTAATCTTCTATGTCTCATATATATGGTTGTGCAATGGTCTAAAACATTGGGATGTGGCGCCTTATATCAGAATCTCTATTCATCTTTTTTTCCTCAAATTTTTTAATTTCTTTCCTTATTTATGTTTTAAAATATGCACAAAATTAAGTACTCTTTACTTATCCTTTTCCTCATTATAACTATATATATTAATATATTTGATGACAAATTACTATATCATAGAGTTTCAAACTTCCCCAAGTTCTTAAGAGTTTTATGTGCAGACTCCTCACAAGTACATAATGCTTCTCCCGTTCTCTCAATAATTCTCTTTCTTTCTAGGTTGGCCTTTAAGGCATCTCCTCATTCCTCAAAGGGCAATCTAGCTTTTCTTATTTTGTTCGACAGTATCAGGAAGCAATAGGCACCGAGAAAAACATCCAGACGACAATGAAAAAACGAACACAGTCTGGCAGAAACTTACTCGCTCTCCAAAAACAAACAAAAAAAAGAAGAAAGAACAACTAGGTTCCCCCCCTCTTTCTGAAAGTTTCCAATTTTATGTTAATTCAAATATCAGAGAGAGGCCTCAGCCAACTTACTACTTCAATAAGCACCAATAAATAAAGGATTTGGCCTACCACATATTGAGACAAACCCACAAATCATACAGACATCCATTTAGTGTTCATGCACAAAAGTTTCCCCCGGAGCACCAATTTAGCTAGATAACCTAATTCCTTGGCACTAATTTTGTAAATACATCCTTAAATTATCCATAACCATGAGGTCTCGTTCAAATCCTAACGGGCGCAACATTAAGTGATTTCTTCATGTGTCCAAGCTTTGGGAGGTAGAAGGGCATCTATTATTGCACAAGAAGACACGACATTTACTTTGATCCTCCTACCAATTGCTCTTAGAGAAAGTTATAACCCAAAAAATACAAATCATATGGAAGACAAGCTATGGAGGCTATAACTCTGTATGAGTCAACATGAAGATTATACTTTCAGGAATATTGTAATTCTCCAGAGATTATGATAATTCCAAGCAGTTACCAGAAATTTAAAAGTTCGGGAAACTAAAGAAAACCTGAGATTCATCAAGAAGCTTCCCTCTGATCTCCAACTCCCTCACCCGTTTGGCTATCTCTCGTTAGGATTCAGTTCACCTGCTTTTCGCTTTTCATTAAGCAGCTTTGATTTATCAGCCAGGACACCTTGCAACATCACATGCAGTAAGATCCTCTCTACAGGAGGCTTTAGCAGCCAAACAGTGTGGTCAGCAGTTACTATCAAAGTGATGTCGTCGTAGCCTGGGCTATGCTCACAAAAAAAAGGAAAAAGGCCATGAACTTGTCGGCAAGTGCCATATCTCACAAACCATGTGGTAAATGGCTTTCATGGAGTCTTCGCGGGGAAGTTCTCATGCTCTTCATCACGGTGTGTATCTAGCATAGATGAATCCAACTGAGGGTTAATCATACCAGAGGAATCTGTCATATTGTCATCTAAGCCTTCTTGTTCCTTGATTTGTTTAGAGCCAGGTTTTATATTTGATGAACTAGAGGCACAAGAAAACTCATCCATGACTTCAGCAGGCATACAAGGCATGTGAGCATCTCCAACACCTAACACATCTGATTTGCTGTCATCATTCTTCACAGCTGAAACAGTTAAGTTAGATACACCCTCATCAGCAGAATGTGTGTGCCCTTGCGAGTAATGATCAGACAACCTCTGTTCCAACTCCTGAATCCGTTTTTCATAAGATTCACACTGAACTTGCTTCGCCTTAAGCATAGAATGGAGGTGTTTTTCATACTCTTCTTTATGATGTAGAGCCTCAGAGGTTTTCTCTCTTGCTTCTTTCAATAAACTATCAATTTTACTGTCATCAAGTGATTCGTAATCAAATTCAGGACAGGTAGAACACATAAAGGCTATTTTAGAAGCAAGTTCAGCCCTCAATTTTGCATTCTCCACTTCCATTTTGCTAGTTCCAGCAATATCCAGAATATCTGAGCCCTGAAGTAATTCCTCACAATCAAATTTCTCAGTGAAGTCAGTTATCTCAGCTTCCGCTAACTGTGAACCATCATTAGACATGGAAAGGGGACTCTTTAAGGTCCCGTGCTTTTCAGTTCTGGAAGAGAGTCCCAATAAATACTCAGGAGCATAGCGATCTATATCTGAGATATCAACGTCAAGCAATTTAGTGTCAAAAGGAGTTATATTGACATCACAGTGGTTAGGGGTATCATACAGCCCCATGGAAGCCAAAATATCCCGGGGAATGTATGTACTATTTATCCTCAGGAACTCCTCTCTTCTACGAACTTCTGCTTCCCTCCTGGTTGCAAGCCGTTCAGCTAATTGCCCAGCCATTCCCATATATAGTTTCATTGCAGCTTTTCTTCTTACCACTTCGGCAAGGCATGCCCTGTATGCAGGACCAATCCCTCGGACCACTTTTAAGTGCTCAAATAAATCACTTTGACGCCTCAAAGCTTCCTGAAAAACAGCAAATTTGCATCGTATATCTTTGATGGTGTACTGGATATATGCTACCTTTTGCATGTAATTATGAACAAGAATGTTCATTTCATTCTTTTTGATCCTTGCAGAACTCAACCAAATTGGAGATTTCACCATCACAAGCCTGCATCTTAGGAAGGTAACTTTTCTCATGGCATTGTGGACGGAGGGAAGATGATAACTGATTGGTCAAACAGTCATCCACAAGCTTTTTGACCATATTCACATCCTTGCTGCATATAATGTTAACAGAATTTCAATCATTAAAAGGCAGACAAACAGCACATTAAAAGCGGAATTTTGTAGTCTTTCTTATCCAAGGAAAAAGATATTGACTATATCCAGGTAAAGACACCGATGTCCGTAAACCAATTATTTCAATGGCCATCCTACAGTCTTTTAGACTTCATAGTTAAAAACGACAAAATCTTTGTAAATATCCTGAACACCTTCTTACATGTTCCAACTTACTGGATATCGACAACCAAGAAAGAAAAGCATATGAACTAGGATGTATTTTAACAAATTGTATAAGGAGTTGTCATATATCAACTACCTTCATCTCTGAAAGACTGGAACTTGTGAACCCTGACCCACTGGAAAAAAAAACTAATGATCAGACTAATGCACGGGGGAGGAGTTACCCTATCAGGGAGTTCATCCGAACCCCCTTCAGCGAAAATTATCATTATTTATACATAGTTAAAATATTTTTTAGGTATATATAGTAGATGTTGAACCCCCTTTGGCTACTTCGTGTTTCTATTTCTTCAGATTTTGAAACCCCTTATAGAAAATCCTAACTCCGCCACTGCTAATGCATCAGCTTATAATGAGGAGGATGGTAAAATATACTAAGAATCTGAGACCTCATTTATAGAAAGCCCAAACTTGGACGTTAGAACTCAAACAAGACAAAAGAACAACGAATGAGAGTGTTCAAGAACTTCCAAATCAGATTTCACCCCTTCACTTCACATGTGACTTCGATTTTAGCTCATTTGAGCAATCAGCATAACCAATATGACATCCTCAAGTAACTAGCATAGACAGATATTACTAATATAAAGCCGGATGAAGCCCCATGCTGCTATTGTAACACGGATGAACACAGGAATTGAGGCCCTTACTAGTTGGGACACAATGTTATGATTCCTTCCTCGCCTACTAGACTGTTGTTACTAAAAAAGTTAGTTTATTACTACAGAGGTAAGTGCATTGAACTAAAATTAATCAAGTTACTGAGATGCTGTTAACCCAAAAGCCTTGCAAGGGTGTCAAAAGGCGAAGGAAGTATCACTTGTTTTAAATGCCAAAGAAGTATCAATAACATTTTTTATAGAGAGAGTACATCCATTAGCAAAAACGACTATAAATTCATTACCAGAACTTCCTTTTCTACAGTATGATTCATCCCATACCGACATGTACTCAAAACAGAAAATGGCCCCTAGCACAACAGATAGTATGGCAGTTTACCAACACATCAAATTATAAGATTTCATGGATACGCATGCTGAGGGTGAGTGAGGGACAAGCGAAGGCACAGCAAGAGCAACAAGAGAGGAAGAGGTAGAGAACAAACCTCAAAGCCTGCATTATGCTTTTCTGCTCACTGACATACTTCTGATGGTCTCTGATTGCTAGTTCGACTTCCCTTATAAGATGTGAACCTTTCGTAGAAAATAAATGCTTGGCATTGTGCTCTAGCTCACCAAACTCGAGCTTGAATTCAGACACTTTATTCTCAAACTGCCTGTGGGAACTATTACAATCATCTGCCAACTTCCGCAAGTTCTCTTCTTTCACGAAATCCAGCAAACACTTGCGGTTAGCAGTCTGCAAAGCAGCATGAAGTTTGCAAGCCCTCAACTTCTCTATATCCCTTCCAAAATTATTCAGCAAGTTAGTATGGCTACGATATTGCTGGGAATAACACTTCAAGAAGTCATTGTAATTTTGAAGTATCATCCCATAGAAGTGATCCAGGTTGCCCCTAGCAATCCCTAACGCCCTCTCTTGCACTTTCTGCTCACTTGATAGCCTCTCACAAATGTCGATTCTCATTTGGGAACGGCTGTAAATGGCATGACCGCGCTGGAAGTGGAACCTGAATTGTCTCTCATAAGAAGGCAAAGCTTTTAAGGCAGGGTCTGTAGCATCATCCAAAGGGTGGGGGTCATGAGAGGACGATGGTAATGTCGGCTCAAGAATATCAATTATCTCAACTTGCTCCGGTAATGGAGGTGGTGCATTGCTTCTCATTCTAGCTTTATTAAACAAGATAACTTCACGGTCATCCGATGGGAGCTTGTAAGTAGAAAGGGGACAATGCAATTCAAGTTTCACATCTAAGCACAAAAGAAGCTGATCACCAACAGGAATCCCAGAAACAGACTCTAGGTATTGCAGGACAGCATCAACAAGAGTATATTCATCACAATTCAGTTCATATGATTGCCCATTCTCAGCAATAAGAACCAAAAGCTTCCCTGCTTGTACCACACCAGATGAAGCATTTGAACTCATTTTATCCCTCAAAACTCAAACCAAACAACCAGAACAAAGCTCTCAAATCACAACTTCAAGACCCAAATCCTCAAGAATTCACCCAGCTAATCTTTCAAACAGATGTCAATGTGCCATAACCCCAATCTAAACCACAAATTACTCGAAACCCGGTAAAACCAAAAGGGATCTCCTCAACACAATCAGATTCTTGTATGCTACAGAAAAAAACCCAATCTTTCTGAAATCTACTAAAACCTCCCAAATACACCCAAAACCATAAACAACCACCACAAAAAAGACCCCTATATTTCAATTTCCTCCTTCAGACAAACACAATTTCAGCAGACCCGCAAACGAATTCAGCAATGAACCTCCAAAATCTCAACGACCCACTTATCAATTCTTCACCAACGTCCAGATTTCAAACACCCCATCACCTAAATCACATAAAAAAAAATCAACTTTTCAAAAACCCCACCTCAACAAACCCCAAATTCTCACAAAACCCAGATGAAATCTACGATTCTTCAACCCAAACACAACCCAAAAAAAAAAAAAACTGTACAGATTACGAAACAAAAAAAAGCAATTTTTAACAAAATTAAACTACAAAAACCAACAAATAGATTGAGTCAGAACAAGTTTAACACAAAACCCAAATATTTTTTCCCTTTTAACAATAATAATTAATTCTTTAAAGGGGTTATCTGGTTGCTTGGTTCTGTGTTTTCTTGTTCTTCTAGACAATTTCTGGCTCAATAAACCCGCAAAAAAGTGCAAAAAAATTGTTTGTGGGTAAATTTTTTATATCAAAAAACAAGAATCCTTCAATATGAAGGAAGTGTTTAAGGAATGGAGCAGAGAAGTTGATGAGTTCTTCAACAAGATTTATAAAAGAAAAAAAAAACAAAGAATCCTTGTAGAGAAAGAAGAGGTAAATTTCAGCTGTATTTTAATTTATTTTTTTTATAATATAATTTTCAAAAAAAAGCCTAAGGATTTTTGTTTGATCGATATCTATGTATGTATAGGTTTGTATATAATACAAGTAATTTTTGTAAAAATTAAAAAAATTAAACCACCAATAATTGTGGATAGTGAATTTACATTAGTACCCTTGGTATTGTGATTTTTTAATAATTTTTTTTTGACTTTGGATATCCATCAATCTATATGGTTGTGTACCATTATTTATTTATTCTAAATATATTTGTTAGTATATGAAATTAGAAGTGGTTTTTTAAAAATATATTTAGTGTAGTTTTATCGATGGGATCTGATGAAGATAGTGAGTATGTCAGCGTGAATTTTATTGTTATTTTATAAAAATAGAGATGTTTAATTTATAAAAAGTTTACAAAACAGTTTGAAAGAAGAAAATATCATGATGTAGAAGGAACAATAACGGAAAACATAAATGATTACAAAGCATAAGCACACTGAAAGTTGATGATAGATAATTCGAAATACGAAAAAATACGAAACGACATGTGCATTGCCGTAGAATCCAAACTGTCACCAAAAATATCTTACGAGAAAGCGAGATAATATTTAATTACCTAATAATTTTTAATCCTAATTTGTAACCTTTGTATCTTCCTATTTAGAATCATATTCACTATAAATTAAAAATATGATATATCATATCAAATTATCTCTCCTCGATACTTTTTCAATTCATCTAACCTCTTTTTGAATTGATCATTTATCAACTCTCACGCTTTCGTAATATAAGATAGAAGAACTTTTTATTATTATTTTTAAAGAATAATAATTTCATTTGTACCATAAAATAGTCTTCTTTTTTAAAAAAATATTTTTAAAAATTGGAATCTTGTTCTTATCATTTATATATATAAAAATATAAATATAAATAAAAACTCTACATTTTTCTACTCAATGCATTGGGGTTTTCCAATCGGTCGTATATAGGAAATTAGAGAGTTATTTTTTCCTTTTGATTTTTTATAAATATATTATAAGCATTATAACTTAATATTTTTTTTTAAATTTTTTTAGGTTAATAACTAATAAGTATATCTTAAATTTTTCTTACAACATATTTTTATATTGGATCCATATAATGTATTAATATTTGATATTAAATAAATCACTATAGACAAGGACTATTCGATCGATAGATTGATTTTAAAGTTATCATTATGAAGCTAAACAAGATTTGTTTCATTACGCAGAGCAGTCATTAGATATGAATAACCTTATCAGATGTGACTCAAGACGATGTCTGATCTGATCATTACTGAATAAAATTTGACCTAACTTCGATTGTCACGTAATATTTTTTAATACGTTCGAACATTAAAATTGAATTTGACTTTTACAACTTGTGTCTTTTATATTTCCTTTTCTAGAGTACATTCACTTGATATCAAACGATTACTAAAAGATCATATTACTATTTTAATCTATATTTAAATATTTATTAAGTTAAATTATGATTTGTATTTTTTATTTTCCTATTAAATAATTATGTGACGTTCACACAATACGTTGAATAAAATTAAAATTTATCACTTTTTTATGACTAGGAAAAGAAAAAGAAAAAGAAAAAGTTGATGAATTGACAAGTAATGGCTTGTAAATCAAGTTTCAATTAAATTTCATTACTGTTTCTTTAAAAGAATTTTCATTTTTTTTATAAAAAATTTAAAAATTCTAAATATGTATCGTCAAATTTCTCTATAACAATGTCAATTTTTTA
The DNA here is from genome assembly GCA_027704765.1 of Solanum habrochaites. Classification (NCBI taxonomy): domain Eukaryota; kingdom Viridiplantae; phylum Streptophyta; class Magnoliopsida; order Solanales; family Solanaceae; genus Solanum; species Solanum habrochaites. The sequence continues at coordinate 1,003,121 of JAKWJA010002495.1, read as the reverse complement.
TAATCACATTGATTAAACAGAAGATTTTGTTATCAACATAAAATTAAAATTTGAAGTTTATAAATTTATAATTTTTACGTCTTTTAAGTTATTGACTTATAAATTAATAATTTATATATATTAAATGAGTATTTTTCTTTTAAGATCTCTTTTTTGACTTTTTTTTGTTTTTGTTTTTTTTTCCCTCACATGTAAATGTTTGTGTGAAGTTTCTTCATAATTTCCAGATAGAATCTACAAAATTACTTAAATAATAAATATATTAGAGTAAATAACTTTTGCAATATTAGAAATTAGAATTTTTTTACGAAAATTTTAGTAGTTCATTTGATTAATTAATAATATATTCGGTATAATTCTATGATAAGATCTACAAATAAAATATATGCAAAAATATCGTCCGTTTACTAACTAAATACAATGTTATTTTCAATTGTTTCATAAACGTTTGGCCATACGACACACTAATTAATTTGAACTAATCAATGTATTAAAAGAAATATTTTTAAAAATTATAATATAAGTTTTCATATGTTAACACGTTATCTTCTTGGAACTTCAATACGCCATTTTTATATTATAACGTGCATTCAATTAATTAATTATTATATTAATTAAAACTAAATCAAACTTTTGTTAATTACGTGTTTGAAATCTTATAATTCACTTTATCATCAACAAGTCAATATTTCTTCAAGATAATGGTGACATATGAGGAATGTTTTTTTTTTTTTTTTTTTTTTATTTTCCATTTTTTCTAGGAAGTTTAATTTGTTTATAAGTTTTTTTATAAATATATTTGATGATTGATGTGAACTTTTTTATATAAAATAAAAACAAGAATACACTTAATGAAATATTTATCATAATTCAAGGAATAAAATTATCTGATATATATGATGGTGACAAATAACGGATATTGTAAAATCAATCGAAATATATATATATAGATATATATATATATATATAATATAATATATAGGATATATATATATATCTATATCACAATTTTAATCCAAAAGAAAATCATATAACTCATAAAAAGTAGTGAAGTTATCTAAAACTCCATCGTATATCTTGGGTTGCTGACACTTTTACTCTCTTAATTATTGATAAACTGTGATTTTAGTCTATATGGTATTGGATTGAGGAGATTAAACATTTAATTAATCGAATACTTTTTATTCATTTGCTTGTTCATATTTTATATAACCATTCGATATGTGAAATTCACTAATCTGACATATTCAGATTAGCATATTGCATGAGACGGGCTTAAATGAATAATCTTTCCCTTGTCACGATTTTCTACATTTTTAAAGTTTAAATACGAAATCTTTGATTAATCGATGTTTCATCTATCTCATTATATTTTTTCGTAATTTTTTACGACCTCCCCCACCCAACCCAACCCCCACCCCCACCCCCACCCCAACCCAAACCCCTAAAAAAAAAAGGATAAAGAGGGTTATAAAAGAGAGAAATGAAAGAACCTCTAAAAGTAACTATCATTGAGTAGAGATAAAAATACATAGCTGCTCATGCACATGGAAATACAAATATGTAGAATTTGATGGAGACATTGTTGCATCCAAAAGTATTAAAATTAAGAAAGGGACACAAACCACCTTTTTACAATTTTAAAAAAAAATTCACTCGATATTTGATATTCGTTTAAATTTTTTGACTAATTTGAATTTGTTTTGTACAAGGCTCATCAAAAAGAAAAAAATTAGTCTTTATCATGATTGTATTTATTCTCAAGACCAAAACTCAAAAACTCTAACTAAAAAAGATGAAATTCAGCACATCCCGTCAGTTCCTCACTACCCAAAATAATTTTTTTATTTTATTGTGAAGTGAAAAAGATCTCTCCGATTTTAATCGGATTTATTCGAACTTTATGAAAAGTTTGTTATGTTTTCTTTTAAAGAAAAAATCACAAGAACTTATATCTAACTATTATAATGGAAACACCATGAAAAAACTTTCATGAACTGAAAATATTTTCCAGTGTCCAATTCTGATCGATTTTTTTCTTAAAAAGAAAAGATTTTACTAAGAATTTATTCGTGGAAAGTGTCCCTTTTTTAAAAAGGCTAAGCGGCAAGGAAAATGGAAATGTAATTATGAGGCGAGGAAATAAACATTCATTAAAAAATAAAAAATCAAATAGCTAATCAACTGACGTATTAAACTATCTAAGTGTATAAATATATATACACATGTGAAAAAAAAGGGGAAAAAATATTTGAAAAGTCACTTCTTATCTCTATGAGTACAAGCAAGTACTTTGTTTCTATATTGAAAATAAATAAATAAAATGGAATGGAATGTTTCAATAAAGACACACAATGAAGTCATTTTTGCACAAGTCAATAGATTTAGAAGGACAAGTTTAGTTTCTTCTTCTATTATTTAATCAAAATATCTAATATTTAATGTCTACTGATCTGACTAATTTAAATTTACGTTATGATAGGTTCAAAAAGAGAGTAAAATGTTCCTAATTAGAAGATTCTTCATTCACAAGACTCGTCGTATATGTCAGAGGTGAAATTAAGATTTAAAGTTTATGAATTCTGAACATGCAATTGAATTCATAACTTATTTTGATTGCTCGATTTATAGTTAAATATATAGTTCTTCCGTTTCATACTACTTCACTTATGTTAACTTAACACACGCCTTAAGAAACATTCAATAAAAGGTGAATTTTACTAAACTAACCTTATTAATGATGTTTTGAAATTCTAAATGTGTTCGCCTTTACTTTAAATAGTTATTTATAATACTAAAAATAGAACAAAAAAACATAATATAACTCCTTTAATTTACTAAAATCGACAAGTAAAATAAAATATCTATTTTTGTTATAGGAGTCAACTAAAATATTCTCATATTGCAAGTTTTTAGGGTTAATATGAGAAATTGTGAAGAAATTTCATACAGATCATTATGAGTTATCAGTAGTATACTTTTGACTAAAAGTGAATAAATTAAATGAAGTCTTAGTTTAATGTTTTTTAATAAATAAAGGCTAAAGTTAGGTGGCCTGGAAAAAAAATTGAATTTGAATTTGGATCTGTTTTTTTTTAAAAATAATAATTAAATTTACATAAATTCCGTAAAGAGTAAATTATATTTTATCCCTATTTTTTCTACTTACAATAATTCCTTGAAATTTGTACCTTTCAGATACACTAAAGAGTATTTCGGCTAAATTACAATATAAATTGGATACATAATATGTAGTTCGGATATATCAAAAACTAGCTCGGGTACATTATAAAATAAATCAGATACATAATATGTAGTTCAGATATATTAAATATTGGCTCAGATACATTAATGTGTAGCTTAGAACATTAAATACGTTAGGAGAGAAATGAGAAAGTTTAGAGGTTTTTAGATAAACAGGCGAATCTTGGACATAAGGCACAACCTAGCAACACACCCGGTGTCTTTCAGTTTTTTGTTTTTTTTTTAGTTTTGAAATCCATATAGAGCTTATCTATTGGGCTCAATCACATTGTTGGCCCAAAGAAAGAACGTACATATTGGGCTCAATCTCATAATTGGCCCAAAGTAAAACATACCTATTGGGCTCAATTTCATAATTGGCCCACAGAAAAAACAGGCCTATTGGGCTCAATCACATAGTTGTCCAAGACCATGCATATAGCCCAATTAAAGCCCAAATTTCATATGGGCCTTTAGACATTCATGTAGATGTTCCAATGAGCAAATTACATGAATGACCTTCGTAAACGATGATTTTGAACTTTTGATCCGCGCTTACTAATTTTTTTCAAAAAAATCCTTTACTTTAGAAAATCCGCTAGAAAAAACTTTTTTTTACCTATCGGATATAAGTTATGGTCATAAATTAATTTTGTCTGTAACACAAAAGTTCGAAATATTTCAATGAGTCAAAGATTGTGAATCTACTTAATTGATATATACTGAAACACAAAAAATTGCATGTATTACTTAATTTTGTCTGTAACACAAAAAATTGCATGTATTACTTAATTTTTCACAAAATTACGAAAGACCAATAAATTTGTTAATATTAATTGTACATATCATATTAAATTATCAATAGCTGTCAACTTGTCGAATATTTTAAAAAAATTGAGTGTGATAAGTTGTCAATAAATCCACTTTGGCATGGCCCATTTAATATTGCATAACATTTTGAGTCGTGATACTAAGCGTTTGTTTGAATTAACTTATTTTACGTATTTTCCAGCATTTTTATAGCCAGACAATTGATTTTTTTAAAGTGATTGACTTAGGAGTCTATTCACAAGAAGACTTATTGACTTGACACCAATTATGTTAGGGGTGGAGTCAGATTTTTGACGAAATTTAAAATATAAAAAGTAAACACATAAAAAAAGAAGTTAAATTTTAGAACGTGACACCAGTTACTAAACACCTATTTAAATTGACTTATTTTAAACGCTAATTTTAATACGCTAAACTTAATGTTCGGGATTGACTATAAGCCCTTCAAAACAAGCCCTAGTGTGAAAGTAGAAACTATTTAGCCATGAAGTGATTGAGACTTAGAGAGCAATCCATTAACCAAAATAATTATTGACTTGACACCACAAGGACCAAAACTCTACTTCCAAATGCTTCTTTTGTCTTGATCAATGCATAATTTGATAATCGTGGTGTCTGACCAGCTTGCGCGCACTTCAACTTATCGGACAAGTTCCTGATAATACCTAATAGTACTCAAGTTTCAAACCAAAGTTGATCCAATAATTTTTCAAGGAAATGTTGCACTTTGTGGTCCTCCTTTGGAACCATGTGTTTGGTGATAGGACTACGACAACGACAACGACAACGACGACATCAGAAAATGATGAAGGGGAAACAAATGTTGAGAAAGTATGGTTCTTTGCTGTTGTTGGTTTGGGATACATAGTTGGTTTTTGGGCATTTTTTGGCACTTTGATCTTCAAGAAAAGATGGAGAACTGCTTATTGCAGATCCATTGAGATGTGTATTTTCGAGTTTTATGAAATATCTTATAGTTTTGTTAAAAAAATGATAGGAGTCTAATAAGTTACGTCGCTCAGACTCTTCAAAACTGTCGAAGGGCCGCGTGTAAGATCCTCCAAATATAGTATATTTATGAAGAATACGACAATATTTTTAGCGAGTTCAAGCAACTTAGCTAATAAGTGGAACTATAGAAGTTTGTCTCTGCAGTTCAGTTATATGTTTAAGTTTCAATATAACACATATTACTGCTTATTCTATTTGTAAGTATTGATACTTATAGAAATGCCAACATTTTAGGTAGAGTTACGACAAGTGAAGAGTGATTAGTTGAACACTTTCACGTAGATCAAAATAATATATGCATGTTCAAAGACTATTGTAGCACATGTAACACAACACGTATAAAACGTCAGTCACATAGAACGTCATCTAAGATATATATACTCAAATTCAATTACATACACTCATATATACTCAAAATTGGAACGATTAATATCAAATAAAACGATATATTTATATTTATAAATTATATATTATACCTCTAAAATATGACGGAATATATAATTAAAAAAATGATTGTCCAAAACCAATTGCAACATATACACGTTTCCATCATACATAAGTGAGGTTGCAAGTTGCAACAATCATTGCATAAAAGCAACATAGCTTTTTAATCAGCACAACAAACAAAAACAGGGATATCATGTGCACAACAACCAAAAAACGAAACGTATAGATATTTAAGTTCGTATAAAGTTGAACATATATATAGAAAACGTATTTTGTGTAATATAATACATATAAAATTGTAATATAGGATTACTTGTTCGACTTAGAATTAATTTAATCTCTATTTTACACATATTTAAAGTTGAATAACAAAATACTAGCTTAAGATATAACTCGTAAAAAAAAAACATGGGACTAATATACAATTTAAGTGTTTGTAGTTTTGTAAAATTTGACAAATTTTTTCTAATATTTATGAGATCTCACGTTAAAATTTCTCGTAAATACTAAATGATTTTTTCTCATTTATTCTAAATTTGATATAAAATTATTTTGATATTTGTTGCTACTAGGAAGTGATCAAAGTACGAGTCAGTATGTTAATTACGATTCGATAACTTTGATTCAAACTCTAAACTTATAATAAAAAATTATTAAATATGTACGACTATTAATTTTAAATTTATAAACTTTAAATTTTAACTACACCGTTAAAAGTAACACATATTATGTATAAAAATTAGGAAAAATGACAGAAATCTCACATTTAACTTCTTTTAGTACCATTATACCTTATTAGTTTTATAAATTTCAAAATTTCTTATTTTCACGTATCAGATTAATGTATCAGCGCATCAAATTAACGTATCTCACACATCAGATTAGTGTATCATGTATAAAATGTAATTTAGATTAATATATCAACTTAAAGAATTTCTATAAATATAAAATTATAAATGATAATATATATAATTCATCTTTTTTATTCAATTAATTAATTGAAATACGTAAAAACTTTTCGAAAAACAACAAAGGATATCATGAATCATATGCACGACACTGCAACGACAAATCTAATCGTTACGTTAACAAAATCATAATTGACACCATTTTTAAAAAAGTGAAAAAAATACAATCTTTATATACCCCATTATCCTCAATTTTTCTACAAGTTCATAAAAAATTTCACCAAGAAAATGTTAAATCTCATTTGGGTTTTTGTTGTTCTTGGTTTATTTTTGATTTCTGGTAGTGTTTCTGTAAACCCAAATGCACAAAAACAATTAGACAGAGTCTCTAAGCTTCCTGGTCAAGGGTTTAATGTGAACTTTGCACATTATTCAGGTTATGTTACTGTAAAGGGATCTGCAAGAGCACTTTTTATTGTTTTTTGACAGGTTTGATGATCCATCTTCAGCTTTGTGTCTGGTAATGGAGGTTTGCCAGTCATCCCCACAGTTTTAAACCTTTCTTTTGTTTGATTGTGTTTGTATGTTTTGAGTTCTACTTTGCACGGAGTTTAAGAAATAAAATATAGATTTTTAAAATTTTGTGGTGTTAAATTTGTTACGTGGAATGTTGGAATTGTAAAAAGATAATCTTTTTCGGGACATATTGAAAAAGTAAGGTAAGACACTTAAATTGGGACGGAGGGGATATATTTTCTTGTTCTCTTTTAGCTTGTGTTAGGTTGGTTTTTGTTGTTTTGTTTGATTATTTTGTTGTATATAACAAATATAGAAGAGTAGTGGTGGTCAGGTGGAGCTATGTCGAAGAAAGAGTGGATTTTGTTGAAAAAGTATAATGTGCTAACAGGAAAATAAAGAATTCGTTTTTTCCGTTATATATATCCTGTTTGTTAGAGTGCGCTAGAGCCCGCATTGGTTTGGGAATGGACAGGTGATTTGCTAGCTTTTGGGGCTGAGTTTGGTTCAAGTCCTACTATATCTTTACATGGTATCTGGGGCGTATTAATGGCTCCATGCTTCAAGTAGGCCTGGGCATGAAGGGAGTGTTCGAGTGGTTTAGAGTACTACATTGGTTGGGAATGGATTGGTGGTGTTTATATGGACTTGGATAATCCTCCCATCAAGAGTTAGCTTTTGAGTTTGAGTAGGCTCAATTGTTATTTTTACAATTGCATTCTTGTTACATTTTCTTATTCTCCTTTGACTTGTGTTTTGTTTGTTTGTTTGATTCTTTTGCCGTATATGTAACAAAATTGAAGAGCAATGGTGAAACTAGGCTGAAGAAAGAGGGGATTTTGTTGAAAAAATATGATGTGTTAATAGGACAATAAAGAATTTGTTTTTCGGTTATATATAAGTTGATGATTCTTCTTGACATGAGAGAAAATTCTAGTGAAGTGGCATAGGGGTTGAAAGATTGCACATTATGCCTTTTCTTTTGTTTGATTATACATTTGCGTGTTCTCTTTTATAGATGTTATGTGTGATTGTTTGTTATTGTATTCCTAACAAACGTTAAACACAAGTTAAGAGCTCGTGCGCAGTAAAGCTAGGTTGGAAATAGTAATGTGCAAATAGGACGGTAAACAATTTTTTTTTTCTTGAATCCTCTTGACATAAGAGAAAATTCTAGTGAAGTGGCGAAGGAGTTAAAATATTGCTACTTCTGAATCCCCTGAGTCACTAGTAACGGCTTGTCAGTGTTGAAGAGTCATTCCATTCACCATTACTGGTGACGTTGGACAATATTTCCTTCCCAATAAAATGGTTGCTACAATGTGGGCGGACTGTGCCAATGACTTGTTGATGACGGAGATGGTTCTTACAGCGGTCCAGTTATGTTCGTCGATTGCCTTTGGGTTAGCTGAGGAAATTGGACCCTTTCATATTGAGAAAGACGGGAAGACCCTCTATTGGAATCCTTACTCTTGGAACTTAGGTATGTTTCGCAATACCCCCTTCTTTTTGCTATAAAAACTCATACTGATGTTGAGGGATTTTACTTTTCTAAGCATGCTCGTCATAAATATCACTTTTGTGAGATGTATAACATATGCTTATACATTAATGAGGCCACTTCACGGGATTCACTTCAGTGTGTCCAACCTTAAGAAGAACTTAGCAGTGTGGATGGAGGACTGTATGGTTTGTTTGCTGGGAGTTGATATGTTCTCCGGGTTAGATGGTCCAAAATAAAATAAGCTTAAATTACATATTAGCTCACGGCATCTGGTGTTCAATTTGGTACTTTTTGATGATCATGAGCAAAGAGATTATTGATATGGTCACATTTGATTCTTGTAATGGTTGTATTTGTAAATTTTAAAGGGAAAGGACTAATAATTTTTTGGGGAGAAGGAGGGGGTTACTGAGGATCAACTTCTTTTAGCTAGCACTTCTGTCTATACAATTGTCTTCTTGCTGGTGTTCAAAGAATGATAAGTGGATTTTACTCTTATTGTATCAGGAAAATGATGTCATTAGGTATTGACGGATCATGATTTTACTTTCGAGTCAGATTAGCTTATACACAGACTCTTTGACCCCAAATTTTACCTTGCCCGACTTAATTAGTTATAGAAATCCAGTGTTTCTTCAAACTATAGAGATCAGCAAACACTAAATTTGCATGATCGAAGCCAGTGTTTCTTCAAACCATAGAGATTAGCAAACACTAAATTTGCATGATTACAGGCAGGATCAAGTCAATCATCCTATAATATTGAAATTCACCAGAAATTCCATTGTTACTGAAAGGTAGTATGTATTACAAGTGGACATTAATGCTTGAAGATGTGTTGAGGAACTATCAGAAATGGAAGTGGGACTACTATCGTTTCTGCAGTTGCAAACGTGTTATTTCTCGACTCGCCTGTTGGAGTTGGTTATTCCTATTCAAACACTTCATCTGATCATCTCAACAATGGTGACGCTCGGACAGGTAGTAATATGACATTTTGAGTGCTTTTGTTTAGGTTATTGTCCGTATATATCTGTAAACATGTATTAAATTTTCTTCAATTGTTGTTGTTGCATTACAGCCGCGGACTCCCTTGTATTTTTACTGAAGTGGCTTGAACGATTTCCAGAATATAAAGGAAGAGATTTTTATATTTCAGGAGAGAGCTATGCTGGTAATATTATTTTTCTAATCTACTTGTGAAATTTATGTTTCGAACATTTTCTGGTTAGCTGTATCCAGTGCAATATGATTTGATGCCTTAGTCAATTGACGATGGCCAAATTTATTGGGTGCATTGTTGATAAGTAGCTGGTCATCAAGATGAAATTACATGTCTATTTATGCTTATGGAGGAAATCCATAAGCATTCCAGGAATTCGATTGTTTGTGTATATTTATTACATAGATGGATTCATAAAGATCCTTTACTGCCTTACAACTCACTAATTGATGTCATTTGCTCGAGCTTCTAATGATCTAGGACGTATTCATGTCTCTGTTTGTATCCCACGAGAAAACCTTGTAAGTGACAATTAGAAGAGACAAAAAGGAAGCACGAGGACTTCTGGAAGTATCATGTCATTTCTAATTTTTGATATATAGTGATTATCTAACTTCTTGCGTATAAGCATTGCCTTTGAGGTGATATTGGTCAAGTGGGTTTGTCGCGACCAATTCCATCCATACTAAACTCTAATGTATACTAGGGCAGTGGGAGTATTTTGTTCCTTGTTTGTTTTGATTCTTATTTTTTGGTATACTGTTGTCTCTTATATATGCCTATATTTTCTTACTATACTGCTGTTGTTATTGCTTATGTCTTCATAATTTTTGTATTTTTGCTTTGCTTGAGTCGAGGGTCTATCGAAGATGACCTCTCTATCTGCCAAGGTAGGGGTAAGGTCTACGTACACTCTACCTTCCCCAGATCCCACTTGTGGGACTATTCTGGGTTTATTGCTGTTATCTTGGGTAGCTCATTCAATTACTGAAACAACTGTGGTTTACTTATTCGTGGTTGTGGACAGGGCATTATGTTCCTCAGCTAAGTCAAGCTATTTGTGAGCACAACTGGTGTAAAGAAGACAAGTGATTCCAATTGAAAAGGTTCTGGTATTGGAACCGCTGTTTAATACCCAATGCCACGCCATAATGATAAGCTTATCCAAAGACAAAAACATTTGCATTTGTGTGTATAGTCCCCCCCTAAACACTTGGTAATGAATATTGCAGGTTGGAAATGCTTTGACTGATGACTATAATGATTACTTAGGACTATTTCAATTCATGTGGTCAGCCGGAATGATTTCTGACCAAACATACAAGCAGGCGAATGCTTTGTGCCACGACCAATCATATTTTAGACCCTCAGAGCAGTGTGATAAGATTCTTGAACAGGCTAATGAAGAAATCGGAAATATTGATAGCTACAGCATCTTCACTCCAGCATGCACAGCCAAGTTTAGTATACTAAACCACTTGCTCAGAAAGAGCAACGTAAGTGACTGGAACTTTATTTCCACATTAACTTGAGTTATAAAGTTTAAACCCTATTCACTCCGTGTTCATTGTCTGAGTAGGGGCGCATACTGATTCTTTTGTTTGACATTGTTAATGATTTATCATGACTTTTCTTATTAATTCCATGGTGTCCTCTAGGATGTTGAAGATGCGAGAGGCTAGCCAACATGTGCTTGTTTAGTATGCCCATACCTGTTAAAATTTGTGCTGAACCTGTGATTCAAAACCTTTACATGTGCTTCAAAATGATTGAGATTAAACTTTTGAAGAAGCTTTATCACTATTTGATCACTGATAAAATTTTATGCCTTTAATAGAGCATAGGCCATCTCAGAAGAAGCTATGATCCATGCACAGAGCAGCACTCGAAGATCTACTTCAATCTTCCTGAAGTTCAGAGTGCTCTTCATGTTCATATGAGAAACTCATCATTCAAATGGGTAACTTGCAGGTATTTTCATTTCCTTCCAACACCTGCTCACTGGAAAAAGCAGCAACCTCGCTGTTTCTTTTAGAGGTCTGCTTGCCTTCTAAAAGAAAGGAAAAACTATTAGTCCATGGGGGTCTACAGATGTTGAAGGGGATCTCATGCAATGTCTTTATTATATAAGAGTCAAAATGGAAAAAGCATCATTGTGTAGGTTAATCGAATCAGTGAGCTAGCCCCTTTTGTCTTTCAATTGTACATGTCATATACTAGGTATGAGCTATGTATTTACTCATTTTCCCTATTTGCAGTGAAGAAGTATCCAGCGGTTGGAAGGATTCTCCCAAGACAGTGCTGGACGTCTATCGTGAATTGATAAAGTCAGGCCTTCGTATTTGGGTTTTCAGGTATGCTTTAATCCTAATGCTAAGCTTTTCCTTCTCTTCACACGTTCACTTGATAAGTTGGCAAGCATTGCGATTTTAGGATGTAAAAATAAGTCAGTGAATGCATAGTACTTCGGTTGTTTCACGAGAATTGTGCGCACACATTCACCACTTCCCGGTAGGATCCTCAGTTTAAGTTAGTCCCGTATTGAACAACCTGTCTAAAACAAACTACCATTCTTACATTCTCCAAATGCCAATTATTGTTCATCCGATTGTTTAATAACCTACTATTTTGAGAAAGAGAGAGGAAACTTTGAAGTATGATTGGAAAGATAAACTTGGTTTCAATTGAAATAGACTTTAACCGCTTGATACCAGAATCAAAGGCTGCTTTTTCAGACATCATTGCGGGAACTTAAACTTTTTCAGATTTTATAAGCACTTTTACCACTAACTTGAGTTGACAAAATGCTGATATCGCGAGGAATGTTTGTTTGTTTAATTTATGGCAGTGGTGACACAGATGCTGTGATCCCCGTTACATCAACCCGTTACAGCATAAATGCTCTAAAATTGCCAACTGTTGCTCCTTGGCGCGCTTGGTATGATGATGGACAGGTATTTTCATTGCTCACTTTGTCATCTTTCAAGAACTACCTCAAATTCAATCTGTAGGGTTCTGCAATTGCGTATTTCTTGATTTGGTATCAATTCTGATCTATCACACTTACTATCATTCTACGGTTAATGCTAAACCGGTTGGAGGATGGACAGGAGTAAAAGGGCGACATTGGTCCCAGTACGAGGGTCCGGCCCTCGAAGTGCTCTGCATAGACCAAAGCAAGCTCTCACTCTCGTCAAGTGTTTTAGCCGTGACACAGCTATGCCTAGTTCTGGAATTAATTCAGGACTCTTAGTGCGTTTTCTTTTTCCAAGTGATGACTGTTTCACTCTAGCTTTGTGCTTTTTATTTAAAAACTCGACGCCACGCTTATGAGTTGTAAGATTTTAATTGCCGCCAGCCTGGAATATGGACCTACAGTTATGATGCATTTATATGCTTGCGCCGTGAGTTCTACTTCTTTGCCCTCCCTATGTTGATATACTTTTTACGGTGTGGATGCCTTAGGGCCGGGTTTCTCAGTTGTACTGTTGAACGGCAGTAGTTCACAACGGGTGATGCTCGATGCACCTTATACGCCCATACGTACTAGCCTCCCCTATTTGTCCTGGTTGTGCAGGCGGCTCAGGCACACCATGAGGTTCTTCTCCGCACTTCCATGTCTGTGTACTGCGGGTCTTTAGCTTGTATCCACTTACTAGCTATAGCGTGCCCCGTACTTTGGTAGGAGTCGGCTAGCAAAAGGACTACCTTCGCACTAACAAAAATCCTGCAACGCCACTCGCTTACCCGGCACGACTCACCCCTCACCCTTATTTGGCGTTGTTTCCTTGTCGTCTTGGCTTGTTCTTTCACTAACATGTTCTTTCGTTTGTCCCCAATTGTGTGGTAGGTTCTCATCAAATGCTTCGTTGCCCACAACACTCATTTGTTCTGCTTTCTGGTTTTGCTGTTCATGGGATGATCAACTCAGAACCATCGCTGGCTTGCCCTTTCTTGGTGGACCCTTCCTTATTCTCCGCATCGTAGAACCCATCCCATTATGGATGCTCCGTTCCCCGGAGGCTTTCCAAGCAAACCAAAATACTACATGACGGTATATAAAGTGATCCTCTGCCTTTTTTTCGTTTCATCTAATAGCCTCCCCAGTCTATTCCGGTACCCGAGTTTCGACATTTTTCTTTACCACCTATGGCATCTGCTTTTAACCTACTCAATATCTAATTGTATTTTGTTTGTATATCTCTTTTCCATACGTCTTATTTTTTTTTACGGTAATCCCCAACCTCGAGTCGTACGTCATCATTCTTTCCTCCTAGCTATTTATCCATAATAACACCTGTGTATAGGCCTTCCACTCTTCCCTTGCTTCCATCTCAGCGCTTCTTCTTTTTTCCAGCCTTCTAATGTCGTGTAGTGCGTTCCCATCTTTTACTTTGGACCTTTGGTTCTGACCCCAATTTTTCCCCCCTAACTCCCCCTTTTTGTTCTTCTCTGGTCCCCCCCCCCCCCACTCCACCTCGTCTCCGCATGTCACCCTGCGGAGACACATAGATTGACTTCCTTCAATGCAAGGTTTTGATTAAGGCTTCCTAATACCTTGACTGTCTGTCCCTCTCTCCCCTGTCTCCCATCCCCTGCCACCGCTATTTCTTACTAAGGTTTTCCTCCCCCTTTTTTCTCTAGCACCGCGTCCCATTTTATCGGCACGGTTTCTCCCTCTCTATCTCTACTTTCCCTTTGAGCCTCAAAAAACTGACACCCCAGAATAGTTTTGTACGCTCACCCCACCTAATGGCTTCCCAGTGCCAGTCTCCGGCCCCTTAACTCTACGAGATTTAATTGGATGCCACCCCTGCTTAAAATCGTGTTATTTTCATCAGCCTCCCCAATAGGGTCCTACCATTCGCATGGATTCGGGGGTTTTTCCGTTTTAAGGGCCCGCTCGATTCGGCCGTTGAGCTTGCACACCGTCGGACGCTCGACCAGTTGTCTGCGGCACCCCACACTCCCACCGCCCCCTTTTCCATGCAATAAGGCGACCGCAACCGCTCATTTGCAGCTTGTGCACACCGAGGCAACCCCTTTGTTGAACAGTCTTGCTTTTGCCTCCGGTGTCACACATCGACCTTATTTTAACCGCATCGCTCACATTCGCTAACCGCGATTCTATGATTTTATTTATCGCGTCGCTTGGTACGAACCTTTGGAAACATGGAAGGACTGTCGGCTGATAGTTCGCACATTTCATTGTTGTTCTCGCGTGCATGGGCAATTGCCGCTTCCTTCGCCTTTCTGCCTTTTTCCTAGCCGTCATGACTTGTACCGTGCCTCTTTCAAAGATGATGACCCTAACGAGGCGGCAACACCGGTGCCTTTGGTCCAAGTGCTGTGGTTCGACACCGAGAAGCATGCTGCCAACGATTCACCTTGGAAGTAGAGTATATTTGCGATAGCGTCCTTTCTATCTCTCCCGTTGACCTACGCAGCTCTTTGCGCTACCTCTCTGATCGACTTGGCACCCCCCCTGGAACCCCGGCCTAATCCCCCCGCTCGCGGCTTTTGCGGGACAAGCACGCCTTGATTGAAATGCAATCTTGAATTGCCCATGTAGACACGCAACAACCGCGCAATTTTGTCCTTGCCTTTTTGACTTGGGCGCAAAGCCTCACCCGGGAGTGTTTTTGCCATGCTTGCCAGACAAAGTGGTCCTTATCCATGTCGACATGAATCCTAGTTGACTAGGCTCTTTCCGTGGTTTATCGCACACGAACCTTCCCTGCGTGAACTTCATTCGACCACACCTCCACCTAGCTGCTGTTTATGAACAATAATTTCACACCATTTCAATCCCTCCCTACATTCAATTTTACTTTGCCCCAAGAATGCTTAAATTACCCTTAGGCTTATATCTGGTGTTCACCTTAGCTCCTTGCTTCGGGCCCGATTGTTTTTAGTTTGCCCAGTACTAAAAAGATTATGGCACAATACATCAATATATAACTTGCCCCTTAACGTGTGTGTATAGTTCTTGCTATTACATCTTATTTTATAAATTTTTTAAGTCTGCATTAAACCCCGGAACACCCCGTCCCACTCACCCCCTTTCTCCCCTCTTCATTCTTTTCTTTCTCCTCTCCTTTCCACCCTCCCTCTCCTCAACCCCCCTCCCTTCCCCTCCTCTCTTCCTCAATTTATAGCACTTTTTAATACTTCCCCTCCCCTCTCTCCTTCCTCTTCCTCCGCTCTACTTTCTACTATTCTCTTTACTATACTCTTTGTCTCCTGTCCTCCTCTCAGCTCGCCTCTCTGCATGAACCCTATTCTCCTTTCTCCGCTCGTGGTATCAACTGCCTTACTTCCTTATTTTTAGTTATTTGTTTTCCCCACCTCTCCCCGTTAGCAGCGGTTCCTCTTTCCCGCACCACCACTGTCGATGGCCAGATCTGTTGTGTGAGTAGGTACAGAGTTTATGACTCAACTGGTATATGAGCCGCACGAGTGCCCATCACCTAGGTGGATGTGTGTGATACCACGGGGTCTCGCTTCAAAGTTTAGGTAATTGTTTTCTCTCTAGAAGTCCACGCACCAAGGCACCGATCACCACACGGGGGTCGTGTCCCCATGCGCGTATAGTCTCCTGTTATACCCCCCGACTATACCATCACACATGGAATATCGTCATTATGACATAGTATACCCGGGATATGTAAACGTAATTTATGCAGTTGAAACTAGTATAGAAGGGTTTGATGCTGTATCTCCGTTTTTTGTTCGCGGATGTTTTGTTGCCGTGACCCCGAAGTCTCTAATTTTTTGTCGGAGTGGAGTTCTTTTATCGATTGTTCTTCATGTTCTATGTTATTTTTGGTTTTGTATTTGTGGTTGTTTTTGGTTGTGCTTTTTGTGCTTTCTGTTGGGCAGTTGATGTTGTTGTCCGTCTCCTGGCTTGTTCTCATTTCTCTCTTTCGCTCCGCCGTTGTCTTTTTCCCTACACCCCCCCCGTTCTTTCCTGCCTAATTCTACCCCAGCCTCGCTATTTTCTTAGCTATTCGTCCTCTTGGTTTCACTAGCTTTTGCTCCCTCTCCCTACGTCTGTCTATTTTTTTTGATTGGGTCCTGAGTCTTTGGTGGGTTTCTCTGTTGGTTGTTAGTTGTCGGCTTTGTTGTTGAGGAGTCTTTCTCCCTGTTTTGCTTTCTCTGTGCGTCCCGGTCCAGTGGTTCCCTTCGATCTTTTCTGATACTCTCTCTCTGATCTTTTCTTCTTCTTTATTATCTCTTGCTGTCTTTTATGTCTCTTACGATGGTAGTTCATCCCTGACCCCTTGCATTCTTTTCTTTTTTTTTCTTCAGCTTAATTTGATTTTTTGCTCGTTCTTGCAGATAGATAGAGGCGATACTTAGAGGTTTATCCGCTACATTAGGCCCTCCTACCTCTTCCCTTCCCCTCCTCTGGTTGAGAGTTTCTCTTGTCGGATCTCGTCCCTCTCCCACTCATTTTTGGTCGATATCTCGCTACGGTTAGAGTTTCGAGGTCCCTCCTCCGCCCGCCTCTTTCATTTCAGGTTTAAAGTTTGGGGTTTCATTTGTGAGACCCGCTCGCTTGAGAGTCCTCTTCTAATAGGAACACCGACACACACACCGTGTTGACTTATGTGAGTCTAGATGAGAATCTCAGCTGACGTGCTCCACATGCAGAAGCCCGCACTCACTCTTCGATCTGCAGGACGTGGCCTTGTGTATCGAGACACTCCGACCCAGCCGAAGTGCTCTAGAAGGGAGGGGGTTGTGAGTTATGTCCATTTCCAGGGTAGCTGTGGTTTTATAGGGTTAGGGGGTGCGCTTGGGGGGGGGGGTAGGGGGAGAGTGGGGGGGGGGGAGGACGGGTTTTTTTTTTTTTTTTGGATTATTACAATCATCCCTTATTAGTTTATAAATTCTCAAAAATCCCTCATGTTCATGCATCTAGATTTTAAGGTATCAGACATCAAATTCGTGTATCTCGCAGCCATCAAATTAATGTCACTCTCGCATAGTAATTAATATTATCTCGCGCATCAAATTTATGTGCTTGATGACTATCATGTACAAAATGTACATCAAATTAATGTACATGTATTAAAATAAATATATCTTACTTATGCTTAATGTATCTCGCACATTTAAATTAATGTATCACGCTATATTAATTGTATCAGGTTGAGGAATTTCTGTAATAATAAAACTTATAAGAGGGAATATTGTAATGTTGCCCTAAAATATATGATTTTGTTATTGCCTTAAAACTAATACTCACTAATACATATAGTTTTGTTGTATATCAAAATATAAAAAAAACAAATAGTTTTATTGTATATCAAATATACATAAAACATACATTTTTATGCAAAATAATATATATATTCATTGTATATTTAACTAGCAAATGTAATTATTGACTGACCAACCAAATGTCTAATTTTGCAAAAGGGTAAGGGGAATGTCTAATTTTGATAGTGTCACTCCCGAATGAATTTTATATTACGCGATTTAATTTTAATTGAAATTTTAATGTGATACTCGAATACGAGGTCGAAAAAAAAAAGAAAAGGGTAAAAGAATCTTGCAACTAGTCAACATGTCTTTTTCTAACAGCCACCACTAGCTCAAACTCTCAAAAATCAAAATCCCAAAATTCTCCACTCCACTGCTTCACTATTTCAGCTTCCCATTATCTTCTCAAAAACTCAAAAGAGCTTCCCTTTTTCTCATTTTTTTGCCTAAGCTTCAAGGTAAGCCTTCAAAACTGTAATCTTGGTTACTCCCAACCAACCCCATTTAGCTAAATTTTAACATTGTTTTTTTGTAAATTTTGAATCTTGATAAGTTCCAAGCAACCCCTTTTAGCTTAATTTTGATTTTCTATATGTGAAGTTTTGAATCTTGATAACTCCCCACTAACCCCTTTTAGCTAAATTTTAACTTTGTTTTTTGTAAATTTTGAGTCTTGATAACTACCCCTCCAACCCCTTTTAGCTACTTCTTTCTTCCTCTCGTTTCTTCTGTCCCTTCCCTTTCTTCTTTTTTTTTCTAATTTGGCTTTTGCTTTTTTGTTAAAATTTTGAATAATGATTTACTCCTACGGACTCCTTTAGCAAATTTTGGTTTGTTTTAATAAATTTGGAATCTTGATGAATTGATGCTGAAGTTATCAGTTTTTCTTGTGGCCACTCTGTTTGATGGCCTCTTTGAAATTACCCCTTTATGTAGATAGTTCATGGGAATCCAAGAAACTTAATTGCACAGTAAAACCTTTGAACTTTACTGATTCCAAGTGTTGTGTTCCCTCATTTTTGGGTGGTGGTGCATTTGTGGTTAGCCCATTTTGTAATTTGAAGCACATTAGAGTTTCAAGATTAGAAACTGAGGAATTAGAGACCTCTGAGTTGAGTGTAGATAATGAAGGGGTTGATGGTTTTGAAGGTGAGTTAGGAAATGAGAGCTTTGTTACTGAAAGACCGAATCTTGGGAGGGATTCTAAGAAAGGGAAGTTTAATGTTTGGAGAAGATTTAGGAGGGTGAAGAAGGTACCGAAAGACTCGAATTATAGGTCTAGTTTTAGATTGAAAGATAGGAAATATGGAACGGAAGAAAATCCCAGGATTGTGTTTGATGTAAATAGTGATGAGAATGTGATAGATAGCCAAAATGGGGTTGACTTTCATGATGAGAATATCGGGTCTGACTCGAGTTTAGATCAGTGTAATGCAATATTGAAAGAGCTTGAAAGGGGTGATGATGGGAAAGCGTTGAGTTTTTTCCGATGGATGAGGAAAAATGGGAAGTTAAAGCAAAATGTTACTGCCTATAATTTGATACTCCGTGTCTTGGGGAGAAGAGGCGATTGGGATGGGGCGGAGGGAATGATTAAGGAAATGAGTATGGAGTCAGGTTGTAAGCTTACATATCAAGTTTTCAATACCCTTATTTATGCTTGCCATAAGAAAGGGCTCGTGGAGTTGGGTGCTAAGTGGTTCCACATGATGTTGGAAAATGGAGTTCAGCCAAATATAGCGACTTTTGGGATGCTAATGGCTCTCTATCAGAAAGGATGGCATGTTGAGGAAGCAGAATTTGCATTTTCAATGATGAGGAATCTCAAAATTATGTGCCAGTCTGCATATTCCTCTATGTTGACGATATTCACGCGAATGAGATTGTATGATAAAGCAGAAGAAATCATTGGCTTTTTGAGGAAAGATGAAGTAATTCTGAATCTAGAGAATTGGTTGGTTCTGCTTAATGCTTACTGTCAACAAGGCAAGTTACTCGAGGCTGAGCAGGTCTTAGCTTCCATGAACCAAGCTGGTTTTTCGCCAAATATAGTTGCATACAACACATTGATCACTGGATATGGGAAGATTTCCAACATGCGGGATGCACAACGCTTGTTTGGTGACCTTAAAAGGGTTGGAATGGAGCCTGATGAAACAACTTACAGGTCTATGATAGAAGGGTGGGGTCGGGCAGACAATTATGAGGAATCAAATAGATACTATGCGGAACTGAAAAGACTTGGACACAAGCCAAACTCGTCTAATTTGTACACAATGCTCAATTTACAAGTCAAGCATGGAGACGAAGAGGATGTTGTTAGAACTATTGAGGAAATGATGCACACTGGCGGCCAAAAGTCAACCATCCTTGGCATTCTTTTGCAAGCATATGAGAAGCTTGAACTCATTCATGAAGTTCCTTCAATCTTGAGAGGTTCTTTATATGATCATGTTTTGAGAAACCAGATATCTTGTTCAAGTCTGGTGATGGTTTATGTGAAAAACAGCATGATAGATGATGCGTTAAAAGTCTTACAGGAAAAGCAGTGGAAGGATGCTTTATTTGAGGACAACTTGTACCATTTGTTAATTTGCTCGTGCAAAGATTTCGGGCATCCAGAGAATGCTGTGAAAGTCTTCACTTGTATGCCGAACTCTGATAAGCCTAACTTACATATAATATGCACTATGATAGACATTTACAGTACAAACAACGATTTTGCTGAAGCGGAAAAGCTTTATCTAATGTTGAAGAATTCAGATGTCAAATTGGACACAATAACTTTCAGCGTTGTGGTAAGGATGTATATGAAATCTGGAGCCTTAGAAGAAGCCTGCTCTGTATTGGATGATATGGACAAACAAAAAAACATTGTTCCGGACACATATTTGCTCCGCGATATGTTCCGGATCTACCAGCGATGTGACAAGAAGGACAAGTTGGCAGATCTTTATTACAAACTTGTGAAAAGAGGAGTCATCTGGGATCAGGAAATGTACAGCTGTGTCATAAACTGCTGTGCTCGTGCACTGCCAGTTGATGAGCTTTCGAGGCTTTTTGATGAGATGCTTAAACGTGGATTCTTACCTAATACAGTTACCTTCAATGTCATGCTTGACGTATATGGGAAATCCAGACTCTTCAAAAGAGCAAGAGAGGTTTTTTCGATGGCTAAAAAGTGTGGTTTGGCTGATGTTATCTCTTACAACACTCTCATAGCTGCATATGGGAGAAGCAAAGACTTCAAGAATATGTCATCAACTGTCAAGAAAATGCACTTCAATGGGTTTTCGGTTTCTCTTGAAGCCTACAATTGTATGTTAGATGCCTATGGGAAGGAAGGACAAATGGAGAAATTCCGTAATGTCTTGGAAAGACTGAAGGAATCTGGTCACTCTTCTGATCATTACACTTACAACATTATGATTAACATTTATGGTGAGCTAGGATGGATAGAAGAAGTTTCAGAAGTACTGGCAGAATTAAAAGAATCAGGATCAATTGGACCTGATTTGTGCAGCTATAACACATTGATAAAGGCTTATGGAATTGCTGGAATGGTTGAACGTGCTGTAGATTTGGTCAAGGAAATGCGCGAAAATGGAATTGAACCTGATCGAATAACCTACACTAACCTAATCAATGCATTACGGAAAAATGATAAGTTTCTTGAGGCTGTTAAGTGGTCTTTATGGATGAAGCAGATTGGATTATAAATATCAATCTGGAAAATGGTGCTGTTATTCGTCACGGCCTATTCGTCTCCAGTTTAAAGGTAAATACATGTTATACTCAAGCAGATGTTTATATCATCTTCTTTGAATTGTGTTGTATTACATCTTGTTGACTGCAAAGTGTCCTCCTTGCTATATTCAATTTTACTAACAATGAGCCTGCCCCCCCCCCCACCCCCCACCCCAATTGAAGTTGTTTGCATGCATGAACATATTCGACAGATTCTATTGCATATTACCTAAATTATACTGCAGAAGTTTTACCTGCTCATGACGGAGCTATGTTTTCACTAAAGGGAGTCAACATAGAGAAGTACACACACGAAGAAGCCAGTGGGATTCAACAGATGGTATATAAACATAAAAAAGTACTTTTTCACCTATCTCCACAGTGTAATCTTTCAGTGCAGGGGTCTCGTATCAATCGATACCCCTTGGGATAAGATGGCTGCACCACTGACAGACTCATAAAATATTTAGTGTTCTTTCTGCTGACTTGCTAGAACTCGTTAAACTGATCGTCTTTCCTATGCAAATTGCTTTCTTTGTAACAGTTCGATTCATTTCTGCCTTTTCAGGTCAAGGCTTGTGTTCTTCTTGTATAGTTCAACTCTATCATTTTACAGCAAAGGTTTTACCGAGTAGGCTGGATCATCGATGATGCTGATCACGTATATGCAGCTGTCTACTTGCGCGCACAAGTTTCTGCAGCTTAGTTTAAAGACTACTGTGTATTGATTGTCTCATAGTGCACCACTCAGTGTATAGTCATGACACTCCCGCCCCGCCCCATTGTCATCTCTCTGTTGTAAAAGATCAATATGGCATGAGCCATTTATGGTATAGTTTCAATAAAATCTGTGTCATTTTGTTCATCTCCACTTGAATTTCATTTTGTTTTTTAACATAAAAATGAAGTCAGTCTTCATTACTATTGTGAGAAAATTTTATGGTTCAATAAAGAACCTTAGTCCACAATGTAGAACAATTCAAAAGGCTTGGGATCTATAAAACAACAGCTCTTTTGGAAGTATCGTGAAATTAATTGAGGTGCGAAAAAACCTTTTTTTTTAATAATATATATATATAATTTTATGAGAAATAGTGAAGTACATCCCATTCATTACATACAAAGAAAATTCATTCCCTATATTGTTTGTGAGGGGTTAACAAAATGATAATGGAATAACAATAGTTTTATTCGAGGATAAAAAGCTCAAATATGTCATTAAACTTTGATAAAAGATTCATTTATCATCTGTTAAAAGTTTGGCTCATTTATGCTATTTTCGTGAGGAAAAGGTTTAGCACCATATCATTTTGTTATGTGAAATGATTAACGAGTAACACGTTTAACGAACTAAGAAATTTATATTATATGAGCTATTTTAAATAGTATATATTACTTTAAATATAGAATAACAACGCAAGTTTAACATACCACGTGGATAATTAGGAGCTTTACACTCCAGCTAGAAATTATTTCTTTTTTTTTTACTTGAACTATCACAATTAATATATTAAAACACACTTTAAAATCGATTGAACAGTCAATTCATTTTATCCCTCTTTTTTATTTGAACTATCGACATAGATGATAATAGTTTCGATAAGAAAATAATAATCGATAACCATAGTAAAAAACCAAATAACTATTGTGGGTAAGTGAGAAAAGTGAAAGTTTAAATATGATTTTGATCATTATTTTATAATTAAATGAGATAAACTAGTCAATAATTTTAAAATTTATGAAAAATAATTACAATTTATCAATAATTGAAATTGCTTGATTTTGTCCCTTTGTTATTTTCCTTTTTCTATGGTCTTCCTCATCCATCGAGTTTGATCTCACCTTCGTGAACCCCCCACCCCCACCCCACCCCAAGATTTGTAGCCTACGTGCACCCTCATATACTGGAAGATTAGTTTTTGGGTTCTAATCACATTTGGTTACTTCCACGTGATACGGTATCTTTTAATCTCTCTCTTTTTTCCTGTTAATTTCAGTGTAAATCTCATGTATATGGACAAAATAATTCTGGGTTTATCTTTTTAATCAACAATCTGTGGTTGATGGATCTTGGATATACTTGGTAGGAGGATAAAGTTTGAATCTTGAAGTGTTTTTGATAATGGTGTGATTGAAGTGATTTTGATATTTGTCGTTGTTTTGGGTTGGGTAAGTATTGTTGGCTGGACACATTTTGGCAAGAATTTGGGGTTTATTGTTTGATTGACTACTGTGATGATGGGAATTGGGTATTGCTTATTTTTTTCTTTGGTGATTGAGTAAAGTTTGAATCTTGAAGTGTTTTTGATAATGATGTGATTGAAGTGATTTTGATAATTTGTGTTTTTGGGGTTTGTTAATGTATGTAAGCTTGCTCCATTGGCAGAATTTTCTGGGTTTTATGTTTGATTGACTATTTTGGTTTTGGAGCTTAGATTTTGGCTTGGATGGGGGGATTGGGTATTGTTTATTTCTTTCTTTGGTGATTGAGTAAAGTTTGAATCTTGAAGTGTTTTGATAATAGTGTGATTGAAGTGATTCAATCAGTAATAATTTATGCCTTTTTTTGGGTTTGTTAATGTATGCTTGCTTGCGCAAATAGGCAGAATTTTCTTGGTTTTATGTTTGATTGACTAATATAGTTTTGGATCTTAGATTTTCCTTGACTGGGGGAAATTGGTATTGCTTATTTCTTTCATTAGTGATTGTTTATGGGAATTAAGTTCTGAGTCTTGAAGTAGTGAACTTAATTAGCTTGAAAGTTAGTAGAGAATGTCATGGTTGAAGTGATTGTTGTGCTTTTCTGGGTTTGTTTGAATCAGTGATGTTGACTTCTGATTATTCACTAAGTATTGGGATGAATATTGAACCTGTAGCAATGAGATTTTGGGGTCAACCTTCTCTGAACCTGTGTAATATTGTGGATTCTGTCAAGGCTTTGAACTCAAATCTTTAGTTGTTCCTTAAATTGTGAGTATCTCCAAGATTGAATCAGAAATTTATTCCTCAGACCTTTTTTTTACTAAAGCACTGATTGGTGCATTTTATAAGAAGATATGTGCAGAAATTACCAGACCCCTTTAGGTATGCAGAGAGCTCAAAAGGTTCTAACATTTCTTATACATACTTACAATATCAGATTTACTCCAAAAGAACATAATACTAGACATAAACCATTCAGTAATTGTCCTCCAGGCGTTCTTAAGTTCCTAAGTAGTTGATATCTCCTATATGGATCTTTTCTTCCATATGTTCTATCTGTCTTTTTCTTATACCAATTTTGTAAATGATGTAACCAATACTTGTATTAAATATTCTACCATATTAGGGAGATATCTTCTGCTTGATTGTTCCTTCAGTATTTGGTTGATGTACTTTGTCAGGTGTTAATTTGAAGTTTGACTAAAAACTGTAATGAAGCTGGTGCAAGCCAATTTGACGTCTGAGGAGGTTGATTTGGTCATTATGTTGGTAATATGGACTCAATATAGAGTGATGGGTCTAACTCTTAAAATAAAATCAGTGATTGGTTCATGATAAAGTTAAGGATTTGCAACGGTTAGAGACCAAACATTGGTCTTATCCGCATACGAGACAAAAGGAATAAAAGAAAAAGAAATAATATGGGTTCTTCTTTCTTTAATCACATAGGAACTGAATCCTTTCCTTCTCACAAGTGAAGTGAAACAAGATAGCCTGATGACACTAATTTGTTGATAGTAGGTTTAGAAAGTGTTTTGGTGTTCTCTTTTTAGCTTCATTTCTGTATCTGTTGTCATATTCATTTTGATTTCTTGTAATAAGTTTATTTATCCCGTTTCTTGTAATCTAGTTGGCATCTTTAAATGTGTGGAATCTATGACCTGTCGGGTTTTGAGATATTTCCGTGGAATCTATACAGGATAGAGGAAGAACGATCCGTATTCTGTCTATTTGGTAAGAAGAAAACAAATTTTGGATTTGAAGGGCATAATCACAATGACAACGGAGAGCGCGGAGCTTACTACGGAGGAGGTAATGCCACATGTATAAGCACAATAAAGAAGCTACATTATACATAAGGACATGAAAATAGCATACATTTTTTGTAACTGATAACTAGCTTGGACTATAACTTTCAATCACCATCATAGTGAACATGCAACACAGGATCTAGGCTCTTAGTCTTAGCAGTTAGTCGCTGTACCTTGTTTCCATTTACTTTTTGAGAAAGTTTTGAGTAGTATGTCTACATCAATAAACACTAAGTGGAAAGAATTCTATGCATTCAATGATGGATAATTATAAAGATACTTTTGGTTGTCAGTTTCTTTTAATAGATTTAATAAGGCATCAATTTTGAGAAGGAGAAAGAATTTGTTGGTGTCAGGGTTTTTTTTGTGGGCTGTCCTGGAAGAACAGTGGAACATCCTTTCTCTTTATCTTTTCTCTAGTTTACCAACTACATCACCTATAAATAAACATAAATGTGGCTTTATCTTTTGGTTTTGGGGAAATGGGAGTGCGGGAAGAAAAAGAAACTGAAAGAATAGTGATGAATCGGGCCTTTTAGCACATTGTGCAATAACATTGTGGATCCTTCTGTTTCCTTAGGTTTTGAGGAGGGATATCCCATGGGAGACATACATGACTACAAAGCTGATCACTGGAACTGGTTTGCAGCTGTTGAGGCGCTATGACAAGAAGGCAGAAAGTTACAAAGCCCAGTTGCTGGATGATGTAATCTTTCTAACACGAGTGTTATTAGCTATGACTTATATAATTATATTTTGGTTTCCTACAAAGTCGAATTCTTTTGTCTTGTACTTCGACTACTTCTTTTTGTCTAATTCCTCTTGTATTTAGGCCGACTTCTTCTAAATTGCAGTTCTTTCTTAAAAAGAAAAAGGAGGGTTCTTCTAAATTAGGTTAGTAATAGGTCCACTTGTGGTAGTATAAGTTTTACATTTTGCATGCCACTGAATACATGGATAAGCTGTTATTTGGGAAGATAAAAATTGTCATCACTAGCCTCTCCTTTATTAGTCAAGTTTGCCATACACCTGACTCCCATGTATAGATGGTCTAATTCTCTTGGATTGTATACCGAACTACTATGTCTTCTTCTTTCCTTTCGATGTTGGGGGACGCCTTTCTCGGTTTTCTTCCTTTGTTATCGTCATTCAAGTTCATAGTTATTACCGTGATTAGTATCTCTAATCAGGCATCATTCAAAATGTGAGTAAGGGTCTTTACACTATTGAGCTATTCCCAAGTTACAGGCTATTTCATGAGGCTTATGTGGGAAATGGGGTTCTTGCAACTGCTGATTTCTAAGCATCCCGTATTCTTAGATTTTGTTTTTGGGTGCTTGGTCAAGCTCTCAAACTTTTGATTGTCTTATAATGGTCTTAGACTCTCAATTGGTGATGCTATTATAAAATGGATACCACTATTACAGGATGGTCCAGGTTATGTCCGCGTCTTTGTTACCATTTTACGTGACATCTTCAAGGAAGAAACCGTGGAATATGTTTTGGCTTTGATTGATGAAATGCTTACAGGTAAGTGGAGAATTTGTTACTCTTAGAGTTCTTTTTGGTAAGTGGACTGATATAATGCTTATTTCTTGGCAGCAAACCCAAAAAGAGCAAGACTATTCCATGATGAGAGTCTTGCAGACGAAGATACCTATGAACCTTTCCTCAGGCAATATTCTTCAACCCATTTTTAACTTTTGTTCCGTTTTCTCTGAATGCTGCAAGGGTTGATGTCCTTTATTTACACTTGCCATGTAAATACTATTCTGCAAGGGTTGATGTCCTTTATTTACACTTGCCATGTAGATACTATTCTGCAAGTATTGATGTCCTTTATTTACACTTGCTGTGTAGATACATTTTTCTTCTCTTCCTTTGTAGCAAAGTATTGCAATTTGCATGCACCCCTTCCCCTGCCTTCATCCTATATCAACATATCTTGCCATATTTATAGAAGATCACACCTGTTGTGTTCCTCATTTATATAATATGTAGGTAACTGTAGTTCAATTTTATGCTTCGTACCAAAAGTTACAGCTTACCCTTCTCATTTCTGACTTTGGTACAAAGTTTTTGGATGCTAAAACTGTAAATGCTTGAATTAGAAGACTTATCAAACGAGGAATTTAATTACATTATGTTTACTCTGATAATTTGGTATTCAGTTACTTTGGAACAAAATAATACGTACAGTGGCAAAGTCAAGACACCTTTACCTTCAGTTTGTTAGTATAGGCGTATAGCTATTTTATTGCCTTTTACTGCTTGAAGAAAGCATTGAGTACAGACGGATTTCTCAGTTATCAAAAAAAAAAGAAAGGAGAAAGCATTGAGTTTATTGGTCATAATGACCAGAAATTGTCAATAAGGTGATATTGAAATGATAAATAGAACCACCAACTACACATATATATTGGTTGTCGAAAAGGGTGACACTCATATTGTACATTGGAGTCGTATATTCTCCTCTTTTTTTGTCTCTTCTAAACTGTTATTTTTATAAATCATTGAAAATTATGTATTCTTTTCTGTCCGTGACATTCAACTTTTCTAAAGATGAGTTCTGTTTTCCAGATTGCTGTGGAAAGGTAATTGGTTCATACAAGAGAAGAGCTGTAAGATTCTATCTTTGACAGTGAGGTAATTAGGTTATGATCTCTCCTCCCATGTCAATGATATCAAAAGACCGAGAATGTTAGAATTACAAATGAACTAATAACTTTGCGGTCCTCTTAATGACAACTCCAGTGCTAGGTCAAAAGTTCAGAATGGTGTCGTCCCTCTGATATGGACAACTCCCAGTGCCTAGAGGTCAAAAGTTCAGAATGGGGCTGATGCCAATTGAGATGCCTCCACGTTCAAAGAAAAAATCACACCCAATTGAACGAGAGGGGGTAGGGAGATATATGTTGGGGGAGATTGTGGTGAGGAATGGAATGAAGGGTGCGGATAGGGTAGTGGGGGCTGGATGAGTGATCGGTAGGTGAGGGTGGGATTTAGGGGGTGTTGGAGAGATGGGTGTTTGGATGATATGTGGGATGTGAAGGGGGTGTAGAAGGATTGGTGGGCTAGTGTTTATAGGGCGGTTCGGTGTGGATGGGGGGGTGTGGGTGGTATGTGGTTGTAGAGGGGGTGGGGGTGTGGGGATGGTGGGGTTGGTGGGGGCAGTAGGGGCGTTGTGTGGGCGTAGTTTGCATCATAAGAGGGGTGGGGGGGATGGGGGGAGGAGGGGTGGGCTGATGGGACGAGGACGGGACTAGTGGGGTGGTTGAGGAGGGGGTTCTGTTAGTAATATGTGGCGATTGAGCTGCAGGTGAGTGGGAGATGGTACGGTGTGGGGAAGTTTGATTTCGGGAGGGATTTGCGAGCCAGGTCGTTTGGTGGGGGCGGGGGGGGAGAGGGGGTGGATGGCGGGGTGAGGGAGGGGATTGAAGTGTCGATGTTGGCGAGGGGAAGAAGTGAGGTTTGGATGAGGGGGTACTGGGTGGGAGGTGGGGGGGGGGGATAGGGTTATGTGGGTGCGTGGAAGTGGGTTGGTGTGGTTGATTGTGAGGGGATGTCAGGAGGTAGGGTGTGATGGTGGTGTGAGGGGTGAGGGCGGGTGGTTGTTGGAGGATGAGTATGGTAGGTTTGAGGGGTGTGGGGGTGGGCGAAAAAGGGAACGTAGTGGGTGTCATGGGGGTAGTGTGGTGTTGGTGAGGGGGGGTGTGAGAATGTAGACTTATTAGAGTGTGCAGGGTGGGGAGTAGGATTCATGGAGATGTGTAGGGGAGGATGAGATATGATGGAGGGTGTGGTGTAAAGTATGGAGACAAATTACAAGCCTCCGGACGCTGTATGGGTAGGAGGGGGTGCGTAGGGAGGGAAGTCTGAGGTTAGGGGTGGGAGTCAGGCGGGTCTTTGAGGGTGGAAGGTATTTAGTGCTCTTGGTTAAGTATATGGGTGTGGGGAGTTGTGGTGGTGATGGTGTGGGGCGGACTTGGCAGGGGGGGGGGCGGGGATGGGGTCGTTTGGGGCAGAGGTGAGAGAGGTGGTTGGGGTTTGTGGGGGGTCATGGGGAGAGGGTGTGGGAGGGGGAGGGTGGGGTTAGAAGAGAGGGTTGGGATTGGTGGTAATGGGGGTGGGGTGGCGGGAACGGGGGGGTAGGGGATGGGGGGAGGGAGGTTTTGGGCGAGGGTAAAAGCGAGGGGGGATGGGAGGGGCCGAGATGGGGAACGAGGTCTTGCAGGAAAGGCGTGGTGGAGTGGCTTTGTGCACAGGTTTGTCTATGCTCCTAGAGTTTCCACTTCTATATTTTTCATCCATCCCACCCAAACCTGCAATTACTGGGCTTTCAAACATTTGAAAGGGGATTCAATATAGTTGTGGAAATATTTCATAGAAAGAAGGTCCATTGTAGAATAAAAGAAACAGTGAAGCGAAGTAGATGGCCAAAAAGGGCTAGAATCATAGGATCATGAGGTGCGATGTATTAGTTTAATCAGTAAGAGGCAGTGGAATGACGCCATTGACAGGGATCAGGAAGCTCTTGCTTCTCATCAAGATCTTTCTGAGCCTTACAACTGGGTTTATGACCTATTTCTTCACTTTGAAGCTAAATAATTGAAGATAGGGAAAGGTTCAATTGGATGGGAGTTGGGATTTATGGATTAATTCCACTTGTTGGGTTATCATGTCTCAGTTAACTGCTGTCATTCCTGATTTTGACGATCTGTGCAGCTGAGAAAGCCTACTCATCCTACACGCAGCATTGCTAGCACAATCAACTGCCTATCAACTCTGTTGAAAGAGCCATGTGTGTCGATCTTCATCTTGTCGAGCTGAATGGGTGAAAGTTTGCTAGTCCTCCTTTATTTCACCAAGCATCCGACCCAGCATCTAATCCAGGTTTTCTTCACTCGAACTTCTAAGAGATATTGTCTTGGCTATAAAATTGTGGTGGTTGAGACGGTTCTGTACTCATTCAACCTATCAACCACCTCCTGAAGCTAGATGACAAAAGAATATATCTTTCTTTCTTCTTCCTGATTTTATTTTCTTCCTTTAAACAGCTTCTCTATGAGACATGCCTTTGTGTGTGGCTTTTGTCATACTATGAACCTGCAATAGAGTATTTAGCTACTTCAAGGGCCCTCAATCGATTGATAGAAGTTGTTAAAGGTTCAACAAAAGAGAAGGTAAGCTACTTGTACTGCTTTATGCATGATAACTATTTGTATTCCCTATTAAATTTTTAAATTTGATGCTGCACTTTTTCTACCTTGGTTGTTCTTGGCTTACTCATCTCAGTTCACGGCCTGTGGTTTTTCTATAACTATAGGTTGTACGGGTTGTCATCTTGACTCTTCGGAATTTGCTTTCCAAAGGAACATTTAGTGCTCATATGGTTGACCTGGGAGTGCTGCAAATTGTTCAGAGTTTGAAAGCACAGGCTTGGAGTGATGAGGTGAAGAATCTTAGTCATGGTTTAAATCTGATATTATACTTTAAATTTAGTCTTTTTCTTTCATTTGCTAACAGCGTAGAAAATGATTAGAAGAATAGTCACTATTAGAACCTCTTCTCGGTTCATCTTAGCATTAACTATGATGACTTAATCATGTTACTGTGTCTGCTGTAGAATGAAAAAGTATTTACCGTTATTTCCAGTCTCTGCGGAATCTTTGAGCTCTGAAATCAACTAGAACAAGATTTGAATGAAAACATCAAAAAAAGCTAGGTTTTCGTTTTGACAATACAAGCAGGAAAGTCCTCCCTTGCCATCTTGATTGTCTCCCCCAATGCACAAAGATCCTCATCCTATGTTCTGGTGGCTGCTGGAGAACTAATACTTTTGAGGAGAATGATTTCCAGGTAATACTTGGCTACTTGTAGATTGCAAAACCCCCAAGCTACATGTCTTTAAAGGCTGTAAAGTACGCACGGCATAACAGTATAAATACGGCTCCATCTTGGTGCTACATTAGCAGCAGAACCAGAATTTTGTGCTGACCTTCAAACAAGTCTATCTTCTTATCAAATAAAAAAGCTGCTTATTAATATTCATGTCTAAGTAGTAACTGACTAAAACTTTTATCATTAGAGGTAAACTGTCGCCCATAGTAGCAGATTGGATGAGGAGGTGACACCCTTATTTTATAAATAATTAATATAGAGGGCCTTTTGGAAACATCCTCCCTACCTTCTTCCTATGGTAGGGGTAAGGTCTGTACTCTACCCTCCCTAGATCCCACTTGTGGAATAACATTGGGTATGTTTTTGTTGTTGTATTTTTGCCTTCTATATCTTGTATAGACCTTAAGCGTACCTATTGACATTCAACTGAAACTAATATATTCGAGACGTAACACAGGTGTACACATGAAAAAAAACACTCAAATTTTAACAAATAATGTATTTGAATCATAATTTGAAAAACACAATGAGTTCTTAAGAGTCTTGAGGTTGAATCATCAAGTTCAAAATCTTGAATCCTCCGCTTCTATGATCTTCATAGCATATTTCTGTTTTTCTTCGGGGTGGATTTTCAAATCTGTGAAGCACAGTTTTTTCTAATACTGAAGAGTGATATCTTGTGTTGTGTGGTGTTGCAGATCTTGAGGGTGCTCATTACAATTCTGGACACATCAAGTGATGCAAGGACACTTGCTGTTGCTTGCTATGATCTATCACAGTTCATTCAGTGCCATTCTGCTGGGCGAATTATAGTGAATGACCTCAAAGCTAAGGAGCGCGTAATGAGACTGTTGAACCATGAATAATCTGATGTCACCCCCCCGAAAATAACGCTTTGGGCTCTGTATCCACAGGCTTTTTCCCTCTGCCCAGTAAATTGCTAGCTTTTTTGGTCAGGCTTAAAGTCCTTTTCGAAGTGTTTTCATCCATGTTTCAACGACAGGGAAACTAGACTCATCTCGTTATTTCCTTGGACACAAGGAGTTTGTGGTCGTGGTCGTGGTCTTGTTAATTTATTTGTTGTATCACTATTCGAGTATTGTATCTAAGGCGTCTTCTTGGTGAGATTTTCATTCCAAATAAGGTCTACGAGTTAATTAAATTTCCCCTCCAATAAAAGGAAGTTTGTGTTGACATGTTTATCGAACTGGGGAATTGTTTTGTGGTATATACTATCTGGAATTACTGTTCAAACAACTTATTAATACGATGATTTTGTATAATCGGTATGGTTTTATGTATCGAGGCTTATAGTCTAGTGATATCATCGAGAGATAGACCAGCTGATTTGTAGAGGCTTTTTCTGGATTTTTGTAATCCTCATGGTGGAACGGAAAAAGAAAATGTAAGATAGAGAAGGAAAAAACTCATGAACTAATACACACGAATAGGTCTAACAAAATGAGTTCAAATAGTCTATCATACATATTTACTATAATATCACAAATAAACTCAAAAAACTTGAGCTCAAACAGAAATGATCACATATATTTCAAATATTCATGAATTAATATACACGAAAAGCCGAGATAATCCCAAGTTCTTGTTTCGTGACCTATAAACTGGCGTTTTCCCTCGCAACGCCATGAGTACCATTTAATAGGTCATACAGGAAAACATAATAGTAGTAACACATCTCTTGTTTAGCCGTGGAATTCAATTTGAAAAAGCACAAATACATCTTTTTCCTATATTAGATACAACAACAGTTCCCTTGTTTCTATACCTACTATACATATCAAGAATCCTAAACTAGAGAAGTTACAATTTTCTCCAAAGATATCTATACAGCACCTACAAGAAACTGAACCAGTGTACATAGCTGTGTATTTTCAGCTCCAAAGCAGATAGAGATGGATGTTGCATCTTCCAGTTATATTGTGCATGCTGTAGTCAAGATTTTCGTTGCTGGAAGTTGAACTTGTGTATGGTCTCATGCAGTAGGGCCAATGCTGCAAACTTCCTAAACAGCTGACTGTTTTTTGCATTGCTTTAGGAGAGGCGCATAAGCTACTGTTTGTAAGCCCCGAAAAACATGGATTCCTGAGAAGTGGAGCGTCCAGAACAAAAATAAAAGCTCCTCATGTTTTCAAACGGAATAGATGTCACACCAATCATCCTCGCATAAAAGCCTCATATGCTTGTCTCAGAGCAAGAACACAGCATTTTGAAGAAAGGGGTTCGTTGTTTCAATGCTATTGGTTCTCAGTTAAAGAAGTAGGGTGACTCGAGAACTTCCCGCAAATCAAAATCACCTCTTTTTGGTAGAGGGGGAAATGTCAATGCTGGATATGATTCCTGGAAGCTTTCAAGCAACTGCAAACAAGATACCATGTATACTATAACTCATAAGAGCAGCTTGAGAAAGAGAAACAAAAGTAAATATCGGGGAGATCCTGAAATACGTTTGTCTAGAAAGGAAATTTTCACTGTTGACATACTTACATCTTCAAGAATAGGCATACTGTACAGCTCCACAAACTTCTCCCTGAGTATCCTGTTCATCTGGTCGACATCGCAAGCATGAGTCCAGAAGGAATCATGTACCCCTACAACAGGTTAGGATTTTTCTCAATAATCTCAACTGAAGAAAGTTTTGTAAACAAGACCAATGCTTGAAATGTAAGCAAGTAAATGAACTTTATAACAAGTTCTGGAAGTATTAATAGTTCATGAGTTTACAACAACATACCGAATGTATTCCCACTGTGGGGTATGGGAGGCTAGAGACTTAAAGTATATGCAGACCTTACCCCTATTTTGTGGAGACAGAGAGGTTGTTTCCGAAAGACCGTCGGCTTAAGTATCACATAAAGTTCATGAGTTTATACGACATTAGCTTCTGCTATGTTTGCCTATATGAGTTCGTTTTGCTTGGGGAGAATTCTAGATCTAAATAATCTTTTTACGAAAGAGAATCATATAATAGACTATCATTTTTCACATACTAGAAGCTTATTATAGTAGCATTGAGAGAGAAAGAGGACAGTGGGAGTATGACAGAGTACAGAAAGGAAAACAATGTTGTTCCAACATATGATGAACTTCTACAACTATCACGGCATGTTCCTTCAAGCCAGATAGATTATCTCAATTCTTATCCAGAAACTTGAGCGAGAAAGCAACCTATGTAAAAAATTTATGTAAAAAATTATACATTTCTCTCTCTCTCTGCAAATCCAATTCAGCATTAAAATATTTCAGAATCAAACTGAATTTTATTGACAACAAAACCTGCACTCCAAGGACTTCAATTTAGGAAAACCTTTTTACTCTACTGTTTCACAATTGAGTAAAACACAATTTAAACTTCAGTGTATTGTATGTAGGCGAGCATACATGTGCATTTAAGTGGTCAAAAACTCAAGTATAGACCAGATACCATTAGAAACAAAAGGGCAGGCAAACCTGCAAAATGTAGTCCAGCATCCCTGCAAGCAACAGCGGTCATCATCATATGTGAACCATCCAGTGAGTGCACAAAATTTGGAGGAAAAGCAGTTCTCTGCTTCCGGACCTCAACCTAGAGAGGTCCAACATTAGCAATATAAAATAGGCATAAAATAAAATATGAGATCTTAACAGGTAAAAAACAAAAGCATTTACAAGTCGTATTACTTACTGCATCACCCTCACGCTGCAAAGCCAAAACTTGAAGAGAAGTTCTTATCTGGAGTAACGCATTAGCACAAACAGATATTGCATGAGTTGCTTGAAATTCCTGATGTTTTTTTTTTCTAAAGAGGACTTCTATCCTTGGGGAGAAACTTGCAAATACTTCGCCAGTTGAACAGAAAAGTTTTACATCCTCATTAAAGGCATATCACAAATGAAAAAGATCAGTATATAAGCCAATTTATTATAGATGTCACATGAATTATTCATAGTCATGCCTCCTATCATGTATGCAAGATCCTATGAGGCAAAATCCAACTATTCAAAGAGTTAAATTGGCAACTTAGTTTTGGTTGATAACATGTAAAAGCAACTAGCGAAACAAGATAAAAAGGAAACAGCTTCTTAAGGAACAGACTTGGTCAGATGGCTGTTACTAGATTAAAGAAGCACTTACAACATGCCGCTGAGTTTTAAAGTAAGGCTGCACAACAGGGAGCCCCAGAGGTGTCGTCCATCTCACTGGCTGATTTTCTGAAGCAATCACCTGTTAAATATCACTA
This sequence comes from Solanum habrochaites, assembly GCA_027704765.1. Lineage (NCBI taxonomy): Eukaryota > Viridiplantae > Streptophyta > Magnoliopsida > Solanales > Solanaceae > Solanum > Solanum habrochaites. The sequence continues at coordinate 967,488 of JAKWJA010002495.1, read as the reverse complement.
ATTAAACCATAGAAGTCCAAACAAGTTTTGAGATATCCTATTACTACCAATTGCAGTTCCTCTCCCGGAAAATTTCCAAGGGAACTAGCATTTTTGTTTCAAAGAATATATGCAGTATGCTCAAGGGACCATACATTCAATGTTACACCATTGAATTCTAAACTAAAATTTGTAAAGCTAAAAATACTTTTTTTTCCATTGATTAACTAAATATATTTTTAGTCCTGGAGAATTTACAAGCGTTGGCCCATCCCCTTTAGGGTATTCCCAGTTGGACTTGGATTTTTTAGCAATTATATGATTTCACCTCCCCGAAGGCCTCCAACGTATTCTTGGCCAGTGGGTGCATTTGATAAATGGGACATTTATGCTTCCATATTTCATCCTGTGAACTGGTTTAAAGTTTTGTTATCCAACAAAAGAAGTACAAGAAGCAGAACCGAGGTACAGAAGAGCTCCGGATAACTTTTGCAGCACTTCACAAGGAGTACAGATTTGCAATCTATATGCCACTTATGGTCTGCAAGTTTTGTTTAAATTGAGTTGCATGTTGTTCAATCATTCCATCATTTTTTTTGCTATGCTAATTAGTATAATACTTTGTAATCCAGTAACAACATTAACTAGCTAACAAATTAGAAAAAAAAAAAGCTTAGTCAAGAAAATTCTTATTAAAAAGAAATACTGGAGGGGGAGCGTCGGTAGGGGCAACTGGTATGGACCTTAGCACAATCACCAAGCCAAGTCATTGTTCCACGTGCAGCTTGAAACAACTCCCCAAGTGCAGCTAATGTTACCTGACAAGAACCACGAGAACAGATATACAGTCAAAACATAAAGTTGAATCAGTAAGTCTTCACAAAAGTTAGTGTTGACAAAAGCCCCCCCCCCCCCCCCCAATTTTTTTGTGGATAGAGTAAGCTCTTAGGACAATTTTTTTCTACGCCTATGGTATGTATGGGGGAGGAAAGATAAGTCCCGTGAAAATTAGTGATATGTATGCATACTGAAAGAAGGTAATAAGCAATAGCCTGGTTTAAACTCACTATTCCTTTTTATTTAATTATGAAATCCTTCCACGTCTTGCCCATGCAGGTATGGCGTATGTGTTAGTTAAAGGAAACAACAACTACCACTAAGCGTCAAACGTCAGCCTCAAACAAATTGGGTGCTATATGAATCCTCACCGACCACACTTCTTCATTTAAGCTCAACTCATATAGATTATTAGAAAAGGTAGATTGAGAGACCTAAGTTAAGAATATATGACTAGGTAATAGAAACCTGTGAGTAGTTTACTATAATACCCCCGTTGTCAATTTGTTTCGTTCCTATTTTGACTGGACGGGATTTTAAGGAATTTAAAGTTACCGTAGACTTTTTTTGACTATTTGTGGTTTTTAAACTTTCACGTGGACCAGTTGGAAATGAGAGGTGCCCTTGAAAATGCAAAGAGGCATTCTTTCATCAACAGGCTAAAAAGGAATGTAGGACAAACAAATTGCAACAGGGGGAGTATCAGACAATCAATGCTTACTTTAGCAGCATAGCAAGATGCAGTAAATAGCAGCCTATCATCATCGATAAGACCCTTCTCCTCCAACCTTCTTTTGATTTGTTCACGTGCCCCAACATAGGTAACACCATACACTGAGGTCATTACTGTCTGCTTCACCAATTTCCTGTCAACCTGAAGTCTCCGCAGCACCAAAAATTTTAATTGTTAAAAGTTCAAAAACTAGAAGCAACAGGCCTAGATACTTGATGTTAAAACAGAAATGATAACTACAATAAGATAGAAAAGACAGATAAATCAAATGACAACCTGGCCAATTAAGAGCTTGGCTAGTAAAGCATTAGGATCAGTAGCAGGGTCCTTGGTACTATCTCCTCTGATAATATGATCGACCCTGCAATCAATAGTTGTCTTCAACAATCACTAGTGGAACCAAAATACACAAATGCTCCCAAATATATTACTGGTGTAAATTTTTGACAAGTTAATAAGAGAAGCAGTAAGGTGAATATGTTTACAGACCTTTTCTTTTCATAAATTAAAGGTGCAAATGGATTTTGACTAAAGAAAATGCAAAAAAGTAGAACAAGATGTCCTTGTCGGCTGTTGCATGGTGAGCATCATATCCCTCCACCATCCAGAACATATTTGTTCCATCAACAAGTGGTTTATCGTTTTACATCTAATGTCAGGTATGTACATTAATCACACATGAAAAGGTCATTTCTCATTGCCCTCCTGAAATTCCATCTAGCGTCAAGAAAATTTAGCAAATATTTTACAGGACTAAATTTAGCAAATACTCTTATTTCTTTCTGGGGTAGATAACTCTTACAGTTGATGTAGGTTTTGACAACAAAATATATAAATAATGAATGCTAAGCATTTGTAGCCTTCCAAAAATGCAATCAAGGTTCATGGGTCAAAATATCAAAAACAATAGCTTAAACCTAAATTCCACAAAAGGGAGCTTAGCTTTGAGGTGTCACTAAAGAATAGATTTCAATCACTTTACTATACCTCAAAGCTATTTCAGTATAAACATCAGCTGGTTTCTCTCCAGCAACTAGATTGACTGCTGCTGCCTCCATCTGTTATAGTTGCACAACCCAGACAATGACATAAAGAGTTTACCTACATATATGAAAGTTCACGAACATATTACATCAATAGCAACAACAAAGTAAAATTCAGTAATCAAAAGAAACGGAGCTAAAAAAGTAAAAAATCACAAAAGAAAATACTGAACAGAACACACTCACCCTCATCTATCTCTTCTCCTTCCCAGAGCTGCATAGTGCTGTAGGCCATTGCATGAACCATCCTATAATAAAATGAAGCAAAAACTGTTAACACGTCTAAGGACTACTATTTTTGTTTTTGAGATAGATGTTTCAACTTTTATTTTCTTGCAATGGAACTTATCTTATTTTTATCCACTTAACTTTTCTACATTTATTAACCAGCAACAAATCAGACAAAAGAGAATTGAACGAAAATAAAAAAAAGTAGTGATGTAAGTGTTCTACCTGATGAATAGGCAGGTGGGAGATGACAGTGTGTGGTGACAGGCTTTTCACAGCTTCTGATAGGTTAATGCAAGCTGCTAGGCACTGTAAAGGATCCTCAGCATTTAACCACCATCTATTTCCATTTAAAGGATTGTGTGCTGAATCTAATATGTCATCAATGTGGTTTTCCACAAATGCAATGCGTGCATCATAGCAGAGCTTCTCTATGCCCCCTGCATAAAGACTTGCTAAATGTACTTTTAGCCAGCGCAATCCTGACTTTCCTAGTGGTCGTCCTTCAGCAAATTCGAGGATTCCTCGACAGAGATCAGAGCTCAAGTGATTCAAATGAGGATGCATAGGGTATGCACGTCCTCGAAAATCAAGATTGTGAGGATAATAAAACCCTTCCTCATCTCTCAACTTACGAGCAACCTAGTCCAAAGAAAGCTTGCTCAAAATTTACTCCTAAATAAACAAGCAAAATGTACACATGTGGAAACTAAATGCAAAATCTAGTTTTAGAATGTTAACACCCTCGAGAGTCAATTAATAGAATGAGAAATGATTCTGTCGAGATTAAAACCTAGATCTAAATGTGCAAAGGTTGAGCAGTTTGCATTACTTTTTAGGCATTAGGATTGCCACACATACACACACTCCCCCTATCCCACTCCAGTATAACCCAAAAAAGTAAAGAAAGGAAGAAGAGTCCAAAAAGAAGACTAACTGAAAGCTTGAGCTCTGTGTCACATCTTTGGGAATGCAACTCTTGGTTGATCTTTTTGGCTTTTCTCACCCTCCATTTCCACCTTTTCAATTCCATTATATCATCGGAGTGCAACTCTGGTATGGGAACCTACAAACAAGTAATTTCTTGCAATGAAACATAACCTACAAATGGCACTAGGTATTTGAAATTTCATACTCACCTGAACGTCTTTACATAAACCATCATCTGAACAGCTAAGAGAAGTGGAAATATTGAGCACACAAAATAACACACTAAGCATATGAACTTACGAACTATGGAGCAGTTTTTTTTGGACAATTAGAGGGAAGAATTTAAATATAAACTTTTAGAATCAGCCACATAAGAAGATTAAATGGCATTTAAGCAGACTGGTATTGACAAAGATAATATTGTAATTCGAGCTATTTCTCCCTGTAACACAGTAAAACCCAGATACTTATAAGTAAGTAGCACCAGAACATACACAGAAACTTAGAACATTATCTTCTTCTTCCTTTTATAAGACACATCAAAAGTGTTGCTTACATCTTTGCGATCCACTAGGCCTGCAATATTTCCTCCTCCAGCCCAAATACTCTCAACCACACTAAGTATCCTTTTATTCACTCTCCATTTAGTGCTTCCTAAGGTATCCAAGGCCTGCATGAGTGCAGAAAGAATTAATACACAGGTAAATCTCTTAGAGAACAATCTGAAGCAAGTTAATTATCAGCAGCCCCAAGATGGATTTAGTGAATCACTGTTGGTACTAAATGAATTTGGTAAAAAGGTAACAAATTTACAGCACAGGTTGAACAAATGCAGAAATCTAATATCATCTCAAATTCTAGTGATGATTTACATGTATATGTGCTACAAACCGGAACTATGTAATGTGGTCTCAGATCTTAGAGATGACTTGCATGATATTTATATTTTATGCAATATGTATTGTATGATCTATGTGTCATAGCCAAAACTATTAACTGAAGAATATAAACAGTAATATCCGGTAGATAGCAGAATTGATAAGATCATACGTGCTAGACAACCTGAAGCATTTGAAAACCCTTCCAAATATCCAGCTACAACATATCACAAGTAACAGGTGAACAAAAAGAGGCAACTTAGTTTAAGGTTTAGCACAATTCGCTGCATTATTTTGCGCAACTGGATTGGCTTCATCCATTCTGAAAGAATAAAATATTAAGAATCAAACTTCACCTCATAAACTTGCTGCATTTGTTTCGCGGGAACACTTCGTACAGCATCTTGTTGCCTCCTAGATCCATGAGTGCGCATCAAATACGAAGGCAAGAACAAGTATCCTCCTTTGTCATACCTGAGATAAAATTGCTCGATAGTCAAGTCCCGTTAAAATTTCTTTGAAATCTGAGAAGTGTTCTCACATAAATTTATGTTTTTTTCATAAGAGAGAGTAGTTTTATAGGTGAACTAGCACAAAGGGTGTGCGATTACAACTGTATAATATCTTCAGAAGAAAAACAGAGAAAATTTGCCCCTTCTAACACTGGTTCAGCCATATTTACATGCTCCAATCTACAGCATGAGTTCTAGCATAAATTTAATCCTATTAACTACAACCAAGACCTAAATAACGAATCGTGGAGATTTATCATTAAAAGCTGAAAAGGTATTATACCCTCTCCATTTTTTGGGTGGCACCAACATAGGCACGTAAGGAATCATCATCTGTTTAACCTGCAATAAACAAAATTAGAAGTTTGAAGCACAATGTCACATCATTAACTGCAGAATAGAGTCATTAAACTGTCAAGTGATTCCTTTATATTTCTTTATTTGACAGACTAATATGAAAATTTATTTCCTCTCTCTATGGAAGGTGGTCAGTGAACTTCTATCTTTGGCTTTTGCTTGTAAAATTCTATGGTCCCAGGAAATGGCTGTGAATATCAAGGTAGACAGCAACGAAAATAAATCCAACAATCCTGATGTGCTCAGACAATGGGGCCATAGTGGAGTTCAGGTATCGGAGTTTTAAGTCAAATTCATTCTTCCACTATGTTATTTTCTAATTCAAAATCTTTGATCGGCAGAGATAATATGCTATCATTATAACAAGTAAAAGAAGAAACAGAACCAGCAAAGACCTTCTAGCTTTTATACAACCAAAGTGTTGCAGTACAACTCCTCTTTCGCAGGATCACTAAAGTTATACTATAAAATAAATAAACTGAGGAATTTACTCATGGTGAAATATTAATATGATTAAAGCAAAAGAAGTTTGTATAACCTACTGTTCTGTCAACTCCAACAACCACCAACGGATCACATTCTATGACACCATACTTCTTGACAATGTTCTTCCTGCACGAAAAACAGACAATTTTGTGAAAGGAAAAATAACAAACAAACCTTCTATCTGGAAGTTAACACCTAGGAGCATGTGTTTTGACAATGAGAACTTCATCCTAGATAAATCAGCTAGGAAGAGGTGCTTTTGGCATGTTTTAGTTTAAGGATCAGAGTTACACACAGCTTATCACTAAAATAACTTCTGTTGTTAGATTTGTCTCCTTTTTTTATGAATAATAAGAAATATGATATTGTGATTTTTTAAGATAAATATCAAAGAAAAGGAAAACGAACTGACCCTGGATCTCTTGGCATCCTAACTGCATGAGATTCAAAGAAACAGCCACTAGGATAAGATTTTAACCTAAAAAGATTAGTAGCTCTCATCACGAAGAGATTTTCTATATAACAAACCTTAGCCTGTGTGTCCCGACCCCATGACTCGGGTTCTTCACTTTGCATCAGCTTTCTCACCTCAACTACTCTGTTCCTTTTAATCAAGCTTTTGACACGCTTCCTTAGAATCATAGTCTCCCTACTCATATCTTCTTGACCTTGAGCTCCAGTCATATGTTTTTGGTGCTTCTTTGTTTTCTCCATGAAATTATGAATCCTAACCTGAGAAATATCATTGATGAGGTCAATTCACTTATTACAGGCATACCATTATTTCAAAATGAATTATTTTGTGTTTACCGCCATAATAGCAATTAGTATTCCAAACAACAAGACAATCCATGGCTATATTAATTCTCTAAACAGGTAAATACTATAAATAGTTTGGCATGATAAGACAGTCTGTTTATACAAAACTAGCTAAATAAAGAAGCAAATCAGGGAGTTAGAGGGAAGCACATACGTAAAAAAGTAATGGTTTTGGCAGGATTCCTAGCATTGAGCAGCGCAACCTGAGCCACTCAACACCTTCATAACCAACTGAAAGGTGAATGGAGAGCCATTAAAGTAATCAGAAATAACGGATACTTCCAGCTTTTCTTATTCATAATTACTGAAGAATGACACTTGAGTTCTTAGAAACATGGAAACAAACTAGCAGGTTCTACTTGCATCAGCAAAAAGACAAGCTCGATGACAGATCTAACATAAATTCAACGAACTTCTTTTTTTGATAAAGTAAGTTGTTCATAGATTGGCATCAAGAAGATGCAATGGTTACAAAAATAGAGATGCTAGCTCCTATACAAGACAGGATCGGGGAGCTAACCAAACAGCAAAAAGAGAACAACCATGTCAAGGGCTAGTCTAGTGTGAGGGAGCTCATAAAATCTATAAAAGAAAAACAGTAGAACTATTTATATAGGACTGGTAGGCATAACAAAAAACCCGAAAGTCAACTAACTCTTGGAACACAACCACAACTTATAGTTCTCAGTCAATCAGTAACTTGCAAAGAGGAGAGGATTCATTATCTAAACCCTTGAACAACTGGAAGAATTAGTCTCCGAATGAAACCACAACTTATATATATCTCTAGAGTCTAGATATAACCTTTAGATAATTACAGAGTAGGTTTTCTTTTTCATTTTGGGAGATATCATTCAAATGGACTATATTTTAATGTGTAGATCATTTGTTAATAGTTTGTTTTTTATCTTTTACTTCTTCTCGCTATTATTTGAGTCCTTCTAATGTTACATGCAAAATATCTCTTTAAGCATAGTTCCAAGTTCCATTAGAAAACATTCTGCAAAAAACAAAATTCATAATATAACACAACATCACAATCAGGCAACAAACAGGACCAACATTTTGAAAATGTGATACTCACTTCATTCTCGACTGCCATGCCAATCTGCACTGCAGCCTGGACCACCTGAACACACCTTTCTTCTTTACCACCCATCATCAACAACCCCATCAACTTATGCATCACAATCACAGCCATTTTATCAGCAGGCAGTGAATCAATATGTGGCGCATAAGCCGTCCTATGTTTCTGTGTCATCTCGGCATTCTGCTCCCTTTCTATAGCTTGCCTCAATGGCTCAAACCAACCTAACAACAATTTCTTAACATAAGGCAAATTAGGGGCTAGTTTCTTCTCACACATTTCCCTCTCTAACTCCCTATACTCCTCCACCATTTGCTCCCACGCCTCGGTTTCCGCCTTTATCTGTCTCCTCCTCAACATAGCATACCTTCTCCTCCTCTCAATTTCTCGAAATTCCCTTCTAACCCCTTTTACCTGTTTAGCTCTAACAAACAAATTATTCATAAAAAGCGAAGAAACCCAAGGTGGGTCTTGAATAAACACCCTTTTATTAGATTCTTTTTGCAAAACCAGAGGATACCCATTTGGGATTTTCTGCAAATTCACCAATTCTTCAAGATTTTCAGTGAGATTTTCATCAGTAGATACACATACTACTTCCGAATGAACAGTAATCGGCAATTGAATTATGGGTAATTTCAGAGTTTTAGGAAATGAAGAAGTTTGGGATAATTTGAGGAATTCTTGATTGTAAATGCCATGAAAAAAACAGTTTTTTGGGGATTTTTGAGCTTTTCTCCATTGAGAAGAAGCTGGGGTTGGAGAGTAAGAAGCTGAAGAAGCCAGCTTTAATGGTGGAGAAAGAGGATAAGGTAAACTACAGAGGAAATTAGAAGAATGTTGAAGTGAGTGAAGCTCACAAACAAAAACCTCTGCTAAAACCCTTTGAAGGAATAGATATTTCTTGAAATTTGTATGATTTTTTTAATTTTTTTTTGTCTTTCTATCTCATGTATGTGGACCAAGCTTTTGTGAGCTCGTTCACGTTGTCGATTTTAAGTTTTGATAAAAAAAATAAGAATATTTTAATGTCGAGAGTTAATTAAAAATCGATCTTTTATTTCATAAACGTTGGGGTAAGATTTTGTGTATCTTAATTTCTCGAATCTTGGCTTGTAGGATTATATTAAGGTTGTAGGGTAAGGTTTTGAGCACCTTTTGGCTTGTGCGGTAGGGTAGTTATACGGTTCTCACATTAATTGAATGCATGGAAAAATTTGATGAATGGTACGTAAAGTTAAAAAGATGTATAAATTTTTTAAAAAAAGTGAATTCGAAGATAAGATAAACTTAGTTTTGTTTAGGTGTGTAACAAAGATTTCCATCATAATTTGGAGAGAACTTGTGTACATAAGGACAAAGAATATATAAGGGCCCTGTTTGGATGGGCTTAATTAAAGCGCTTTAAAAAAGTACTTTTGAAAGGCTTTGAAACTCATTTTAACATAAGCAGTATATGTTTGGTATAAAAGTGCTGAAGTGCATGCCAACGTGAATGAATAAAGGGCAAAATGGAAAGAAGAAGAAAGAGAGTTAGGGTTGTTGTAATTTGAGATTCTATAAAATATTAAGGAACAAACAATAAAAATGTGGCAATTAAAACAGCTTTAAGCAAAAAAGAAAAAACACCTCACCCCAGCTTTTAACTTTGGATTAAAAAAGTTTTTTTTAACTTGAAAATGAGTTATTTTCAGTATGCCAAAAAGCTAAATAAGTCAAAAATCAGTTTTTAAGTCAGTTGGACCAGCTTTTAAGCTGAAGCCAAAACAGGGCTCAACACCATATTTTAAGGTGAAATTTTCATTTGTCCTTTATAAGTTTATAATTACAACAATCTTTCAAACTGATACAATAATATAAGCGTTGATACATTAATCTCATGCACGAGATACATTAACCGTGAAGTAAGATACATTACATTTTATACATGATACATAATCTGATGTATAATTTATACATGATACATTAATGTGATGCACAAGATATATTAATCTGATGCGTGAGATATATTAATTTGATTGCGCGCAGGATCTAAATATGATTGTGTGAAAATGAGGAATTTTGAAATTTGTAAAAACTCATAGGGGGCCGTGATAGTGATAAAACAGAACTTAAGATGAAAATTTACATTATTACATATAATACATAAGTTTCATTTTTAAAACATTAAGTTAAATAATTCCAATTATAATTTCCAAATAGAAGTCAACATTTTTTTGTAATAAAAAAAAAAGAGTGAGATATGTAGATATAAGATATATATAATTATATATATATATAGTAGAATATGATATAGATAATAGATAGCTACTCCTAACAGTACAAATTAAAAAATCATGAGAATCGAACTTGAAATTTCCTATTACCAAGTAGAATTTTGAAAATACTAAAAACCTATGTGCACTTTATATATTTTTCTTAGTAAAAAGTAGCCATTATAATCTCTACAAGACACATACATAAATAAACATTAAGAGCCGTTTGAAATGGGCTTGTTAAAAGTAGCTTTTAAAAAGATTTTTGAACACCACTGGAAAGATGAGGGACGGGTAGAAAGGGCGGGCCCCCCCGTGCTAGGAATCGGCAGGCACGGCCAACGGGGCTCCTTCGGCGAATCATTGAGACACGAAAAGGAATGGGAGGGGAGGAATGGCCCACAGTGGGGAAGGGGAAAAGTGTGGCAGAAATGGAGAGGGACGAAGGGGGATCAAGGAAAAAAGAAGGGCGACCCCCCAAATTCTGAGCACAGATTCCTTCTCTCCTTCACCTCCACTCACCGAACTCTCTCAGAGTTGCCCCCCGTTCTCCTCACCCCCCCACCCAAACTTCTGTTCCCCAACCCACCCCCCCACCCTAACCCTCCCTCCTCGGCCATCCGCTTCATCATGCTTCCCCCCCCCACACTTTCTTTTTCAAACTCCCTTTTTGTTGTAATATATTATTAAAAAATGTTATTGTTCGAAGAAAAGGGTGATAATTGAAATTAAAAAAAAAAAAGATGTTGATGTGTTTGACAAATAAGTGCTTGTAAAAATTTTTTAAAATCAAAATGTCTGAAATATCCTTTAAAAGATGTTAGAACATGAAAAAGTGATTAAAATTTAATAATAATAATTAAAAATATATAATAATAAAGAAAGAGAAACGAATGAAAAAGACAGAGGAAAAGAAGAAGATAGAAGAAAGAGAAGAAGAAGAAAGTAAGAGAAAAATAAAGGCGTTAAAGAGGAAGAGAGAAGAAGAGAAGAAGAATAAGAGTACGAAGAACCCCAGAACCACAAGAAAATATAATATAATAAAATAAAACCCAGAAATAATAATAATACTCAATAAAAAAATATAACAATGAAAATAATAATAATAATAATAATAATAATAATTAAAAATTAACTAAATCTAATATATAAAATATATAATAATGTAAAATAATAATATAATAGTTTTGCACAAAAGACTAAGGGGCACGTTGGGATGGGCGTAATAAACGCAGCTTTAAAAAAGTACTTTTGAAAGTGTGAAACTTATTTTTAAAATAAAGCAGTTTTAGTATGTGTTGGTTAAAACAAATGCTGAAGTTGCTATGCCAAAACGTGAAAAGGTGAGGAAAAAAATGGAAAAAGAAAGAAAAAGAAAGAGATATTAGGGTTATGTTGTAATTTGGGTTGTTAAAAATTTAAGGGCAAAAAAGAAAAATGTGGTCAACTTTATAAAACAGTTCTTATAAGCTAAAAAAAAGAAAAGCACCTCGCCCGTTTTGGATGGGCTTAATAAAAGCAAGCTTTAAAAAAAAAGTACTTTTGAACGTGGCTTTGTTGGAAACTTATTTTAAAATAAGCAGTCGTGTTTGGATAAAAGTGCCCGAGTGCTATGCAACAACGTGAAAAGGGACAAGCGAAGAAAGAGAAGAGATGTTAGGTTATGTTGTAATTTGGGAGCGTATAAAATATTATTAAGGGCAAAAAAAAAACATTAAAAATGTGGTCAACTTTAAAACGGCTCTAAAGCTAAAAAAAGAAAAACAACTATACCCCTAGATTTTAACTTTTTGACTTAAATACGTTTTTTTAACTTAAAAATAAGTTATTTTCAGCATTGCCAAACAGCTAAATAAGTAAAAATCAGGCTTTTAAGTCAGTTTGACCAGTTTAAGCTGAGCCAAACAATAGTGGTTGTGATGATGGAGTTTGCAGAGGAACTGTTCTAAATCTTTTAAGCTTAGACATCCAACTTTTAAAATAACGATGTGGTCGAATTATAATTTTTCGCGTGTTAAAAATGATTTTGTAAAATTATCGTTATAAAATAATGGCATAAATGAGTATTTTCTTAAACGATAGTGACATAGATGAATCAAATTGTTAAAAGATGATATAAATAAGTCTTTTCTAAAAGTTTGATAACATATTTAAGCATTTTTCCTTTAATTTAACTCAACTCAACCATTTACGGCTCATAATTTCAACAACCTAGCTGCAATTTTGTAGTTCAAGTTGGTATTTTTCAGAGCAAATTATAATATATAGTTGCATTTTTCTTCTTTAATAGTTAGGTAAAAAATCACATATTAGACTTTGGTTATTTAATTATGTACACGGCACCAACATAAACCTCAGGAGAATATCCAATATTGATTAAGGTAAGTTTAACCTCACAGTAATGTGATGCTTGTTATTGACTTATTTTAAATATTAGAGTTTTACGTAATTAAAACACTCTTAAAAAATTGTATATATTTTTTAAAGTACTATCACTACAACAAAAATAACTTATAATAGCAATAAATATTGATATTAATAAAATGTATTAAAGTTTTTATTGACATTAGTTAAGTGTCATTAGAACTAATATCGTTAAATGCTTTAGAAACATATATAAAGAGTTTTAATTGTCGCTAAAAGTACATATTTAGCGGTGGTTAAAAATTAATAGCCGTTAATAATTATTTTTATATAGTATACGAAGGTTAAATATCATTTATTTTGAAACAGAGAGCATAAGTTGTAACTCTTTAGTTAGTTTCTTGGTTATGTAATGTTGTATTTATTTTAAATAAGGATAAAAATGGATCAATAAGCATACCTTATACCTTTACGGAATGATTAACAGTGAAATGTCATTAATTTAAGAAAATTGATCGAAATACTAAATACCACATAATTTAGAATGAAAGTATCGTATAGTTAACTGTTGCTTATAACAACCAAATGTCAATATAATGGTCGATTATATTATTATTATTTTGAAGAAAAAAAAACGAACGAAATTATTTATAAGGAAATGGATCTGTATTTATTTGTTGATTTTTTTCTCTAAAATTTGTTTCCAAATGAGGGGCATAGTTCATCAACTAGGCCTAGTGGATGTATATTATAATTATTATTATTATTGTATTATTGATTATACAATTCATTACGCGGAGAGAAATAGGACATAATCATCAAAATGCAAACTTATATTTAATTAATTAATTTACTTTACCTTGATCACTTTCTGAATTTTTATTAATTACAAAAGTATTAAGTAGCATACATTTTTTTTAAGACATGAGCCTAAAATAATAGTCAACTACAATAACTTGAATTTTTAATTAAATTATATGTTGTTACCCTGTTAATTCATATTGTTGACTAATTTGTCATTTGATTTGATCGATCACCCGCAGTAAATATCTTTGTAAAACCAAAAGATATGTTCATCCTACTCCTCGATATGAATTTAAGGTTGACATGTTAAGGACAACAATTGTTACCATTGAAAAAAATAGAAAAATATTTCAAAAAATATGGATATAATTTATTATATTTATTAATATATATATATATATATATAATATATATTATATACTATCTATAGGTCAGTATTATTTTGTAAAAATCTCATACTTATTACGATTAACTGGTAAAATTTAACTTCGTCACGAGTATAACTATGAGCTGCAGCATCAAAATGCGCTTGGCCCGCGAGAGGACCAACTCAAACCTTTGAAAGGTAAGTAGGGTTAGGGCTTAATATTGTTTGGCCCATTCTACTTAGCGAGGACTTTTAGCCCGTCCGATTTGACCCGTTGACTCTATGCTCAACCCGACAAGCTAGCCGGCAAAGCTCCTCGTGCGGTGGGCTTATATTATCTTTTAAATCATATTATAATAATTTTTAACAGGTTTTATTCGAAAGATTTATGAATAAATATTTTGAAAAAATAAAAAAAAATAAGTATTGGCAATACATCTTGCATGTGAATTGTAGATGAGATGAACTTATACCCCCGAAATAATATCATATGTTGATTTAATGGTGGAAGTTAGAGTAGATGTAATATTTAGAAATTTAGATTTGTTAAGGATTTTAGGTTGCCTTGTGTCTGCTGGAAATCTTTTAAACAAGCTAGTTTTTATGAGAGAAAAAATAGAATACTAACATTTTTCGCTAAATCTTACGTTGGCTATTATTCTCTTTGTAAGTATTCTCAAAAGTTGCTGTGTGATTCATAAATGTATTTTTTTTAAGTATTCACTGAAGTGTGTGATTTATAAAGGATTCGTATGAAGTGAGGCGTGTTCATAGGCCGTCCTCAATATCCGATTACCTTTCTAAGAGAGTAATATTGTTCATCTTTTTGTTGAAGGACCAACCCGTCCCAACCCTGGCCCGCTTAAAATTGGGTTGAGCCGCTATTTTATTGGCTCTTTAATTAAAAGTTCAACCCGTCTCAACTCATTTAACTCTCTAACCCGTTAGAGTTGGGTTGAATTAAATTGGGCCAAACCATTTTGACATCGAGGATCGAGGAAGTTTTAACTTGAAGTAATAAGCTTATAAGATAAAAAAAATATTAGTACAATTTGTCAATATTAAGATCATAATAATTTATCTAGTCTTTGAGATATCTTTTATTTTATCAACGATATAATTATTTTTTTTAGTTTATCTAGTTTCATGTTGACGATATATTTAATTCAGAAGTCAGCTAATAAGATCACTATTATATATATGTTGTGAAGGGAGTCGAACTAATGTTATACAACTCTTTTTGTCTAATAAAGACATAAACACGAAGAAAATTTGATAATTTTAAAAATATTTTTAAAATGAAATTTCTTTTCTTGATATATTTAAATGACATTTATGAAAAAGTTACGTTTAGTTAAATCTTCAAAATATAAATATAATTTATGATTGACTTCTTTGATTGTTGTGAGAACTCAATCTCTTGTCCCAAGTTGTCATTCCAAAATGACACAGGCTAATTGCAAAATAATATTTTGATCATGAATTTCTTTGACTTTGTTGATGATGTCAAGCCAACCTAGTATTTTTTTCAAAAACTTTTTTAGTTACTTTTGACTTTCTTTTAGTAATACTAAAAAAAAAATTATTAACTTATCTTTTTCCACATCATTTAGTAATTATTTATTTTATAATCGTATTATTTCTATTAGTTTGTATGTATTTTAACTAATTTTATATAATAATCGCTATTGCTTATTAGCACAGTTCCACTAATTAATTTATATTGTATATGATTCATCAAAAGCGAAAAAACGAAATGAATTTAATTTCTTCGTTTTCTGATTTGGAGTCAAAATCTCTTATCAATGCTGGAGTGATCTCCTCATACTATACCATTGATGGCTGTAAGAAAATACTCGTCTATCATTCTTTGCTTGTCGACATTCAAATTACAATATTCTTTATCAATATTTCAAGATCTGCTTTTTCAGTATCATGAAGAATTATAACTTACATCGTTTTCTAAATAGTTTTATTCTTAAAATATTAAGTTAATATTAATTCAATATAATTTCAAATATAAGTCAAACAAAAATTCAAAAAGAGAAAAGTAACACATATTTTGAAAGAGAGTAATTAACCTTTTTATAAGTAATTAATCAAATTATATCTCAAATACATTGCATTAGTCCAACATCAACTTGGTGCTAATTTTTTTTTTAATTTCAAAGTAAATAGTAATATGTTAATGTGTATTGTGCACTATTCAAATATTGTGTTCTTTAAATTCAAGATTTTAGTGCATTCAAATCTTTATCCTAATTAATTCCCACTTTAAACAAGACCTATATATAATTTAATCATATTTTATTTAATATCTCACATGTTTTTACAAAGTAAAAATATAAATTAACATAGTTACAATTGCACTATATAGATGTACCAATTAAATAGACAAATTAAAAATCATGATGAATGCACTTGAAATTTTCTTTGTACCAAGTAGCAATTTTAAAAGTACTAAAAATAATATGCACTTTTTTACATTTTTTTAGGAAAAGTAGCCATTATAATCTCTATAATAACTTAAATAAATAACATTAAATCATGATGAAATTTACTTTTACATTTTTTTAGTTACAACTTGACATTCTAAAATATACTTCAAAACTCATTTGTGATCCTTTATAAGATAGCATAATAAATAGCAAATCAACTAACCAATTGTAAAAAAATAAAAAATAAATAAACTACCCAATGAAAGCACAAAAATTCCATTATTATTTCTTTTAAATAGAAAAATTAGAGAGGTGACTCTAGACCTATATATATAAATTCTATCTTCTTTTTGCCACCTTCCTATTTCTTTCTTTAGCACTCGTAGACGGTTATGATAGAATGAATATGATATTTCGATTTTAATAAGAAATTTTAATTTTGCGCTTGAAAAATAGAAAGACAAAATAACTCTAGCGGAAGCGCTTTCCTTTTCAATGGATCTTATGTGTGCAATGTAAAATTAATTTGAATTAGTCTGATTAGTGAGTTGCGGAAACTGAAGAGTTATGAAAAAACACTTCTTCTTGTTCTTCTTTATTTAATATACAATTAAAAGTTTGTGATGAAATGGATATTTTTTCACCAAAAGGCTCGTGTGTGAATTCTAAAAATGATAAAATATCTCGATGCCGAGTGTTTTCCTCTTTAATAGACTTTATTATTTTAAATTTTTTGAATTAGTTAGATCGATAAATTCTGAGTACTTGAATGATTATACCGTAAAAGTTATATTTTTTTAATTTTAGTGGAAGATGATTATTAAAGATATAACCATTCCTATGTTCCTTGCATATAGTCATTTAATTCATTGGTCCCTTTGAGCAAAATTTAGGTACACTTTTATCAATGAAAAAACATTATATTATAAACTTTGTGAGTTTGGTAATTATAATAATTATATTTTACTAGGTATATGTTGATAAAAACTAAACTTGTAATTATTGAAGATTGAGATAATCGTTTAGATTTTATTATAAATAAAAAAATAGTAAGTATTTAAAGATGAAATGTAGTGTATTGTGTTTCGGGGTAACATGAGTTAAATACGAAATTGAAAGACGATTATTATATTACCATATCTGCTATATAAATAAAAATATTTTCTATTACCATATATAAACAATACAGTTTTATCATAAAAAAAATCAAATGACCCTACTCTTACATTCATTACTTCTTATTTCGCGTTGTTTAGCCTTTAACCTATCTGAATTATATTCACACTGCATTGTTATAATTTCACGTAAACTCGATAATTTATTTTTTCAAAGCAAAAAAAGGAAATATTACTGCAATAATTAACAGACCAAATTAAAAAATGACCTCATTTTTAAATCATGACCACTTAAGCCGACATAAATACCAAAAAATAAAATTTAAAAAAATTGTCAAGTTGTAAGAATATCATAATCTAAGCTTAATTAAAGCCTTAAACCCTGTCTTAACCTAAGCGTGCTTAATAACCTAGATTATCTTAAACTTCAAACACATCATCATCCACTAATTAATCAAAACACTAATCCCACAAGTAATTCCAAAACCTTCTCATGGTTAGGCCTAATGACATGTAAACCATCAACAAATATTAATTTAATTTAAGTTATGTGTACTGACAGTATAAAAAATATTTATATCGTGATCAAAATATTTTATACTTGTAATTTCATGTTACGGTAAGCAAATGTTCAAGATTTAAAGTTACGAATTTTCGTAGAGACGTGATCAAGTTAATACACCTCTTATATCAATTTATTTGTCATAATTCAGATTTTCAATTTTTCCCGTGAATATAGATATAGAAATTTTTTCATTTACTTTTTTTCGTAATTAATAATTTAAAATATTTGCTTGAATCTCAACAAATAAATGCCGATACGTTAACTTATTTCATGGTTAAATAATAAAGATATTCAGTAGATTTCATAATATATAGATACAAGATTTAGACATAATTTAATGTGGTTACTTGAAATATATCTATCATATATTATACGTTTATTATAACAATGATTCACTATAATAATCAGAAAAAATATCAAAACAAACGACACTATCATAAAGAGGTTTGATTTTATAAGATTTACGCAAAAATTGTTGTGTTCCATAATCGACACTATAGATCACTACAAAAATATTCATAGGCTATTACCACATATATTTTATTTTTTTTTCATTATAAATTTTTTCAATGAACTGGTTCGATGAAAAATAGATGAGTAAATCATATTCTACAACATAAATATTTGCCACTATTTCATAAATGTCATGGTAATTTAATATTAAAATTTATCATTGTATATAACTTAAATTCATCGTTAAATTTACAAAAAAATCATTGGCGCCACTTCTTCAACTCTAGTTAGGCACAAATAAAACATATTTTAATTATTTTTTTTCTCTATTTATAACAATTATAATTTTTACTTTTTTAGCATAAGTCATATATACAGTGACAGAGTCAGAAATTAAAAAAAAAACATTTTTTGTACCAAAGGGATATCAAACGATTTTTTTTATAGTATAATATTTCAACGAAGAAAGTTCAAATGACCCCTTGTATCCCTCCGCATTTGCCCTTACATATACATATATGTACAATTTATTTCTATAGTATAATATTTCGACGAAGGAAGTTCCGATGGACCCCTTTACACCCCTCCGTGTTCATTCTTGCATATAGAATATATTTATGCAGTATAATATTTCGACGAAGGAAGGACCTCCTTGCACCCTCCGCGTTCGCACTTGCATATATATATATATATATATTATTTCTATAATATAATATTTCGACGAAGGGAGTTCTGTTGGACCCCCTTGCACCCCTCAGCGTTATATATATAACATCTAGGTAGTTTCATTTATTTCTTACTATTCAAATTTTAATGATTGGTGCAATAGTACTAATAACAAAAAAATGGGGTGTTCTAAGTTTTCCATGTACAATTTCTTCTTCTTGATCATGGTTTTCTCTATAGCTTTAGGCCAAAAAAATGATCAAATTATGTTAAATGACCGCGATTCGCTTGTTTCGTTCATGTCTATGATTGTTTCTGATCCATTTCATGTACTTGAAAGTTGGAATTCATCCAACATTCATGTATGTAATTGGACAGGAATTGTATGTGACAAGAGAATTCATAGAGTTGTTGAGCTTGATCTTAGTCATCATTCGTTACGTGGAACGATTTCTCCATCTATCTCTGGACTCTCATTCTTACAGATTCTTGATTTATCTGGCAATTTATTACATGGACGAATTCCTTCTGGATTAGGAGATCTTGTTAAGCTTAATCAGCTTAGTTTGTCTTCTAATCTGCTCGAAGGAGAAATCCCGAACGAGTTAGGATTCCTTCATGAATTGAAGTATCTTGATTTAGGAACAAACAATCTTTCTGGTGCAATTCCTCTGTCATTGTTCTGCAATTGCTCTGCTTCATTACAATATATGGATCTTTCTAACAATTCGCTACGCGGTGAAATCCCTATGGATGATCATTGTGAGTTGAGTGGGTTGAAGTTTCTTCTTCTATGGTCTAATGAACTTGTTGGTGAAGTACCTATTGCTCTTTCGAAATCTACAAAGCTAGAATGGCTTGATCTTGAATCGAATTCGTTGAGTGGTGAACTTCCTTCTGATATTGTAAGTAAAATGCCAAAGTTACAGTTTTTGTATCTGTCTTACAACAACTTTGATAGTCATAGTGGTAATACTGACTTGACGCCTTTTTTCGCGTCTTTAGTTAATTGTACTAACTTGCAAGAACTTGAGTTAGCTGGGAACAATCTTGGTGGGGAGTTACCTCCTATTATCGGTAACATCTCCAAGAACCTTGCACAGATACATCTCGACGATAATCTTATATATGGTCCAATCCCAACACAAATTTCGAGTCTTGTAAATATTACTCTATTGAACTTGTCTAGTAATCATCTGAATGGTACAATACCTCCTGAGTTGTGTCAAATGAGGAAACTCGAGAGGCTTTATCTGTCGAATAACTCACTGTCTGGTGTTATTCCTTCTGCTTTTGGAAATGTTTCTCATTTAGGCCTTCTTGATCTGTCGAAAAACAACCTCTCTGGTTTAATCCCTAATACGTTTGCTAATCTTCCGCAACTGAGGAGGCTTTTGTTACACGATAATCACCTCTCTGGAACGATTCCCCCGAGCTTAGGTGATTGTGTTAACTTGGAAATACTTGATCTTTCTCACAACAGAATCACGGGGACGATTCCAAGTGCAGTTGCAGGATTGAGTAGTTTGAAGCTCTATCTGAACTTGTCTAGTAATTACTTACATGGTTCAATTCCTTTAGAGCTCAGCAAAATGGATATGGTGTTGGCAATTGACTTGTCTTCGAATAATCTCTCGTCTAATGTCCCTTCACAGCTTGGTAGCTGCATTGCTCTCGAATACTTGAATCTATCGAGTAACTCCTTAGAAGGACCTCTTCCATCTTCGATAGGAAGATTACCTTACCTTAAGGAAATCGACGTTTCATTCAATGTGTTGAGTGGGGATATACCACAGACATTTCAAGCATCGTCGACTTTGCAGAACCTCAACTTCTCCTATAACCATTTCTCGGGGAACGTGACAGATACTGGTGCATTTTCATCACTCACCATGAGCTCATTCATGGGAAATTCCAAGCTTTGTGGCTCAGTACAAGGGATGAAAAGTTGTCATAAGAAGAAGGGTAGACATTTCATTATCACAATCCTCCTTTCATTGCTTATAACTCCTATATTTTGCGTAGTCGGTTACCCTCTCCTCCTAAGATCAAGATTCAGGAACCAATTCGCGAGTTTTAATAAAAGCAAGGTAATTGAAGATGTGGATCAAGGTGGTGGGAGGAAAGAGCAAAAGTACCCGAGGATATCTCGTATGCAGCTGATTGAAGCAACGGGAGGTTTTAGCAGCTCGAGTTTAATAGGAGCAGGACGATATGGACGTGTTTATAAAGGAGTCCTGAAGAACAACATGAGCATAGCTGTTAAAGTGATTGACACAAAAGGAGGTGGAGAGATATCAGGTAGTTTCAAAAGGGAATGTCAAATCTTGAAAAGGACTAGACATAGGAACTTGATAAGGATCATAACTACATGTAGCAGACCGGACTTCAAAGCTCTCGTGTTCCCTCTGATGCCTAACGGAAGCCTAGAGAACCATCTGTACCCGAGCCACGGGCTGAGACATCAACTTGACTTAGCTCAATTGGTTAACATTTGCAGCGATGTAGCAGAAGGAATGTCCTATCTCCACCACTATTCGCCTGTTAAAGTCGTGCATTGTGATCTCAAACCAAGCAATATCCTTCTTGATTACAACATGACAGCATTGATAACAGATTTTGGGATTTCAACATTAGTAAAAGCTGTTGAGGAAAATACAAATCCTATCGACGAGTCAGTTACTTACAACTCAACAGATGGATTACTTTGTGGATCAATTGGTTACATTGCTCCTGGTTAGTAACAGATACAAATAGTTCTGTTCTATCTAATTCATTTGATCAATTTTATATGACTAAAGTTTCTGTTTCTGTTTCTTTTGATTGTAGAATATGGAATGGGAAGGAGGGCTTCAACAAAAGGAGATGTATTTAGCTTTGGAGTTTTGGTACTCGAGATTGTGACAGGTAAACGTCCCACAGACGTTCTATTTCAACAAGGCTCGAGCTTACACGAATGGGTGAAGAGTCAGTATTCACATAAACTCGAGGCTATGATTGATGAAGTATTACAAAGATGTAGAATAGTTCAACGCGATAGCAATATATGGCACGATATAGTGTTAGAGTTGATTGAACTTGGTTTAATGTGTACTCAGTACAATCCATCAACTAGGCCAACAATGTTGGATGTTGCACTTGAAATTGGAAGGTTAAAACAGTATGTTTCAACTTCTTTAAACAGTGTTACTGAAGATGTCACAACAAAAAGTTGAACTTTTTTTTAATTTTTTTTTTTATATCTAACAATGTACCTTTTAACTTTATTCATTGTACTTCTATGTTTTTTTTTTTTTTTACCTTTTCAATTGTTCCTTCTTGGGGTGCGGACCTTCTCTGGATTCTGCGTGAACGTGGGATGGTTCGTGCACCAAGACTGCCCTTTCAGGTGAGCTATAGAAAAATTCTTTTTATTTAAAGTATTAGTAATGTGTTTTACTACAGTATTTGTCATGATTCAAGCCATATTATCTGCTTTGACCTAATAAACCTAGCGGATTTATCCCTCGGGCTACACCGGTATCAACTTCGAAAGTGTGTGTATTATGTGAATTTGTGTTATGCCGTATAAACCTTGCACGTTCTTTTTTTATTTCGACATGAGAATCGCTTAAAATGTTATGTACCCTCTTCTTCTTCAGAAGCTCGTCAACTTAGAAGTCTGTCAGTCCTTTATTTTTTTTAATAGCGAAGAGCTAATATTTTAAAATAGATATAAAAACTATTTAAAACTTAAAAAGTACTTTAATTATCTCAACATTATTTTAATTAATAGTAAAAAGAGCAAATCTCCTCTTAAACACTAATAATTTTTGGTGTTATCTAACAAATCATATCTTGCATAGTCAAAATGCACTTATAGGATCTTTTCAGCCTACCATTAATATCAAATTTTTTAGATATTTTTTTTATAGCTAAGTGGAAAGTTGGTATTATACCAAACTCACTAAATAAATAATAAACTAATTAAGTTCACCAATAACTTTTTATGATTGCAAAATAAGGAGTATTGGCATTAACAATTCAAGAAAAAAAACTCTACTCTAAAATAATTTTGGGAAATTTAGGGATATATATCATTCGATCAACTAATTTATCATCATATAATCGAAATAAACATAATATATACATTTAATATAATTTGTTTGAGAAAAGACTCACTCATTTCATTATTTATTAACTGAAATGACATAAATGAGTCAAACTTTCAAAGTATGACATACATGAATCTTTTTTCAAAGTTTAATGACATATTTGAGCCTTTTTTCCTTTAAAAAAATATGATAATGTAATTAATGACTTGACTGAATCATAATTGACCACGTGTAAAACATGATTTTGCAAACCGAAACTGTTTTTCGTTAACAAATAATGGCATGGATGAGCCTTTTTTCAAACGGAAATGAAATAAATGAGTCAAATTATAATGGATAAAGAGATGAGCTTTTTCTCAAATATTTGAGCTTTTTCCCATTTTTATTATTGAAATATGAAATAACATTCTTGAAGTCCAGGTATCTATACAAATAAAAGAAATACGCCCTCAGTTAACATAACACAATTAAGAAATAAACAAAATGTGGTAAAACCACTCACAAATCACAAATGAACTTACACCAATGAGCGGGAATCTGGGAGGGTAGGATGTACACAGACTTTACCTCTATCTTTGCGGGATAGAGAGACTGTTTCAGACGTCAAAACAAAAAACCGTTGTCAAAATGTTAACAAATGTGAAAACATTCCTCTTCTTGATGCAACTAAGTTGATGTGATGAAGGTTATATGGTACTCTACACTCTACGCGATCAATTTACAAATGTATTGAATATCTCCGCAACCACACTATAAAGCCAAAACAACTCTTACGCTATTCAGAAGTCACAGAAGGGGAGCATCTTGATTATGTAAAGGATGAAGGTATTCCAGATGACTGCTGGTGCTCGAGCTTTTGATAGATCGATCAGAGCCAAAAGTGAGTCATTGCCTGTTCAAGATGGTAAGATTGTTAATTTGTTGGTCTTACTTTCCTTTTTAGTCCGTTTTTTTTTTAAAAAAAAAAGTCTCTTTCCCTTTTTGACAACTCAAACTTCCAAGATTCAAAAGTTTCCTTTACTTTATTAAACTCCGTGACAAGTCAAAACCAGACAAACTAATTGAAACGGAGGGAGTAACATTTTTCACATGTTGCGACTGAATACGAGTAATTAGAATCAAAAGAATGGAGGGACTTAGATGAAATGTACCTACCTCTGATAGAAGAAGTAAGGATGGTTCGTCGTCACTTGGAGGGAGTTTGTCGCTTTTCAAACTTTGGATTTCAGAGTGCATTAAATTTAGTTGCTCTTTAATGCCGTGTAACAACTTCAGCTCTTCATCTCGAGCCATTTCATATCTTGACGCTTCTCTTCCAACTTCAACTATCTCAGATGTTCGATTGGGCTGATGAGACTCGCTAGTCTCGGAAATGCTGGTTGTAGGGCGAGATATTGCCAAATGGCAGGTAATAGCAGCAGCTTCACTAGCTCTTCGTAGCTTGTTCTCTCGCTGTGCAGATACAAAGTACTTCTTTAGCAAATCAGCTTCATCTCTAACCGATGATTTTACAGCCTCTTGTTGGGCAGAATCAGGTCTCTCGAGCCTTTCATCGTTATGTGAAACCATCTTGCGATCATGTTTAGGAGGCAATCCGATATCAATGGTATCCTTATCTGCTCGAGGCACTTCGAAGACATCAAGAACATTCGGAGAACAACCAGAATCAGCAGGTGTGTCATTTTCTGATTTGCTCACGTGAAGATTAGGCGGCTGGTACCATTCATTTTCCGATTTGCTTATCTTAATGCTTCTTTGAGAAAGTGGTGAAGGAGACCTCGTTTCACTCCTGAAATTCGCGTAGCTAACTCCTGTAATATCTTTCACTCGATCATCCAACTTCCGAATCTGTTGCCAATACGAATTGATACTTCCAGTCGTGGAAATGGAAATATCTGTCTTCTTCTCTGTATCCAACTGCTGCTCATTCATCTCTTGCCCTGTATATTCCTCCACAGTTTTCGAATTTGAATCTATTTCCGAACTTGAATCATCTATTTCCATAGCACCCCTCTTTGGAATTTTCAGGGGAAAAGGAGGGGCGGAATTACGCCTTCCAAGGGCTTGGAGATTCATTTCACCTGCTAAATTCTCGTTTCTTTGCAACAAATTCTCAGGATATTTGAATTCACCGACCCCGGGATCTACACAGCCCATGCTCAACAGCTTATACCGATAAGCTTGCACCTGATACTCCAATGCAGCTATCTCCATCTCCTTTCCATAGAAAAGATCCTCGAAAATGGCTAATGATTCCTCAGCATGACACATTTTCTCCTCAGCCAATCGCTTGTACTGCTCGGCTTCCATTTTTACTGCAGCCTTTTCTCCTTGGAGACGTAAGATCATCGATAACGCTTCACTAGCTGCACTGGAGGAGGCTTCTCTTTCCTCATCCAATTCACCATAAAGCTTCTGTAGAAGCTGTTGTTGAGCACATAGAGTCTCTTTCAAAGAAGCAACATCAAGTTGAGGCATATAACTGTCAGCCATCTAACCGGAAGAGTAACTACACGTTCTCTGCGATAACAGAAGAATCATTTAACAGAAGAAAAGATTGGCAATGATTAATTTTTCCGATTCAATATAAAACCAACAACCGAAACTTCAGCTATCATCAACAACCATAGTCACGTTTTCGTATTTTAACCAATTTAGTGTTCACTCAAGGAAAAATAAGTCTTAAACTTTGCATTTCTCGTCAATTACAACAACAACTTTGTCTCGGTCTCAAACAAGTTAGAGTCGGCTATAGGTATTCCCACTAACCAACAAAAACAATATAATATGCAGTGTAGTACTACGAGTGGGGTCTGGGAAGGTAGAATGTACACAAATCCTACCCCTACCTTTGTGGGGTAGAGAGTTGTTTCTATAGACCCTCGGTAATTCTCACTAACCATTTTTCCCACTTAAATTCATCCTATGCCAACAGTATACAACATGAAATTGAGGCGAGAGTCTATCATAAATAGCTTTTCTACCTCCCAAGATAGGAGTAAGGTTTGCGGACACTCTACCTCCCCATACCCGACTAGGTATGTTATTGTTCGTCACTCTCAACACTATTTGAGAAACAACAAACTCAACATATTCAAGCCGAGGGTCTTATCGAAAACCATCTTTCTACCTCCCAAAGTAGGGGTAAGGTCTAGGTACACTCTACCCTCTCCAAACAAAACACGTGGGGATACACTAGGTATGTTGTTGTTAGGCAATCTCAACATTAAAAGAGATATTAAACACGTAATCTTTTATATTAAGAAACAAGCAATCTCAACATTCTTAAAACGAGGATCTATCAGAAATAGTTTCTCTACCTACCAAAGCAGGGGTAAGGTCTGCATACACTCTACCTCACCGTACCCCACTTGTCGAAATACATTAGATATGTTATTATTAGGCAATCTCAACATTACTTTCTACAACAACATTAACATTCTCGAGCCAACTGTCTATCAAAAATAGCCTATCTACCTCTAAGGTAATGGTAAGGTCTGCACACACACTACTCCTCCCTATACCCCTCTTGTCGGAATAAACTAGATATGTTATTGTTAGGCAATCTCAACATTACAACAACAACAACAACATTAACAGAAAATTATGAAATATGTAATTTTTATATCAAGAAACATACAATCTCAACATTAAGATAAATACAACTAATGATCATTGCATAAACAGAGATCTGAGGAACTTTGAGTTTACCTAATTTACAGCAGAAAAGAAGAGTCACTCAATCAAGAAACACAAATCACCCATCTTCTTCTTTTATCCTTTTCTCTTCATATAAAAATCAAGAAATGCTCATTCTTCAAAACCCCACAAACCAAACCTCACAAAAAAAGGAAAACCCCACCAAAATAATCAAACAAAATGTCAAATTTTAATACAAAGAATCAATCTTTTTGAAAAATGAAAATGAACCCACTAGTGAAAAAAACAAAATCAAGATTCTTTTCTGGATATTTATGAACAACCTTTTTTTTTCTTCAAAAAATCAAGAAATGTTGATTCTTTAAAAACCCCACAAACCAAAAAAGCAACATAAAGTGAAAACACAATTCAAGAATTGAAAAATAAGGAAACCCCACAAGAAGATTCAAAGAGATATTAATTTTTGATTTCTAAAAAAAAAATTTAATTTTCTGGAAAAATATTTTTTCAGATTAAAAATAAATAAAATTGGTTTTTGTAACGGTTTGTTGATTTGTCTTTATATTTTTCAGATTAAAAACTAAAAAATTGGTTTTTTGTAACGCAGTTGTTGATTTTGCTCTTTTACAAAAAGCGAAAAGGTATAGCCTAGGATTTTGGCTGTGCCGTTATGCAACCCATTTCTAGGTGACTAATTATCTTGATTTTATCCCCTTAATTAAGCACTAATTTTTTTAAAAAAATATATATAAGTAAAATAAATAAATTAAAATTATATCATCATAATTTTGAAGTAGGAAAATCATATTATATATTTTTGCTATTAATTATTTTGTTCGTCATTTAAAAGTTCTTCAAGATATAGTCTTTCTACGTGCACAAGGTAGGGTTCAGATTGTGTATGCATCAACCACCTCAAATCGTTACTTGTGAAGTTACAAACTCCACCAATACGATTAAGACTCGTGACTTGTTAATGGAAAATATTACAATTCTCGTTTTCAATCTGTCTTCTTCATTATGAATTTGTTTTACGTATTTGTATTTAGATATGTTTTAATGAGGACAAAGATAAACTCACTGAAATTACACGTGTACTTAATAACTTCTCAAAAAAATCACTGAAATTACACGTGCACTTAATAACTTCTCAAAAAATCATATATATATACGTGCGATTGGTAGAATATGATATTATGAAATTAAGCAAAATATGTATGTTCTATTGTTGTTATAATTATTATGTCTTTTAACACTTTTC
Source organism: Solanum habrochaites (assembly GCA_027704765.1). Taxonomy (NCBI): domain Eukaryota; kingdom Viridiplantae; phylum Streptophyta; class Magnoliopsida; order Solanales; family Solanaceae; genus Solanum; species Solanum habrochaites. The sequence continues at coordinate 939,557 of JAKWJA010002495.1, read as the reverse complement.
ATTGTAATTGGGTTTAGTTAGCTTTAATCATAATTATTAACCCTTTTAACCACCTTGTAAGTATAGTTTTAACATAAATTAACTTCTTTCAAAATAACATAAAACAAAAGTCAAGTATTATATTTTATTAATTTATTAACACCACAAACAACATGATTACACTTGTCACTCTTGAAAAATAAAAATATTATTTTTATATATTATTTAATAATAATAATAATACAAATGGGGGTCGTTAGTCACGGAAAAAAAAAACGGGTTTTTGTTTGTAACTGTTTGTTTTGTAATGGAGGACGTTTATTAAAAGTTTTAATTTAATAAAAAGATTGTCGGATAAAATAATAAATTTATTATGTATGTCTTTATTTATGGCCGACCATACACTTATTCAATGTTCCAGAGCATGTTTATAGTAAGAGAATTTAAATAAATATCGTGGCGGATCTAGAATATCGAGTGTGAATTTTTGATAATATATTATATCATATTAATGAATGTTAATTTGATTAAAACTATATGAGTATTTGAGTTTAAAATGAGTTACATTATAAATATAGAGTGTCGTATTATTTATTTTATAAAAATTTTAATTGAAGATTATAAAGTAAAGTATATTGTTTTGTATGGATCTTATAAGGCCAAATGTATAGTATATTAGTCAATGAAATCCTTCATATATATATATATAATTAATTGCCATGTATCTGATTGAATTCGTTGACTTTCTTTCATAAAAATAAATATTATATTTTTTTCGATAATTTTATTATACTGTTATTTGTGATTTAAGAGTAAAATATCGTGTTTAGGGTTATATTTTCAATTTGTTTAATTCTTAGATGGACATTATTTAACCAAACAAAATAAGTTAAATTAATAAATTTATCTTATTTTGATAGAAATATTATTTTTCTTAGAGAAAATATTGTTAAAAGTATTAATCAACTAAACATGAAATTAAGAGGTGCCTCTTGAATTTAGAAATTCTCCTTGGAAGTGATTAATGATTTTTATATTTAAAACTTTAAAGCTAATTAAGGAAAATAATACCTAGAAGTAATTAAAAGCATAATTAAATAGAATTAATTTCAATTTAACTACTTGGTCCTTAGTAGCTAGGTGGACATTTGTCTCTCATTAATATTTTTAAGTTTTAAGAGAAATTATTGGAACGATTATAGACGTGTACAAATCAAATCATCAAATTAAATTAAATCAATTCAAATTGGAAAAATTGGTTTAGCGTTGAAAAAAAGACCGATCACTTTTGATTTGATATTAAAGAAAAGTCAAATCAAACTCAAATTAAACCAACGTAATGCATAAAATTATTTTATTTTATTTTATACATAAAAAAGTGGAGTATTGATTATAATCTACTTTTTAATATATTTTTAATTAGTTTATAGTTTTCAATGTTTAGATAAATATTTCAAATTGGGTGTTAAATATTTATTTTGCATTCTTTTTAGATTGAAATGACAATTAAATTGTCTATAGCTTTAGATGAATTAACAATCTACTTTGTAAATATTTTATTTCGTATTCAGTTTGACGGTAGCCTTTAATCTTATAAATTTAATATATTGAACATTGATATTTCAATAAAATTATCTTATATTCATGTAAATTTTACCGTCTTTTAAAAAGATTCACATTCATTTAATGTTTTTATTCTCTAGCTTATCACATAAGTAAGTAAAAATATAATTGATCTTTTTTTCAATCATTATGTAAAAATTCAAAAACTCTGAATGAATCTATTAAAATTAAAATTAAGAAATCGACTTTATATTGATCTGAATCAACATAATTAGTTTAATTATTTTTAATGAAAATCAAACCAAAACCTACCTTTAGGTCTCTGAGATCAAGATAGAGGATACGCTGACCTTAACCTGTCTCTATAGAGTAGAAATATTGTTTACGATAAATCCTCGACTCAAAAAAGAAGTACTCAAGCAGGATTGCAACATGATATGATCAATTCAACCATTATGATGTGAATTAATAACCTGAGTTTACATATGTTCAATATAACATATACTCATCATAACATGTATTAAATTTAGTAATTCAGAAGGAGCTTTTGTTTAACTCTTGCTGGTGCAAATTATATGATAATTTCAATCTAAAGCAGAGTCATTTTTTCAATCTACTGGAATTTCAACTTCCATCTTCAGATCAGAACTGCCAAGAATCTGCAAACAATAGTAGCTTAGTCAATATCATTCAACCAAACCAAGGAAATTCAGAAATCAATACGTCGAAAATTACTTTTCTCACACACTGATAAGCTGATCCAGTGATACCGATCAAAGTCATGTTACAACGTACTGAACGTAGTAATGATCATGTTATGATGCAAGTAACACACACATCTCAAGTTGGAAGTAGTTCTACTCTACTTTTCTCATCCCACTGATAAACTGATCCGATGACACTGACTAAAAGTCATGTTATATAATGTTTGATTCAATGAGTTATGATCACGTAATGATGTAAGGGACGGGTAAAAACTGAACATGACAAGCTATAAGGATGTCTAGAAGAGTTAAGCACCGCGAGGAAAAGGGTGCGTATAACTTCATATGTAGTTTTCAGTACATAAAAACCAAACATCAAAGAAGCTATTAGTTTGCATGAATTTCAGCAGCTCTAGAGTTTATTTTGTGATTTAGGAGATACGTCCATTTGGTATCGCAATATTGCAGGAAGCATTTGCAAATCCTTCAACTCGGAATAATTTTGACAGTAGATATGAAGATGCTTTAATCTTATTCAAATATTCATGAAATTTCAAACTCAACTCACAACATGGAGCCTTAGAAGTTCAATACTTTTGCTTTACATTATGTACCAAGTGGGATGATAACCAACTTGCTGCTTGACATTTCTCCGTACCTGCTTGCCTACACTGCTACTTGTAACTTTCTCATAGTCAAAACATATCAAGCTTCCCGACCATAGCAATGGAACAGTTGAGGCAAAGTTTGTCTAAATGTTTTGTTTGGTCTAACACTGAACCTTGTTTTAATTCACATAACACCTTTTAATCTTTTATAATATATCGTAGTATATTCTCAGAAAGACAGTTAACAAGAGGCAAGAGTAATTGGCATCTCTAGAGAACTGTTAATTGATCTGTCAAAGGGCCATAGAAACTTGCAAGAAGAAACAGATAGCGTGAAGGTCAAAGGTCCAATATTTACCTTCAGGAAATCAGATTGGACTAGTGAAGAATCCTTGCTGTATCCAGCTTCCTCAAGAACACGCGTCAAAACTTGCTGCATGGACAGAAATAAAAACGCAGTTAAACGCAAGGTCACATTTCTTTTTCAGGTAAACTTTATAGAAGGTGGCTTCTTCGGTGATCCACCATCAAAATGTTCTCATTGACAACTTGTTTACTTCACAATCAAGTAAATTGTCCAAAAAAAGGATTACATTTGTAACGTAATCCAAACCATAATGAATAATCTCCTGAGTACACCTATATTTTTTCAAAGAACGATAGCATGTTGACGAACTGCACTCGATTTGCTATATTTGAATTTTTCTTCTCAGCTTCTTTAAAAAGTTGACATTACCTGCTAAATACTACTATGTTTTTAAGTCTTCAAATTAAGCACTTCCTATGGCAAGAAATGGGAAGAGCGAAGTAGAGTAGCTTTACTATAGTTAAACGAAATCAGAATAAGTTGCAGGTGAATAAGTGAACAAAATAAAACATGAAATAAGAGCTAAGAAATGTATAAGTTCCCAAAGTTTGTTACTGATAGAAAAAATTGTTCCCAAGTTTATCGTTAGCATCTTTTACTTTCTGCTTTATATAGAAGTACTGTTCCGACTAACTTGCACGTACCACAACTAATCCATGGTACGAAAATATGTATCAGATAATTCGTTACAAGCTTAGACAGATTAGAAGAAACCAACTAACTATTTTCCTTTTCTACGATTGGACCCAAGTCTTCATGGTTCATTCCAGTATCATGGACCGTCGGGTCACCCCTTCTTGCACCGAGCTTGTCCTTAATTCAAGGAAAACGTTGAAAGCAATGAAACTATAAAAAGGTGGAAGAATGATTTTAACTTGTAAATGTTTTTAAGGGGATTCTCTATGCCTCGTTTTCAAAAGAGTGATAACCAAAATCCAAGTAAATATAGTTATGCATACTTCCCGGGATGATACTCCTATGTCATTTCAGATGTGTGAAAAAAGTGACATGCACACACAGAAGAAAATGAGAAATCTCTCTCGTTTATAGCCCAAGATTGGACATACTTTATTCTGCCGTTGCTGGTAAACTTTAGGTTATTTTCAGGAGTATCTTTACCTGATAAATGCAATAAAAATCCAAAAACCATGTCTATGAGTCTATGATCACGTTGTTTAAGAACTTCTAAAGATGGTCAATTTATATTATTTCCTTATTCTTTAGCAGCAATTTTAGTAGGACTAACCAACTTAGAAAACTGGTGCTCATAAATATACATTACGTTTTCGAATTAATAGTGCAGAATATGAGTCAATTTGAAGGCTTTCGGGGAAACTTTAGGTCACTACTTTACTGCATTTTTACATCTATGGTGGGAATTCTAGACTACTTTTATTCTCTTACTCCACTGATTTACATATAGAACAACTAAAAACCTTTCCTTTCCGTGATTCATGGAATCATTAACCTTAAAACATCAAGAACCCCGTATTAATCTCCAATGTCTCTGCCAGTATCAAGTCCTATAGATCTCCATTTTACTATACTGTAACTATAGGCTAGTTGAAAGCTCCCTACATCAGAAGGTTACAAGGTAATCAAGAGCAATCCAGAGATTGAATGCCTTGACGTCATTTTACTAAGAATACTTTCCAAAACAGAATAAAGTAAGATATGGAGAAACTCTATTTATTTCTCAATACTTTAATAGTTCTCATAAGAAAAAGATCATAAGAAACAAAAGCATCGAAAAAATAAAAGACAAACACTACCTCTCTTTGAACCTCAGATATAAATGGTCCAGTCAAATCTTGCAAGACCTCCAGCATATCATTGAATGACACCTTTCCATTCCCGTCAGAATCATAAACTCTAAATATAACTGGAAAAATAAGAAAGAGCGGAAGCACTATGAGCAACAATTAACCTGAAGAAAGTAAAGTTACGCAAAAGAAGATTGGATTTACGCATTTCAAAGAGACGATCAAAGGCATAAAATGAGAAATGCCCTTACATTCAACCTTTTGTTGCAAGCTGGCATGAGCACTGAAGGCTGATAGGAATGCCACAAATTCTTTGAAATTTAACCCATCTATCATCCGTAATAGCCTCTGCATTAAGAAAAAGGATGATTAAGAATAAAGTTTTATAGTGGCAGAATTTGCAGAAGTGCATTTGTGACATTTCAATGCTGGTCATTGACCAAAAACTCAAAATAAACGATATACTAGAAGAGCCACACAATCAAAAAGTTATTTACAGTTGCACCAAACCAGCAGCTAAGAGGAGAGAAGAGAGAAAGCGAGCCCGGAATTCTACTTCAGGTATCAGGGTGATAAAAAAAGAAAGGTCGGAGAATTTACCATGCTTCAATGAGAACAGAAAAAGGAGGAGAATTAGGATCTATTAGTCTGCTAACATAACCTCTATGTTGATGAATCAGTGTACTAGTGAACCTTTTTAACTATTTCATTTCCCGTTCAAAGACCTCTCTGTTCCCAACGTACCTCTCTTTCTCTCCTGCATGAAACCTATGTTTTGCTTCGAGTTGATTCTTTACCCTTACATCTTAGTTTTCCTGGACGAACATAAACCAGGTCTCATGTTGTTGTCATTTACAGATTGGATCATCTTTCAATTCTACTTCAAAATTATAATAGATAGTCTCACAAACTTGTACTACCGAACCTTTCATATCTGAAAGATTGAATTTGTTCAGTTCACCAGAGGGTATGCTTCTTTCTGACACAAAAAAAGTCCCACAAGCACCAAATAGCACAATAATGCCATAGAAACTATTCCCTCATTATTATGTGAGGATAACCAATCGCAGAACCACATTTGTCCAAGGGGAGTCAATTGACATCACTCTACGGAAAATTACATTGTGTAGGTATGTCAATGTTTTTTTTTATGTATGTATATTTTATGTTGAATCCTGTTGGCTTCTTCGTGTGCTTACTTCCTTATATTTTGGACTGTATTGCTCGGACTCTTCAAATATACCGACGAGTGTGTGCATGATGCTCCAAAAGTAGTGAATTCTTTGGAGGATCCAACAGGGTGCGACAATATTTTTGGAGAGTCCAAGCAACAAAGATTTTGGATTCCATTTAGTGAAAATCTTGGCTCCGACATTGGGGACAACCATTTCAAAGTAAATGCACGAGAAGTAGACCATAATTTCTACAATATTTTAGTGCATTTGCATGCTTCAATTCACAAAACTATACAAACTAAATCCTGAAACAGTATTTACATAAGCATATTAGGAAAATTAAGTAGATTTCTCAGATGCTCACTCAATTAATAGTTATTATCTCAAAAAGTCACTTACTTCTGGTTTCCAATTTTCTTCCTAATTTTAGTGTCATTATTAGTTAAACGACCATCTAAGAAATCAACTCATCGAAAAATTTGATCTCGGGTTGCACAACTATACAGAAAAGCACATATTTTTATCATGTAATAATTATCACACAAACAATCAAACCTGAGAGAGAGGAGTAACAGCAAATTCAGGCACTGAAAGAAACTCTTCTCCAGAGACAAATCCACAGCCATTTCTATCCAGTTGACAAAACCTCTGGTACAATGATAGAATCTCCTGCTGTGAAACTAAAACCCCAAAACAAAAAAAGTCACAAACTTTATTTTTAAAAAAAATACGCTTCTCAACATTGATATAAAGAAAAACAACATAACCCCAAAACAAAAAGTTACAAACTTTAGTTAAAATACACCTTTGAGACACTGATATAAGACACACACATAACCCAAAAAAAAAAAAAGTACAAAATTTAGTAAAAAAAATACCTTTTTGTAAGCATAGATATTTAAAACCCACATAACCCCAAAACAAAAAAGTTACAAACTTTAGTAAGAAAATACCCTCTTTTAAACATTAAAATAAAAACCCCACAAAAAGTTACAATCTTTAGTGAAAAATATCCTTTTAAAGAGAGAAATATGCATACATGTGTGATTGCAGTGTTCTTGAACTTCTTCAATGTCATATTGAGTCAGCAAAGATGAAGCATTGCCCATTGTTAATGAAGAAAAATGAAATCTATGATAAACAAGAAACTAATGAAAAAGGGGGATTTTGAATTTTGGGAATTAAGCTGAAAATGTAACAATTGAATGAAACTATGTGAATAAGCACTTTGCATTGGTTTCTACAACTTTTTTCCAACTAATTCTGTCACAAGCATTCATTGTTAGGTTACTTGGTTCGATTTTATATATTATCGATTTGATTTTTAAATTTTAAATTTATTAAATTGATAATAAAATATTTATTAATGATTTGATTTTTAATTTTTTTGATAAAAAATATTTATAAAATAAATATATGATTTCTCACTTTCCTAACAATTTGATTTTATATATTATCGATTTGATTTTTAAATTTTAAATTTATTAAATTGATAATGAAATATTTATTAATGATTTGATTTTTAATTTTTCTGATAAAAAATATTTATAAAATAAATATATGATTTCTCACTTTTCCTAACAATTTGATGTGAAATAAAGCAAATTCAAGTTGTAAATGTTTTTATATAAGCATACAGTGAAACGAAAAAATATAATAAAAAATTGTATTAATAAGAATAGATATAGTTTGAAGGCTGCAATTACCGTTACAATCAAAACATAATATGAAATTTCTGATGTGAAGTAAAAGTAACGTGACATGTGAATTGTATAGACCATAGTGTAGCGTACTAAAAGTGGTCTTAGAAATTAAAAAATCTCATAAAGCTGCATTTAGTAGAGTTTTGATTATTGGTGTGAGTCGCAACCATCGATTAGTCGCTTCACTATCTTATGAATTATAAGAACATATAAGAAACAAAATTGTATAGGAGCTACAAAAATCCAAATTAATACGAGGATCACGGCAGAGCTAGCTTTTGAGTTGATGACTTAGTGTACACTATGAGCATTATAAGTCCTTGACTCCTTTGGAGTTAACAATATATAATTGTAGCACGCAAAAGCTATTTCTATTTTCTTAATTCACTAAGGTAACGTTTGGTTACTGGATAAGGATTGAGTTATTCAAAGTATTAAATATGCATAGCTTTACCATGTTGGTAGCAATGTTTGTTAAGTTATAAAATTCAAACACACACAATATTGTTTGGTTATAAAATTAGGAAACACATAACTAATACATGGTTAAGTTATGAGCAATCTATGTATTATTTTATGCAGGGGTAAAAGATGAATATAAGTATACATGATATAAACTACAACCTGAAATAAAAATATGTAATGACAATTTACCCTCACTTCAATCAATATACACCACCGGGTTTTAGATAAAATTCCCATCCTTTATCCATATGCTAAAATCTAGAGAATGGTTCTTCATCCTTCCAGGCAAGTAGATTGAAAAACTTCAATCTATGACGTTCTTTCTTTGAGGTTAGAAGTTCCTCAACTCAAATTTTGGCTGATGGTTTATTTTGCTCTTCTTCTCCTCAATTTTCTCTTTTGTGTTTCTCTTGTTTAATCCGATGAGTGAGATGATGAAATTGTCGTCTTCTCCGTATTTTCTAGTAAGTTGATGAAATTGTAGATCTTCCATCCTTTTTCTCGCAGACTAGTCAACAGTTGGGTAATCACAAAAAAAGATTCCAGTCAGTACAAAGTACTCTCAGCTGCATTTGTCAAGTGGTGGGCTTGGTGTTTTGTATGGTGTGGTGTCATGAAGGATAATGTTACAAAAATAGGGGCACTTCTTTTGGGAAAAATGTAATGTATGTCTTTGTTGTATGGGTTAAATTTTGTAATTCAAACAAGAATTATGCTAAGTTCATTCACTTTAAATGAAGGTGTATATTTTAAATGTTGAATTGTGATGTGAGTGATTCTCCATGATGAATGTTGTATCCTTTGCTTAATCTGTATAGTCACGTAGTTGAGTGCTCTAAAATAAAGATATCACATTATAAAAAAAACACTACCGGTTGAAAGTAACAGACACAATATTAGTTAATTGTGGCAAAGGACAAGGATTTAAATCCTTTGGATTGACATTTTGTGAAAGTAACATATTAACATTAAAAGAGAACTAATTTGAATGTAATCCGTTATGGAATTTTGAAGTTGGACTTTGAGCAACTGATGAAAAAATATGCTTGGCAGAATTTGAGGAAACAGTTGGAAAATCAGTTGAGACTCTAAATTTCAAAGTTAAAAACGCTAATTGCACAAACTCAAAACGGTGCTATAACAATACACATAAATTTAAACAATAAAAATAAATTATTTTTTAACAAGTATATAATGTTTATTAATTTTTAATATAACAAAACATCAGCCAAAAAAATTATGAAACGCTTTGTATAATAAACACTGCATATAACCATCCCCGCAAACAAATCCTGACCATTAACTAATACCTGCATAACTAAATCCTGCATAAACTAATACCTGCATAACTAATACCGGCATAATTAATACTGCCATTACTCATACCTGCATACTAATACCTGCATAACTAATACCTGCAACCAAACGGCCCCTAAGAATATCAACTTTGGCAAGGGAAAAATTGACCTTTCAAATTGTGCTACATGTGTGGTAAAGAAGTTGAGACATCCAGTCATCTATTCGTAAACTGTAGGACAACATACATGTTAGAAAAGATCTTCGTTAATCTCAAAAGGTATATGTGCTACATAAATAATTTGTTCAGTGACCAGCTAGAGAATTTACACGATTAGTCACTTCACCATCTTACGACTTATTGTAAGTTGCACCTACCTCCTCAATATTTTTTGCGCCTTCAATATCTTTTGAACTATTCAAAAAGGTTTGAGAAAAATCGGTTATTAGATTGTATGCACAAATAATGATATCTTGAGAAAAAAGGAAAAAAATAATCAATATATACCTCTAAAATATCATAAACAATATGTAAATATCGTCCATTATTCTTTTGGGACATTGACGATTCTGCCTTGCAAAGACTAAAACATATATACCATTATACACGAACTAACCATATTAATAATCTTTCAATCGATTCGATATTATTAAAATAGCAAATGAACAATAAAATGCACCATAACGCTATGTTTTAGGTTTCGTATTTAAAACGAAAATACATATTAATGCGAAGATATTATACTTTTCCTTGTACAAAATATTTGGATACCTTATTTTGCAATAACATAGAGCCGCCCTCCCAACAGAACACGCCGGCAGCCATTAACGGCGAACAGAGGTTTTGTCTCCGGTGAACCAGTGAAGCTTCAAGCTCAGACACGAACCAGCCAGCGATCTCGAAGCTCGTGCAACTGACAACAACCAAATTCCACCAGTGAACCAGCGACACCAACTCCGGCAAAAGAGGTTATCTTCCGTATATATTTATCTTTGTTTATTCTCTTCGTTTGATATAAAGCTGGAGGATTTTAAACTCCGGCCGTCATTATTGTTATTTTATGTTTTTTTTAGTTACTGATATAATTTTCCGATAAAGTTCATCTTCTCTGACCAGCTATGTTGAGTTTGTGCCTTAATATTTTTTTTATTTCGGGTGTTCAAACTGCCATAAGCTTTTTCTTTTACTTGTTGCTTTTTTATGGGATTTTTTTTTTGTTAAGAGATTAATTTGGGCGTTTTTGGTTGGATTTTCCTCAAGTTTTCAGCTGAAAAAGGTGAGCTTGACAATGGAAGAAGAGAAGGGGTTGAAGAAAGAGAAGAAAAACATCCCTGTATTGCCATGGATGAGAAACCCAATTGATATTACTACCTTTGATCAATGCTCTCTAGATCTTTTGCCTTTTATTGATCCCAGGTACTCTTTCAGCATTACTCCCTTCAACCCCAAAAATCAACATGATGTTCCGAGTATCTTGAGTTCTCCTTTTCAATTTGTTTATCTGGTTTTGACGTGTGATCAATACATTGAATGTAACAAGGTCTATTATCGGTGGTCTTTAAACACTTGACTGTAGCAAGTTTAAATCAAGAGTTGACAAATAATTGAAATATGGTATGCTACCAGTGAATATTTGCGCCAAGAAATAATCCGAATTTTGGGATGACATACCCTTTTAATACAGTTCATGAAGGCTATTGAAGTGCTAATTCCTGGAAATTAGGAGCCGTTAACAACAAAGAAATTGTTGGAGTTATCTTATCAATTCTATCTAGTTCCAATTGGCTTGATGTTGGAAATATACATTCTTTTTTTTAAATGGATTAAAAAGGAGAAGAAGATAAAGAAGTTGAAATGGAGTGAGTACATCATTAGAAACTGCATAAAGGTTCTATCTTTTAAAAATATTAGTAACTCGTTCAAACAGTTGTATGAATGTTGTCAGAACCAGGTTCTGATCAGAAGATTTAAGATAATTTGGAGGGATTCATGTGAAGAACTCCATTCTATCTCTTCCTCGTTACGAACAAAAAAGTGGAATGAAATCCCAGTTATACACTCCCTTCGTTCTACGAACTCTTGTTGATTTTGAACGAATAACATATGGCAAGACATCAATAGGAGATTTATTGTTTGATAAAAAGCGTCACATTTCTGTTATTATTAAGAATAGATGGTTAGGAAGCTTATACTTTTGGTGTAGGAGTAGTTTGATTTAAATATCCCAGAATTTAGAGATGTTCGAGTTTCCACAAGTTTCTGTAGCCCCTGAAGGTTTTTTGGACTTTGATAGCTCCTTAATTTTAGATTAGCCTTTTGTAATAGAGCTAACAATGTCTTTTACTTTTTTATGCTCTGTAAATTTTGTATTTTCTTGATAGAAAATGTTTTGAGTTTCTGGGAATGTAGTTTTTGTATGGTTTTCTTGTAATTTTTCAAACCCTGAGCTTGGTATTTAAGGTGCTACTGACCTCGTGGTTTCTCGGTTATCATCCTTCTGTCTTACAATCTATACGACACTTTTTGTTTTGAGATGTGGCAAAATCTTTTGGTTCCCTTTTATTAATATGTTACTTTCTATAGCCTTTTACCAGGTTCGAGTATTCAAATTATTTAACTAATCAAATACTAAATTCTGATGGTATATTGTATGTTCTATTTATCAAACTAAACTTTTAAACTTAAAGTACTACTTGTATCCTATACAACATAAACTAAGAAGTTAAACTCCATGCACCAAGTCCATAATATGGGAGGGATGGAATACAAACGGGTTGAGAAAACTGTGTTGAAAGTATTTTTATCAATGGCATCATTTAGAATACGATCACTGAGATCTAATACTATCTTACAGCTGAAGAACTATATGACCTGGTGTGGGACACATTTTCCGAATGTCTTGTTTCCGTCTTGTTATGATATTTGTACAGACAGATATGAATGTTGCTCATCCATATTCTTCAATTGTATTGTCTGCTGGTTCCCATATCAATAGCATGGCCAGTTGGCAAACCTCATCTCAAAAGAAAAAAAGTTCTCCATTCCTTCAGGATAACGAATGAACAAAATGGAAATTATTGTTAATGATCACCTCTCAGTTTCGACAATTAATATGTCATTTCTTATCCGAAATATCCTCAGTTTATTACTTGCTTTACTGTTTGTAATAAAATTCCTATGATTGCAGTTGAAACATTGTTACACTTATACCTTATGCTTTCTTGACACTTCATACTGGATCTTGTACACTTCCACTCCAACTTTCTCTTACCCGTACATGTTTCTTCACTAGGTTAGTGGCGGCTTTGAAGAATATGAGCATCACTTCACTCTTTCCCGTGCAACTTGCTGTCTGGCAAGAGACTATTGGACCTGGCTCTTTTGAACGAGACCTTTGTATAAATTCACCTACAGGGAGCGGGAAAACTCTTGCTTATGCCTTACCAATTGTTCAGATGCTGTCTACACGTGCTGTTAAATGTCTTCGTGCACTAGTGGTCTTGCCTACTAGAGACCTTGCTTTGCAGGTTATTCACCGTAGTTTGTTAATTTTAGTTTTGGAAAATGCGCAGTGCATAATTACACAAATTCTCAATTACATGTAACTCTTTGGATCAACTATCATTCCAACTTTGCCTCCTCCCTTGACATTTTCTTTTTTTGATGGGCAAGTCAATGATCATCCTAGGTTTTTGTCGCGTTAAAACTATGACTTCATGCTACCTATCACAAAAGAAAAAAACACTACAAGTTCATACTTTGGTTGAATTCTTTTAATTGCAATCTGATAACTGGTGGAATTTTGTTGTAGTGCCTCAGAGGCTTTTTGTAAGAACACCTCCAACTTATAAGTGGGTTCTTCACACCAGTGACGTATCTACATTTGCATTTGCACATGCAATTATTTATTTATTAAGGCCTCTCTATTTACACTTTCACATGCAAAGATAGATAACTAGCTTCTCAGGGGAAGATTATGTTTTTACCATTTGTTTCTGTTCGCAGGTCAAAGAGGTCTTCTCTGCTCTTGCACCTGCAGTAGGTCTGTCTGTCGGCTTGGCAGTAGGTCAGTCATCAATTTCTGATGAAATCTCCGAACTCATCAAGAAACCCAATGTTGAGTATGGCATATGTTATGATCCTGAAGAATTCTCATACGAGTTACAAAGTGCAGTAGACATATTAGTGGCAACTCCTGGAAGACTGATGGACCACATTAATAACACTGATGGTTTTACGCTTGAGCATCTATCTTATCTTGTAAGCTGCATATATTTAGTTGCTTAGAATTTCTTAGTATGTATATTTACATTAGTCCCCTATTCTTCTCTTCTTTGTTGCGATTAATATCATGGCATAAAGCATTTCTGTCTGAGAATATCTTGATCATCTTAAGAAGCTAAGTGTCCCAGCTATCTTTTTGCTTTTCCTTAGGGTCTGCATCATTAGTCTATAAGGTCACTAGGAAAACAAAGCGCAGGGAAGTACCTTTTGATAATTTGAAAGAAGTTTGTTAGAAGTAGGGTGATACCGAGGTAAAACAAACAGGCAACTATACTGCATGTTTTGACAGCAAATGTGCTGGCTATTTGTCTATATGTTAATAGATTTCTAACGTGTTTCCACTATCTTCAATTATATCAATGCATTGATCAATCAATAATAACTGTACATGAAAGAAATAGTAGATCTTTTGAAGCAAAGAGCTGAGTTTTTCATCTAAGGAACAGTTTCCTTTTATATGTGTTTTTGGTGCATCCGTGATGTTTCTATCTGCATAGAGCGTGGATGTCTTTTGTAGAGAATCACATGCTTCTGTAATTACCCTACTTTTTTTATGTGGGAGCTTTCCCATTATTGATAAAATTATATTTACTTGATTAAATTATCAATATATGTTTGGTATTTTATTCACTTGAATGCCTCTTTCCTATTTGAAAAGGAAAACTTGGAATGCTACTATGCTAATAACTCAGACAATGAAGATTTGTTTCAATTTAATCATTAAAACTTCAAAGTGGTAGTAGTAGGTCTTGTGATTGTGAGGCACATATTTTGACATTGCTCTTTTTTCTTCGTTTTACTTTGTTGAAACCATTTGACTTACATTTTGGTATCATGTAGGTTGTAGATGAAACAGATAGATTATTAAGGGAAGCTTATCAGTCATGGCTTCCTACCGTCATTCAGTTGACCAGCTCTTCTGTTGATGGGAACTTCCCTTCTGTTGCTGATCTTCTTCCTTGCACTTATGGTTCATTGAAGACAATCAGAAGAATGTATGTTGTTATGCCTATCCCCTATTCCTTATGAGTTGCTTATATGTGGAATCCTCTTTAGATGCACATCTTTTTCTCAGTCGTAACCTGACATTTTTCTAATCAAGAAGTAATTGTCTGATTATTCAAGTCTTGTTTGATTCTTTCTTTGTCTGTCATATCTTTTTCAATGTTGAGTTTCTTACTCTTTTGATCATGAAAATGTATCTATCCTTGCACCTATGTGTGTGACCTAGTCGTTGATGAAGTAGGTGGAGGCCTCAAGTTCAAATTCTAGCTGAGGTAAAAAAAAAAAATACTAGGTGATTTTTTCTCAATCTACTCTAACTTTGATGGGCAGAATTACCCGATACGTGTGTTGACGGGAGGTAGTAGCCTAGCAAGTACCTGGTGAAAAGTCGAGGTGCACACAAGTTGGGCCAGACACCACTGTCATCAAAAAGAAATGCATAACGTATTATTTTGTAGTGGATCCAACTTTGTTGGATGGTTTGCCTTTAATCAATTGATGGTTCATTGAGTTTGCTCCTTGGTATTGAATAGGTTTAACTTTAAGTGCACATAGGCATTTCACTGTCTTGTTTTCTCTTTTTCCATTTCACGCGTGGGATTTTCTTAAGCATTGCTTTAAAAATAATGCAGGGGCACTGAAAGAGGGTTCAAGGGAAAACCCTATCCAAGGCTGGCAAAGATGGTTTTATCAGCCACACTAACACAAGACCCAAGTAAACTTGCTCAGCTTGATTTGCATCATCCTCTTCTTTTGACGACTGGAGAAAGACGTTACAAGCTTCCTGAAGAACTCAAATCATTTAAAGTGGTGGGTATATGCTATTTGAATGAAATAAGGCCTATTTATATATATCTTCTTTTTCCTGATATGCCTGAAAATGTGTTTATCACGGCATATCATTTATCTTGATGATTTATCTTCTTATTCCAAAAATTATTATTATTCCATAACAATTAGAAGTCATTGTTGCCTAACCTGTCAAACAGAAGGAAAAAAGAATCAGTTTGTTGTCTCCAAGTCATAAGGAATTTCCGAATTTGTCATAATGTTGTCTAGGAGGAACTTTGTGTTGTTTTCTGTAGATATGCTAACATAGCAGAAACTACTGCTTCAGCGTGGTCTAAATGTTTGTTAGCAGCACCTTACTTTATCTAAAGCATTGGCTTAAACTGTCTTGTGCATCGACCTTGTGGATTGTCTTGAAACACTCATACATTGCTAAGTCCAAACCACTGTTATTAGAAACCAGCATTTTGTTGCTGAAAGTGACTGTGTGATGCAAAGTGAGGGTTTGTCTAAAAACCATCAGTTCATTGCTTAAAGGGACGAAGTGATGCTGAAGGTTTATCTAAAAACCGAAGCAACAAAGCAATGCGAAGTGAAGGTTATTGCCTCATGAGGAAGCAGTGTTCTTCAGAAAGTAATTTATTTGGTGTGAAGCAGTCGATTATTGAACAGACATTGAAAGATGAAAAAGAAAACAACCATACATTTTTCCTCCTTTTTTTTGCTCAGTTCAAAATAAAATGTGGGGCGGGGGGAATAGGGATTTTTGCTATTTGAGTATTAGGACTCCTCTCCAAATTACATTTTAATGATGGTTTGTTTGAGCTGTTGAATAAATACTTCCATTGTCGGATTCTGGATGCTGAAGTTTGCAATTCAGTGTTATAAGTACTAAGTTCATTATACTGGGTAATTTTGTGCTTTCAATACATTGAGTGCTTCATTTTGAAAAGTTTGCACCTGACTTCTCACTTTTCCCTCCCAATGGATTTGTGCTATTTTGCACCTACACTGTTCCTCACAGGCAGATGATTGATAACAGTGATTTTACCTTCCTTTTGTGTAGCTATGTCAATCGAAGCTTAAGCCACTTTATCTAGTTTCCCTTCTTCAAAGTCTGCAAGGGGAGAAATCAATTGTTTTCACATCATCGGTGGAGTCCACTCATAGATTATGCACTTTGCTCAAGTTTTTCGACAATTTGCAAATTGAGTTCAAGGAGTATTCTCGTCTTCAGCGGCAATCTGTAAGAAGGTACTTAGATACATTTGCTTAACAACTTGAGTTTAGCTCTGAGCTGTTACATTATGTCATTTGCTAGAGAAGTTTGCAGTCAACGGTATTATGATGTTTTGCATGAGTTCACATCTTACTGAAGCTAATGAATGTAGTCATGCGTGGAGCCATCTAGGTTGCCAAAAAGCTGTAATGTACTACTATACTGTTAAAAAATCTGTTTTGTTTTGTTGGTGTCCAAAGTGCTATATTAGAAGTGCACAAATATCTGGGATTCGAACAAAAAGGATAGTTTCCAGTGTTCCAAAATTATGTATCAGAGACAATTTTATGATCAAGAAATGCATCAGAAAATCTTTTGTGGCCATATGGAATGTCTGCATCTCACTGGGAATCTGTCTACCTAATCCAAGTCAGCTCTGAAGGCTGTTAACCTTTATAGGTTTTTGTCTTTATGAAAAAAGAAAAAACTTTATAGGTCTCTGCAGAAGAAAGGGCATGTTTCGCATTGTTCTTCTTGATTGCCATCTTAGTTAGTTTACTAGAGCTTTTACTTGCAAGTTGGATTAATGGAAAAGTTAAAAAAAGAAAATGAAGTACAGAAAAATAGAGATAATTGGTCGTCATATTTATACTTGACGTTGTTGAATGGTGATGTTACGTTTATTTGGGAAATGTTTTGTGGTGAACCACCTGTGTGATTGGTCTTGCTTATTTAAGTCTACCATCTTGCAATTTAATATCCTGAACTTTTGCCTTACAGCAAGACGTTGAGGGCTTTCCGGTCAGGGCAAGTGCAAGTGCTTATTTCCTCTGATGCTATGACTCGTGGAATGGATGTTGAAGGAGTGAGAAATGTCATAAACTATGATATGCCTGCTTATATAAAAACATTTATTCATCGGGCAGGCCGAACTGCAAGAGCGGGCCTAAGTGGATGTTGCTTTACGTTAATGCATAAAGATGAGGTATGTCTTTTTATATGATGAGGATCAAATATTTTATAGATTGCAACTTTAAATGATCTATTTTTCGTATTGAGACATTAGGTTCTGGCCCCTAAGGAAGCTAAAATTTTGTAAATTACCTGATGTAGTATATCTGACTATAGCATGCTATTAACATAATATGTACCTTTTTCTTTGGGGTACTTCATTAAGTAAAGTTTTGCTCTTAACAGTACAGTAATGACTACTTGAGCAGATTGGTTAAAAAAATTGACTATTTGAACTGGTTTACCGCCATCAAATGGCCACAAAATTGAAAAATAAAAGGTCAGATCTTGTGCCTCATAAGCTGCCATAAAAACTAAAACACTTCTCCACTCAATGTGCTTGTATTCATATTGTGATCTTAACTGTCACAGCACTTCGAGTGTTCAATAGTTTTAGGATACTTTGTATGATGTATGAACATACTTATAAAAATAAATGATCTAATCTCAGACTATTAACTGGGCGTACCACCAAGTTTCTCAACCTTTCCACGATATACTTTTTCGATGGAGGGGTTCAGCTTGAGACTTTGGAGCACTAAACTTTCTGTTGCTTTTGCAGCAAATTCTTGTTTAAATATGAAATTCTCCAATGCTAATTTTGCAGGTGAAGCGCTTCAAGAAGATGCTACAAAAAGCTGACTGTAACTCTTGCCCTACCTATTCTGCTTCTTCTGAAGTGATAGAGTCACTTCGCTCTGTGTACACCTCAGGTACTTTCTTTTTCCATTTTCAACATATTTGTTAGTACTTGGCAATCAAAGTGGATGCACTATATGTTGAAATTATGAAGAAACCAGAAGTAGTTTATTTACTGATCTGATACTTAAACCTTGAGATCTCCTATTAGCCTTTTTTTGGAGAAAAATAAAGTATTAGCACTATTTCTGCAGTTACTCTTCAGTTATGCTGTGTTTTTAATTGAACCTCTTTTCATTTTTTTCTAGCATTGGAGAAACTTAGAGAGAATGTTGAATCAGAAAAGTTTAAGAAAAGCAAGATTAGGTTGAAATCTTCAAATGTGAGAAAGGAGAAGTGAAAAGCTGCCCATGGTGATAACTTCCATTTTCCTAGACAGTGTAGTACTCTGTTGCCAACCAGTTTATGATTATATCATGGTGAGTCACTACATTTTGATATTATTGTGTTATTTTCATTTTTATGTCATTATGTTTCTTGCTGCTTGCCTATAGATTGTTAGCATTATTCTTGGTTCTATAGTTGATGCCACACAAAAGAGTACAGAAGGAAGTGTTCCAATGTTGTTTCTCCTGACAGTGGTAATTCATGTTTTTTGTATTATATTTTTTCTCTTTATCTATTGCAGCTATCTTCATCCATTCGATGCAAATATTAAGATAAGGTGGATATCATTCTGCCTTTTGTTCAAAATTGCACCGTTTTTTTAAAATTAATTAGAATTTGAAGGTCATGATTCTAGCGAAACTGCTGGTATTCTATAAGCTGAAAGAGAGGATAACAGAACTAGACTAGAAAAACTAGGAGTAAGGAGAAGTGGGGAGGGTTGGGTATATTGAAGTTGGAGGGTTAGCTGACTCTCCAATTTAGCATATTGTCTCTTCTGGTATGGGAGAAAAGCACTACTTAAGAACAAAGGGAAGAAATGATGTGTGACAAACAGTAGCAAGTAAGTTCTTTTGATGTAAAATTGTTCATATAAAGTATGCATGTTTCTACATTTTGTGTTCTGGTGTAAATGCATGTTGTGGAATAGAATACTTTGTTTATTTATAAAAGAAACAAAAATACTGGCACCCAAGGGTGTTCCCTAGTGGTAAATGAAGTGGGAGGAGAACCATGAAGTCTCAAGGTCAACTCCCAACCGAGACAAAGATACTAGGTGATTTCTTCCCATCTACCTAAGTCTTGGTGGGCAGGGGTGCCCCGTAGGTTGGTGGGAGCAACAGGCACTGAGTGGTATAATTAAGGTGCGCAGAAGCTGGCTTGGACACTGCCGCAAAAAAGAATAAAAAATACCGTGCATAGCAATTTCTTAACAGGACTGAAATAACTTTGGGAAAATTTAAAAGAAGTAGTGATAAGTATTCTGATAGTTCGATAGAGATATTTTCCTTTCTCACAGTTACATTTAGTCAATATATCTGACAATAAGAGTTTACAGTCCAATCTTCGCTGACTTTTGTAACTAAGAGAAAATTTGCTTGAAGGAAAACAGGAAGAAATCAGTAGATTGGTCAGGAAATTGAAAATTGAAAGTACTCTCAGCAAGCCTAAGTAGATAGTTTAGCTGCCAAATGCAGAAAGAGACCTCTGAACTTCTTTGAGAAAATATTTAGAAGTTTTTGCATTTGAAGATAAAGCAGAATAAGTTGAAGATGATGACAGCAAAGAACACTTAAGAGAGAGTGCCTCGCTTGTGCTAGCTTCTCTCTCCTCCTCTTTGATGGTTTCTAGCATTTTTGGGGCTCGGTGTCTCTGTCTCATGACATTTACAAACTGTGGTGGTGCTACCTCTGTAACAAACCTAGCAATACGAGCATTTGCCATCTTCTTAGTAGGTTTTGGACTGCAGTTGAGAAAAAAGGTCCAAGATGCTTGGTAGAACTGTAGAAGTAGTGTTTAAGAAGAAGGTGGGTTGTATGAGTTAAAAACCACAGAAGGGCTGAAATTTATAGGGTTGTGGATTAAATTATCCTTCTATGGTCTGGCTTAAATTGAACCAGTCGTCTTAATCAAGGTTTTAATTATTTTTTGCTGTTAGTGCCGTCACTTACTTTTAGTCTTAATTGAACAGATAAAGATGTTATCATCATAGTCATCCTCTTGATGAGATATCCTCATATATGGAGCCACGGAATGCAATGTGTCTATGCATGAGTAGTAAAAGCAACATATCTTAAATATGCGGCATTTGTTGCCTTTGAAAGCTTCCAAATTTGAACTTTTCCTTATTGAGCTGGAACCTGCTGATTGAATGCCACATGCCCTTTCTGCATTTAGTGATTCACAGCATATGAATAATTATTGTGATTGGTTCTGTGCATGTAAAAAAGGGTTGCACTAGAGACGAGGCACATTTTTATCTTTCTAGAATTGCAGTTGGTAACTTGATTAGCATCTCTTAATCCCTCTATGTGGGTTGTCTACTAGAGACTTGTTCATTATGAAATCTATATTTCAGATACTTACTTATCACCCTTCTAACATAATGTCAACATCCATGTCTTAACTTGTTTGCGTGAAGAACCTTCAGTTAATGTCATTTTTACCTTAATAATATAGTCCAACTCGTGCTGCTCTGCCTTTTACTATGGTTAGGCAGGTCCAACTTTTACCATTATTTTGCCCCATCTCTCTCCTGTAATTGTCTTGTTTAATTTCTTGCTTACTTCTCCAGTCTTTCTGTTGGTTTGTAGAGTTTCAGCCTCTGTATATCCTTCTATTCTTCTTTCACTTCTTCATTTCTTCTCCTTTATGAACCTACTTTTCAAAGTCTAATTTAACTATTTGTTGGTGTTCTAGTTTGAGAGATGTACATTACATTTTTCTAGAGTCTTCTAAATGTCATGGCTGTTGAAGAGGGGTGTGGAATCGTGCAAGAGTTTAAACCAGCCTTTTTCATGATATTCTTAAACAAAATCCCAGGACTTATGGCTTTTCATTCTTTTCGACAAATGATAAATAATTATACGAATATCAATTTTGTTGGAAAAAATCTCAAATTTGTGGTAAACAAGGAAAATAATCTGATTATCGCTGTTGCTGCTAGTTTTGGAGGAGAAAGCTTTGTGATTCTGTTAACTGTGCTCTTTCTTCTTTCAGTAGATAGTTAAGGATGAAAGGTTAGAACAAGAGGAATATGTGCTAAGAATGGTAGTGGGATCCACTAGTACAGATTAATAATGAGGATATGTAAACTTTAAACGTTGTTTGATCTGACCTTAAATGAAACAAGATGTGGGACAGGTAGTAAATATAACTCAGAAAAGAAAATTTAACCCAGGATTATGTAAGCTTTCTGACGTCGCTAAAAGAAGAGACACTCACTGTCTTTAGAAAATTTTAGCTGGATGGTAAAACGTCACCGCAGAGTATGTTTATGCACGGTAATTTTCACAAATATCATCAGCAGTCACCTTTTTGTCAGTCAGAACTTTCAAATATAAAATTTTGTTTTGTTTTTGTTAATTTTCTTTAATGATGTATTATTTAAATTAAAAATTCGAAGGAGGAGGAGAGTGAATTCTTGATAGCAAGGAAACAGAGATAGGAACTGGGAACGAGGGAACTTTTAATGGAAGGGAGAGTAGGCTTCAAAAGGGGTAAACTTGGAGGCTAGAAAAGTGAGGCTGGGGTGGGAAGGAGAGATAAGGAAGCGGAGAAAAACTAAAAGTCCAAGGATACTAGAGTCACAGAGGAAAACTGCGGGGAGGGGGAAAGTAATGGAGGAGGTTTCTTGTGGTTTGGAGGAAAGCACCTTTATAGAACAAAAAGGAAGAAGTGCTGGGCGCAGGATCAGTTAGTATTATATTCTAGGGAAGGGGGGAACGATAAGGTCTCAACTGTTTGTTTTAGTATGAATGTTACTACATTCTCTCATTCTGCTGTAGTTAGATGTATTTGAGTTCACTGAGCTATAGAGTGTTATCGTATGCTTGTTAAGCCCTTAGTGCCTGTTCTGTAGAATAAAATATATTAATTATGTATAAAAGAAACAGGATACAAGATGTGCAAAACAATTTCATAGCCGTACTGAAGTAAATTTTGGTAATATTTACAGAAAGTAGCTACAGAAATTTACTGATAATTCGAAGGAAGAATTTTCATCTTCCCATAGAGGTTACATACAGTCAATACTTATCTAGTCTCAGCAGCGCTTGGACTTGTCCAAAGCTTTTGCGGACTTTCTTACTGAGAGAGAATTTGCTGAAGGAAAAGAAAAGGAATCAATACACTGGTCAAAAATTAAAAGCATTCTTAGCAAGCTAGAGTATATACTTTAGCTGCCAAATGCAGGGAGAAACGGACCCTATGAAACTTCTTGAGAAAATTTCGAAACGTTTTTGCATTGATGATTGAAGCAGAATAAGATTAACGATGATGAGTGTGGAATAATTCTTCAGAGAAAGTGACTCGCTTGTGCTAGCTTCTCTCTCCTCCTCTTTGATGGTTTCTAGCATCTTTGAGGCTCGGTTTCTCATGACATTTACAAATTGTGGTGGTGCTACCTCTGTAACAAACCTAGCAATACGAGCATTTGCCATCTTCTTTTGTAAGTTTTCAAAGAGACTGCAGTTGAGGGGAAAGGTGCAAGATGCTTAGAACTGTAGAAGTAGTGTTTTCAAGATAAGGTGGATTGTATGCCTTACAAACACAAATGAGATGATATTTTATAGGGGTGTTTAATTAGATAATCCTTTATGATCTGGCTTAAAATGAGCCAGTCGTCTCAATCGAACTTTTAATCATTTTTAGCTGTTAGTGCAGCCACTTACTTTTAGTATTAATTACACAGACAAATATGTGTCTAATCGTGGTCATCTTATTGAAGAGATATCCTTCCAGATGGGACCGCAGAATGCAATGTGTCTATCCCAGAGTGGAAAAAAACAACATGACTTAAATGTGCGGTTTTTGTTTCTATCAATATCTTCCAATATTCAACTTTACCTCATTGAGCTGCAACCTGCTGATTGAATGCCACATGACCCTTTCTGCATTTCATATCTAAACTGGTTCTTTCGTGCAGATCTGGATATATCGTGCAGTCGGTGGAAGGTCAAAAAGACTTATCATGTTTGCGGGATTGTGAAAGCTGGATTTTCCTTGAAGGTTAATTGCCAAAATTTGAGTCTTTTATGCTATAACGAGAGAGAGAAATCATGTTTATAAGCACCCAGGGACGTCGATGGAGACACGTTTTTTATGGTTGGTATGAAAATATTGAATTGCTGGGATTCTTCATTGCTGGTGAAATTTGAAAAAATTGGAGATTTTCATCTTGAACTATGATTATAATGGCAGTCATTAACTTTAAAAATGACATACACCAGTTTTTGTTATTTGCTGGAGATCTTTCATACTTCAGTTTTATTTATTTACATTGTATATGGGTAATTCCTCTAAAATATTCTCTCTACCTCTACGATGAAGTTCTATGTACACTCTTATCTTCTCGAGACTTCACTTATGGGATTTCACTAGATATTTTGTAACGTTCATATATAGAGCCCACTTATCGGATTTCAGTGGGTATATTGTAATGTTTTGATGTTTGCATTTTATCTATTTTTAATCAGAGTTGACGGTCAAGAAAACATTTGAACTATCCTTTTTTCGTGAGTTTCACGACTCAACTATTGTATGTTGTCGTTTTCTATTTTGAACTATCACTATTTATGAGCAAATTGCGTTCAGTAATAGCGTTATACGTGTAAAATTATGTTTTCTTACAAATTGTTGAAATTACTATATCGTCACTATTTTTTGTACATAAATCGGCGTTCAGTGATAGCGTTTTATGAGTAAATATATGTTTTCCTTACAAATTGTTGAATTCACTACATTGCCACTACTTTTCTTACATAAATCGCATTCTGTGATATCGTTTTATTAGTAAATATATGTTTTTCTTATAAATTGTTGAAATTACTATGTTGCCACTACTCTTTGTATATAAATCACGGTCTTGGATTGTGTTTTATGAGTAAATATATGTTTTACTTACAAATTGTTAAAATTACTATGTTGCCACTACTCTTTGTACATAAATTGTGTTTTATGAGTAAATATATGTTTTTCTTACAAATTGTTGAAATTACTATGTTGCCACTACTCTTTGTACATAAATCGCGTTTGTAGATTTCGTTTTATGAGTTAATATATGTTTTTCTTACAAATTGTTGAAATTACTATATTGCCACTACTCTTTGTACATAAATTACGGTTGTGGATTTCGTTTTATGAGTAAATATATGTTTTTCTTACAAATTAATGAAATTACTATATTGCCACTACTCTTTGTACATAAATTGCGTTTTATGAGTAAATATATTTTTTCTTACAAATTGTTGAAATTACTACGTTGCCATTACTCTGTGTACATAAATTGCGGTTGGGAATTGCGTTTTATGAGTAAATATATGTTTTCCTTACAAATTATTGAATTTACTACGTTTCCACTACTCTTTGTACATAAATGTTGTCGTGGATTGTGTTTTATTAGCAAGGCATCATTTGTTTCCATTAAGATTAAGTATTTTGAATATGAATACACATCTGAATATTAAGATTTGCATGAAGATTCAGGTGTTTTGATCTGATATACATCTGAATATTAAGATGTGCTCTCTAAGTCTGAACACTAAATAATTAAGGCATAATACATAGATTTGCCCTTAAACTTGGCTTCAAATTTTAAGTATGACCTTCAAACTTTTTACAGTGCACAAGAGGCACTTAAACATCCTATTCTTTTATAAATACACACGCGACTTTTGGGACCCAAAGAGCGTTGAAATACAATCGCGCCCACGTGTAGTAGTGAGCCACTCCAATAACGGCAAACTAATTAAATATTTAAACGTCATTAACATAGATTTGCCCTTAAAATTGGCGTTCAATTTTAATTATGACCTCAAACTTCACAGTGCACGAATAAACACTTAACTAGCCTATTGTTTTTATAAATACACACGCGATTTTGGACCCAAAGAGCGTGAAATACAATCGCGCCACGGATTAGTGAGCCACTCAATAATGCAACTAATTAACATTTTACAAGTCATTATTTATTAAAAAGTTACAGTCATTTAAGAAAGGGAAAAAAAAATTTTAAAATTAATTGTTTGCAGACCAAGAAATCTTCATTATAGTCTTTTTCCAAATGACAAAAAAATATAGAAGCCATTTACACAACATATGACACAAATCGTTTCTAGAAGAGGAAAAAAAATTAGATTTGAAATAAGGAGGAAGAGGAAATTAGATTTTAGGTAACTTTTAATTTGGAAATTAAAGATATAATAACAGGAATTCATTAAGGATATTTGTCATTTCTGCCTTTTTTTACCGTTGTGGCTTTAAAATAGTCATAACCGCGCAGAAAACGTGATAAACACGCGTTTTGCCATGTAGGATTCGCGTGTGGATTTATAAAAAAATAGGAATAGTTAAAGGTGTCTTTTGTGCACTGTGAAAGTTTGTGAAGTCATACGTAAAATTTGAAGCCAAGTTTAAGGGAAATCTATGTATTATGCCAAATAATTAAGTTGTTTGTTTTTAATATCTGAATGTGCTGTTAAAATTAATATTAAATTAATAAATTTTTATTTTAAAAATTTTAATTTCAACTAAAGTTACACTTTTGATAAAAGAAAAATTAAGAGTTCTAATAATTATGATTTGGAAGTACAATTTTTTTTATTCAAAAATCTTTATAAACGCCATTACACCAACAGTGTTTTTGACATAGTCAATATAAGAAAATTATTAATATAAAAAAAACTTGAAAGGATTTATGAAGACTTACCAGTTCAAGAGGGGAAAAATAATGTTTGATCGAGAAAAAAAGAGAAAAAGTTTTTAGTTATGCGATAAAAGGCACACTTAAAGCAGGGAAGATGATTTATTATTTGATAACTTATTAAATGAGTCTGAACGTTGTTAATAGTCTCCTACAGATCTCTGATTCTTTCAGACCTCTTCAGACTCATTAAGAGATTTTTTAAAAATTAAAACAAATGAATTCAATGGGCTGAATCTGAATGATTCTGATTCAGCCTAAAAATCAAACATATTTAATTGGCTGAATTTGAATGATTAAGATTCAAACCTCCACTAAGTGCAAACAAATGAGGCCTAAATATATATTTTTCTTACAAGTTGTTGAAATTACTATATTGCCCTTACGTTTTATTTTATTTGTCAAATATTTAGAATATATATATACACACACTTATTACTTTAATCGTATCAAGAAAAGATCATATATGCTCTAGTTTTTAGTCTGAATGACATATATGCTTTAATTTTTAGACGACAAGAACAATAATGTCCCAAAAATATGATGGATGGTATCTTCTTACCATTTACGAAAATATATTTAACCTTTTCACCATTGAAATTATTTTATATTTCAAACAAAATGGATAAGACTAGAAGTACTGAGTTCAAGCATTTCTTGAGCTTGAATCGACATATATTTTTCAGCTCGAAGAATAATGATATACCTTAAGTACTTTATTGATGGGACTTTCAAGTCTTGTAGGCCTAGTGAATCGTCTTTTTTGAATTTTGGTCAAGATTTCTCTTAGTCGCGAAGCTCGAATTTCAGGCCTAGTAGATCGTCTTTTTGAATTTGACAAGATAGTTTATCTTAGTCGCGAAAGCTCGGGTTTGACGAAAGTAATTCTCCTTACCTCAATCTTTTCCATACTTATCACCTTATCTCCTATTAATCTCAAAAGATTAACTCCAATTTTTAATTTTTTTTACCATTTCAATTTTTTTCAAATATGTTATGTTTTTAGTAATATAAAGAAAAATATATCTGTATTTAGTAAGCCCATAAAATTGAATTTATTGGGCTTGGGCCCATTACTGTATTCTAAAGCCCATGAAATTCTATTATTCCAATTTCTCTCAATTAACCGGTTAAACCCCACTGCCGGAAAAAAAAAGAGTCTCAATTCTCTAAACCCTACTTCACCGGAGCGACGTTGAATGTAACTGCCGGTTAACTCGTCGTCGGTGACTCCATAGCTTGTCGGAAACCTACTACGATTGGTAATATGCTCTTACTTTCCCCTTTTTATCGCATCAATTTTACATGCAATTGTCTCGTTTTTCGAGGTTTGTATAGCGAAATTACTCATGCATTTGGTTCATTATTTTGTATAGCGAAATTACTCATACATTTGGTTCATTATTTTGTATGTAGGTTGGTAGTTTTGAAGATAAATTGAAATTTTGAAGGAGATATTGCTAATTGCAGATCACAAACATGGTAAATATTATTCTGCATTATTTTTCAGTGGTTTGTAAGATTTTAATTACATGGGATTCTGAGCATATTTTGATTTGTGGTAGGCTGAAAATTTTCTCTTATTGTACCAATTCAAACTTGTCTCAGAGTCTAATGCCTTTACTAAATCAAATTCATTTTTTTTCTCTCCTACAAACTTAGTCCCCTTGTTAAATTTCTCTGTATTGTGCCAATTTTTATGTTATCCCAGATTCTAATATGCTTAACTACCAATGTTTATTTTTTTATCCACCAAACTAATAGTCTGTTTGGCCAAGTTTTTGGGAGGCCAACAATGGTTACATTTAAGAGGAGGGAGGTGTTTGATCAAATTTTTAGGAGAAAATAAGTGCTTCCAGAGAGTAGTAGAAGTTGTTTTTCAGTAGCTAAAAGAAGTAGTAGCTTTTTTCTCCCCAAAAAATACTCCTTTGAAAAGCACTCGTGAGGACAATGTACTTCGAAGCACTTTTAAAAAGTTTGGTCAACTACTAATTGCTGTTTAAAAGTGCTGCTCAAACTTATTGGCCAAACTACTTCTCACCAAAAGTACTTCTTGGGAAAGCACATTTGGAAAAACCACTTTTCATAATAAGTTGATTTTAGAAGTTTGGCCAAACAAACTATTGGTTTTTTTTTTGACATTTTCATAAGCTACTTGTATATAAGAAATAGTATCTTAAATTTCATAGCGAATCATATTTGGGTCTTTGTGAAATTCACTTTTTCCGCTATACCTTTTCAAACACATACAGTTGCACACCTATAGAATATACCTTTAACAGATAGCAAGTATTAAGTCGTGGTTGCTGGGATTTTCAGATTGAAGTATGTGGGTTAAAAGGTGCGTTTCTTCAAATATTTAGAATTTGAGCACCCAAGGGTGAGACTTAGTGGTCATTGACATGGGTTGAGCAACATGAGGTCCCAAGTTCAATTCCCATCAGAGACATGAAGTCAAAAACAGTAGGTGATCTTTCCCATCTGGTCTAGCCTGGGTGGATAGAGTTACTTGATACCTGTTGATGGTGGGAGGTCGCAGGTATCTTGTGGAATTAGTCGAGGTGCGCGAAATCTGTCCCGAACACCAGGAGGGTAATAAAAACAAAAATAAAATTAAAAATATTTAGAAATTGAGATGCATGGTTTGAGAGTTTGATGGTATAGTTCTGTGTAATACAGTCAGATATCAGGAAATGGTTCATGAAGCAGCATGACAAAGGCACGGGTAATGGGAGCATGTCCAAGAATAGTGCAGAAAAGCCTTCTCCCACTAGTCCAAAGCCAGAAAACCTGGTAAGTATCTTGAATATGGATCATTTTTCCGAGTTCACTTGATTTTTTATTTAATCTGGATTGGTTGTATGACTCAAGTGTTGATAATGTTGTTACTTGATTGTTTCTTATTTCCGTTTCTTGGAAACTTTTCTGTCTGTCTGGAACAGTGGGGGCTGGCTTGTTGCTTCTTTTTGAGATATCTTGGAAGAATTTATTTTCTATCCATTGCCTTGACCCTGGTGTTCTCCTTGAGTTATTTAAGGAGAAACTGAAAGAAAGAAATGGAATGGACGTCTCGAAGTATTAGGAATTATGGTAGAAGATTAAGAAGGGGAAATTTGACTAATTTAATATAATTTGGAACTTCCATGAGAGCTTAGTGTTTTCTGCACTAAGAATTCTAAACTTCTGACATTAACTCCTTGTTTCTATCTTTTTTGCAGTAAATTAAAAAGTGGTCACCATCGATTACTCCTGTAGAGTATGGTTGATCTTTGTTGATTTAGAATACATATCAATATATGAATTTATTCTTCTAAATACAACAACAAAAAATAATGATTGATCTTTAAATTTTTTAATTATCTCATTGTTGGGTTTTTTAGCTTGTAGGAAGAGCTTTTGAGATGGTGGAATGTTTCTACTGGAATCATCAAATGCAATTTTCTAAAATTTGAGAACCTATGATAGACATCAACCTCTTTTTTTGTGTTTTGTTAGTCTTATTTTTTTTTCTTCCTTTTAATGGACACCAGGTACAAGAAGGACAAGAGACTGCCAACAGAAGGAAAACTAGTAAATATTTTGCTACAGACAGGGTTAAGGCAAAGGAAGAAAAAGTTGAGGAAGTGTCAGCAAAAAGAAAAGCTCCAAATGCTGCTGGAATTTCATCAGCACCAGCTGCAAAAAGAATTCATAAAGCTGAGGATGAAGATGACTTTGTACCAGTGGTATCGGCAATGGGATCCAGAGATGTCACTCCCAGCAAAAAGTCAGTAAGTGGCTCTGGAAGGGGATCGCGCGGAAAAATGTGATCAGTGATGATAGTGACGATTATATTAACAAAAAATCTGATCTCAAATCTGCTGGAAGAGGGCGGGGTGGACGGGCAGCTAAGACCAGTGGAAAGGGTGTTCCTCTTGATGAAAGTGAAGATGATGCTTCAGCTGTCAAGGACAACAAATCTGGTGGACGAGGGCGTGGTGGTAAAGGACCATCTGCAGCACCAAGCGGTGGACGAGGTAGAGGTGGTGGAGGACGGGGAGGTTTCATGAACTTTGGTGAAAGAAAAGATCCTCCTCACAAGGGAGAAAAGGTAGAATCGTTGCAGAAGCTAACTTCTTTTCGTAAGAAGTTGTCTGAGTTAATAAATTGTGGTCTTTCTGATTCACAGGAAGTTCCTGAAGGTGCCCCAGACTGTTTAGCTGGTTTGACTTTTGTAATTAGTGGAACTCTCGACAGGTACCTTATTAGTCTGTTTGTATATTGTTGAGCGACAGTATGGGGATAAACACTGCAGACGGATTTTTGCATAAATTTCTTTATTTCTTATAAGCATGTAGAACCCACTGCAAGAGTGCACTATGTAGTGGGTCAAGTCTTATCATCTGTGTTACTTTTTTAACTTTTCTCGGGATTTGATATGTGAATGACATAAAGCTTGACATGCATTCCTTTCTCATGCTTTCAGTTTAGAAAGAGAAGAAGCTGAGGATTTGATTAAACGCCATGGTGGTCGTGTCACAGGATCTGTTAGCAAGAAAACAGTACTGTCTTCGCTTACAAATTTTTCTTAATCTAATGTTTCTTTGTTTGCTAAGCCTAATTGTTTTACGGTTTTCTTCATATGGTTCTGTTGTAGACTTATCTTTTATGTGATGAAGACGTCGAGGGACGGAAATCCTCTAAAGCCAAGGAGCTCGGGTTTGTCTAATGTCAATGCATATTCTAATTTACCTTATTCATTTGTTACTGTACTAATATTGATATCCTATACTTTGCTACTAGAACTGCATTTCTCACTGAGGATGGTTTGTTTGAATTGATCCGGTCCTCGAAAAAATCAAAATCAGCTACACAACCCGAGTCAAAGAAATCTGTGGACACCATTGTTTCTTCTGGAAAGAGAAATTCACAAAATACAAGTAATTCCAAGTCTCATTTACTTTCCTTTTTTATTTTGTTAGTGACTTGATTATTTCTAGTGATGATATAGACAGTCTTAAATAAGAGATGAATTGGTTTATGATATTTTTGAATAGTGTCCTCTAAAGTTCAGCAGGCATTTCAAAAAGAAAGAAAGCAGGAGAATGTTAGGTATAAACAGTCGGACCGAACTCTTTAAAACAAGAATTACTTGGGAATACCAAAAAGTCTTAATGGTTTACTGAAAGAAATCAGCATCCATTTTTTCTTCATCCAAAAAAAAGAAAGAAAAAGAATAGAGTATCATCAATTCCTGTAGCCATTTATATGATTGGGACTATAAGAAACCATCATTTACATTTCTAATTTTGTCAGCTACTTTGAATTGATTCTTAAAAAAGATGATGCTTGAAAGTAAAGACACTAAGATAGCGGCACATACGTAAGTAAGCTCTCCATTTTACAATAAAGTAGAAAGAACATTCTCCGTACAAAAGCTACCTTTTAAAAAGCTAATGAAATCTATCATTTAATGCACATCATACACATCCCGTAGCCTACACACACCAGCCAGTTGAAACGATACGTTTACATTCAAAAATCTTGTTCGACGTGCGTTGCTTTAAACCGCCTAGCATTCTTTTTTGTCCATCAGCCACCTGGACAGGATCGTACTCCAGGATTGTCTTTGCCTTGTCTTTAATTACCTTCCCAGTATGACAACAAGTTTTCTGTCTTTGGCAAACCCATTTAAACCCAAATAGTTCCAGAAGTTGATTTCTGATTTGTTTAACCCCCTTTTAATTTTATCAGGTATTGATTTTGTAAAACATAGGGCTCAAAGCGTCTGTATACCAAAAGTAGAAACCTACAAAAATATGATCTTGTACAAATGATACCTAATCATCTATAAAGAAAGAAACCTCATGGGTGTACCAAAAGGAAATGAGGTATAAGTCTTTAGAGGCTATTCCTCAAATTACAAATTCAACTTAAACACTTCTTTTTGTTTTGATCAGTAAAGTAATTTTATTAAAGTACCGAGGAGGTACGAAGTATGTAAAAAGGGGGGATAATCAACTCCAATTCTATTCTTCAACTCATCACCTATAGCTTTCTCTCAAAGGGACCTGCTATAAGTTATAATGGAGCTACATTCCAAGCCCCCCATTTTCACTTCCACCTAGCGCCACCCCAGCGTAACATAAGCTCTCACTTGGCCACCGTAAAATGGATGAAAATATGATTACTTTGAGCAGTTGGATTAATATGAAATTCATTGTATATTGGATACTTAGATTAGTTATTTTAGTCGCAATTTGATTATTATAGTACTAAGGGGTTGTTTGGTAGCTAGTAAAGAGGTAGCTTATTCATGTATTAATTTTTATTGAAGTTATACAACGTTTGGTAGTTTGTTAGGAATTTGGTTTGCAGTTCAGAATATCGTATAACTAATACATGCATAAGTTAGATGTATTATTTATTATGCAAGGAAGAAGTGGAGTAGTAGTAGCAATGATCTTGAATAAACTACTACCTCCATAAAAAGCAGTAATATTTAGACTTAATAACTGCATAATTCTAACCAACTACCAAGTGATTCCTAAGTTCATCTGTATGTGGTATTGTTTAATCTTTACTAAATTGTGTGCTTCTCTCAAAAGAAGCTTGCACTTCAGTTCTTGCTTTTCTCGTCAAGCCCATGGACAGTGGACCTTTTAGCTTTTTTGCAAATTTCACTTTTAAAAACATTGGGCTTGTGCCACAAAAGTAGATTGTTGTAAAGCACCAGAATTAGAATTATGTACTACAATGGGGCCCTCAGTATTGAAGATAAGAGGGATATGGATGCTGAATGTTAATATATACCACCACCACCAGGTATTAGTTTATGTTGGTTGTTGAATTGAGCACATAGTTCAAGAAATAAAGGAAGATTATTGAAACATAAGCGGAATATATGCGAACTTGCAAAATGCCGACATTACCCGACTATCAGTAATTAAATGAAAGGTGGTGAAAGATCCACCAGTTCTATCATGTTTTGTTCTCATAGTAGTTGGAGTTTATATCAAATGCGTTCCGACAAATCATGATAAAGGTTTATAATGGTGATGATAAAATTTATTATATTCCAAATACATAGATGTGGCTATCTTTTCGAAATAAGCTAACAAGGGAAGTGTGCCACACAAAATTGGATAGAAGCAGCATAAACAACTGTTTGGTGTTTGTTGAAGGAAAATGTGGTCCTGGACAAGGACGGGGCAGCCTGTTAATAGACTTGGACAGCTGAGTGATGTTAGCTTACTTCCATGAAGTAAAGGAGAAAATACTTCCTAATCTTTTTCTTGGATTGTTGAAAGATTAGGATGTCAAGTTTTTCAGATAATAGGGCACTGTGTTTCTGCCTTTCTGGTGCCTCTTATACTGAGGTGATGGTTACACATTCTCGACTTTGGGATTTCATGGTCTAAAATGCGACAGCATTGGTTTTTTAGGTGATGGAACAGGAAGCACTGCCACAAAGATTCTAGCTGCCAAACAATTGGCACCTAGTGCATCTCCTGCCAAAATTAGTGGATCTCCTGCTAAAAGTAGTGCATCTCCTGCCAAGAAGAAAACCCAAGCTAAAGAGTCTTTACTACCATGGACAGAAAAATACAGACCCAAAGCTATTGTAGACATAATAGGGAACAAGTCACTGGTATTCTTCTACGTTGATTTCTTTCTTTAATGGCTATAATT
The DNA here is from genome assembly GCA_027704765.1 of Solanum habrochaites. Classification (NCBI taxonomy): domain Eukaryota; kingdom Viridiplantae; phylum Streptophyta; class Magnoliopsida; order Solanales; family Solanaceae; genus Solanum; species Solanum habrochaites. The sequence continues at coordinate 905,448 of JAKWJA010002495.1, read as the reverse complement.
TTGAATTAAAAGATATCACCTGGAGTAACTTTACCTTCTATGTGGTACATGTTCAGGTGGAGCAGATTCAGCGTTGGCTAGAGAGCTGGGATGAGCATTTTCTAAAGGCATCTAGTAAGGGTAAGGGGAAAAAACAGGCTGACTCTGGTGCTAAAAAAGCAGTTCTGTTGAGTGGTATGCCGGGTATAGGGAAGACTACATCAGCAAAAGTGGTTAGTCAGTTGCTGGGATTTCAAACCATCGAGGTATTTTCCTTCTAAACGGTGAAAATTTGCAGACCGTAATTTAGTCATTTTCCATTTCTGTTGGATTAATATAACAGTATCTTTCTTTGTTTAGGTAAATGCTAGTGATAGTCGTGGAAAGGCTGACTCAAAAATTGAGAAAGGAATAGGCGGAAGTACTGCTAATTCCATAAAAGAACTTGTTAGCAATGAATCTTTAAGCGCCAATGTTGGCAGGTATACCTCTACTCTCTTGGGTGTTCAAAATCAAAAGTATGATATGCCAAATCCATGTTGATAATTGCAGATCACACCATCAGAAGACTGTTCTGATTATGGACGAGGTTGATGGCATGTCTGCTGGAGATAGAGGTGGTGTTGCCGATCTTATTGCTAGCATCAAGATCTCGAAAATTCCTATTATCTGCATTTGCAATGATCGCTACAGTCAGAAATTGAAGAGCCTTGTCAATTATTGCCTACCAATTGTCTTCCGTAAACCAACTAAGCAGCAGGTCATGTATACCATTTATTCCTTTTAATATTTCCTTGTAAATGTTCCTATGGAATTAGTTATCCTCGTGAGAAAAATAGAATGCACAAGAGCGATAATAAGATGGTTTAAGTAGTAGTGTTGGTTGATATATTCTTTCTTCTGACAGTTAGGTATCTTTACTTGATTTGAATTTTAGTGCTTAGTTTTTGCCAAATTATGCACTGTTTTATGCTAGTCCGTTTACCTTCCACTGTTCAACATATTGCCTCGTTATGGACAAAATCTAAGCCATCATTGCTCCCGTAATGTTCTCTATCAACGATGTTTTTGGTGTTCCTTTCTGGATCTTTTATTATAGACATGAGGTGAAAATATTGGTTGAAAATTTGATGGCTAATAGTGAGTATTCTTTGACAGATGGCAAAGAGGTTAAATCAAGTAGCAAATGCTGAAGGCATTCAAGTCAATGAGGTTTATTCTCTTTCAACAACTTGTACAAGTTTTATAAGTACATGTCGATAGTAATATTTGGAACTGTCTTGTTGAGTTCGAAAGCCATCATCCCTGATAAAATGTTGTTTTCACTTGTTCACATTTGTGAACTGTTATACTTTGGTTTGATATTGTTGGTTTGTTTAAGTGATAAAGTAATCCAGGTCTGAAACAACCCAGATGGAGACCTATGAAAATTTATGGAGAAAATAATAAGATCTCTTTTTTTCTAAAAAAATCAAGTAGGCAATGTCCAGTAATAGTTGTACACTAAAACCTTTTTCTATTTATGCATGTGGTGGGAACTGCGAGATGTATTTGTGAAAATATGACCTGTTGAGATCTTTCCTGCTTAAATGTGTAATAGCATATATAATTGGTGGTGCTACTACAAAACATTAGGAAAAGAAATTTCTTTCTTGTTGCCTGGACAGATATCCATCAACTTTCTGAGATTCGTGATTGTTTTTCTTCTTCTGCCTTTCTAGATTGCTCTTGAGGAATTGGCAGAACGTGTTGGAGGAGATATGCGTATGGCTCTAAATCAATTGCAATACATGAGTCTCTCTAAGTCTGTCATCCAATACGATGACATAAGACGCCGCCTTCTAAGCAGTTCAAAGGATGAAGATATCTCACCGTTCAAAGCTGTAGAAAAGTATGCATGTATTAGATTCAGCTTCCGTTCTAGTATTTTGCCATATAATGTCTAAGCTTTTTCCCACATATGGATTGCTATGTTCGGTTCTCTCAGTGCCGTGTCCATTGTCCAAATATATGTGGGTATCATTATCTCCACTACCTTGTGTGCTATTGAACAGATTAAACAATAATTAGTAATATTTGGAATAAAGCACTTAAAAAGATATATACCTCCTCTAATTGTCCATATTTCATTCACAGGAGGTTCATACTTAAATGGGGTATGGGGGTGATTGGGTAGAGCTACTATGAAAAAGGGTAGGATAAAAGATAAAATATGATTGTTGAATAAAAAGTTAAACAAAATGTAACACCACGATCACACCAAATCGGTTTTTACACAAAATGGGACTTTTTGTCGTCATGGAATGATGAATTCAGCGATACAATACAATAAGATTGAAGGAACAATTGTATTTAACTAACAACACAATATAATACAATAGGTAACAACACTAAAACAGCTCTGTTTTCATAACCATATACTGTGGTATTTGTTATAGCCCTATAATACAACCTGATCTGTTGACTAAATTCCAAAGCTCAGTTCAATGGCTTTGAATACGAAGTACGTTCTTTGATATTTCACATCACTCAGCATACCAGTATTGCTAAGCAGAAATTCCCTATTAACATGTCCTGTGGGAGTATAGGATTGGGAACTCGCCTTCTTTGGACATTGTACTCTGATAGGATTTTGTATATTCTGTCACTTGCTTTGGATGTTGCAGTTTGTTACAAATTTACATTTTCTTGAGACGTGGACTCTATTTTATTGCATTTACTTCGAATTCTGCCATAAATAGCTTGCAATTTCCTGGTGAAAGATCTCACTTTAGTACTTTCATGTTACTACAGCATGCACTTCTATCTGCATCGTACTTTCACACTCAGGTCTTGGCATAAATTTTATTACTTAACTGACCAGTTGTGTTTGTTTCTGTGTTGATAGGCTGTTTGATTTTAATAATATTCGCAAGAACATGTGCAAATATATCAAGAAGTGACGAAGTTGGCCGACCCGATTTGTCCCACCTCTGTCCAGGTACTTTAGACTCCATAAGGTTACTATTTCTTCTTGAATCTACTGTTATTTAAGTTAATTTTTTAAAAATGTCCCTGCTTAGTTTTCTCTATATCACTTTGAGACCTTGTAGAACTTTGAGTATTCATTTAAGTAGAATAATATAATCAATCGAAACAGGCCAATTTGTTGCTATCTTTTTTCTCTTTAAGTTTTCGTATTCTATCTTGTATGTCCTAAATTCCTAATCAGTTTCTCTTATCGGATGAATTTTTCCAGCTTGTTACCTGATCATTCATCTTAAAATTGACATGTCCTGAGCAAACCATTTGACAGTTTTCTTGTGTCTTATATTAAGGCTTAAGCTAGCATAATTAGTCCCTCTTTGTTAGTTGTTCCTATTCTCTAAGACACCAATTTCTTGCTTCCATCCTTAATTCGTCTTACATGCTTATTTGTGTCCTTTAGATTGCTTTGTTTCCACATATTGATAACTTCGTTGTGTTTGAGAGAAGACAGTTGTCTGTAGAAGTCCTGAAGGGCTTTGTTCCTGCAAGATGTTTGGGCATTGTTGTATTAGGTTCTATACTATGAAGCTGACTGTATGCTCAGATGGTTCACTTTACTTTTTTCTTTTCCATGCCCATGCTTCTCTGCAGTATTGGTGTACCTCCTCCTTGTTACTCGCTATTGTTCCTGCAAGATGTTTGGGCAGTATTTGTATCATCTATCCTGGATCAATTGCTTATAAACGAGTCGTAGACAAAAGAAAGCTAATATTTAACTGGTATTGGTTTTGCATTGGTATATTGGGATTTCAAAGCTTCGTAGAAAGTGTCAATATGGTTTAAAATATTTTGTGAGTGGACCTCCATATGTTTTTGTATGACTGTTTCTGAATGTGATGGCAGGAGAACTATCTCAACTACAAACCAAGTTCTGCTGGCAAAGATGATAATGATTTAAAGCGGATGAGCCTAATTGCGCATGCTGCTGACTCTATTGCAAACAGTGACTTAATAAATGTACAGATTCGAAGATACCAGCAATGGCAACTTTCTCCAGCTGGTTGCCTTTCGTCTTGCATAATTCCGTAAGACATATCTTAAGATTCTTGAGTTTAGTTGCATTTTAAGTTGACTTTATCTTATTATTTTGGTGGTCTCTTTCATATCTTTCTCTTTTTTCTCCCTCATTTAGTGCTTCTTTGTTGCACGGACAGAGGCAGACTCTTGAGCAGGTGATTATTGCTTCTTGTTCTCCATCTCTAATTTCTTATTTGCTCCTTTCTCTTAATTCTGATGGCTGAATTTAAATTGGTCTAGAGATACTGTTATACTATTAGCTTTCTTAGATAATTACAGGTGCTTCGGTATTGGTATTTAATGCCGAAAAGTTGAGTTGTATTTCAAACGTGTTGTCTCAGTATGATCCTATGATTTCTTCTATCAGCTTTCCCAGAGTTTTCACTTGAATATAATTTAATTGTCATCCAATCTGGACTTGTTTGAGGCCTTCTAAATTTCAGTGGGTGTTAAATGTTGCAGGGAGAGCGCAACTTTAACAGGTTTGGCGGCTGGCTAGGAAAGAATTCTACAATGGGAAAGAATTACCGGATTCTGGAGGAATTGCATGTTCACCTACTCGCATCTCGTGAATCTTATCTGGGAAGGTACTTTCTTCTCACTTGTCTTCTAACCTGATAAATGTCATCTCATTCATCCTGTGCTTTGAGTGCTTTCAATAATCTGATCTATCAGAGCACATGTTTTCCTTTATTTTTATCACTGTTTCCTAATTTTCTCCATCTTATGGCGTTTTTAATTCTGTTTCTAGTTCTTTCTAATTTCCCAATATACGAATATTAAGATCTGGTACACAATGCACATCCTGCTTTCAGACAATTGTTCTAGATTCAGAACTTGTTGAAATTCTTTTTCAATGCCTACATAAGTATAGCTGAAGTTAGAACTGTATGGATAATCTTCTTAAGCGAATGGGGTTTCCATGATGCGTTGTCTTGTCCTACTCCTCATCTGCATATGTGGAAGTGTTGATCAAATGTCGAAGAATTAATGATTGACTAAAAAGAATTATGATTGACTAAAGAACTTGTGAAGTATTACCTACGGCAGGATTCTTATTTTTTTGTGTACAATTATCTTCCAAAATTTGAGGTCAAAGTTCCTTCCAGTCATTTCTTACTGCACAAGCCTGTAGAATAGTCTTTATGCATCTGTGGCAGTTGCTTAATACATCTTCTCATACATTTCAGGGCAAACCTGAGACTTGACTACTTTTCTCTTCTTGGAAAGAAGTTGACAGATCCATTAAAAGTGCTGCCTAAGGTGGATTATTCATGCTTAACCTGCATTTCATTGTGTATATTGGTCTGCTTAGTTTATATATGAATGTAATTTCCAGGATGAAGCTGTAGAGAATGTTGTGGCTTTCATGGATTCTTACTCTATAAGCCAGGAGGACTTCGATAATATTGTGGAGATATCAAAATTCAAGGTATACCCATTCAGTCTTCTCGTTAGTTTTGTGATGCACTTTTAGAATTTTGTGATGCACTTTTAAAATCCTGCTCATGTGTTGACTGCATTTGCACCAGGGACAACCGAATCTTCTGGATGGTGTACAGCCTGCTGTGAAAGCGGCACTGACAAAGGCATACAACAAAGGAAGCAAATCACGTGTTATTCGCACAGCAGATTTAATTACCCTTCCCGGAATTAAAAAAGCTCCTAAGAAGCGCGTTGCAGCAATGCTGGAGCCACTAGATGAAGGTGTAGCTGAAGAAAATGATGAAACACTTGCTGAAGATGAAGAGAATTCATCAGATACAGAAGACATAGGTAAGTAAACCCCCTACTCAGCTTGCCCATTAAAAGAACGTGTCGTAGTGTACCATGCAATAATTTTACCATTACAGTTGACTGAAGAATCTTAAAGATAAGATAATTCCTTCGGTATGAGTTGCATCTTTTAGTTAAGAAAATAGCAGTTACGAAGAATCATGTACATTATAGTTTTCTTCCTTAGTGTCTTTGCAGTAAGTATTTTCTATTGTTCTTATTTCAATGAAGTTTGTACATCTCATTATGGATACCAGTTTCTTTCAGAACATTCGAAGGTCTCTAATATAGAAGAACAGTGTAATTCTTGTACAATAACTGGAAGTAGTAGTATTTAACTATGTTATTGTGTGTTTCGGTTAACTTAGCAGATGTTGGGAAAAAATTGCAGTCGGATCTTCAGAGTCTCAGTTCGAGAGGTTAGTGACATTCTATAACGATCCCATCGTCTTCTGTGTTCTTCTGCAATTATTCAACACACTTTCTCATCTTTTTTAACTTTACAACAGGGATCGAAGTAAACATGGACTTGAAGGGTGCCGGGAGTTCAGGTAGCAAGAAGGCGTCTGCAGGGAGAGGACGAGGAAGAGGAAGTTCTAATAGCAGTGCAACCGCTGAATCCTCAGGTAAGAGAGGTGGTCGGGGTTCTGGAGCTGCTGCCAAGAGAAAGAGGTGAAACTGGAAAACATCTCCCTGACCTAATTTTGTCGGTTACAATCATCGGAAGCTGCAGTTTCCCTGGTCTTCTTCCTTGGGAAAAAGAAGCATTTAGGAAACTTGTGTTTAGCTATTAGTGTAAAAAAAGAGAAGTTCCTAAGTTGATTTATGTATATTCTACTTGAAATTGATGAATGCTTGTTTTGTGTTAGATATTTTTGGTTGATTTTTCAAATTTTGGCTTCTATTGCCATTGCTATGTTCATTCTGTTTTACTATCACTATACTCTTCATTTTGCTGTGGGATGTGGCAATATAGCTAAGTATTTTTCTTATGGTAATGCCAACATCAAATTTTGGCTTAAAAAAACATGTTTTGAAGCTGAAATTCTCTAAACAAAGTTAGTACTTTTTTCTTAATAAACATGAATATCCTATAATTTATGAAAACTATCTAAACTTTGTCAAATGGACAAACTATGATTTATAAATAAGATATCTGAATATCTTATTACATTTTAAATAATAAAATATGTATTAAAATGTTTTCTTTTATAGATAAATGTTTGTAATTATATATTATAATAATTTTTTAGATATCATTGAAATATGTGGTCTTAACTTTATTCAAGCTTAAATCTTATAAATTCAGTTAAGACGATCTAAAATGATTTTTAATTCTATGATTATTATACTTTTAAAAATTATTAATAGTAAGGATAAAATAAGAAAAAATAATTTATTTTATTTTAGTTTTGTATAATAATAAATATTTGATTATTAATGTTGATATGAGGGATTTTAGAAATTTACATCTTTTGTATCTATAACCAAAACCCCTTCTAAAACCCCACACATCCCAACTAAAATCTTATCTCCTCCAAATTTTCAACCATGTCCGTGGCTTCTACCAAAAATTTAGTCCCTTCTCATTTTTCATTCTTGAATTCAAATCCCAAATTCACATTCCCAAAAACAATATCTTTTTCATTATACTCAAACCCCTTTTGCATTACTTGTTCAAAGAAGGTAAAAAGAAGAGGAAAATTGAGGTACCCATCTGAGAAAAAGAAGCTAAAACAGCAACAAGAAGCTCAAGTTGATGTTGAAAACAAATTTGAAGGGATTTGGAGGCTCTCAAAGCTTAGTGTTTCAGTTCATAAAGACCCTGGAAAAGATTTCTTAGGTGTTTCAGATGCTTTACTCCAAGAAATTGCTAAAGTTCTTGAATTTCCGGTAAAAATGTTAACTTTAGAATATATTTGAGTTTTTTTGTTTAGTGAAAGTAGTAGAGATTGCTAAAGTTCTTGAATTTCTGCTAAAAAAGTTAAACTTTAGAATATATTTGAGTTTTTTTGTTTAGTGAAAGTAGTAGAGATTGCTAAAGTTCTTGAATTTCTGGTAAAATTGTTAACTTTAGAATATATTTGAGTTTTTTTGTTTTGTGAAAGTAGTAGAGATTGCTAAAGTTCTTGAATTTATGGTAAAAAAGTTAAATTTAGAATGTATTTGAGTTTTTCATTGAGTAAAAGTAGTACACATTGCTAAAGTTCTTGAATTTCAGATAAAAATGTTATCTTTAGAATATATTTGAGTTTTTCTTTTGTTGAGTGAAAGTAGTAGAAATTGCTTAAGTTCTTGAATTTACTGTAAAAATGTGAACTTTAGAATATATTTGAGGTTTTCTTGTTAAGTTGAAGTAGTAGATATTGCTGAAGTTCTTGAAATTTTGTTTAAAATGCTAACTTGGAATATATTTGAGGTTTTATTGTTGAATGAAAGAAGTAGAAGTTGCTATAGTTGTTGTTCTGGTTAAATAGTTTAACTTAGAAGATATCTGAGTTTTTTGTTGAGTGGAGGTAGTAGAAATTGCTAAAGTTCTTGAATTTCCGGTGAAGAGGTTAACTTAAGAATATATTTGAGTTTCTTTTTGTTGAACGGAAGTAGTAGAAATTGTAAAGTTCTTGAATTTCCATTAAAGTGGACTTTAGAATATATATTTGAATTTTTTCTTATTCAGTGAAAGTAGTAGAAAATGAAAATTGTGTTTTTATTTTGTGTTTAGTTAGTATCACTTAGTAAAGCCTAATTTCATTTTGGTCGCCCATCTGAGCAACTTTTTGTAGAAATAAATTCAGTGAGCATTAGAATATACTTGAGTTTTCTGTTGAGTGAAAGTAATAGAAATTGCAAAATGAGAATTGGTTTTTGAGTTTCTGTTCAATTAGTTTCATATTAAATAGTATAATTTGATTTTGGTGGTCTGTTTGCTCGCTCTTTATAGAACACTTGTAGTTGAAACTGTCAATATTATGTATTTAGTTAGAAAGGATACATATAAGTCAATTGATAGTCAAATTTATTGTTATGACTTCAAAAGTCAACATTTGGCAGAGGGAGTTTTTTGTATTTAAATTTTGGATTCCGGTAGATTCAGTCAGCTTTAGATTATTTTTGCATTTGATGTCAAAAGGTTCTCTTCTTATCTATTTTGTAGGTTGCTTCAATGTTGCCACAGGAGGCATTTGAAGTTGTTAGAAAATCTTTTGATGCTCGCAAGGTTCGTTTCCCTCAAAGCAACTCTTTTGAAACATTCCCTCTATATCAAGGTTGAGTTTGTATATCAGCTTTTGTTTTTTTGCTTCTGTATCAAGTAACCTGCACGTTGATTTTCTAATATTATATATTCAACCATAGTGAAAAATCTAGACTATGAATCTATAGGGTCTTTCCATCCATTGTAAAAATGTGCTTAATCCAAAATATGATTTGGCATATCCGAAAACCCAAAGATCATGATCACACTGACCAGAAAAAAGTTATCCAAATACCCCACCATCTATAGTTTCATTTATTTATTGCAGTTCAAGCTCGTTAAGCTGAGATGTCAAATACATCTTTGCATCCTTCCATTAGGACTTAGGAGAACGAATGTAGAACTTCTTGGACCAAGTACTAAAGTGGTTCAATAGATTAAAATGTTTCAATCAATTGCCCTTATAAAAAAAGTTGTTTCAATCAATTGCATGTTTCCAATTAAAAACTTGACAGAATCTTGTTTATTGTGATCTAATTAAGATATTTAAGTATATACTTGTGGATGAGATAGCTCCTTAGTATATGCTTTCCAGGTCCTCCTTTCTCCATCATTAGCTCTTTGCTTTATTTCCTTCCAGTCGTCAATGAACATTGACTGTCCTAAGTTGATTCCGCTATAATATATTGAATTGAAGGAAAGATGGTGGGAAAAAAGAGACCATATTCAGACCTAGAGCATTCCATCAATGATTGCCGAATACTTATTTCTACCATTTTAGGATGCTCATGTAATTGAGCTTATTATGGATGTATCCTTGATTATAGTGTAGGACTGTAGGGACGATGATACTAGTGATTATGTAGCCTTAGCATTGAATTGCTTGAAACAAAATATATAATAGGTACAGTTGTTGATGTACTTAACTTCTACATTAACCTCATTGCAGTTGCAAAAGGAACAGAAGTTTGTATATACAGTTGATGTGGATGTCCATAAACTACTAAATTTAGAGCCTCGTACTTGGGAATTCATCTCTGAATTGGAACCCAAGGTTGGCTTAATTGAGCATTTGCCTCAAGACAGGACTTCTGGTGACATAATGAGCATTGTACATGCTTGCAGAAAGTCGGGTCAGGATGCAACTACTTCAGAACACGGAGATAGAAATCTCTGCAATGGATCACATATGAATGCAAGTTATAGAAAACCAAAAGTTGCAATTGTTGGAAGTGGGCCTGCAGGGTTGTTTGCTTCTCTTGTCCTTGCTGAATTTGGAGCAGATGTTACACTGATGGAAAGGGGAGAACCCGTTGAGAAAAGGGGCCGTGACATTGGTGCTCTGGTTGTTCGACGGATATTGCAAGAGGAGAGCAACTTTTGCTTTGGGGAGGTTATATCCCGATTCACTTATTTCCTTCAAAGGTTTTTCCAGCTTCTTGAGATTAATTTCTGCAATCTGCCTCTGTTTTTGTTTATTTTGTGCAACTATTCTTGACTTATATTGTTGCAGCTCATGAAAGTATTTGTGACATTACAAATATATAATGGGCAAGTATTTTTAGGCAACAATACCGAATAAAGTTGATAACTGGTTTTGATCTTAATGATTTCAAAATACTTTTCAAGAACTAATTTTCGTCGTTGCAATGACAAAACATGGACACTCAATGTGAAAGCTGACTCTCACTAGATCTGGATGCGAAACTTTTTGGCCGTAGTAGAATTCTTTTGGGGTTTCATGGTATTCCAAATAATACCAGGCTTTAACTGCCGTAGTACTTCCTGTTAGACCTGATTAAAATTCTATAGGGTCTCTTTTCATTGAACAGGACTAACATGTTTAGCGCTGCACTTAGATTTTCATCTACTTCAACTATTGGAGTAAACTATGTAGCAAATTGATTGTTTAAGTTAGAGGATAAGCTGTTTGACTCATTATTATGCTATTAACCAGTATATTGCCCATTGATGTGAAAACTAGCAGGACTGCCCTCAAACAAATGAAAATAATTTTCTAATTATTCTTGAAACTCTTGTATAAATAGACATATTCCAAGGGAGCTTGGTCTTACAACCCCTTGCAGAAATGCAGGGTAAGGCTGCATACAATAGTCCCTTGTGGTCCGTCCCTTCCCTGGACCTCGTGCATAGTGGGAACTTAGTGTACCAGGCTTCCCTTAAATTGATAATATTTCTGGTTCTGTGTTTCTTCCATACTTCATCTTCTCCTTGCTCTTTAGATGTAAATGATGTTGTACAGGCCATATATTAATTTTGAAATTTTTTTTTGCTTTGAAATAGATTGATGTCAAATCTGATTCTTATCAAATCTGTATTTCTGTACTTGCACTGTGAGATTTGAAAAGAAATGTTTCAGTGCTTGGATCGAGTAACTGCTCTCAGTGATTTAGCTATGTATGCAGTTTCAGCACCTTACTGGTTTTCCACCTCCGTTTTCTGATGTCAAAAATAGATTGTATGGTGTTACAGACATTGGCTCTCATTAGCTACTTATTTACGAAGGACTTATGTGTGACAGGGTGGTGCAGGTACTTGGAGCGACGGGAAGCTAGTTACTAGAATTGGAAGAAACAGCGGTAGTGTTTTAGCAGTAAGTTGCTTAATCCTGGAAAATTATACTCACGATTGTTTACATATGCAGTCTTTTCTATGTGCTAATTAACATGTGTTTATTCTGTCAATTATACTTGTCATTCAACCTTGATCTTGTTTTCCAGGTTTTGGAAACATTGGTCCACTTTGGAGCTCCACAGAAAATTTTGGTTGATGGAAAACCTCATCTAGGAACTGATAAACTGGTTCCACTTCTTCAAAATTTCCGTCGATACCTTGAAAAGTTGGGTGTAAGTAATTTATAACTTATGCCTCTTAGGAAAGAAATGTGAAAGTTCTAGACTTGTAAGAATTTTCGTTTATTGCTGATATTGTCAGGTCACCGTCATGTTTGGAACAAGGGTAGATGACTTACTTGTCAAAGATAAGCATGTGGTGGGTGTTAAAGTTTCTAATTCAAGAGATAACAGCTCACACTCCATGAACCAGCAGTTGGGGTACGATGCAGTGGTTCTTGCAGTTGGGCATTCTGCACGCGATACCTATCAGATGCTTCTTTCTCATGGGGTCAGCCTTGTTGAAAAGGATTTTGCTGTGAGCTCCTGTCCATAATAAATATATATAGTTTGTATCTCTTTTCTTTCCATTTATAATTTTTGTGTTTTATCTAAAGTGTACATATGCTTATGGCTTTAGGCCTTGGAACTGTCCAACATTTCCTTAATGCTGACGAATACTATTTAACCAATTGTCAAAAGAAACTTCACTTGTGGAGTTTTATCCAAAATATGGTTAGCGGAAGTAAGGAAATGTCTGAATTGTATTCATCTCTATATTGTTATTAAAACCTCACTTTTATCAACAATTTGGTTTCTTTTTTCCTTTATATTTGAGAAATCATAATTCCTTGGACTACTTGGTAAGACATGCAGGAGTTGCAATCCTGTCTTTGTGTTGTCTGTGAGCTTGTCCGCTTTTTTGGCTTGATGTCTTCGGTTCATTAGTATTGACTCTTGTGGTTCTGAGTTCTGCTATAATCTCGTTGGTATTCCATCATTGGCAAAAACACAATCATTCTCCTAATAAATCGTATTAATTGCAGGTCGGCCTGCGGGTTGAGCATCCTCAAGAATTAATAAACAGCATACAGGTTTGTTACTGAACACAATCAATCTTTAATTTATTTGTGATAGTACATTAACTCTTTCCCTCTTGCACTTCAGAGTTGTCCTTCGACTTCCTAAGCTATTTCATTATCTGTGACCAGTATTTGTTATTTTCCTCTCTAAGTTCAATAATAACGTGGTATTTAACATGAAAACAATTCGTGTTTTTGGTCCAATAATATTCAGTATTCTGGATTGGCCAATGAAGTTCAAAGTGGACGCGGAAAAGTTCCTGTTGCTGATTACAAGGTTGTTGAATATGTTGATACAAATGCTATTGCTTTGCCTTCAAATTCTGCACCAAGAAATCGCAGTTGCTACTCGTTTTGCATGTGTCCTGGTGGCCAGGTACAACAATTGCTTTTTATTACTGCCGAATTTCCTTCTTCATAACTACTTTGATTTGCTGCACTTGAGCCGAGGGTCTATTGAAAACAACTTCTCTACATCCATGAGGTAGGTGTGAGGTCTGCGTGCATCCTACCCTCCCTGGACCCAACTTACGGACAATGTAGATTAGTAATTACAACAACTAGAAATGTTTATATGCCTATGTTAAGTTGGTGATTTCCGAAAGACATGTATTTTCAATAGACTTCAGTGTCGATTTCGATATAATTTACTTGGCAAGATTTTGGCAGGTAGTTTCTAACAAGTACTGATCCATCGGAGCTCTGTATCAATGGGATGTCCTTTTCCCGACGGTCATCTAAATGGGCAAATGCTGCACTTGTTGTTACAGTCTCGTCAAAGGATTTTGCTGCTTTGGACTTGCACGGACCTCTCGCTGGTGTTGAATTTCAGGTACTCCTTAACTGTCCATACTGGTCGCTTAGAAATAAACATGTAATCATGAACTCGTTTTGGATTTCTGAGGTTCACATCAAACTTCTTGAGAATTAATGAAAATTAAGCAGATAATTACCAACATTTAGGGAAGAAAAATCAATTTATAAGAATTCGTCCTTGCCTCAAAGAGAAGCGGTTGAGCTGATTGGTTATTTACTTCGTGTACTTTGATTTGATTGGCATGCATCAAATAGAACGAGATCTGAAGATTTGACTTTCGAGTAATTTCTAACATTGAAAGAGAAACAAAGTCAATTTTTATTTTGGAAAAATTGGCATTGGCATTATCTTGATGGCAGAAGATAGAAGCCATAACATTATATGGAATAACAAGTATAAACTAAAGACATTTATCATTTGCTAATATTTCACTTGCAAGTATTTACATCTCGACTGTATGATTTCAGAGGATGTTCGAGCGAAGGGCAGCTGCAATGGGCGGAGGCAATTTCGTGGTACCTGTTCAAACGGTGACCGATTTTCTCGACAACAAATTGTCAGGTAAACCTCTTTGTTGGGGTTGGTGGCATTATTGGGGTTTAAATATTTGGAGTAAATACCATGGCTACCACTTCTATTGGTTCATCACTCATTTAGTTACAGTCAACCCCCTCTATAACAACATTTCAGTATAACGGTTAAGTTTTCTTTGTAACCGACTTTCATATTATGTTACATTATATGTTTTCGATAACAGCAGTGAGAAGTCGGAATATATCCAGACAAATGACATCGTTGTAGAGAGGTTTGACTATACTAGACTCACTGTAGTAGTTCGTCTGGCTGCTCTTGCTTACTATTATAGGAGGATGCCGCACCTCTGTTCGGACTATTAACTACACACTTTTTACTACAAGTCCTTTTGAATTGGAAGAGCAGGAAGCGGACTAGAAATACTTATCTGGCTTACAATTCGTTTTACAGGGACGTCAGTGCCATCGTCCAGTTATAGATTAGGAGTTAAGGCAACAAATCTCCATGAACTATTCCCTAGTCACATAACCAGCTCTTTACAACAATCACTTTTGAAGTTTGACAAAGAGGTATTTTCCTGCCTTGCGAACATGATATATCATTATCACTAAATGTTCGTCTCGGAAAATTAACATCATTTCTGTTGAACTTGGAACTACAGTTACCGGGATTTATTTCAAATAGTGCTCTTCTTCACGGAGTAGAGGTAATGTACCCAACTTATTTAATCATATGCTTACTTGCTCTATGTTTCGGAAATTACATGCTTCTAAATTCATTAAGCATATAATCTATCCTTACATATGGATTTTCGGAGAGTTGATCGCGTAAACAGAACTATTGGAAATAGGTCAACAAAGTCCCTCTTATTGCTTTTGTATCAGAAAAGTCACTTATCTTTTGTTATTTCACTCGAAAGGTTTTTTTTCCGTTCTTTTGTATCTGGAAACTAGCTAGTACCGAGTGATTTCAAAATCGTTCTGGGGGCGAGTCTCGGGGCGCGGCATACCAAAAACGCTTTGGGGCGTAAATTAGAAACGTAGATCCATAAGGCGTAAGTCCTAAAATTTGAGGCGTAACAAAAGATTAATAACTTCTCTGACTAGAAAACTTTGTCCACCTATTTCCAATAGTTTGATGACCCTTTAAGATTGAACTCAAGTTAATAACTTGCACATTTCTTGCTTCTTGAACCAAAACTGGTAACTTTTCATTTGTTCCTCATTACAGACAAGAACTAGTTCCCCTGTCCAGATCTCGCGAAGTGCTGACACTTACGAGTGCACATCCTTAAAGGGGCTTTACCCTATCGGAGAAGGAGCAGGCTATGCTGGCGGGATAGTAAGTGCAGCTGTTGATGGCATGTATAGCGGCTTGTTGTCTTTAGCGAAAAAGCTAGGGGTCTTTTCCATGCAGCAATCGGTCGATTTTGGAAGGCTCCATTGCTGGAGGTTGCAAATTTGACACACTATATCTAGTTTTGTTTTCACTGTATTGTGTAAAACATATGCCGCGCTCATTTGTTGATCTAGCAATTCTTCATATATAAAACAATCGAGTGGGCCGTTGGGGTTAGGGAGGAGTGAGAGATGGCTCGGGAAAGAGAAATAACTGAGGAGAGCTCGATAGAGGAGGAGGCGTACGGGGTCGGTGGCAGGAGGGGGGGTGGGAAGGGGTGCGGTAAGAAGGTGGGGAAAGGGGTATGGTTCGTCACAATCCGAAAAGGCAATTCAGATTCAGAATAGATTCTAAACGTATGTGGTCTATGTTGTTGTTGATGTGTGGCCATTATATAATGAACAAAAATTATGTAATATATCTCTACATTGTCTTGCAACTTGAGATTATTTGTCTATATAGGGGGAAAAGTTTGAAAGAGATTTTAACGGGATATCACTTTATCATGATCTTATAAGCTCAAATAAATTTCTTCGAATTAGATCGTTAAGATGTAAATAGACCTACTTCTAAAATTCTTATAGAGGCCTAGAGTTTTCCAGGTCTTTCAAGAACTCTCTTGTATATTCTAGAGTCGTATCAAAATCTCTTCATAACTCTAGAATCTTCCACGAAGTTTACCTCTCGTATGCTTCCATATGGACAATTTTATGCCTAAATGATATGAAAAGTTTTATTTGATTTTGTTAGTTCGATTTGTTTAGGTATTAGAACAGAATAATTAATTAATTAAACGATAAATATGAACTAAAAAAAGACATTATGCAATAACTCTAAGAACTTATTTTATTTCATATATGAAACTTCATAAGATGTTTAACAAAAACTCTAATTAGAAGAGGATTTGTTAATTAATTAATCTTAATTATGATTAGTAGTCCATGGTGGACAATTTTGTTTACAATGCTCCATTGAATCATAACACTTTACTGGTGTAGTTGAATCACAACACCATTGGTTAATTGTGAATTGGAAACACTTGCCAAGATTAATAAGTATCCCATATTTGATACTCAATTTATCAAATACTTCATCACCTATATATAAGAACATAAGATAAAATTAATTAAAACAAAAAAAAATGATTATTAAGATGAGAGCCAAATTTAAAAAAAAACCAACATAATTAAATCAGAGTTAATTTCATTTTATTTACTAGTCGAGAATTATGCTGAGACGAACAAAATCCATCCACTAATCTCAATCAGAAATAGGTTCGAGTAATAATTAGGTTATCGATGGTTGAATCGAACTCAATATCTATATACTTTTTATATTGAATATGAAAAAACTCTAGTATATTTGTTCTAATGAATCAAATTTGACATCGTCATTTCTTGTTCTTTCCCCCACCTTTCGCAGGGGTTGCATTCTCGATACATTTCTTTTGAATTTTCCGTGATTTGTCAGGAATCGGGTCCTTTTAATTAGGGCCGTACAAAAAGCTACAGAGTAACGAATACTTGAATAGTCCTAGTAGTTAAAGTCGACGGTATATTAAAACACTAATTTGAATCTTGTGCTTATCTATTTAGGTAACCCTACTAAAAAAATACAACAATTAGTATCAGAAAAATTTTTTGTTATTAAACAGTAAGTGTGGCTAATAATCCTATGTTAGTAACAATTTTAACAGTTAACGACGAAATTCGTAGCTAATTTTAATTTCAAATGCATAATGAAGAATTAACTTTTTTTAATTATACTTACATTTATGAGTAGGAAAGATGACAAAAACAAGTAAAGTGAAAAAAATCAAATGCTTTGTGATGGACACCATTTTTTTCTCAAATAATATTCTGAAAACCTTTTTTTAATACATATTTATAGTGGGTTGAAAATTAAAATTATTTTCCCTTTTTGGTTTAAAAATATTTCTTTTTTTTTTCTTATAGGAAATTCTTATTCAATTCATTTTCCCTTTTTGGATTAAAGATCATTTTGTTACTTAAAACATTAATGACATTTTATCAATTCTAAATTTGGACAAAATCAATTCAATGTTTGTTGAAACTAACTGAATGATGACCCCATTTTTCTCAAATTAATATCATCATTTATTGGTTGACTAATCATTTTTTTTTTTAAATCGAAAATAATCTCTTTTATTTTTTTAAAATATGTATAAAGTTGTGTATATGTCACTCTTTTCAGACTCTACCTATGGGATTTGACTGATATGCTATTGTTATTATTATTGTATATCTCAAATCATTTACTTCAGTTGAGAATCTATCAGAAATAAACTTCTCTATTTTTTAAAATTAAAACTGTAAAACTACGTATACACTACCATTTTCAACTTCTTAAATGTAAATTGTACTAGATAAGTTCAACGTAACAAAGACTAATTCTAGTTTTCTTATATATATATATCTATATATAGATATATATATATATATTCAAATTCTTCATTTATTTACTCTTTCAAGTTTAAAAGCAATAGGCAAAAATTTTACTTTCCTTATGTGATGACATTTTGTCCTTTTTGACCAAAAAGAACAAACATATTTTTCTTTTTCATAGGGAAAGTACAATTTTTAAATTTCTACAAGTTATATGGCAAATCATTAAAATTGTTTTAATATGTAAGTTTTTGAGCCATTAAACAATCATGGTTTTTGACAATTGGTTTTTCCAATTGCTTGTTCACCTAAAGTTTTCAAACCTCAAAAAAAAAAACTCTAAAAGTACTAAATTTTTATAGAGATTTGAATCATATTCTTAGGAAGATGACCCAAAACTGAAATGCTATTATTAGATTCAGTTCATAACACATATTACCTTTTTCTGGTTCAAAAACCTCATGAAATATCCCTAGACTCGCGTCGTTGTTAAGTTCAAAAGCGTGCATGCATTTGTGAACTTAATTATGCTATTAATTATACTTTATAAAACTCTTTACTTTCTTCTTTCGTTCAATATGAGATTCATCTAGAACCCCTTCTTAATTCGCTTTTTTAACTTAAAAATTGGTCAATTCTTTTTTTTAACTGATTTTTTATCGATCTGTCATTCGTCATGAGTGTCACAAATACCATGAGGGTGAATATATTGACAAATAAGCCTATCAAGAAAAGGGACAAAAATCTCACTTTATCAATTGAAAGTCATATTACATATGATATGTCTTCATCATACAAATTGTGGACAACAAGCCTAGTCTTTTTTTGGACAAAAATACAAATTGGCAATTTGTTGTTCTTTTGCTATGGATTCATTGTACACTAATAACATAAATCATGGGTTTTCTAAATTATTTTTTGCAGTAAAAATCAGAAGATACATATTTATTATTATTATTATTATAAAAAATAGTAAGGATAAACGAGACGTAACCAACCTGAAATTTTCTGCGAGATATCTTAAATAACATAGCCCAATTGAGAACCTTCAAGAAACTTAAATATTAAATTTTATTTAAAACTTTTATAAAGTATATAATTAAACAGAAAAATATTAAGCTCCAAACTAATTATTGATGTGGTTTTTTTCATTATATAAAGTGAATTTTTTTTTCTTAATTTGTTAGTCCTTTTAATATTTACCATGGTAATTATTAAGTGCTAATTATCTAGCTTTGCATTTATAACAACTTACAAATTATTAAAAAGTTGTTGAAAAGGAAAATTTAGTTATCAGTAAATAATTATTTGTTCTTGGTTAATTATGTAGACATTCTGGTGTGTTTCTTTTTGATTATTCTATGGATTGGTAATCAAAATTTAATTAATTCATCATCATAAATAATCAATTTTATCAAAAACTAGAAACTTAATTTAGAAGATACAATTATGATGTGATTAAGTGGGAAGAATTACTGAATATTTGATTTTACTTTCTAATGTTATAAGTTTAATTATTTATAGGTTAGATGTGTCGAGTCGTATATTTAAAAATCTAAATCTAAATTTTATTAATAATTGAGGGATTAAAATTATTAAATTGTTACATTTATATGATATTACATTATTTTCACTTCATCAAGCTAACCTTAACTTCTATTTGAGTTAAGCACCAATTTTCATATTTTGTGACAATCACGCACTATTAAAATGTTCCTTTTCATTATTTGTATTTTTTCATATTGAGCTATTATGATATTTTGTTTATCCTGCTTGCTCCATTGTGAGATCGGGACGTATGTCTTTTAATATCGATTATTCTAGGGATGCGGATAGGGGGGGGGGGGGGGTGTTAAGTTATATCATAACGATTCTAAAGAGACTTTTGTTTCTTTTTGTGATTTTAGATAATTTTATTTCGTATTAATTTTTTTTTTGATTAATTTATAAAGAATAACTCGATAGACCTGGTATAAAAGAGAGAAAAATCTCAATTTTGAGATAATTAGTTGAAGCCATATTTTGCTCTTAGTACTATAGTGTCAATTTTTAATGATTAGATATCAAAATTTATATATTTATTTATATGGTGGGAAAATATATTATAAATGTAATTTCCTCACAACTTAAGCTAGCACATGGACCAAGCCACATAAAACAAACTAAAATAATCATTAATAACACAAAAAAAATAAAGTAAAATGACAAGAATCATGAATAAAATTACTTGCAAGAACAACAAAACAAGCATCCTTCTTTATTAAAAAATAATAATTAAAAAAAGTGAATAATTTTCTTTAATTTTCCCCTCCAAAGAAACAAACTCCACATGCTACTTCTCATCCAAAATAATTTAGTTCTCTATTATAATCTTTTTAGTAGTCACTAGGTTTTCGAACTCTATTTATTCGATTAATTTAAATTCGTTGAATAAATCAATTAAGAGGGTAAAAACGTTTCCTTTCAAGAAGCTAATCTCCATTATTTGAAAAAAAAAGTTGATACATTTGATTAAGAGCACAGAAAACTCAATCACACTTTGATGATCAAGTTCTTTAATCTTTATTTTTGATGTTCGATGCTTGTATTGATACATAATTAAACTCATATTTATATTGAAAAGTTTCACGTTGAAAGGAGAAAAACGGAAGATAACAAAAGTGATTTCTTAATCAGAACTCGAATAATTAAGAAGATAAATCTACTTACTACCACCACAACTCTTCTTAATTGGTTATATTTTAGACTTAAAAGAGGATGTAACAAAGTATGGTTTAATTAAAAAAAAAATCATTGAATAATCAAGAAAACTATAGAAACCAACATGTTTGAGGCAATAAAAAGACATGCAAAAGCATTGGCAAAAATATAAATTAAGTTGATTTGGTCATTAATAATTGAATTGAAATCATCAAAGCACATGACTACTCATCACTCATTTTGTCCTTTTGGGTAATTTAATTATATTATAATATTTATATATTTAATAAGATTATTTATTTATATATATATAATAATATATGTTTATGCATGATATAAAATATGCATTAATTGTAATCTTATCCATGCTTTTATCACATTTTGCAGTTATTATTACTGAAACCAAGAAGTTTGGAATAATAGTAAATTTTAGTCTTTTTAGGTTATCGAATCTTTTTTATATAGTATCAAATTTTACATAATTATTTAGGTTATTTATTTTTTCTTATAACCTAACAAAAGGTAATTATACTTAATTATTTCATAAAAATCACAGCTTTAAACTAAGTTGTAGACCCAATTATTTTAATTTTTTTACCCTTTTTTCCTAATTTATTTATTTTTTTGAAATAATTATCTCTTTCTCTATATTAATTAATAATTAACTAGAACAATATGTTATTAGTATAATAGATTATTAAATATCATCAATAAGGCTATTAAGTTGATCATTATTATTCCCTACTATACCACCATAATCATGATAATATGTTGATAATTATTTGTACTTTTTTTTTAATTTTAAAATTTGTGAATCATAAAATTATTGTTTTATTTATCATGCTTTTGTGGTCTTATGATTTTTTTATATTTTGATTCTTTATTTCACATTATAGTCATGTAGTCACTTGTATAACAATAAAAAGAATTAGTCTTTTGAAGTTTTAAAAAACGAGGGAAAATGTCAATTTAGTTCCTCAAGTACATTTAGGTATTTTTTTTCTTTATGTTAATTGAATTAAATAGCAATCTCATACAATTAATTAAATTAAAAATAGAGAGAGGAATGTATATATAATATTTATATGATCTATCTACAATATGTGCATAACGGTATATAATTAGTGTATATTTTATATCTGTTATCTTGAAAAAGGCAAACAAAACGTAAATCTAATTTGATATTTTCATAAAGATTCGTAAGGATCGGTAACATTTTCCCTTTTAATAAATGGTTTGAGATTTTGAACTAGTTGAGATTTAATATGCATATCAAACATCGAAAAGAAAAAATATTTTTTTATTTTTTTTTAAAAAAATGTTCAATCAATTAGCAGAATTTAATTTTGTTCCAAGGTTGACATAATGAAAATGGACAACCATTGTAGCCTAATGAAAAGAAATACATTAAATAGAGACAAACCTACACATTACATAAATATCAAATTAAACTTTTATGTGTCCATAATATAACTTGTGTGTAGCAATCAAAATATGTCTTTTTTATTGTTTTCCAAAATTAGTAAACAATAGACTAAAATTAGTAATATTTTACATTTCATCTGGAAATTGATTCCACCAAACTAGGGAAAAACATTTTTGGTATTTAACAGTTTGTTACACTAAGCTCTCGTTACGAATGACGTTTAGAAAATAATTAGACTCCAAGGATCGAACGAATGCAATCAATTTGGAAAAAGGTTATTTTCTCAATACTCAAACTCGTGAGCTCTCAATCTTGTTATAATGATTGAATTTAAGTAAATATCTAAACATATTAAGTGATTTTTTTCTCATATAGACAAAAGTTACTAGATTCACGTGAACTTGTAATCTATAAGTCAATTTGAACTATTGTACCTCGGAACTTATTCATGGAAAATGTCCAACTTTACCTATATACTATTTGAACTTTCTTAATTTTACCTATATACTATTTGTTATTATTATTAACGAAGCTTCAACATGAAATAAGTGCTCGAACTCCTCGTGTTTAAATTCTTTAAGAAAAAATATAAATTTATTCGTAAATTAAAACTCCGTCACGAATTAAGGTGAAAATAAGATATATATTTTTTCTAAAAACAAAGGTAAAATTATATTAAGAATATAGCATAGGACAAAATTGAGCAATTTCAAAAAAAAATACAAAGACAAATATCCTCATTTTTCCATATTCATTTATGACAGTATCAAATTTTTGGAATTTTCTTGAAACATAGTGACATAAAATTGCACTAAGAAATATTGTTAAATTGAGGTCATCAGTCAGATTTAAAAACTCATGCATATTTTCTCGAATCGAAACTTCATCGCATAAATCTGTCATTTAACCTTTATTATAGTTGAAATTTATGCTACTAGAGCGAGGGTTTATTAAAAGACCTTTTGTACAAAATAATATTAATTCAAATGAAGTTAGAATTTTCTTAGAAACATAATAAAAACCAGTACAAAAATTGAATAAACTATGAATTGATCATAATTACTAGATTTATAATAATATAATAAATCAGAAGTAATTATAGGCAATAAATTATTAAAGCAACAAAAGGAATTCACAAGATATGTCTTTATTTGATAATAGTGACCATAATTGTAGTGGCTTAGCAAAAGCGGCACAATGAATACCCATCATTTAATTGTTTTTTAATGTAGAGGTGCCCTCAATACGTTTATCGAACTTTTTGAAAAGGTTTGTTTACTCATTCGTTAAAAGTTTGATTCATTTATATTATTACCGTTTGAGAAAAGATTTATTCATGCCATTAACAAGAATTTTACAAAAACATTTTTTATACGTGGCCAATTATAATTCGACCACGTCATTATTATTTTTGTAATAAAAAAAATCAAAATTATGAAATAACCCATTCAAGCAAAACATGTACAAGTTAACGTATGGTATAATGGTATCAATAAATAATTAGTATTATGGATTTGAATTAACTTCCTTGAAGAGTTAATACATTAATAACACTAATACTTGCCAATAGGAAGCAAAATATTATTTCAAAGAAATAAGAAAAATGATTAATATATTAATTATTGTACTTAGAAATTAATTAAAGGCTAGTGTTTATTTCTTTTTTTTTTAGAAAAATATCATAAAAATTTTGTGATGAAAAAGTTGGGGAAAATGTCCTTTTGTCTATGTAACATTTTTGTTATGTGGACCTTTGTTGTCTGAGCTAGACCCCCAAGAATTTAATTTATAAATACTTCATGCGTATAGAAAAGTTAATGAATTTAGGTTTCGATTCTTAGAATATACGATTCAATATATAATCTTCGATTGAATAAAATTTATGTTTTTAGTTTTCAGAAAGTCAAATATGAAAAAACTGTGTAACGTAAACACAATACATGAGTTATTACATGATGAAAGTCAGAACGATTTAATAATTAAGAAAAATGTGAATACTAACAATCGGAGGAATAAAAAACAAACGTAATTATAATTCTAAGAACAAATAAATTGGTAAAAGTAATTATTAAGGTCAATATATATGCATATGGTCTAAATTATATACATTATTCACTGAATAAAAAGTTTACGCGATGATCTACTTATTCACACAACTAACTTTTTATGTTTTTTTGTTAAAGAAAAAAAAAAAAAAAATAATCATCGTTAATACTTTCCCGTTAATACCAATGTTGATGCCGCATATCTATAGTATATATTAGGAGAAAGAATTTAGGGGATGTTCTTGGTTTGCTTTATTCTTTAATAAATGAAGAATAATGTTCTTACTATATTTTATATATGAAAAATGAATTAAGTAAATTATTAGATTTCGATTTTCGAATCTAACCTTATTTAAGAGTTTTTTTTTTTCAATAAAAAGAATAGGAAACATCCTTTTTTATATATATTTGAGAAGTATTTTTCATGAATATATATATATAAAATATCACTATATTTGTAGTTGACATTTTTGCTTATTTGTTGTTCTTTAAAATTATGTGCAAATATACACATAAAATAAGAACTTTTAATATAAAGTTGAATTAGAAAATAATGTGAATATTGTATTGAAACACCTTTTTCTCTCTCTCTCTCCTTTTAATATTATATTTCAATATTTCACTTCTTAATTAAAAATAAAATATTTTGAATTTGAACAATTTCATCGTACATAAAATTTAAATATTTTTTTAAATAAAATACATATCTAAACGCAATAAAAAGACGAATAAAATAGAGTCAAAACATAAATAATGTAACCTTAAAAGAAGACAAAGCTGTAACTTTATAACACTTTAGTTTCTTCATTTACATGGGGCCATTGACTTTTGAGTTTTTCACCATGTTTTGGTCAACTATTGTAAAAAAAAAACATTTTTTCTACCATAAAAGAAAAATCATTTTCTCTATTTTTTTTAAAAATATTTTGGAAAAAATATTTTTCATAGTATTTTTCTTGACAAGGCATGATATATTTTTAGTTTATCGAGAATATGATCGATTCTAAAAGGAAAATTTGAAAGTTGAAATATTAGAATTAAAAAATTAAATAGTCGAGTGTTATCTAGTTCGTTATCATATATTGTTATTACTATCTTAATTATTATTTTATTCTTCAATTTTAATTTCTTTGTGATTTCAATTAGCATATTATTTGTTGTTGTATACTTCTCTATTACTTCCCATATATATTTTCTGTTGTTATTGAATCGATGGTCAATTGAAAATATTTATTTTTTCTTTTCAACATGAAAATAATATTACATTCACGATATTTTTTTTCAGACTTTTCTAATAAAATTAACATAATAAAAATGAAAACTAAACACACTTCTAGCTTTAGATTATTGTATGGCTTTATCACTTTATTAAATGAAAGCTGCATTAATAGATTAATTATTAAAACTAGAAACAAAGGCTATATAATTCCCAATTGTTTGTTTGTTAGATCTACTCAAAATGTTTCATTAAAATCAATAATTCAACAAGAAATTCCTACAATCAATTAAGTAATATTATTGGAATGCATTAATTGCATTTTTTTTTTGTTGAGGTTATAACATACAATTGATTTAAATGCAAGAAAATTAAAGTTTGAATTACAAAATAATTACTCCTATGTTATATATATGATACAATAGACTAATTAACTACCTAGGCTTCTATGTTATATTTATAAATCTTTTTTGCACTTCAGATAATCCACGTTATTCTAAATTAAAAATCGTAACTGATTGATATTTGTCGAATTTTCATATTTTGTGGAGAACAAAATCAATCGGAAATTAAATTTCTAGAAATATCTACAGATAGTTTTCATCTTTAATATTTTTGAAGCGATTGTATTACACCTAAATTTTAATGGCTATGATGCAAATTAAAGTACCTAAATATTCTTTTGGCCAAAAGTTAAAAGTGTTTTGGGACTTAATTTTGATTTTAATAAAAATCTTAAACTCCCCGTGATATGTACTCATCATGATCAATTATATCATTTTCATAGATTTAAAAAGCAAGTGGTCCTTTTATTTATTTATTTAATTTATTATTAAGTTAAAAAATGATGTTAAATCATCAACACATGACTAATCATAATTTTTCTTCCACGTAATTGGTCCCCTTTTTAATTTCCTTTTAAAAAAGAAAAGAAAAAAAGTTTTAAAAAAACTTATATATTTTTTTAAAAGTAAATAGCAATTGCAGCAACAACGATAACAAATTCAGTATGATTTCATAATGACGTCTAGAGAGTGTGTATATGCAGGTCTTACACATATCTTTAAAAGGTAGATAGACTGTTTTCGTAACGTATAAAAAAAACTATATGACAATTTTTTATCAAAAGAATAAAAAAAATAACATTGAATTAAAGGGTGCCAGAATTAAAATATGTTAGAGTGTGTTTGTATGAAGGAAACCCTTTTTCTAGAAATGTTTTCCAATTTTTCCATGTTTTGGTTGGGACCAAAGTTTTTGGAAAATGTTTTTCAAATCAACTCATTTTCCCCCTCAAATTAAGGAACATGACTTCCCTTCAAAAATTAAGGAAAACATTTTCCATAGCTCTCCTTCAATTTCACCCCCAAATTAACATTTTTTTTTTAGAAAACATCAAGTTTTAAAAAAATTATTTTCAATTTCAAAATTTTTTATTTTTTTTCACATTGATCTTGACCTTCCCCCCACCACCGTCCGGCCAGCCCCCCCATCAACCCATCCCCTCCCCAAAAAATAATGTTGCCTTTTTAAAAAAAAAAATATTTTCAACTTCAAATTTTTATTTTACAACTCCTACCCCCCCTCCCCCCCCTCAGCCCCCCTACTAGCCCCCCCCACCCCAACCCCCAAAAAAATTAAATTTTATTTTTTGAAAAGGGAAAGGCTCAAATATGCCATCGACTTTTAAAAAAGTCTCATTTATGCCATTCGTTTAAAGTTTTGGCTCATCCATGCCATTAAAACCGTTTAAAAAAATGGCTCATTCAAATGCCATTTTTTTTTACGGTGGTTTTACAAAAACCACGTTTTTACACATGTCAGATTTAAATTCGTCACGTCATTGTTTATTTGTAATAAAAAAAATCAAAAATCTGAAAAATTATTAAATAAAAAACCCATCCAAAACAAAAATTCCAACCAAATAAAGATCACCCAGTAAAGACCCACCCAAATTAAAAAAAAATATCCCATATAACCCATTCGTAACCCCATTTTTTCAATCCCTTTTACCCTAAAAACCCAATCTAAGAATAGAGGAAAAAACCACTCCTTCTTCTCCGACGAATTGGTCAAGGTTTATCATTTTTTAACATTTTTTCAATTTATTTTTGAACTTCTACTTATTAATTGGATTTCTAAAGGTAAAAGTGGAATTTGAAAAATGGGTTACTAATGGGTTAAATTGTATATTTTTTTAATTTTGGGTGGGTCTTTACTTTGGGTCTGGATCTTTAATTTGGGGTGGATTTTTGTTTGGGTGGTGCTTTTTTATTTAAAAAATTTTTCAGTTTTTTAAGTTTTTTATATAATAAAAATGACGTGGATGATTTAATCTGACACGTGTAAAAAGTGGTTTTGTAAAACCACCGGTTAAAAAAAATGGCAATGAATGAAGCCCTTTTTTTAAACGTTAGTGGCATGGATGAGCCCCACACTTTTAACGTATGGCATAAAATTGAGCCTTTTTTAAAAGTTCAATTGCACATATTTTGAGCCTTTTCCCTTTTTAAAAATACATCAACTTCAAAAATTTTTAAATTTTATCGAGTATTTTATTGCTCGGTCCTCACCGCCGACTCGCCCGCCGCCCCAACCCCCCCACCATGCACCCCCCCCCCGTTACGCCCACTAAGCCCAACTCACATACCTAAGTCTAATGTTTTCCTTTCATTTCCACCCCGTCTTTGTTCCCCTCTTCCTCACCCATTCTTTAGTTTCGCTAGTAAAAATAAAAGATGTCTCTCAGTAATAAATTTCATTAATAAATCAACACAAACATCATTTTCCTGGAAAAATGATTTTCTAACTCACCAACCAAAACATGATGAAAATAGTCCCAAATCTACTTGTTTTCCAGGAAAACATTTTCCTAGGAAAACATTTTCCATGGAAACATTTCCATTCCTCCCTCCATACCAACACAGACTTAAATCTTTATTTATTTTCGTACCGCATGAAAAGGAAGGAATCTATTTTCATTAAAATGACATTTAGCCATAATCAACAACAACCAAAAATAAAAAAATTAATTTTTTTTGATGAGGACAGAATAGTTGAGAATTTGATATATATTATATATTCTATATAATAAATAAAGAATATTATTGAACGAAGAGAAAGTTTTTTATATATTTGACTCAAAAAAAAGTAACATTTTCTTTTTTAATTCAAGCGGCATTTTTCTTCGATTTTAATATGAAATTCACCTAAAATATTATCTACGTTGACATACTCTTCTTTATGAACATCATAATTTGGTATCATTGAAAAAAAATATATTTATCTATTAATTACTTTATTCATAAATGTAAGTATGTAGAATGATGTGTATCATATGAAAATAAATAGTATATTAAATTATATATAATTGTTTAATTTGTTGTGTCATGTAATTCTCATTGACATTGATAGCTTATTGATTTTTAAAGTAATATCTATGGAGAAGACTTGGACAAAGTTATTATTAATTAAAATATGCATAAAAATGAATTTAAAGAATATTATATGTCTATGTATTAGTTGACAAACTCAACTCGATTAAATTTGGAAATTTTTTAATTCCATTTAATGCAAGTTATTTTATATATATCTTCACGAAATGAAAATAATATGTACAAGTCTTTTACTCTCTTCAAACTCTTCTTGTTCCTTTTCGATAATTCATCAATCGAGATATATCCTATTATGATTCCATTTTAATATTGTATATGTTATTATTGTTAGATTTTATTTTTATTTTTGTTATTATGAGACGAACTCAAAAATACATATATAACAAGAATAGACGTGAATAATTTTTTTAAGCAAAAAACAAATACTATACTTTTTTCGCATAATTTTATTTTTTTTAGAATAGAAAAAATCAAGGAATAGATTATATCATCAGAAAAAATTAAACTTTTACTAATGGCAACTCTCCATTAATATAAAAAATTTAATTAACTGAACTATTAAAATTTTCTAATAAAAAACTTTGACATTAACATTTGCCAAAAAAAAAAAGAATGTAATATTTGTATTAAAGTTTGATTAAATTTA
Source organism: Solanum habrochaites (assembly GCA_027704765.1). NCBI lineage: Eukaryota > Viridiplantae > Streptophyta > Magnoliopsida > Solanales > Solanaceae > Solanum > Solanum habrochaites. The sequence continues at coordinate 876,159 of JAKWJA010002495.1, read as the reverse complement.
AATTCATGTAAGAAAATACATTAAAAATAAAACACTTTCTAACAAATTTTTTCTTTATACCAAGAGGAATTTAAATTCGAACTCGAAACCTTTGATTAAAAAATGAAAAATAGAAGTACTAAAAACACTACTAAACTGGACGTAAATTATTAGTTTCGTTCTCGTACGTTGACAACTTTAAAAAAAAAAACATCTTACTTGACAAATTATACACACCCGATCTATCACATAACATAGCAAAATTGACTCAAACTCTTGTAGAAACATGAGACTCTTAATAAAAACTCGAAAATAAAGTTAAAACCCCACAAACAAGAATTTAAGGATATATTTTACTCATGTCACAAGATCTGATTAAATTCAGTTAATCAATTAAAAAAGTGCTTTATTAAGCCACGTCAAATTTAAAAATATTTTTCAATACTTTTTTTTGATATAACAAGTATTTTACACTCCACCGCGACCCATATTTGTTCGGTGGCGCCAAAATAAACCAAACTACCTCTTCTTCCTAGTCTTCTTTTACTTTTCCATCTCTTCTCAACGCCCATCAACCACCCCCCTACCCCACCCCCTACCCCCTCAAACCTATAGATACAGTATATATGTATATATCTGCGTTCACGTGATATGTATTTGAATTACGTACTACATTAATTCACGTGTCTTCGCCGGGAAATTAACAAGCGGTTATCGTCCGGCGAGGTTGATAATCGGTGCAGAAGCTTTGGTTTCGATTTGATTTGATTTGATTTTCGTGTGCTCGGATTCGGAATCTGTGTTGCGATTGATTGCTAATTAAAAGGTTTGATTTCTAACGCTTGAATTTGGAATTCGTATTGCGATTGATTATATTGCCGTAAAATTTAACAGCGGTTGTTTGTCCGGCGAGTTTTGTTTGATTGTTTGATGGTTAAGGATTGATTTCTCACACTGGAAATTGGAATTTGTATTGTTCGGTTAATTAATCAACGTGTTTTCGCCGGAAAATTCATAGCGGTTATCGTCCGGTTGAGTTTGATTATCAGTGCAGATGCGTCGGTTTGATTAATTGAATAAGGTTTGATTTCTAGCAATTGAATTTGATTTTTTGGATCATCGATGAGTTCATTGAAGTTTTTTTTTTCAATTACTGGATTTAAATCCCTTCCTGCTTAGTTTTTTTTCAGAATTTTGATTATGTATCGAAAACACACGCACAAAAATCAATTGAATTAGTTTGAGTTATTCATAAAAAAAACACATTTATTTTGTGAGTTTCATACTTATTTTTTTTATAAATATCATCAATTATTTTTCGAAACACATTTTAATTTTCGATGATTTAGTTTTTCTATATCAAACTCACGCACGTAGATGTGTTTTCGACCTTCACTAGGAGTTCTCTTTTTTCCCTATTATTTTTCATTGCAAATTCTGTTAAATCTGAAGTTTTTTTATTTTCTATATTCAATCTCATGTTCCTTCTGTTTTCCTTCAAATCTTCAGTACAAAAACTTATATTTTTATATGTTTTTTTTTGGGAATCCAATGTAGATTAATTTCATATAATATTTGAATAAAAATATCTTATTTTTGTCATTGTGTTTGAAAATTTACTGAGTTTGTGTTAAATTTATCTTTGCTCTCTTCCTCGTGTTTTGTGATGTTCTGAACCTTCTTAAGGAAGTCTGTATATGATAATACAATGGTTCACGATAAGGACCAGTATCTGCCATAACCTGTATAGATTCTATTTTTTTTTTCTTCTTCTTGTGATTTCAATATATTCTCATTATTTCATTGGTTTTTGTTCCTAAAAATTACCACTAAACAAGGCAAAATAGTCAACAAAAAAATATTTATTTTTTGGATTTCTCCTTTGATCGATGTTTGCTTTGGTAGTGTAAAACAAATAGATATCAAATATATATTACTATTTTTAAGTATATAAATGATCACTTTCTTTATATTGAAACATATTCTAATACTGAATAATATGTATGTATAGATAAATTACATATTGATGTACTTTTTAAAATCAAACAAATACGTGAAATTTATGATATCAAACTTTGTTAAAAAATATATAAATTATTTTCTACCTTATTATCTTAGGCCATTTGTTTTAAAAGTTTTAATTAGAAGTGTATATTACTAAATAACTTATAGTTATTTTTAAAATCGGAGGAAAATGTTAGTTTTAGGTATATTTTTATTTACTTTTAACTCCATTTTTTTTTTAGTGTATTTATCATACTGTGAGTTCATGGGGATGGACAATGATCCTACTTGCACGTGGTCCTCCATTTCCGCCCCCATAACCCCTAATATTTAACTATAACTATCATTTGCTTGCTTAATTATTTATTTTTTTCTTTATAATATGATTGGGAAAAAAAACAAAAGTTTCATAATTTTAAATCATTCTACTAATTATTTATTTATGCACCGAAATGCAGTTAATCTTAGGGGAGAAATAATTGTTTATTAAATAAAAGACTCATTTGATTTATTTATTTGTTTGTAATGAAGCACCTAATAAATCACCAAAGATGAGAAATTATTCATTTTTAATTAAAAATCTTAATTAAAATTTAATTTTTATTTCAATATGAATATCTAACGTGCAGACACTTGAGCGAGGATGAATGAAAGAAAATAAAAATTATCTTTGTATAGTTACCTTAGTGTAAGTTAGAATTTAGTTGAATTCCCTTTCATGAAAAGGAGTTGGGTGTGGGGAAGAAGGAACAAGACAGACGGGCTGTGACTATCTGGTGTTATATATCCAGCTTGGCAGACCATGGCACTCCCGTGAAAGGGATAAAGGGTTGTTGGGGCCAAGGAAAGAGGGAGGGGAGGGTCAAAAAGAAGGAAAAAGGCAAAGTTAGGAATGGCAAGTAAAAAAGAGAGAAAAATCATCAAACATTGTGGGTAACTTTACTTCCAAAAGTAGGACTAAAATAAAATAATTTTAAAAAATCAGGTGAAGCTTTTAGCTTTTCTCGTCTTGTGCATAATTTCTAGTTCTATGAATATTTCTTATCCTACACCCACACCCCCATCTCCCCCTATACTTCCCCATTTCGAGGGAAGAGGTTAATAATAACCTCTTTCCCCTTCTTTAGCAAGCATACAATTGTTAAAAAAACAATCTTTTTCAACCAATGTACATTCTTTTCTTGATAAAAATACTAATTTGATTATATTAGTATAAGGAGTTCTTCTGGATATTTGCCTGATCTGTCTGATTTTGGGGGTTAATCCTTCTGATTATAGAACAAACAATTTGCAATTTCTTGATTGGGATTCTGATTATTGATTCTTTATCTTCAGATCTGGGGGCCTGTAAAGATGTATTCTTTTGATCATCCGTTTTCTTTTTCTTTTTTAATGGTTTGTTGTTGTTGTTCCTTCTTTTATTTTAGTTTTCTCTCAGATCTTAACGTTTTTTCTCAATTTTTTTTGTATGGCAGATTTCACAGCAAGAAAGGACTTACTTTATGAGAGCAATTGGGTGGTATATTTTATTATATTAAGATTAAAGGTGGGTTCTTGAGAGGTTCTCAAGAATGGCTTTGAAGTTATTAATATAACAAAGTGGGTGGATATCATCAATGCGGTTTAATCTGGATAGTTTGGATGGATGTGTATGAATCAGAGATAGCATTAAAGAAGATTTCAACAGTGGAGGCAAAAAGAGCTCCATTGATACAGGCTGAGAAGAACCATGGAAATACTCGCAGGCCAAGAACAAGAGAAGTTAGTTCTAGGTACAGGTCACCTACGCCATCAGCTTCCTCTGGCCCTAGACGTTGTTCTTCTCCAAATGTCACGAGAATTGGAACTACTGCATCAACACTTTCATTACCTAAGAGAGCTATATCGGCTGAAAGGAAACGGCCAACGACTCCTTTATCACCTACCAGTCCATCACCATCAACGCCTGTACAGGATACATCTGCAGAAGAATTGTTGTCCAGAAAGATGGCAGGCAATAGGTTGGCAGAATCTTTATGGCCCTCAACTATGAGGAGTCTGAGTGTTTCTTTTCAGTCTGATTCGTTTTCCTTACCTGTTAGTAAGAGAGAAAAACCTGCTCCTCATGCTCTATGTGATCGTACTTTGAGACCATCATCAAATGTAGTGCAGAGACAGGAAACACCTCCGGGTTCTCGAAAGGCCACACCTGAGAGAAGGAGGAGTCCATTGAAGGGAAAGAATTCTTCTGATCAAGCAGAGAATTCTAGACCAGTTGATAGTTTAAATGCTCGATTAGTCGATCAGCATCGATGGCCAAGTAGAACGAATAAGAAGGTACCTTCTGGTATTATGAACAGAAGTATTGATCTGAGTGATAAGAATAGCAAAATTGCGCCAAATACTCGTCCAGTCACGCCTACCTTGAGGAGATTATCATTGGATGGTTACAGCAGACCATTGCAAAAATCTGCCAGTGAATTGCTGTCGTTAATATCAGTAGATGATAATTCACTTTCAATGCAGAAGTCCAGACCTTCGACTTCATTGGATAGAACAGTATCGACGAATCCAGTAGCTAGATCTCAGACTGTATCAGCTCCTGGATCACGTCTTCCATCACCAAATAAAGCATCTGTTCTATCATCCTCTGCATCTAGAGGGGTCAGTCCATCTCGAACAAAATCGGTCCCGAGTACGCCATCTAGAGGGCCAAGTCCATCTCGGATAAGGCCATCTAGTCCATCTAAGCAACAACCGAAAACTGCTACTTCTGTCCTCAGCTTTATTGCAGATATCAAAAAGGGGAAGAAGGCAGCTAACCACATAGAAGATGTTCATCAGCTGAGGCTATTGTATAATAGACATCTCCAATGGCGGTATGCTAATGCCAGGTCAGATGCAGCATTGCACACGCAGAAAGCTAAAACTGAGGTTGGATTATATCCCTTGTGAAGCTTAAAAATGAACCTTTAGACTTATTTCATTTAATACTTAATCATAAAAAGAAGTTTCGTTGTACCTCATGGAATTTTCTTCTCTAAATTGGTTTCTCTTTATTATATGCACAAAATCTTCATCCTACTGCTGCATGATAGGAAAACTAATTAAGGACTTTCGTGTGGACATTGTTTCGAATGGTAAATATAGGAGGGAAAATTATTAATGAACTTTTGATCATAAGCAGCAAGTTAAACTTTGTTTTGATAATAGTGTAGAACAACTAGCTTTCATTTTCTTGCTATATATTAGCTTTTTTACTCTCTAATTAAAGCATTATTTAATTATGTTTTCTGGGATTTGTATCATGGAACTGATATCTCTTTGTTGATGTTCTCTGAGAGCTTTGTCATATCTATCCCTTCATAACCAATTTGGTGCTCTTATGCTGATTTAACTAACAGTTCAATTATCCTCCTATGCAGAAAACATTGTACAATGTATGGAGAAATACCTCAGACCTATGGACTTCTGTTATTAAAAAGAGAATTGCGCTACAACAGGTTAAGCTGAGGTTGAAGCTTTTTGCAGTTCTAAATGAACAGGTAATGCATCTTTGTAATAGATGAATCAAATTTCATCCCTGATGTTTTAGTCTTAAAGTTTGTAGGGTTTCCAGAAAAATCTATGAATTGTAAGTTTCTACTTTCTAGAACTTCCTAATCATAGGCTCATCCAGTTTAAAATGAAGATTTGTGTTTAGACCTCTTCTCTTGTCTGTATAAGGGATGGGCAAGTACTGGCTCGTGGTTGATGCTTGCAGTGATGGAAAACAGGACTTCCACTTAGAATCCCATGAAAAATTCCCGTGTTAGATTTTATCATTGAACACTATATGAATGTAGTCTACGACGGGTTATTTCATATTTGAACTAGTAGGTATGAGGAGGATGCAGTCACTTGCTAGCCACAAGAATGTACCAACTTTTAAGTGCTATATGATATCTTCCTGTTATCTGGAACCTATAACACCCAAAACACTTGACGTTGACATGAATGTGTGAGTTTAGATATCTTGATTTCATATATTTGGAAGCTTTAAACATAGAAGTTTGAGCTTGACTTTTTCCTTCCTAGCCAATTTGTAATCAGGCCCTACTTTTCACTATTCCAGACTTCTTGTAATTTTTATCCTTGTGCTGATTCGACTTCTCTGTATCTTAATATAGTTTGAAAATCAGCGTTCAAAAGAATGGTATGTAACTATGTCATATTTCTCCGGGAGGGGTTCGTGAGAGGGGGTGAGAGGTTTAGTAGCATAACTGGTCGTTAAAACCCACCTTCATTTTCTATTTAGATCTCTATTGTAGATGTTGCTTTAATGTTCGACTGATTCTTTTATGGAAATGACTGGTTCAGCTTACCTACCTTGATGAGTGGGCTTCAATTGAAGGGGATCATACCAGTTCATTATCCCATGCTATACAAGACCTACAAGCATGCACTCTCCGTCTTCCAATAACTGGACGAGCTAAGGTATACAACTTCATACTTGGTGCTTTGGGATCAGTTGCCTAGGACAGGGAGGCTTATTCTAGTTGGTTCTTTTATAGGGTGACATTGAAAGTGTTAAGGAAGCTGTTTGCTCAGCTGTTGATGTAATGCAGGCAATGGGATCTTCCATGCGTTTTATATTGTCTAGGGTGAGTTCTTACATTAATTTAGTTTTTCTACTGTGTGTATTTTCTTCCCGTTAATTTACTTTCCTTCTCAATTTAGTTTTAAGTAACATAAAATGCATTTGCAGAACCGGACCGAATGGGCCTTGTCTTTTATTGTCTAGCTTTGCACAATCCTCAATTGTTTGTTTGATGGATGTAGATGAGAGAGAGTCAGAGCGCCGATCTTAGAGAGAAATAGAGAAAAGAAAAGTCATTAGCACATAGTCTTCTGTAACAGAGCAATTAGTAACTTACCCGAATAGTTCTATAGTCACATAACTGAGAGTTTCACAACTCAAATTATTTAGACGGGATAATTATCTCATCTTGCCCCCTTCTGCAGTGTTGATTTTCAAAAATAGATTTGAAGGGGTTATGTATCTTGAAAAAGAAATCTCATGCTGATATTACTAAAAAAAAACTCTTGCTATCCACGATATATTGCACATGGGAAGTAAACTATCGATGAATAGGCTTGATATTGTTATGCTTAGACCTTTTGGATTGCCTTTGGCCTTCACTGACTGGTGGAAACTCTGAATATCCAAAGTCTAATACTACTTGAGCACAAACAGAAGTCATGAGGCCTGCCAATAATTGTTGTATCACAAGTTATGAGACATTCTTTGGCTATCTGATTAATTTGTTGTAGTTGGAACATGAAAAATTTGACATTCAAGAGCACTATTTTTGTGGGTTATATATTTGAAATGTATTAAAACATTTATAGAACCTAGCTTATTGCTTTCAATCTTTTTTATTAGAAGAACTGAATGCTAAACAAGCTTAAGGCTCAAACTGATATCATGATTTGCTAGGATCTTGTCAATAAGTTTTCCTGTACTGGCACTTCTGTTTGTGGTACCCTAAATTTATGCTCTGCACTTTGCAGGTGGAAGGGATGAACTGCCTGGTTTCTGAACTTGCCGATGTGGCAGCTCAAGAGCGAGCCATGCTGGATGAATGTGAAGCCTTGTTGGCTTCAACAGCAGCTATGCAGGTGAGACACAATTCTAGGGACCTAAAGTTATTGCCTTCGTTATAGAAAATCCTCTGCTACTTCTTAGTCTTCACACTCCTCCCTGTCTTATGCTCGTAATAGTTCTTCTTTTTCGACATAGTCATCCTCTAGTTCTGTCAGTAGGACTCAAATTTCCTGTGCTTTAGTTAAGGTCTGTCCATTCGTCAATCCTTGCATTTTAGGTTGACAATTCAAGATCAGCATTAATATGCATTGATCAGCATTAGTTTATTCCCAGTAACGACAATCCACTGTTCTAATAATTAACCAAAAAAATGTTCTGTATTTATCATAGAAACTCAAGAAAATTCCCAGCATGTTTCCCCCATTGGTTAGCTCAACGGAGAAAGGTTCAAGGACTTGTGTTTAGGGTCACAAGTTCGAAACTTGTGCCAAGCAAACTAAGTCCAATATTTAAGAGAAGGTAGAGGCGAGCCATTATCCCTGAGTTTCGAAGGCTATGGTTGGCCCAAAGGGTCAGATTTCTCAGCCATCATAACACTTGCCAGCATATCTAGCTTATGTTTAATCTGCATATAGTTCATGCATGATAGGAGTGTTTCTCATCTCCATTCCGAGCCTGCACTTACTCCCCGTCTTTATTCCAAATACAATACACAACGGGTAGAATAGTGTGTGTATACATTTGATGTTCCACGTTCGATAGAACCTATTATTTATTGAGATTACTTGACAATAATTGCAGGTAGAAGAATATAGCATTAGGTCTCATCTAATACAGTTGAAACAAGCTTGGAGAAATGATGAGCAGCTGATACTTGGAAATTAGTTAGTTTTACCAAATGGCCTTTAGCTAGTGTGTATAGTAAATAGGTTTTTCCTTTTCATTCTTTTTTTTTTTTTTTCATTATTCTAATTTATCATGAGAAAGTTGAATTGTTTCATTCTTTTTCTTCATTACATATCTTGCAAAAAGTTTATCCTAGTGTAACTTTTTGTGTTATCAACAAGAAAAAAGAAATGCAAAGGGAGAAAAAAAGGTTCAACATTAATTATAGAGGAGATGCAAACTTCCCAAATACTATCATCTTTGAGCTTGTTGTTATATATTTACAATAACAATATACTCAACATAGTCTTATTACTGAGAAAAATGTTTTGAAAATCTTATGTAACTGTAAAATTATTGTCACGTAACCTTGAGTTGTGAAAATAACTTCTTACGTAAATGATCCTTGTGATTCCACTCTTTCTAAATCTTCCAAATGATGTTAGATTAATGCATTGGGCTCCCCTTTCCCGAACCTTACATATGGGCGGGAACTAAATGATCGGGCTCTCTTTTTTCGAAACAACAATTTATCTTACCCTTTCCTAACATGCTCCCCTTATTTCAAACTTTGCATATAGCGAAAGCTTTTAACACATCTCCTTTTTCGAAAAACCAATTTATCTTACCCCTTCCCGATATGCTCCTCTTATCTCGAACTTTACATATAGCGGGAGCTTTTAACATATCGAGTTCCCTTTTCTACGAATGACGTTAACAATAATTCCCGCCAAAGCAATGCATTGGGCTACCCTTTTCCGAACCTTGTATATGGGCGGGAACTAAATGTTCAGGCTCTCCTTTTTCGAAAAAACAATTTATCCGACATGCTCCCCTTGTCTCGAACCTTACATCTAGCGGGAGCTTTTAACATATCGAGCTCCCTTTTCTACAAAGAGGTTAACAACAATTCCCGCCAAAGCAATATATATATTTGTCGTCAACGCCACTCCACAGTCTACTCTGAGAGTGAAGCAAAAATTCTCAAATGATTTACAGAACCATAGCATCCATAGCTCAAAGAGATAGAAACTTCTTCATAAGCTTAATCAACCAAGCTACAACTCTCTCCCAACTCAATCAACTCCACGCAAATCTCATCCGTAATGGCCTAAGCAACGATCTCATCACAATCACTAAACTAACTCACAAATTTTCCGACTTAAAATCCATTTCCAAAGCCAAAAATCTCTTCACCACCTTCAATAACACAAACCCACCTGATCTTTTTCTATATAATGTATTAATCAGAGGGTTATCGCGTAATGGTTTAGGGGTTGAAGCGTTGTCCCTTTATCTTGACCTTCTTAAAGGTAATAAACTTAAACCTGATAATTTCACTTTTGCTTTTGTTGTTTCGAGTTTTTCGTCATCTGGGTGTGAGAAAGTTGGGATTTTGATTCACGGGCATGTGATAGTTAGTGGGTTTGGTTCGGATGTGTTTGTTGGGTCGGCGTTAGTGGATATGTATATGAGTTTTTCAAGAATTGGTCATGCGTATAAGGTGTTTGATGGAATTCCTGAAAGGGATAGTGTTTTGTGGAATACAATGGTTTCAGGGTTGGTGAGGAATTGTTGTTTTGAGGAGAGTTTACGGGTTTTCGGTGATATGGTTGGGAGAGGGACGGGGTTTGATTCGACTACATTGGCTGTGGTACTTACTGCTGTTGCTGAGTTGCAGGATTTGAGGAATGGAATGTTGATTCATTGTTTGGCTGTTAAGATGGGGTATGATGTTCATGAGTATGTTCTTACTGGTTTGATTTCGTTGTATTCGAAATGTGGGGATGTCTTAACTGCTAAATTGTTGTTTGGGATGATAAAAGAGCCTGATTTGATTTCATGTAATGCGATGATTGCTGGTTTTTGTTTCAATAATGAGAATGAATCTTCAGTGAGGTTATTTAGAGAATTGCTTGTTCATGGGGAGAAAGTTAATTCTAGTACTATTGTTGGTTTAATTCCCGTTTCTTGTCCTTTCGGTCATCTGAACCTTACATGTTCTATCCATGGTTTTTGTGTGAAAGCTGGGATGGTATTGAATCCTTCAGCTTCTACTGCTTTGACTACAGTTTATAGCCGACTCAATGAAATGGAATTGGCACGAAGGCTGTTTGACGAGTCCACAAAGAAAAGCTTAGCTTCGTGGAATGCCATGATATCAGGTTATGCCCAAAATGGGTTAACAGAAATGGCTATATCTCTCTTTAGGGAAATGCAGAAGTTAGATATAAATCCGAATCCCGTCACTATCACGAGTATACTTTCTGCATGTGCTCAACTTGGAACATTAAGTATGGGAAAATGGGTCCATGACTTAATAAAGAAGGAGAAATTTGAGTCCAATATTTACGTGTTAACTGCTTTAGTTGACATGTATGCAAAGTGTGGGAATATTGAGGAGGCACGGCAAGTGTTTGATAGCATCACGGAGAAAAATGTGGTTACTTGGAATGCTATGATTTCGGCTTATGGTCTTCATGGATGTGGTCAAGAGGCATTGGTGTTGTTTGATCAAATGCTTCATTCTGGAGTTTCCCCAACTAGCGTCACTTACCTCTGTGTCTTGTATGCTTGTAGTCATGCCGGTTTAGTAGAAGAAGGTCGGAAGATATTCCATTCTATGATTCATGATCATGACACTGAACCATTACCGGAACATTATGCCTGCATGGTGGACCTTTTGGGCCGAGCTGGAAAACTAGAAAAGGCTTTGGAATTTATTTACGAGATGCCTATTGAACCAGGTCCAGCCGAGTGGGGTGCATTACTTGGTGCATGCATGGTCCACAAAAATACTGACTTGGCTCGGTTGGCTTCGGATAAGTTATTTGCGATGGACAGAGGAAGTGTCGGATATTATGTTTTACTTTCAAACATTTATTCAGCAGACCACAATTATTTTCAAGCTGCTTCAGTTAGGAAAGTTCTTAAGAACAAGAATCTAGCAAAGACCCCTGGGTGCACTTTGATTGAGGTCAATGGCTACCAACATGTCTTTACATCGAGTGACCAGTCACATCCTCAAGCGGCAGCTATTTACGCAAAGCTGGAGGAGCTGATGGAGAAGATGAGGGAGGCTGGATTTCACACGGAAACCAGCACAGCATTGCATGATGTTGAGGAAGAGGAGAAGGAGTTGATGGTCAAAGTTCATAGTGAGAAATTAGCTATTGCTTATGGACTTTTAACTTCTGAACCTAGAACTGAAATCAGAATCATCAAGAACCTAAGGGTTTGTGTGGATTGCCATAATTTCACCAAGTTCGTATCCAAGGTTACAGACAGGAATATTGTTGTAAGGGATGCCAACAGGTTTCATCATTTCAAAGATGGAGAGTGTTCCTGTGGGGATTATTGGTAAAATTGTTTTTTCTTGCAAAGGATGTTTATTCAGCCTTTTGGATCATTATTGAGGTCAGTGGAGCCAGCGTGTTTTTACATTGTGCTTAGATCCACTTCTTATAGGAACAAGGGCAGCGGGATAGCTCAAACCACTTACGAATGGACAATGTCAAAGGTTCAAGTTTATCCATGCCATTATTTGCTTTTTATTTCAAGTAGGCAACATAAATCGTCTCATAAGAAAAGCTGAAGCGAAAGGAATCTTTGGCTTGTACAATACTATTTTGAGTATTATGCAGTTTAGGGAAGAGTGTAATCTATTTTTTGGTCAGGGAAACTGGTTGTTTGCAGTGCTTTACACAATGTGAGGTTGTCCGGTTAAAATCAATAAATATCATAATATCTCTCTGATTTTACTCTTACATCAAGACAGCACTTTAGGCCTATTGTTGGACACTATATAATCAATAAATATCAGCTGTTATTTGTTATTTTTTTTTCTGTTCCACCCCTTTGTTTAGCATTCTGTAGTTTATTGATTAAATATAAGCTATACAAATGTGTAGAGGAGCAGAATATCAACTGAAAGTTACTTTGGATCAAATAGGTATACTAGGTTAAGCTCTTAGATACATTTTCCTCATATAATATTTCATGTCCTTCTCTCATTGTTCCAAGTTGTCCTAGGCATTTGATATGGGGGAAGTTGCTGCGGTGTCTATCTGCTTGAATGTATAGAATATGTTGCGAAAAGGTTTGTATAAATTTGTCTTAGATCTTCTTGTCTTAATTGTAGACATGCATCTACAAGTGTCAAGTGTTATTTTCATGGAAATTCTTAGATGCGGCACACTCATACTCTTCATTCATTGAGACTTCATTCAGATATTGTATTGCATCTTAATTTGTTAAGTTCAAAGATTAATTACTTAAAAGTTCTGTCAAAACTCATAGTTGGTCATCAAGTGAGAAAAAGTTAGCAGATGCAGATTGTCTTCAAACACTTCATTAAGCTATATGCAAAATCGAGTACAATTTGAACAATCAAAAAAATTGAGTACAATTTGTACACTAAACATAACTTCTCACACTAGGTTTATTCTTTTGTTTGCATTCAGAGCCCACTCTGGGGATACTGATATATCAATATGCTTGTGTGCTCTCCAAATAGCATGGCGTTGAAAACGGAACTATGAGTATGCTAGCAGTTCACTCCACATCGCTTGACATCTGGTCCTTTGGTTTTGAGCACAAATGGATCTATTCGAACCCAGAGCAAGGAAAAGATGGAGGCTAAAAGTATAGACCATATTACAACAATGGTTGGAGTCCTGTTCTGCCTGCCCATAAGACCCTTGAGGAATGGATATAAATGAACAATGACCCAAAAGGCGAAGAAAAGCTTTCCGAAAAGGGGACCCCATGAATTGTATCCATTGTTGATAGCGTCAGAGATTCCGGCTACAACCCCAACCAAGTTGATTATGAGAATTGTTGTTGGAGGAATAAGGAGAGTAGTCCACTTGAAGGCATATAACTCTCCGAAGTCCTCATCATCTGTTGCCTTAGATGTCACAGTAAAGTTGGTATCTATGCCAGCCAAAATCTTGAGAAGACCTTGTACTACAGCAAAAAGGTGGGCAGATACACCTCCAATAACCCAAAATTGTTCATTTCTCCACCATTCCTCGATGCTTACTCCACTCCACCTTAGCTCAAGAATTCCCGTTGTAAAGATAGAGAGGAAAAGAGCAATGAAAAACAGACTTGCTAACGTGCTTATCTGCATCATTGAAATGCAGGTTCTAGTCAACCAACTATAGCAAGTGAACTTGTGAAATATGAAGCTACTACATGTGTTCAAAGGCGTTTAAGTAAAAACATCACGTGCTTACCTCTGGCATTATGAATTTTCCAGTGAGCAAACAGACAGCAGGGAGAGTGCAGTAGGCAAGGAGAGGTAAAGAAGTGAAGGGGTAAATAGTTGTGTTAATGTATGATAATCGTTCAAGCCACTTAAGGTTTCCTCCCTTATAGCCATACCAAACTGGGCTATGATGACTGAAAAAGATCTCAACGGAACCAAGAGCCCATCGAAGCACCTGGTTGAGACGATCTGATAGATTGATTGGAGCAGACCCCTTAAATGCAGCTAATTTAGGCATACAATAGACTGACCTCCAACCACGGCAGTGCATCTTGAAACCTGTTAAGATATCCTCTGTGATAGAACCGTATATCCATCCCAGCTGCAAGTTCAAAAGCAGTTACTTCAATCAAAGATATTCATAAAGGTGATTATTTTATAATTGTTATGTATCTCATTCTAGTACACATACAGGAAGTTTTAAGCATTTATATCCTTCATGTTTCTCAGATTGAAATATACTTGTATCAAAAGCACTAGCATATTTTCTTTATAACTGTTGTTTTGTGTTAGAGTTAATAGTTTTCAAAAGGGCTTCCGAAAGGTGTAATAGTCAAACTCTCAGAAAAGTTCTGGTTTTCTTATTTGTTGTTTATCCCTTGTCAACCAAGTTCTTTCTTGCAAGCACAGAAACAAAGATGAACATTACCTCCAAACCCCATTCTGTTTTATCTTCATAGCCACAGCTGATCACATGGATAGCTTCCTTCAACAAAGCTGCTGGGCTTGACGAAGGTGGAACCCCACCTTCAATCATTAAAGTTGAAGTCACAAAAATTGCAGACTGACCAAATTTCTTTTCAAAGTTCATCTGGGACATTAGTAGCTCGTTGTCATCGTCAAATCCTGTGGAGAGATAGAAAAGAAAAAGGGAAAATAAGGGAAAATTAATCTCAAAGAGTATCTTATTTAATAGGCTCCTTTGTTATTTGAAAGTTTAAAACTTGAAAATATTTGGAATGTGGATATATGAAAACCTTGAGCATTTGCTGCATCTGCATTGACTTCAGATTTATATTTATCAAGCTTCTTTTTGCGTCCAAAACATGGACAACAGTCGCAGCTCACCATTCTTGGGCGCTTGGCACGTTTAGGAGGATTGTAGCCATATAATGCTTGCCTTCTAAAGACACATCCTGTGCCAACATATACTGGACCTTGTAGTCCATCTAGACCTTTCATGTTAATCTGCTCAAGTAGTAGAAATAAGTACATGATAAACTAATCTCATATAAATTCCAAGAATTAGTATTTTTCTTAGTATCCTTGTGTGCCACATTTTGATTAATCTTACATCAAAGAAGACTGTGTTTCGGTTGGCATATCTATCGTGCTTGTCTATTCCATCAAATCTTTGAGGAAACTGGACGAAGCAAATTTTTTTGCCCATTTGTGTGTCCATCAAGAAGCACATGGCCTCTCTGGCAGCCTTGCTGTTGTTAAGGTAATGATCACAATCCAAGTTAAGCATAAATGGTGCATTGGTAAGAACTCCTGAAACACGAACCTGCAAGGATCACATTTGAAGAATGTTTTGTGATTCTGCGAAATTTCTTGTCGAAATATCTGATGTAGTGTGCATATAATGTTTTGAAGTAGATGTTTAAAAATTTTGACATGCAACTCTAGAGTATTAACTAGCAAATAACAGAAGTTTCTATGTTTACCAGGGCGTTCATAGCACCAGCCTTTTTGTGATGCTGGAAACCAGGCCTTTTTTCACGAGAAACATAAACAAGACGAGGGAGTTCATGTCCATCTACATCAGTTCCTCCACTTTGGCCTAAAAAGACTTGAATCATACCAGGATGATCCCTGGTATTATTTCCTGGCCATGGTGTTCCATCTTGCATGATCCACCCTCCGGGAGGCATTTTAGTTGCTTTGGCAACTAGTGCATTGATTCTTACCTTGAATTCTTCGTACTCTCTCTGTCAAGCTTAACGAATGTTGGCTGGATTTTGTCCTTGAGATAATCAATCTTTAGGGAGAAGTAAAATTCTGGAGCTCGAGGCTCTATAGCAAACTTCTTGCAGAAGGGAACCCATTTTCTAGCAAATTCTGCAGTTTCTGATAGTGCTTCAAAGGTGCACATTGAAGCTCCATCATCAGATAGGTAACATGAAATTTTGTCAACAGGGTAATCCATTGCTAATATTGAGAGGATTGTATTAGCTGTAACAAGAGGAGGTTCCTTCATAGGATCCACTGTACTGACAAAGACATCTACCGGGGCTAGCATATTTGGTTCTCCTTCCCTCTCATACCTACATCAAAATTTTGGTCAGTGATGTATTTCTCTAGTTGTAAAGTTTTATCTTGAAAAGATTGCTAGAACTTTAAGAAGCCTCTCGAAAATGATTTGACTTGCAGCTCTTGTACAGAAGATTTTGTGAAAACAAGGTGTATGTTGGAAATTAACTTGGCAACTCTATTGGTTTTATGTCCATGCTTAAGGATTAACTTCTTTTTAGTATTAGGAGCACAGACTTGCAAAGAATTGTCACCTGAGAGAGAGACGATCAAGGTAAGTCTCACGGTCGATAGGGAACCATTTGGGAAACTGATCAAGGATCCAAGAGAAGGCAAACCAGATCTCACAGATGATAGAAGTTAACCAGAGACCAATCGCATCATGCACTGGATTCAGAATTCTATAACGAAGGAAGACGGCCAGAATCACCAGCCTAGCTACAATCACCATCCGGTAAGGATTGATCTTGCTTGATGCTATTGGTACTTTTCTTGATAAAGGCTGTCTTGCTTCATCCACCCTGCATTTTCTCACATCGATTAGCTGAGAGCATGTTGCACTTAGTATTAACTATTTTAAGCATCGAATTTATGTGTTTGAGAAGAAATCACTGCAATCAAGTGAATCTGATAGTTATTAGTAATAGCTATACCCAAAAAAAATTCTAACTATACATTTCTGTATATCTACAAGTGCATTCTCGTTTTCACTAATTTCTTACTCCTACTGTCATAACTTGTCATATGTAGTACTCCTTTCACTTCCATTTATGTGAATGTGAAATAGTGAAATGCTAGTATCTGTATCTCCAAGCACAGGAAATAACCAAGAAACAACCTAGATGTGAGCATTTACTCGTGTGTTATTCCAATCTCCGAAGCCTCAGTATTATGGTTCAAAATATGTATTTGCATAACATTTTCATGTTAAAGATCAATTGTGACTACTTACATGGACATATCAACGTCAGCAGAGTCATCATAATCTTGCCCCGCGTGTCCTTGCTGCAATTTCCAATCTTCCATTCTTTCTTTCCACCCTCCCTCTTTCTTATCATCCCATCTTGCACTTCCAGATTCAGAAGCTGGATAGGGATGTATCCTTTTGTGAAGCGAAGATCCCAACATCTGCTCTCCATTTCCATGGTTCGATATTGGGAATTCACCGCTAACCTGCATCCACAAAATGTTTTCATACTCAAGATATTCAAAATTTTCTCTTGTCTTAGTAATACTTGATATGGATTTAATATTAATACCGGATGTGAGCGGGTTCCAGCAATGACAGGAGGGTACTGAGCGGAATCTTCATCTTCTGGTCCTCTTCCATATGTCATCTTACCATGGAGAATGGTCTCAACAATGTTTCTATTCTTGTTTTGGTCATCATCAACTTTGAATTCATGTTCAATATCGTCAATATCTTCCTCATCATCATCTCCCGCCACCCTTGGACTCCCTTCAAGCCATCAAATACAATTAAAAACCGAAAATAAATGACACGAACAACCAGAACAAGTTTACATGGATGTGAAGTTTTTATTCATCAAGATGTGTATATACCTTTAAGACGTTTGTATCTGGTCTTGCACTGTGGACACTGTTGAGTTCCTTCCCTTCTCTCATACTCGTAGCAAGGCCGACACACAGGGAAACCACACTCATTGCAGGCCACAAAAAGATCACCATCCACTGTTAAGCCTATTTCATCCCCACATATGTCACAAACTTGTCCACTCAAATCCTTCAATGGCTTATGCTGCAGCAAATTAAGGACAAGGAAGAAGGTTAAAAAATAGAAAGCAACACATTTTTGTCAGTTCTAGTTAGTCATATTGAACATGAAGATGTAACAAAAATGCAAAACACCATAAATTAACTGTTACAGAGACACAAGTATAGAAGTTAACATTGTTGATATCCACTTTTATCTCTAAACATCACTTTTTTCCTTGTTATTACTTTCCTCACTCTTTTCAAGGAAGATGCATATTGAGATAAAGTGCACAGACCCCTTGTTTTGAGGGACAAAAGATGTGAAATCTCTCAAACACAAATATCTATATCCTCACTGTTATTTTCTACATTGCTCGGACTCTTCAAAAATGTGCTGAGTGCATAATGTCGGATCCTCCAAAAGTAGTTCATTTTCTAAGGATACGACACAAGTCCGAGCAACACATGTTATTTGTTAACTTTGAACACTCCAAGAGAATGTCTCAAAGACATTAATTATCTATATTGCTTGGACTCTTCAAAAATGTGCTGACTACATGTTGGGTCCTAGCAGTATTTTTGAAGAGTCCGAGCAACATAGGAGTTATTATGTGTGTTAGCTTTGAACATTCCAAGAGAATGTCTTACCTCTTCATGGCCATGAATGACGACAAGTTCATTCCGGTTATGTGAACCAGCAACTAGACCTGCACTAGCTTCCATGGCTAAGGATGATTCTAGTGAGAAATGGAGGGTGATAAGAATGGTATATATGGTATTAAAGATTCATTTTTTTTAATGAAAGAAAGAATGTTTGATTAGTAGTACTAGTGTCATTTTCTTTTATGTATCTTTCTTGTACCTAATATGTGTCCATTCTATGGAAGATGTGTTGGTTGCAGAGTCTTCATTGCCTTTAAGCTAAGCTTCCTCTTCTTTTTCTTTTACCAACAACCATATTGCCAGCTTCTTGCTTAAGCTTTTACTTTGGTTGGGATTTTATATTTTTTGTCAAATTAGTCCACAATGTTTTCAAATGTTGTGTCAATGATCCTTTACTTTTGAGAGTTACTATTTTGAATCATTGGTTTAAGATGTGCTTTTTTTGGTTCAAATCATGATTAGGATGAAAGAGTTTTGCTCTTTACTCTAATGCTTTCCAACATTATTCTCCAAATTGGAAAAAAAAAAAACTTGTTGATTGGTGTCTAGGCTTTTCTATTAGTCCTCAAAAAAAGCTTTTTAATGAAAATATTTGTGGAAAAGTTTTACTTTTTTAATAAGTCAATTTTATGTCAAGTGGAAGAACCATATTAATTTCTAATATGAAAATAAACTTGTTTAGAGTATACTTTTAGCTTTTGTCATTGAAATTAAGTTTTTTGTTAATGAAAATTTTGATTGCCTAAGAACTTTTCAAAAGGGTAAAGTCAATATTATAGATGCATAGAACCTTCACTCTTTTTTTTTTTACATGAGCAAAAAAGGAAACTTGGAAAAGGAAATAACTCAAAAAAAAAGATTTTTTTTTTGTTTGGTGGTTTTGGATGAAGAGATCTGGGGTATAGTTGAGTTAAATAGTGTTTTTTTAACCACCATCTCAATTTTTTTCCATTTATTTGCAATATTATCGAACTTTAGTTTAACCTTTTTCAATTACTTTGCAAAGGTCAACAAAAATTGCATGGCTGGCCTTATATGAAAAACAAAACAACATTGCTTGATGAAATAGCAAACTTTGCAAGACATTAATCCTTTTTGTATAGATTGTTTTGCTAAACATTCACCAAATCAATTGTAATGAATTAAGTCAACTATTTGAGAAAGACATGTATAATTAACTTTGAAATGGATGTTATATTTGAAATGCCAACAATAAAGGATAAATATGTTTAGAGGATGCTTGGGCTGCAAAATACTTCAATTTGAAGTCACCAATAAAATAAGTCATAGAAGGTGTAGCTACAAAATTAACAATTGATGGTTCATCTTTTTGATAGGTAAGTTCCTCCTTAGCTATAAAATCCTACCAGTACAACAATTGAAAAAAAAATCTCTAAGTCAGCAGGTTGTGCATAATTCGATCAGATACCTACTACCTCTCACCAGCGAGGATAGCATTGTTCACTATGACCTGGATGCTTAGAGAATATTCATATTCGTAACGTAAACATCATGTGAAATATAAGTATATAACAAGTGAAGGAAAGCTCAAACTTACTTCAACTTCACCTATTATATGTTGCTACAAAAACTGAATGTTTCTTGCTACTGTTATAGACACTACACAAGTGTACATCCTATTACAGGCTTGTATGTGACTAAATTCTATACAAGACAGATATCAGGGTGCATCTCTCACCTTTCTCTTGAGAATTATATGCATTGAATTATCTGCTAATAACCCCCTTATAATAAACTTTCATCTGATGCTCAAACACTGGCTGAAACTTCAGTTGCTGGTTTTTCCTTTTTCTTCGGTTGCTCTGGAGCTTTCTGTACAATAGCCTTATTCGGTACCAAAATTATGAAGACGTTCCTATCCCTGAAATTCTTGTTCTCCTCAGTTGCAAGCTGTGAATAGCACCATAATATAGACGTTAAGTAGCCAGAGAGGGAAAAGACTAATTGAGCATACACGCTTAAATCGTCCATTTAGTCATGTATGCACCATAGTTATTCTTTGATCTTCTGATCTTGAGTAACAGTCAAAATATTGGATTTCAAATCCCAACTTATGTTGTTTACAGTGTTTGATTATTATCGATTACTCCATGTTTACTTTTTCCACGAATATTTTCATCTGATGTGATGATTGATCGCTCTAAGAAAGAATCAATAGTGATGTAGTCATGATCTAGCAGATAAGATACATAACCATCTTCGTTTAGCATCGGAAATGGCAAGACCTACATGTTTTTAGATTAAAGGACCGGCCCGTGATCTTAGTGTGCACGCTTTTAAACCTATTCACATCTTTTGTACACTGCAGGCAGAATGCATCATGACTAATATTTACTTTTGGCACAAGAAAAAGGAAATCATGCTTACCTCACCGACATCATTCTGAAAACGCCTAAGTAGCTCAATAGCATTATTTCTGAACTCATTTTCACGGCCTTTTAAGTTCACTATGATTTTTACCTGTAGGAAGTACCAATAAATAACATTTAAACATTAAACCACCAGATTCTCTAAAGTCATTGCATGCTGAAAATACATGATTCCGAGCTACCTTGTCACCATCTTTCAAGAACTTCTGAGCGGCTTTCAAACGCACTGAATAATCGTGAGAATCAATATTATAACTGCAATATCAATAGAAGCCTTCAAACACCAGAAAGAACAACAAAATAAACAGAAGTGGGAAAACAGGATATAAACAATGTACCATACCACAACATATTACAGTAAGGATATTGGTCTTTTACTTCAGAGAAACATTAACATTGAAATGGTTACCGTGTGTTAAACCTAACAACAGAATGACTTTTCTTCCTTGTAAATTCAGTATTAACTAGAATGCTGAGAACTACATTATTAGAAATTCCCCTTCTCACCATTTTTCCACGTATCATTCTTTCTTTTTTTGGTACATTGGAAAAGATAAGACCCCTTATCACTGTTAGGAAAGTGTATGAACACAGGGAATACTTTGTGCACTTTGTTTCATTGGCCAAAAATGTAGCAAGTAGATGAGACAAATCGTTTCTGCATTTCAACATAGTCCAATGGAAGACAAAATTAGAGACACCTCTCAGGATTTGATGGATGAACATATAGAGGTCTCATTAATTTGCATTTGTATGTAAGGCACTCATTCACAAAATACACAAAAATACCATACAAAGTATAGAACAATTTTAATACTGAACCACCAAAAAGAAGAAGGAAGAAAATATGGCCATAGTATCACAACTTTTCACTCATCTAATGAAGGGACGGAACCATAAAAAGCTAATAATTTCTCAATAAACATCAGTGTTAAGTATACATGATATGGAACCTTACCCCATTTTGAGCTCCTTCAAATCCATGCGGCTGGCTGTCATCGAAAAAAAATTGTTGGTTAAAGGAAGTTACACGGGATCTCTTGTTTCAAAAGAGAGAAAAAGAAATTCTAAAAGGCAAGACATGTACCAGCATTTTTCTTTTGCTGCTCCTTTTTCTTCTTCTGCAGCTCATACTTGTACTTACTGGCAAAAATAAAGCAAAATATCAGAGTGCGAGTGTTTTAGCAATTCAAAATGATAAGAAAACCATGACCAAGATACTCCTTGCATCTAGTCAGCATATAATTATCTAAATCGGTATGCAGAATAATAACTTGCACCATGGCGTAATCTTCAAGAAAAAATGACACAGTGCATACCAAGGATCATAACCTCAATCCACCTAATTCAAGCAAAATGTTATGCTTTTGAATCTTGCTTGGTCTTATATGATGTTCAGAGTTCTACACAAGCACAGATTCGTAGTTTAACAAATAAACTAATCAAAAGTCAAGCTCAAATAGATTGGTCTCTGTTATCTGTTTGATATACCAGTTTGTACCAAGGACAAATGTGCTACAACGTTATTAACCTTAGTTTGAACTTTGGTTCTAGAAAGGCATTATGATCAATCATATCAAACAGGAATAATGCACAAGCAATTTAAAGCCTAAACAAATGAAAAAAGAAAATGAAAGAATGATGATCAATAGAAACTCTCCCTTCCCTTCCTTTTCTTATTGAGCCGTCTTGAATATTCTCTACTTCCCTAAAAGTAAAGTTTTGAGCGAAATATACAACTCAAAAGATTACATGATTTTCACTCTTTCAATTCTACTTCTCTATTCTATTTCCAATAACACAAATATCACTATACAACCGTAAGAAATAGTTAACACTCTTAATCTTATACTAGTAAAACTTTCAAGTAAAACTAGGACTAATGAAATGGAACAAAGAGCACAATAATTATTCCTATTTGTATATCGGTTCCACAATCACTTCTATTAGATGTGTCAAGCTGCAAATTATGACCTTAATCACTCATAAAGCTAATACTCCAATTCCCCATGTACGCGATGAGATCATTCCAGGAATCAAGAAGTACATATCATAATCGAAATTCAGAGAAAAAACACTTCTAATTGATATATCTTACTTGTAATCCATAATTTTGACGACCGGCGGGTCTGCTTCTGGCGATAGAATCACCTACAGATATCCACCAAATGACACAATAACATAATCGAATCAATATTAACATTATCATAATTAATATTCTGGATAAGCTACTTTTCTAGATAAGCATAATACTCTTTTTCAGTTTCTTTTCCCAGCATCATATTCCCTTCTAACTACACCAAATAACCTGAAGCAATAGTATTCGATTCTTCCTGCTACCGACCTATCCCCCGAACCAGTACAGAGTACTCGGTATACACTCTACCTTTCGAGATTAATCAATGATCATTCCAGTCAACTTTGCCTAGTAACACTTTATACCAGCTATATTTTTAACCATCTCATGAATAGAAAAAACTTCTTGACTCCACGTTATAATTTACCATTCAATGCAACATTTCTAGCACAAATGAGGCAAATTAGAAGACTACATTGTCACATTTGAGGGATATATTCACACATAATCACAGAAGTCGAAAAAGATTTTAAAAGTCAGTCTTACAGAAACATACCAAGTCAAGGCTTGCATCCTCAGCTCTCTGAAGAGCTTCCATTTTCGACACTATCCCCAACTACATAACAAAAAACAGTCAAGGCAAAAAAATATCAATAATCAATAACAACTTTGAAACCAACACAACAAGCAAATGTAAAATCAGACTAACCATGTTCTGCTTATCATCAATGAGCCTAACCTTGTCTGACCTATTTCAAAACACCACAATAATAACACTAAAAAGTTAACATTTTTAGCAGAAACACCATACGTTTGAAACCAAACACACACATTTAGCATCACAAAAACCAGATAAAAACAAAAAAGAAACAAAAAGGTTATGAATTTAGCGTAGTGTTACACAAGCTAAGTGCACAGCAACTAACCAAGAACATGTTAATATCTGATAGTGGAAAGTGAGTGCTTCGTCTTTCAAAACACCACAAGGAAAGCTAAAAAAGTTAATAACAACAACATAACCAGTGTAATCCCATGGGTCCTGGGAAGGTACTCGGACCTTACCACTAACAAGTACGGAGGTAAGGAGGCTGTTTCTGATAAAATTAACATCTTTAACAAGAAAAACAATACATCTTAAATCCAAACACACACATTTAACATCAATTAACCAAGAAGAACAAAAACCAAACAAAAAAAAGGATAAAGAATTAGCATAATGTTATACAAGCTGAGTGCACAACAATTACACAATAAAGGGGCAGCCTAGTGCATTGAAGCTCCCGCTATGGGCGGAATCCGGGAAAGGGTCAGATCTATTGTATAGAGTGTTACACTATATCTATGCAAGATTCTTTTTCCACAACAACTACACACCAACATGTAAATACCTCATAGATGAAATATCAAGTGTTTCATCTTCCACAGAACGTTCCTCTACCACCTCTGCCTCCATATGGGGCGGAGACATTAGCAGAATAGTATATATGGGATGAGCAAGAATGGAGCTCAAGAAAGTGAAATTGAAGCCCATTAAGGCAAGAGGGGAAGGGGTTTGGCTGTTAGGGGCTTAAAGGAAATGGGTGTGAGGGATTAACATCTTCAACAAAAACCCAATACAATTTGAACCCAAACCAACACATTTTACATCACAATAACCAAATAAAACAAAAAAGATAAGATTTTTAGCATAATGTAACACAAGCTGAGTTCACAACAACTATACAAGACCATATAAATAAATACCTGATAGATGAAATATCAAGTGCTTCATCTTCCTCAGAACGTGGGGGCGGCCGGAATCCTCCTCTACCACCTCCGCCACCGTATCTAGCGGATATAGTGGCTGAATGGTAGATAAGTGAAGAACAAGAACGAAGCTGAGGATTATGAAATCGAAGCCCAAAAATGGAAGAATTAAGGTAAGGGAGGAAAAGGGGTTTGTTGGTTATGGGTTTAGAGGAAATGGGTGTCAAGGTGAAGGAAGTACTGGTGGTGAGACCCGCCATGGACGATGGGGGTGGGTGGTGTTTACAGAGAAGGAGCTAACACACAGTGTAGTGAATCTTATCCATAGATGTCTTTTTTTTTCCTCTTTTGCTCTATTTATATGGTTGATAATTCTTATTGGCTAGTTTATGATTTCGAATCAAAAATATATTTAAATTATTTCAATTTTTGAATTTCATAATTGAATAATTATATGAGTAAATATTTTACTTTACCTATCACGAACTTATTTAATTGGACAAATATCTCTTATTATATTTTGAAAATATTAATCATATGTATCGCCTTACTTCTCAACTCTCCTCCTAATAACTACATAAAATTTATAATGAAGAGGAGTATCGAAAATACTTTTAAACTCAACACACATTATTAGTACCATTCTTTGATTACTGAAGGCCTCGAAATCGTTCATTTAATTAACTAATTAAACTTAAATATACTCTCGATTTGCAAAATGAGTGAAATATTAGGAGTGTATTCAACACTTCTCTCGACTTTTCATCGAGAGTCTCATGCGCCTATAAGAGTGTGGGACCACTTATTATGTCACGTGGCAGATGAGGAGTATATCTAAATTAAGTTAGTCAAATAAAAGAATGCTTTTAAGAGTGTCAATAATTTAAAAACAAAACTAATAATTTACCTTAGACTCAAAGATATTTTTAAGGGAAACTTTCACATATAACAAACAAAAAATTCATATTTGTATGTTATAACAAAGTTTGCATAATTGCGCTCCATAGGCAAACAAAAAAATTGTATAATTCGCTGGCCAAAATTGTATAATTCGGCGCTGTGCTATTCGTCTGAAAGTTGTATAATTCGCTATCCTATTTCACTGCGATTGCATAATGCAACAATTGTATATTTCGCTGCCCTATTTCGCTCAATATTTTTTATAAATTTGATTGCATACAGTTGAGCGAATTTAAAAGTACGTATATTACATACTTATTAGTGTACAAGCAAGAAATATATGTTTTTTTCTCCCCCTGCTTTATACAACAAAAATCCAATATAGACACTTTGTTGTATAAAGCTAGAGAAAATTGGTATTTTCACTGAATTGTATATTCGTTGGCCTTTTCTCTGCATATTTGAAGTAAAATGTTTGTAACAGTACTTAATTAAGTGTATCACACGAATATTAATTTTTTTACATGTGTATATACAATTTTCCAAACTCCTCGCTTTAATGATCCAAAACAGAAACTAATTATACACTTCTGTTTTATACATCGATAGAGGCAGCGAGAATAAGAGTGGCGAGCGAGATTTTGTTGGGAGGAGACGGCGGACAAATTTTTAAGCCTAAACTTGTTTCTAGGGAGCACATTAAATAAACCCTAGCTATTCTTTTATTTTAAGGTTATTAGTTGTGCTATGGTATAATGCTCGATCTTGCTGGGCTGCAGAAGGTCCAATTAACACTCATTGGGCTCAGTAAAATCAAACCCAAGTTCCACCTTAGACAATTTCTAGGCCCAAAAAATTAGCCCAATAACCCATTTTACAACCTGACAAAAAATATACATACAACCTTCATATATATATATAGCTACGTGTAAGTTCATATTATTCAACAACTCATCAATTTTCTTGACACCTCACTCCGCCGTACGTCACCGTCCACCGCTGCTAAAATTTAGGATAATCACCACCTACCCCACCGACATATTATCTCATAAATACTAAATACTGACGTGATATATAAATTTAATAGGAATAATTATTTAGTAAGTTGAAATATTTAACGACCTGATAAAAATGAGTTAAGTTATCTAGACATATATTGTCAAAATTAGAAATGCTTCGTATCAATTCATTACCCTCTTCATTTAAGGTCGTTCTTACAAAAATTTTAAAATTTTAAAATTTTATGTTATAAAGTTAAATAAGAAACTTGATCGATCAGGAGCAGTTCAAGTATACTAGTAGTCTAAAGAGAAATTAAATAGAGCCTTAAACTTGTATTGTTAATAATTTTTATATAATTAATTTCTTCTAGTTTTCAATTGATAATTATCATCATCTTATTTAAATTGTTTTTTCCATATATCTTACTACACTAACTCTAAACATGTCCAAATTCTTTTAATAAATAATTCCTAATATTCCTTCATTATCAGAAAAATTTACTTGTTTATACAAAATAATATTTCATATTTATTTAAAAAAAAATAATAACTTATAAATAAAACCCCTTAAAATAGGAATCTAAAACACACATCTTTTTCACACTGTCATATCATAAATATATTACGTGAAAAAAATAAATTAGAAATTTATCAATAAAATAACCTTTTTCTAGAACATGTTCTTTTAAATTTAGCAAAAGTATACATTATTAAGATAAATCTTCACGTAAATAACTTAGACAGATTGATTGATTTATTTTCTTTAATCGATATACATAAATTATATATTCTATTATATAAATATTTAATATTTTTAATTTACTCTTTTGACTAGAACCATCTCCAATATTCTTCCTCAAACTTTGTACATATATATATATACACATCCAAAATACAAACTTTACAACATATACACATACTAGACCATAGTCCAAACAAGAAAAAAGAAAAATGTCTACTACTAGTAGTAATAATAGTAATAAAGAGGGAAAAGGGATAGGAATAGATTTAGGTACAACATATAGTTGTGTTGGTGTTTGGTTAAATGATAGAGTTGAAATAATACCAAATGATCAAGGAAATAGAACAACACCTTCTTATGTTGCTTTTACTGATACTGAACGTTTGATTGGTGATGCAGCTAAAAATCAAGTTGCTATGAATCCACATAATACTGTGTTTGATGCTAAAAGATTAATTGGTAGAAGATTTACTGATCCATCTGTTCAAAGTGATATCAAGTTATGGCCTTTTAAGGTAGTTTTTATTTATCTTTTTGTGTGTTATTTACCTTGTTAAAGTCATAGTAATATTAAAGTGATTGTTTTTTTTTTCTTAGAAGAGGTTTTGTATTGTTTTTCAAAGATAAAAAGTAAGGTCTATGTATAGGGGTGGAGCTAGTTAGGAGGGATTTGTGAGTTCGGATGAATTTAACAGTTTTTTTTGTAAATTTTATATGAAGATAAAAAGTAAGGTCTACGTATAGAGGTGGAGCTAGCTAGGAGGGATTTGTGAGTTCGGATGAATTTAATATTTTTTTTTTGTAAATTTTATATGAAGATAAAAAGTAAGGTCTACGTATAGAGGTGGAGCTAGCTAGGAGGGATTTGTGAGTTCGGATGAATTTAACAGTTTTTTTTTGTAAATTTTATATTTGTACTTAAAAAATTAAATAAATATATGTGTATTAATTTGTGAACCTTTTGATTGACGGTTTAATTTTGATTGATGATTTAATGATAAAAAAGTGATTGAGTTTGGATGAATTTAACAGTATTTTCATAATTTTTTATTTATACTTAAAAAATTGAATAAATATATGTGTGTATTGATTTGTGAACTTTTTGATTGACGGTTTATTTTTTATTGATGATTTAATGATAAAAAAGTGATCGTGAAAATTCTCTGTGACTATAACTTGAAATTGATAAAAGATGCAATGGTTATTATATATCTTTTGATGTAACTTGTGTTATACAAAATTATTGTTTTACTAGTATTTTGTTATTTAATGTGTAGATAGAGGTGTTTATGATATCATAATGACATTATTTTAATTTTTTAATGTTTACTATTATTTTACTATCTTGTTATTTAGAGTAGATAGTAGTGCTTATACTATCATAATAACATTTTTTTATGTTATTATTTCTTTCGTTTTATTTACTTTGGTTATTTTTTATTATTTTTGTTGTCGATACTTTTATTTTATATAGTTTTTCTTTTTAATCCTATTTCTACTTTTGAAAAAATGATTTTGGGGGCTGTATCGATTCTTTTCAGATCCCACTCATTCTTTTCAGACCTCACTCGTATATCTCACACACACACACAAAAATCACCCACTCCCCTCATCTCTATCCTCTCTCTTCATCTCTCTCATCTCTCCTCTCTCTCTCTCTCTCTCTCTCTCTATCTCTCTCTTTTGTCGCTGCTCCCCCCGCGGGTCTTTTCTTTTTCTTTTCACCGCCTTTTACGGCTCCGCTTCCTTTCCGCGTTTGTTTAGCGTCTATGCTTGTCCGTTCTTATGAAGGAAAGAAGTCGAGAGTTTTCGTATAGGTGAAAGTTCTTTATCGCAAAACTATCAGAAAACTGTGAATTACATGGAGATTTTCTTAGTGATTAGAATGAAAATTTGTACGATAATAAGTTTCATGCGTTTTTTCATTACTAATTCTCGGTAAAATATCCAAGTAATTTACAGTTTTCTTGTGTAGTGCAATTTTGATTTGATTTGACCTCATGATATCCGCGTCTAAGCCTGAAGAACATCTGTAGTATTGTTTTTTTTAACGATGATAATTGCATTGTTATCGACAGGTATATTCAGGTCCAGGTGACAAGCCTATGATTGAAGTAACTTACAAAGGTGAAAAGAAGCAATTCTCAGCTGAGGAGATTTCATCAATGGTGTTAGTTAAAATGAGAGAAACAGCAGAGTCTTTCTTAGGATTCAAAGTGAAAAACGCGGTCGTAACGGTTCCAGCTTACTTCAATGATTCACAAAGACAAGCAACTAAAGATGCTGGTGCTATTTCAGGTATGAATGTATTAAGAATCATAAATGAACCTACCGCCGCTGCTATTGCTTATGGTTTAGATAAAAAGGCTTCAAGAAAAGGTGAACAAAATGTACTTGTTTTCGATTTGGGAGGTGGAACGTTTGATGTGTCGATTTTGACTATCGAAGAAGGGATATTTGAAGTTAAAGCAACTGCAGGGGATACACATTTAGGTGGTGAGGATTTTGATAATAGGTTAGTTAATCATTTCGTAACGGAGTTTAGAAGGAAACATAAGAAGGATTTGAGTGGGAATGCTAGAGCGTTGAGGAGATTGAGGACCGCGTGTGAGAGGGCTAAAAGGACACTATCATCTACGACTCAAACGACTATTGAAGTTGATTCGTTGTTTGAAGGGATTGATTTTTATGCTACGATTACTCGAGCTAGATTCGAAGAATTATGTATGGATATGTTTATGAAGTGTATGGACCCTGTTGAGAAGTGTTTAAGGGATGCTAAAGTTGATAAATCTCAAATTCATGAAGTTGTTCTTGTTGGCGGATCGACTAGGATACCGAAAGTCCAACAACTATTACAGGACTTTTTCAATGGTAAGGAGCTTTGCAAGAGTATAAATCCAGACGAGGCAGTCGCGTATGGGGCCGCGGTTCAAGCAGCTATATTGACTGGTGAAGGTGATGAAAGAGTTCAAGATTTGCTTTTACTTGATGTTACACCATTGAGTCTTGGTCTTGAAACTGCTGGTGGTGTTATGACAACTTTAATACCACGAAACACGACGATCCCAACGAAGAAAGAACAGATTTTTTCGACTTACTCGGATAGTCAACCAGGTGTACTAATCCAGGTCTATGAAGGTGAAAGAGCAAGAACAAGAGATAACAATCTTCTTGGGAAATTTGAACTCTCTGGTATCCCTCCAGCACCAAGAGGGGTTCCGCAAATCAACGTCACGTTTGATATAGACGCGAATGGGATACTAAACGTGACCGCGGAGGACAAGACAGCCGGGGTGAAGAACAAGATTACTATTACAAATGACAAAGGGAGATTGAGTAAAGATGAGATTGATAGAATGGTAAGAGATGCTGAGAGGTATAAATCTGAGGATGAAGAAGTGAAAAAGAAAGTTGAAGCCAAAAATGGACTTGAGAATTATGCATATAATATGAGGAATACAATAAAAGATGAGAAAATTGCAAGTAAATTGAGTGTTGAGGATAAAGAAAAGATTGAAACTAGTGTGCAAGAGATTATAGAGTGGCTTGATAAGAACCAATTGGCTGAGGTTGATGAACTTGAAGACAAGTTGAAGGAACTTGAAGGGATATGTAGTCCTATAATCGCGAAAATGTATCAAGGCGGTGGTGATGGTGGTCCGATGGATGATGATCAAATGCCCGGTGGTGGTACCACCACCGGGGCCGGTCCAGGACCTAAGATTGAAGAAGTTGATTAGATCTTGCAATAGACTCAAATAGTTTGATGTTTGTTGAAATATGTTTGATCTTGTTTTTAGGTTTGTAAAGAATGTTTATATGTTTTGTGTTTGGACTTTAGAAGTTGGTTTTTAGTTTCTTGTTGTATAATATGTACTAAGGAGGGACCAAATATTTTTATATTCCTTTTATGTTTTAAGTTTGATTTTAGGTTCCTTGTAAAAAAATAATAATATGTTGTATAAACTTTAGTTTTTTTGCTGTAGCAAATTCAGTATTGTTCTTGTGTGTTTGTCACTTATTTTTAGTTCCTATGTTTGATCTTGTTTTTGTTTAGTTACATAATATGAATAAATAAAATTATTTAGGTAAATTTTAGGTATAATACATGATTCTTAACTTGACGTTAGCTGGCTGATCATAATGGTATTTTCATTTTTGGGTGTGCAAGTATACTATGAAATGGAATACATAGATATATTCGTTTTGTTTGGAATTTTTCATGGAGATTTTATGTCTTAAAGTAATATTTCACATGTATTATATTGCGTAGAATATATGCATATATATTATATTATATTGTGTAGAATATATGCATATATATCATATTTAGTATTTATCATGTATAATATTTATCATATATAATTCTCTTTCATTTTTAAATGAGTAGAAATCAATATGAATCTTATTATAGTAATAATATGTTTAATACCCTAGTGAATTTTTTTTGGTATTGCTAATCATACATTTATTTTTTTGATATTTATATAGAAATTTAGAAGGTATGTATAATATTAATTACTAAATAATTTAGAAAAGAAAATTGAAATCTTTATATAGAAGGATATACAAAGGTTCATATAGCTTATTTGATTTTTGATATTTTAACTATTTAATTAGCGTTTTTTGTTATTACCTTATTTAGAAGGATATACAAAGGTTTGTATAGCTTATTTGATTTTTGATATTTTAACTATTTAATTAGCGTTTTTTGTTAACGAGTCACACTCTTTTTTATAAATATCTTTATTTTGGATTCAATGATTTATTATCATGTTATTGTATAATAACGAACTCAAAATATACGTATAAAATATTTATCGAGAACTTAGTTAATGTTAAAAATATAAGTCATTTAAATTTTATTTTACATTTATGAAAAAATAGACTTCTTAATTTTATTATATTGTTCTCATCGTTTCGTTAAAATTATTAAAAAGATTAGTTTTTATCTTCATTAGTTATAATGAAATGTATATATATAACATACAAGTCAAGTATAAGCTTGTTGGGTGGTATCAAGGATTCTTAAAGCTAACCAACATTTGCAAGATAAGTAAATATTTAATTTTCGATTAGCATAATCTTAACTTATTTGCATTATGTCAGTTAAACGCTCCTGTCTATAAAATGATCGCCTCAATACCTGCGAAATTTATGTGCCACGTTAGTATCAGGTGTTCACGAGCTTAAGTAGAAACGCGTTAGATATTAATTATCCATTTAACATTAATTAAAATTCTAATTATTATCTCGAAATAAAATTATTTACTTATTAAATTTTATTTTTTCCAAACTTTTACTTCCCAAAAATATTGTCCTTAATAGTCTCATGACATAAATGTGTCAAAAAACTTTCATTGGCCCAAAAGCAAAACTTTGAACCATAGCCCAAGGGTAAAATAGTCAAAAGTGACATGTATTTCCTTATAAAAACATCAAATAAATGAATAATTCCTAGTATACAAAAGTAAAAACAAAAAACATACCAAAAATAACCTCAAACAAATCTTGAAATTCCAAACCTATCCCAAAAAAGGGTTTCCTTTCTCCTCCTCTCTCATAAACGGCTCTCACCTCTCTTCCCTTCATTCCTTCCTAGCAGAGAGAGGAAATACTCTCTCTCTCTAAAAAAAAATCCTCCCTTTCTCTCTCTAAAAGGTTCACCGCCCCTTTATATATCTATAATTGTATCTGGTACTCTTGCTCATTGTGTTAGATACATAGTGTTTGTATCTAAGGTTTTCTTGATTTGGGTGTTTTTTTTTTGTTGAGAGATTTGGATTGTTTTTTTGTTCGAATTGATCGGACGGTGGAGAAATTGAGTTAAGGTATTATGCAGGCTGATCAGACGGTGTTAAGTTTGAGACCAGGTGGTGGTAACAGAGGTGGTGGAAGCAGAGTGCTTGGCCCTCGCTTTGAACCTTCCTCGACTAATTCAGATCTCCCTTTGCTTCGTCCACATGGCGGTTCTTCATCTATTTCATCTTTCAAGGTTGAATTTTTATACCCTTTTGTTCAGATCTGAGTATTTTTGTTCTATTTGGATGTTTGGCTTTGAATTGGGTGTTTTAAGCTGTTGTTGGTTTCTGTTTTGGTTAATAGTGGGTTTGTTAATCTGTTGGAGAGTCTATTGCCAATGTTAGTTGTGTGTTTTGTTCTTTTTATGGGTCTAGAATGTGAGTGTAGATTGAGTTTCTCTGGGTAAATTTTGGATTTTTGATATCTGTTGTTGGTTTGTGTAGCTTGCGTTTAAGTCTTATTGGTAATGTTAGATGTGTCTATTAGGGGTCTGTTTAGTGGAAAAATGAGTAAAGATTGAGTTTTATTGGTTAATATTTGAGTTTTTTTTTTGATTTGTGGAGCTTGTGTTAAGTCTTATTGGTAATGTTAGTCGTGTCTACTGTGCTGTTAGGGGTCTGTTTATTGGTTACCTATTTGATTTGTTGGTTTATGTAGCGTGTGTTAGGTCTTATTGGCAAGACTAGTTGTTTCTTTTGTTCTTTAAGGGGTCTGTTTATTGGAAGAATGATTAAAGATTGTCTTTTTGGGTTAATCTTTGATTTTATAATCTGTTACTGGTTTGTGTAGCTTGTGTTATGCCTAATTGCTAATGTTAGTTGTGTCTCTTGTTTTTATGGTTTTTTTTGGGAAGAATGATTAGAAGTTTGAGTTTTTAGCATCCAAGGCTGTGACCTAGATGTCAATGAAGTGGGTGAGAACCATGAAGTCTCGTGTTCAAATCCCATCCGAGACGAAACACAGTTAATTTCTTATTTGTCCTAGACTTATAGAGCTGCCTTATACCTGTTGGTGGGAGGTGGCGTGTATCTCGTGGAATTAGTCGGGTTGCATGCAAGCCGACCTTAATGGGGTTAATTTTTGTTTAAGAAAGTGTAGTTCACCTGGTTCTTTTAAGTTGCAGAATTAGGACTTGCCGGTAGCATAGAAATATCCATACATCAGTATTTATTACTTCTGCCGTTATTTTTGCCTTTTACGTCCTAATTCTTGGCAGCTCACTTAAGGATGTGTTTCTGCTGTAAATATGGACGGAGAACAATTGGTAGGCTTTAGGTGGGCAACCTAGGAGTATTGCGTTGCTCATAAAGATCCTGCTAACATTGAAATTCCCATTAAGTGTTACTTGTTAGAAGAAGTTCCGAGAATCTATGCTGTTCATATGAGCTCGTTATCAGTTGGTTGTACGGTTTTTTCTAATAAAACTGGCACAACTCAGAGAGAGTAGTAAACACTTCTGTAAATTGGATCTTAAAGTAGCTTATTGATGATCAACTCTCTTTATTTGGACATCATAAGTGTGCAAGTGTTCTTGATGCTTGTCACATTTACTTACTATAATTCCTTTCTTTCATTGTTGAGATTTAATTTAATTAACTCCTTTGTGATATGTGTCTTGACTATCCTTTTGTGTTTGTAGACTGGAGACTCACGTTTTGAGGGCCGTGAGCGTGTTAGGTATACTCGAGATCAGCTGCTGCAACTGAGGGAGGTAAGAGTGGTATCTTAAAGTTTTTGGCTTATGCATATTGTCAACCTTAATTTCTTTCTCCTAACGGTTTTTCATTTGGTTGATTGTTTGTGTCTAGGTGGTTGCCATTTCTGATGATATCCTTCTAATCAAACAAGAAGTTGAATCTGAATTGTTTGGTGAAGATGGCAGTCGAAGCCGTGCAGACACTAATGTGAGTATCTGTTTAGATAGTTGTACTTCCTTCCCCTTTATGATTTTTGTGATGTCAGGAACCCACCTACTCACAACACGACTGCTCCTGCACAAAGGGAACAGAGAGGGAATGCTGTAATTCATAGTTACTTACACTATGAATTTCTGTTGCCACAAGTTTGTCTCATTTATGTGTATGCAGGTGCAGGTCCAATCTCAGACTCGTTATTCTGAGCCAGATTCCCGTGATTGGCGTAGCAAGTCATCACAATTTTCTGCCCCCACAGAGGACAGATCATGGGACGCTCTACGAGAAAACAGAGAATTTGGTGGCCGGCAGGAACAGCTTAATTCACAGTTTGCAAGAACTCAAATATCTCCCAACCGCGGGGTAATTCTTAATCTATTGCCTTATGTATTATTTCCAGAACATCCAGTATCTATCTTAAGAAACCTCTGCTAGGAAAACAATCTGGCAGTTTTGCTAAGACACCTTTTCAACACATTCTTAAGTCCCAACTGAAAATGCGAGTTGAGAAATGAAGAGAAGCTGTTAAGTTAATCATTATACAATACCTTGCCAAAATTTAGTGGTGGATCAGGAACTCCAGTAATTGGGCTGTAGTAATATAAAATTAGGTCTAAGGGGTTACAGTGATATTGTTTGTTCATTCAATTATGATGACAGTTCTGAAAGGCAGCTAGTTTATCAGAGGAAATGTCTATTTTACTTCACATAATTTATTTCCATTTTTTCTCTGTAATAGCAAAGGATATTGTTGATTTTCAAAGCAGACTTTTATCTGATATGAAGCTATTTTCAGTTCTTGACCTCAGAAACCTTAATTTTTATCTGTGAATTAGGGAGGACCTGCTCCTACACTTGTCAAAGCTGAGCTACCGTGGTCAGTTCGAAGAGGCAATCTTTCTGACGTAGATCGTGTCTTGAAGACTGTGAAGGGGTAATTTTTTCTTAAATGCATAATTGTTGTTTATTACCTCTCTCTGTATCCCTTTACATCTCTTGATTTCCCCTGTTCACTGCTTTATTGTATTCTGTTAGATGTCTGTATATCTACCTACGCTTTACAAAACTCCCATTTGATATGTTTTCACTTGCACATGAGACTACTACATGTGGCATTAGTTGATCGTATGGATTAATCTTAACCAATATTGATTACAGTATCCTCAACAAGCTGACTCCAGAGAAGTTTGATCTCCTCAAAGGTCAACTGATAGATTCAGGGATAACAAGTGCAGACATCCTAAAGGTCTGTCTTCCTTTCTCTGGCATACCTCCTTTTTAGTTGTGCTTTTCAGTGTTCACCTCACAGTTTTCCTTACCTTGGAAATTTAATGTGTTATCTTCACTTTCAGGGTGTTATTTCCTTGATATTTGACAAGGCTGTGCTGGAACCAACATTTTGCCCGATGTATGCCCAACTGTGTTCTGATCTCAATGAAAAGCTGCCTCCATTTCCCTCTGATGAACCTGGTGGCAAAGAGATCACATTCAAGCGCATTCTGTTGAATAACTGTCAGGAGGCATTTGAAGGTGCTCACAAACTGCGAGAAGAGGCGAGGCAAATGACAGCCCCTGATCAGGAGTCGGAACGCAAGGACAAAGAAAGGTTGATAAAATTGCGGACTCTTGGCAATATTAAGCTTATTGGTGAGCTTTTGAAGCAAAAGATGGTCCCGGAAAAGATTGTTCACCACATTGTTCAGGTTGGTAATTGTTTCCTTTTGCTCAGGTCTTTTTGTTACATAGTGATGCTGTCTTTAATGCATTAAACTGTACCAATGAATGTATTTGTTCATTTGTTAACAGGAATTATTAGGACAAGATCCCAAAAGCTGTCCAGAAGAAGAGAACGTTGAAGCCATTTGTCAGTTCTTCAACACCATTGGCAAGCAGCTTGATGAGAACCAAAAATCAAGGCGCTTCAATGATGCATACTTTAACCGGTTGAAGGAACTATCAACGAACCCCCAGTTGGCTCCCCGACTGCGGTTTATGGTTCGTAATGTACTGGACTTACGTTCCAATAGCTGGGTCCCTAGGCGGGAAGAGGTGACGCCTTATTCATTCTTTCGATCTTGGATTTGTTGCCTGTTTGTTCCTTAGAGTACTCTCTTATGGTTTAATATTCTTTCCTTTTTGCACAGGTGAAAGCGAAAACCATCACGGAGATTCACTCTGAAGCAGAAAAGACACTGGGTTTGCGTCCTGGTGCCACCGCAAGCATGAGAAATTCTCGTGGTCCTCCGGCTCAAGGGAGTTTGAGTCCTGGTGGTTTCCCTATCAATCGGCCGGGCACTGGTGGTATGATGCCTGGAATGCCTGGAACTAGGAAGATGCCTGGTACACCTGGGATGGATAATGACAACTGGGAAGTTCCTAGATCCCGCTCTATGCCGAGAGGTAATGGACCACTGGTTCAGGCTGGTGGACGAAGTCAGCAACCATTGGTTGGCAAGTCTCCCGCATTGAACCCAAGACTTCTGCCTCAGTGTAGTGGTGGTTACGTGAGTGGCAGGCCTAGTGCCCTCTTGCAAGGTAGTGGTGCTCCTCCTGCTCGCCCTACGGGCTATGGTTTTGCCATGGACCCTGCACCACAGGTTAGACCACCAACAACTGTTGTTTCTCCAGTTGTTGCAAAACCCCAGGCTCCTGCTGCAAGTTCGACACCTGATGTACTAAAGAGAAAAACAGCAGCTCTTCTTGAGGAATATTTCAGTGTTAGGCTTCTGGAAGAAGCTTTGCAATGTGTTGAGGAGCTCAAGTCCCCGGCCTATCATCCTGAGGTTGTCAAAGAAGCAATATCAATTGGTCTGGACAAAAGCCCACCACGTGTGGAACCAGTTGCACAGCTTCTTGAGCACTTGTTTGTTAAGAAGGTTTTTACCGCCAGGGACTTGGTCACTGGATTCTTGAACTTTTCCTCTCTGCTGGACGACCTTGCCATGGATCTACCAAAAGCACCGGTAAATTTTGGTGACATAATTGCTAGACTAGTTTTGGCTGGAGCTTTTGACTTCAAGGTGGTCAATGAGATCTTGAAGAAGGTAACTGATGATTTATACCAGAAAGATGTATTCACAGCTACAATAGGATCTATTAGCTCTAGTCCTACAGGTCAAGCAGTATTGGATTCTCAAGCGTCCGATGTTGAGGCATGCAAAGCGCTCTTTCAATAAAAAGCTCGATCAACTCTTTGAGAAAATCGATTTTCTGTAACCTCAGTAGATGGAATGTACTCAAAACTCACTTTTCAGCATTTCTTGTTGATGTCCAATGGAGTGAAGAGCAACTGAACCGCAGGATGGTCGAGAGCAGGTTGATTTTTAAGTGAGTTGTATTTTTTTTCCCCCCCAAGGTAGTAGTATGTTGAAAGAAAGATTTTGCCTTTTGAGGATGGTCAATTGTGTACTTGATATTTGCTCTAGGCAAAGAGGCCCTCATTTTGTATTTCATTAGTTATTTGTTTATCTCCTCTCTTTTTGACTAGATGGATTAAAAGTTTTGTTAAATCTGTTGAGTTCACAACTCCTTGAGCCTTTATATACCATTTTTGAAGGAAAATTCAGACACAATTTAAGTTTTTATCTTCTGCTGGTGCTGTTTTGTTTTTGTATAAATTTGCTATGCTTTTTGTTGTCTTTTGAGTAGTATGTTGCCACTCAAAAGGGTTCTTGAAGTTGTACTCCATCACATATCTTTGCTTCCATCAGTATCTATAAACTCGAAATCAACCTCTCTATCTCGCGGTACACCACCCTCTTCCTATTGCTTCCATCAGTATTCTATACATTCGAAATCAACCTCTCTATCTCACGGTACACTACCCTCTTCCTACCTCGTAGGATTTTACTGAGTTTTTAGGTGTGTAAGCTCACACTCAAAAATTCCTTTGGGGCTATTACTTGACTGATTCCGCTCTATTTGATATATCGTAAAGATTCATAAGAACGATGGAGGCTGCTCCTTTGATATGAGTACAATTTAATGTCGATAACCAAATAATATATTAGTTATGCAGTATCATTTTCTCCTATATGATAGACCTAACACCTATATTAATATATAATATTATAGTTTTCAACTAAATACTTGTATTATTTTTGTATGTTAAAATTTATGCTGGAATTATTTTCTCAAACAGAGCCACCATATTTAACAATCGAAGCGCATAAATAAATACTTCAATAATTGTATCATGTATATTCGTTTTACTTGAGACACAATTGCTTTAATTATTTTTATTTGAACTTTGAAGAAATATGACCAGTTCAACTATTTTGTGCTTGATTACAACCATATGTACGTGAAGTTTAGTCATTTTTAAATTCTTAAGTTTTTTCAAAATGAATTAGACGTTTATATGAATAGAATTTAAATTTCATTTAAGTATGAGTTACGAAATATTTGAAATATTATGTAATTAGCAAACGTATTATACTAAAAAGATTTTTTAGTCCAAAACCCAAAAACTCACGCGAGTCCCGCCATTAACCCCAGTGTGAGAGAAATGGAGATTTTGAGAGAGCAACCGAAGAGCCACTCTGATGAATCGTTCAAACTCGCGATCGCAATGGCACTCGTCCGATCAAAGCTTCTTCACAAACCTCCGGCAGCAACACCGGCTCCGCCTTCTTCCACCATCGCCGCCGGAGATTCTTCTTCCTGCCCGCCTCTTTCTCATTCCGATGATGCTGTTAAATGGAAACAAAAAGTTCGATCAATTTCCTTTAATTCCTTCGTTTTCCTATTTCTATTATCAGTTACTTAACTTTCATTTTTAGGCAAAAGAGCGTAAACGAGAAATTATCAGGCTCAAGGAGGATCTCAAAGTAGCCGAAGGTTAGTATTTAAAATTTTCGTTATAGTTTAAGCTAGATTTTTTAAGTTTATTGCTATTTTAAAGGCTTAAATTGAAATTTTTGATGATCACGCAATTTCCTTAGGATCTATTATTATGTGATCCAATTCGATTGGAAAATAACAATGTGTAGTTATGACCATCTAGGTTTTACATTTCTGATTATCTTGCTATGTATAGTAATCAAAATTGAATGATAAGAAGGGTAAACTGAGGATTTTGTATGTGTTGATTTTGATTTACTAATGTGTTGTTTGTATAGGTAGATTCACATTGATCGGCTATTTTGTTTTTGATTATTTTTACTTTTTTTCCCTGAGTAAGATGGTTCACAGTGTGATATATTTCCAAAAAATGCATCATGCAAGTGTTATTTCTTTGATAAGTTGGGATTATTGAGTCCTAAGAAAATTGGAGCTGGTTCTGACCAACGGTTCAGTGATGTGTTGCGGAGAAGATTTCTTAGACAAGGTTGGAATATTTTTGAATGCTGTTGTATTTATTGGTATCAAGTTGTCAATTCGGCCTTCATATACATTAGCTGTATTCATTTACTTGTATATTTTTCCAGTGAGGATCAAGGAGAGAAAGAGGAGAAGGCAAGATGATTCTTTGCTTCACCGAATTTCAGGTGAAAGTTCAGTTAGAGATCTTCTTATGGATCTAATTTTGTCTTTACTTTTGATGGTTAACTTGCAAAGTCTCATGATTTTTAAAAGTTACATTGAGTTGAGATCTTATCATACCTCAGCCATGCTCTCATTTACTACGTGTGCTGTAATTTGATCTCTGGAAAAAACTAGGTCCTGTTTGGCATTTGTCTGAACATGAATTTTCAGCTATAGATGAGAAGTATGAAGATTATGTCTTTTTCTTAAATGGCAGATTGTGACAATGAAAATAATATTGAGCAACTGAGCGCTTCAGTTGATTTTCTTTTGGATCTTTGTGACACTATTTCTCTTCACAGTGTATGTTGTTTCTATTAACCCAAGCTAGTGATGCTTTGTCTTATGTTATGAATATGATTTCCATGTATCTTCTCACTTGCTATTGTTCTAAATATGTAACAGTTGGAGGAGGGCAATTTTAAGAACTGGTGCCACCAAGCTGTGGACTTTATTCTTGGTAATGACACAATATTTTCATTTCCTTTGCCTTCCTGTGTACAGTTTTTTCATAAGCAACATCTGGAAATTTTAAACTTGAAGTCCTGATATTATGGCTTTTTTATTTATAATATGCCAACGATTAATTATATCGCAGATGAACTGTTATTTTCTAATCTCTAGTGTCGAGGATTGTGATACAAGCTGAAATCAAGGGGTTAGTAATTGCATGTATTATCTGTTCTGAAACTTAAATGAAAAAAGGATTGTCTACTGAAGCTTCATTCTGGATTTGAGTGTTCATGGAAAGATTGCTCCAAAGGACTTCACTTTGAGAACCATCTTCATGGTTCGTACTGCTATTTTGAATGAAGCTTTCTAATTTTTACTTGAAAATGCAAAAGGTTCACCATTTAGCCTTCTTTGTCAACACCTTATATGCAAGTACTGAACCGTTTCATGCATAGAATGCCTAAATTTCTGAGATTTCAGTCGTATATTAAGGTAGCAAGCACCAGATGGGTTCATCGATTACTATCTAGTCTTTTTACCCTAATGACTTCCAAAGTCAGCAGCAGTCTTATTTTTCCACTTCTAAGGTACACTGGCTACAATGTCACCAACCGAAAGGAATAGAGAACCTGTGGAAGGCATTATCAACAGTTTAATCATGCGTTTATTGAGAAGAATGTGCAGTGCCTTGCAAGGAGATGGTAACTATGTGCTCTTGTTGTTATTCATACTAGGTTTTCTAAGACTATCTTCAACTGGCAGATTACGGAAGTATATATTACATACCTTTAGTAATGGTAGTATAAGCATGTTAATCAGTTACACTGCTTAATGTTGTATGCGGAGAACTTGTCAATCCTTGCGTGCATGTAGGCTGTAGAAGTAGATGTAGTGTTAGATGAGGAGAGATAGCTTATTGATGTAATTTTTTTTTTTTTTTTTTTTTTTTTTTTTTCTTCGTCTTGGGACAATTAGTTCTTCATTTCTATGGACTTCCATGACGGTTATGAGTCAGAGAAATCAGACTTGAAATGTAAACATTCTCAGCAGAACGGAATGTTCTTAATTGAGCTCCGAGATTCTGGCAGCAGGCACTAAAAATATTTTGGTAGACATGTACCAATATATGCATGTACAGAACTAAGAAATAGTTGCAGCATGATACTGACAGAAGTCTTTGGTTTGATACGTATTTAATGGAAACAAATTAATTTCATATAAAAGTGGATGTTTGGTTTATTATACTCCGGTCTTCCCATTTATGGATCATTATTGGATAGGATCTAAGTTAAACATGTTAATTCGACTTGCAAGTTATAAGTAGTACCAATAAAATAGTAAAGTAGTGCTCAAATTGTTAAACAAATCTGAATTCTTAAATTTATGGAAGTTGTATAAAAGATATTATTGGTAGAACGGTCTAGAAAGTTTTTGGATATGTCAAAAATAAATATAGTATCACAAATTTGGATGGAGGCAAACAATATTTGTGATGAAACTATCTGCTTACTGTAGAAAGACACCTTGATAATTTTCCAGCAGAAAAAAAGAGATTGTTTTTCACACAAGTATTAAATTCCTCAATGTAACTTACTTAAATTTCCTTCTACATAGCTTCTTAACTCTTGATTCCATAATGATATGTTTCAGAATCTCATCACTTTGACACTGCTGTTCAATTCTATATTCAACATTTGATGCGTAAGGTCGGAAATGAGGCTTTTGTCGGCCAACGTATAATATTTGGCAGTTTCCAAGATTCTGCCAATGGCAGAAGAAAGATTGGCTTTTCCTGGGTTCAATTTGATGAGGCCTTTCCAAGTTGATTACGCATGTACCATGATGTAAGTCCCACCAGCTTGTATATAGTTTCTCATCTTTATCTAAATTAATTATTCTTTTATGCTTCTTTTTGTATTTATTTTTAACTTTCTTATCACATAATAGAGGGCCACAGAAGGGGAAGGGAAGGGAAGGGAGACGGTTGCAATGGGAGTCAAACCCATACATGTTGTGTGGGAGATTCCCATTGGCCACTGGTACCTCTAGGATATAACTCTGGCTTCTTCCTTCACTTGCTGAAATCTGTTTCTTTGCTGGTTATAATGGATGTACATTATTTTGCACCTTACTGTTGAGAAATTTCTTTTCCTCCATATATGATATCACATTTTCCTTTCTGGTCATTGACATCTTTCAATATGCTATTTTTGTTTTTATTTTCTGTATTTAGTTTGGAGGTTTGAAAAGAACACTGTAATTTTTATATTTGTTCTAGACCACTTATCCCTCCAGACTTCCTTGACTTGAAGGTGTTTTTAGGCTGGGGATGAGGAAGTTTCTACATTTGGATTTGGAGTTCGTTTATATCATTGTGACTTTGAACATTTCTTCGCGTTTGGTTTATTTCGTTCCTTCTATTGTCAAATCAGCTAATATAAAGTTTAAAATGGTTGAATATCTGTACACGGTATACTTATTTATTCATTCTAGTATTCTCAAGTCGAGTGATTGCTACTGTATCGTGTGATCATCTTGACTATCTTATTTATTGTAAATGGTTGTTTAAGCTGCAGGATTACTTGGTGTTGCCCCCCTTTTCTGTGTATACTATTCATTGCTTAGAACACTGGAATTATAAGTGATCAGAGGTGCCTTGGCTATGCAGCTTGTCAGTCCCTCCTAATTGTAGAGGCTGTGCCTGCTTCAGATCCAAAATATGTTCTGTTTTTTACATTAACGAAGTACTGTATTCTGCCTGAATTGCTAGATTAGTTAGTTAAATTGGGGATGTCCATTCACCTCAAGGTTTATCATAACAATTATGTTTAAACTTGACATTTGGAACCATAGCTTAAGCTTGCTAGATTTTCTGTTTGTAA
Source organism: Solanum habrochaites (assembly GCA_027704765.1). NCBI lineage: Eukaryota > Viridiplantae > Streptophyta > Magnoliopsida > Solanales > Solanaceae > Solanum > Solanum habrochaites. The sequence goes on along the minus strand of JAKWJA010002495.1, from coordinate 832,386 downwards.
GGGGCTGTTGGAATAATTTGGCATACAGTTTACTGCCTTGTATTTGCTCTTTTCTGCATCCATACTTCACTTTATATTTCCATGGATTTTCTTGAAACTGTAACAGCAAATGAGATTAAAATTATACTTTCTTAATTGCAGGATTCAGCTTATTGAATTTCTGGTTTCAGATTATTTGTTAATCTGGTCAAACACAGGGGATTTTGACTTGAGTGAGCTTCTTTTGATCACTTGATCTTTATAATCTATTTCCACTCCTCCCCTGGGGTCCGAGTTAGTTCTGCCTCTGGCAGAGTAAAATTCAAATCTCTAGGCTATAGGCCCTAAACATACTGCATGTAAGATATGCCTACAAGGATAATTAGCAGGCTCCCACAATTACCTATCTGGTGAAGGTTATATTTAATACTGTTAATGATGGAAATGAACCTGACATATATATCCATACGTTTGTATTTACTCTGTAGGGCTTTTTGAGGAATGGATTGTATCAATCCTCCACGGAAGAAAAACGTTGGAACTACTAGAAAGCAGGAATTCTCTTTATGTACTGTACATAGATCGCGTAATCGGAGTTGTGGCCAAGCAAGTGAGACAGTTGTCATTTCTGCAAAAGCTTAGCCCACAGATTCTTGAGAACTTGTTTAGCTAAGCACTGGCAAGCAGCTTTTTTCTTGTAAACTGTAAGTAACTTGCTTTCAACCCAAATCTTCTTTTCTTGTGCATAGAAAATTCAGGTGTGTCGTAGAAAATGCTTTGTTACTTAAAAGTCAAGAGTTGTAAATTAATTAATTAATTCCCAGAGCATCAAAGATCAAAGTTCTTCTAAAGTGAAAGATGCTCTTCAAATGTGAAAAGATGAATCATGTAAATGGTGAAATCCACCTATTGAACAAAATCTACATGACATTAGCACACCATCATGTGTCGAAAGTTAGAAAAATATCCCAAATCTCTTTTTGTTGAACCAGATTCCTGGTTGAAATTTGTTCCACCAAATTGTCGGCTTAAATAAATCTTTGACTTCCCGTGGCATCACTATTTTTCATATTCCTTATCGTCGTAGTTAAGATCTTGCATAAATGAGGTTGTTGGACGGCTTGACTTCTAGCTCTTCGTAGTTAAATCGAGACATGTTCTTTTCTCATCTGCTTCACTTTTCTTTGTGATATTGAGTGGTGGGAATCTGAATCAGAGTAGTTTACTTATAAACAAAGAATTCCTATTTTAGTACTACCCATTGTCTTTTCCATCTTTAGAGTTGTCCCTTGTCCCCACCATGTTCATCTTTCAAACTACATTTTGAAGGGTGATTACTCAGCCCTTGAAACTTTTTTTTCCCTTTAGAATGGATTACTAATACGAAAAAGTTCGTTTTATATTTGAAAGATGCAAAAAAGGTGTATTGTATTGGATACACTTCTGCTTTTTGCTAGATATATAGTTTCCTTCCTGACTTCCATCTAACCAAACTTGCTCCTAGATACTACATTGAATATCATCTCTCTATCTAGTTCTTGCTTAGTAGACATGATTCAAGCCAAAACCATACCGGTTCTCTCATTAGTAGCAACTCTTTTATTATGCCAATACTGCAAAACCTCAGCTTCTACTGATAGTCCGCCATCCACTTTCAAGCCTCCAAGCCAAACTCTGCCACTGGGGCAAATGTGTTGCCCAAAAACTGAAGATATTAACGTCCAGATTAAAAGGAGAGCGCGAATCGTTCCTATTACTCCAAATGTGAGTTCTCGTCAAAGATCAAGATCATCATTGGCTATGGGAAAACAAATATCTTCATTGCAAGTGTATTCACCTCTGTTTTATCTCCTTTCGTTTAGTTTCTTCTTGCTCTAGTAGCCATGCTAGAGCAGAAATATGGTGAAGGCCAACTTGCTTGACGGAAATAATCTTGTTTCTTTGTTCTCCCGTCATTCGTCCTGTGCCTATATTAGTACTTGTGTTAGGACTATATAAGTGGTTCTTTAACTTGTATCCTCCAAAAATATCTACTAGTGTATCTTAGGCCTTGAGCTTGAATGGATTTGCTTAGCTATCCTTCTTTTTTGCTTTAGGACAAAGTGGCTTTATATTCAAAGGCATCGACGGAAATGTTGCTTTTGACGTGTAAGTTGTAATACATGTTGCAATTTCTCTCTTTTTAATTAGCAAATGGTATTATAAGTCAGATGCTTCCCTTTCATTGCCTCTGCTTTTAGGCAAATATGCTATTAGTAAATAGTGTAGCTGTATTATTGGAATAAAAATTATGATTTGAAACTTTGGTTAGAAGTTGATCTGTAATGACCTTTTATAATTTGAATAGAAGAAAATTGACTTTTTTTTTTCTTTATATTCCCTACTTGTTAAAAAAATTCTAATCTCTTTAGTTTTGGAATACAAAAAATTTGAAATCTATGAGCCAACGGGGAAAAGGCGAAAAGAATGAGAATCAAAAGTTTATACGCTATATGTCTTATAAAAATATCAAATGCTGATTCGTATTTTGTATGACAAGGAATATCGATGGGTCTATGCTTCATCTGCACAAAACCCGGTTGCATCCCAAAAGTTGAAAGGTGCTCCAAAAACAAGATGATAAATCAGCTAAAAGAAACTAAAATCATCACCCAAGAGGTTCTCTCAGGAAATTCCATGAATCATCAAAAGCAGCGGAGATTAAGAAGCAACAACCCAGACCTTATGTGTCGATTTCGGCCAAAGGACCATCCACATAGCAACATATTTAAATTAAATTAACTAATTGAATGGAGGGTGAGCTGTCACTAGCCTATTAAAATTCTTGGATTGATGAGAAAACGTGTCGAAATGGTCCTTTTACAATGTAATGAATACTTTTGTATGGTAATAGAACGTCCGCATAGTTAGAGTGTCTTTCAAAAATTCGAAACAACTTCAGATGTCACTTTACGTCTTTTCTAGAAGAGTTGACATAAGTCATGGTTTAACATGTCGAGAATACAATAGAACAAATAAATATTTGCTATTAATTAACCGTTTGAATCATGCAGGTAGAAATCATCTATAGCCTAATGCCCAATCTTACTGTTAGCATTTTTAATTAAGTTTTAATACAATCTTATATCTGATTTTGTCCCCCACCTAGTTTTCTGTTATGTAGTCCATTAATTTTTTAAACTATTAAATTAAACTCATTCTCCATATAATTCAAAATTAATATCACCAAGATATTTATAGGCTAATATACAAAAAAAAAAAAAAAAACCAAGAAAATCATCTAATAAATGGTGAGACTTCAAGTATTGCTCCCCCAACTCCCTACGAAGGGTTATACAGTGAAAATTGCCTATATTTATAAAATGACTATTAAATGCCTAAAATATGTGTATAAAATGGTGAGGATTCACGTAATGCTCCCCCAATTTTGCAAAATAATCATCCGGAAGCAAAATCTCCGAAACACTCATGGGCTAACACACATGAAATTTAAGGAAATCACCAAATTTCTATAGAATGAACTCCTAAATGCTCAAAATATGTGTACTTAGAAATGGTAAGACTTCGCGTACTGCTCCACCCACTGCCCTATGGAAGGTTCTATAAAGGTTTTGCAAAAATAAACGTCCGGAAGCAATATCATCAAAATATTCATGGGCTAATACACACAAAACTGAGAAAATCGCCTAATTCTTACTCCATCTTTCCCTTGTCCATTTTTGAATTGGCACACCATTAAGAAAACAATGATTGACAGATTGAGTTTATCATTTTACCATATTAATTATGAAGTAGATGAATTAAAAACTTAAAATTTCCAAGAAGTTTTACCGTTTTCAAAATAATTAATTGAGAGTATAATAAGACAAAAATAATTTATCTTTTCTTGATTTGTCAAAATGAACAAGTAATTAGGTACAACTATAAAAGGAAAGTAGACAAGTAATTAGCGACAAAGAGAGTATAAATAGCTCATAAATGCAAAAAATATTTCAAAAAATTGTGAGACTTCACGTACTGCTCCCCCAACTCACTACATGTTCTTTGAAGGTTTTTCAGAAAAATCACCTAGAAGCAATATCACCAAATATTCCTAGGCTAACCCACGATAAACTGAAAAAATTGCCTAATTTCTATAAAATGGCTCCAAATTGCCCAAAATAAGTGTAAAAAATAGTGAGGCTTCACGTACTGCTCCCCCAACTCCTTATGGAGCATTCTGTAAATGTTTTACAAAAAGATCATCCGGAAGCAATATCACAAAAATATTTATGAGCTAACACACACGGAGAAACTAAGGACAATCCGCTAATACTTATAAAATGGCTCCTAAATGCCCAAAATATATGTAAAAAATGGTGAGGCTTCACATACTAGTCTCCCAACTCCCTACAGAGGATTCTGTAAAGTTTTTTCTTAAAAATGATCCAGAAGCAATATAACCATGATATTAATGGGCTAACATACACAAAAAACTGAGAAAATTGCCTAATTCTTATTAAATGACTATTATATGCCGAAAATATGTGTAAATATGGTCAGGCTTCACGTAGTGCTCCCCCATCTCCGGACGGAGGGTTTTGTAGGTTTTGCAAAAAATTTATCCTGAAGTAATATCACCAAACTATTTATGGGCTAACACTCACGAAAAATTTAGAAAATTGCCAAATTCCTATAAAATGACTCCTAAATGTATAAAATATGTGTAGAGAATGATGAGGCTTTTCACGTGTTGCTACCTCAACTCCATAAAGAGGGTTTTGTAAAGGTTCTACAAAAAATCATCCAAAAATAAAATAACCAAAATATTCATGGGCTAACATACACAAAAAATGAAAAAAATTGCTAAATTCCTACAAATTGGCTTATAAATGTCTAAAATATGTGTACAAAATGGTGTGACTTCAGGTACTGCTCCTCAAACTCTCTATAGAGGGTTTTGTAATGATTTTGCAAATTTTTTTATCTGGAAGCAATATCACCCAAATATTTATGGGCACATTCACGAAAAATTGAGATAATTGCCAAATTCTTGTAAATGTCTCCTAAATGTTCAAAATATGTGTAAAAAATGGTGAGTCTTCATGTATTGCTACTCGAACTCCCTATGGAGGGTTTTGTAAAGGTTTTGCATAAAAATTATCCGAACGAAAAATCACCAAAATATTTATGGACCAACAAACACGAAAAATGGAGAAAACGCCAAATTCCTTCCAAATGGCTTCTAAATGCCCAAAATGTTTATTAAAAATGGTGATACTTCACGTACTTCTCTCCCAACTACCTACCGTGGGTTTTGTATGGTTTTGCAAAATATTCATCTAGAAGCAATATCACCAAAATATTCATGTGCTAGCATACACGAAAAACTGAGAAAATCACCAACTACCCATTAAATGACTCCTAAATGTCAAATATATGTAAAAAATGATGAGACTTCACATACTTCTCCCCCAACTCCCTAAAGAGGGTTTTGTAAAAGTTTGCATTTTAAAAAATGTACTGAAGCATTCCATTACCCACATTGCGACGCTTTCGTGTGCTATAGAATAAAATTTTTGGTGATCAGGATTACACGTCAAAATGCGATGATTTTTTTTGGTGGACCATCCTTCAGTACCTTGTCATGCAACCGTTGACACTCACGGCAAGTATGGACCCCATTCGAGTCAAAACAAGGCCGAAGAGTGCATACCCCCAGTCTTGATGATTTTTTTGTGTGCTATAGCACACCATGTTTGGTGATTCGGATTCTGACGTCAAAAATGACAATATTTTTGTGGACGTCACGTCACGGACCTGGCTATGCATACAGTTTGGGACAATCATCCACCTTTCCAACCCATTTTCAAGGTCAAACGAGCCTCGAAGCGCGCATACCCCCCATTTCGATGATTTTCGTGTGCTATATCAAACTATTTTTTGGGTGATCTGAATTCCTACGTCAAAAAAACCAAAATTTTTTGTGGACATTCGTCAAGACCTTGGCTATGCAGCCGGTTGGCCATCACGGCCAGTACGCCCCATTTTTAAGGTCAAACGAGCCCTAAAGCGCATACCCCTTATTTCGACGATTTTCGTGTGCAATAGCAAACTAGTTTTTGGGTGATCTGGATTCCGATGTAAAAAATGCCAAAAATTTTTGTGGACGTCTGTCTAGACCTTGGATAGCATCCGGTTGGACCTCACGGCCAGTCCGACCCATTTTAAAGGTCAAACGAGCGTTGAAGCGCATACCCCCCCATTTAGACGATTTTCATGTACTATAGGAAAACCATTTTTTGGGTGATCCGGATTCCGATGTAAAAAATGCCAAAATTTTTTGTGGACATCTATCTAGACCTTGGATATGCATTCGGTTGGACCTCACGGCCAGTCCGACCCATTTTGAAGGTAAAACGAGCCCCGAAGCGAGCATAACCCCATTTCGATGATTTTCGTGTGCAATAGCAAACCCTTTTTTGGGTGATCCGGATTCCGACGTCAAAAATTCCAAAATTTTTTGTGGACGTCCGTCAAGACCTTGGCTATGCATCTAGTTGGCCATCACTTCCACTCCGAACCATTTTCAAGGTCAAACGAGCCCGCAAAGCGCGATACCTCCTATTCGACGATTTCGTGTGTATAGCAACCCCAATTTTGGGTGATCATATTCCGACGTCAAAAATTCAATTTTTTGTGGAGGCTTCAAGACCTTGTCGTGTAGGCGGTTGGCCATCACGGCCTCTAATCCGACCCATTTTCGAAGGGTCAAACGAAGCCGAAGCGCGCATACCCGCATTTAGATGATTTTCGTTGTGCCCCAAACAAAACCATTTTTGTGGTTTGATCAGGATTCCGACGTCAAAAATGCCAAAAAAAAATTTTTTGTGACGTCCGTCAAGACCTTGGAATGCATTCCGGTTGGCTTCACTGCCATTGCGACCATTTTAAAGTCAACTAAGCCCCGAAGCGCGCATCCCCCATCTTAACGAGTTTAATGTTGAATATACCACAACCATTTTTTGGGTGATCCGGATTTCCGATGTAAAAATTGGCCAAATATTTTTGGTGAGCCGTCGAGATTTGGCTATGCATCCGGGTGGACCTAACGGCCATACAACCCAGTTGATGTAAACGAGCCCCGACGCGAGCAATACCCCACATTTACGACGATTTCGTTGTGCAATAGCAAACCACTTTTGGGTGGTCGATCACGGATTCCGACAGTCAAAAATTCAAAATTTTTCGGTGGGACGTTCGTAAAGACCTTGCTATGCAGCCAGTTTGCCATCACTTCCACTCCGACCCATTTCAAGGTCAAAACGAGCCGAAGCAGTGAATACCCCCATTCGACGATTTCGTGTGCTATATCAACTAGTTTTTGGTGATAAGAAGTCTACGTCAAAAAACCAAAATTTTTGTGGCATTCGTCAAGAGCTTGGCTATGGCAGCGTTGGCCATCACGGCCAGTACGAACCCGTTTTTAAGGTCCAATCGAGCCCTGGAAGAGCACACCTTATTTCCGACGATTTTCGTGTGCAATAGCAAAGCATTTTTTGGGTGATCTGGATTCCGAATGTGAAATATGCCAAAATTTTTTTTTGGAAGTCGTTAGACCTTGGATTGACATGGTTGGGAACCTGGTCACGGCCAGTTCCGGACCCATTTTCAAGGTCAACGGAGCGTTGAAGGGCATTACCACCATTTAGATATTTTCATGTTGTACTATAGAAAACCATTTTGCGGGATCGGATTGCGTGTAAAAAAATGCCAAATTTTGTGGAAATCTGTCTGACCTTGGATTTATGTATCGGTTGGACGCAGGCCAGTCCGACTCATATTAGAGTAATAAAACGAGCCCCGAAGCGAGCATAACCCCATTTCGACTGATTTTCGCTGTGCAAGAAGCAAACCCCTTTTTGGGGTGTTTCGAATTCCGACGTAAAAATTCCAAAAGTTTTTTTGTGGAAGTCCGTCAAGACATAGGCTAATGCAGCCAGGTTGGCCACACTTCCACTCCGAACCATTTTTCAAGAGTCAACCGAGGCCCGCAAAAGAGCATACCCCATTTCGACGATTTAGTGTGCTATAGAAATAATTTGTGGGTGATCCAAGATTCAGACCAAAAAATGCCAAAGTTTGTTGTGGACGTCCTTCAAGACCTTGGCTATGCATCCGGTTGGCCTTCACAACCATTATGACCCATTTTAAAGGTCAAACAACCCCCGAAGCGCGCATACCCCCCTATTTAAACGATTTGCGTGTGCTATAACAAACCATTTTTAGGGTGATCCGGATTCTAATGTTAAAAATGCCAAAAAGTTTTGTGGACATCCGTCTATACCTTGGATATGCATCCGATTGGCCCTCAGAGCCAGTCCGATCAATTTTCAAGGTCAAACGAGCCCCGAAGCGCGCATACCTACTATTTAGACGATTTTCGTGTGCTATAGCAAACCATTTTTAGGGTGATACAGATTCCGACGTCGAAAATGCCAAACTTTTTTGTGGACGTCCATCAAGACCTTGGCTATGCATGTGGTTGGACTTCACGACCATTCAGACCCATATTAAAGGTCAAACAAGCCGTGAAGCGCACATACCCCTATCTCGATGATTTTCGTGTGCTATAGCTAACTATTTTTTTGGTTATTCGAATTCCGACGTAAAAAATGCTAAACTTTTTTGTGAACGTCCCTCTTTTATATACAGCCGGTTGGCCCTCACGGCTAGTCCGACCCATTTTGAAGGTCAAACGAGCCTCGAAGAGAGCATACCCCCCATTTAGATGATTTTTGTGTTCTATAGCAAACCATTTATTGGGTTATCCAAATTCCAATGTCAAAAATGCCAAACTTTTTTGTGGACGTCCGTTAAGACCTTGTATTTGCAGCCGGTTGGACCTCATGGCCAGTCCGACCCATTTTCAAGGTCAAACGAGCCCTGAAGCGAGCATATCCCCCATTTCGACGATTTTCGTATGCTATAGCAAACCATTTTTTGGGTGATTCGGATTCAGATGTCAAAAATTTCAATTTTTTTGTTAATGTCCATCAAGACATTGGCTATGCAGCCAGTTGTCCATCACGACCAGTACGACCCATTTTCAAGGTCAAACGAGCCCTGAAGCGCGCATACCCCCTATTTAGACGATTTTTCGTGTGCTATAGCAAATCATTTCTTGGGTGATCCGGATTCCGACGTCAAAAATGCTAATTTTTTTGTGGAGGCCCTTTAATACCTTGTCTATGCAGCCGGTTGGCCATCACGTCCAGTCCAACCCATTTTCAAGGTCAAACGAGCTCTGAAGCTCATACCCCCCATTTAGACAATTTTCGTGTGATATATAGCAAACCATTTTTAGGGTGATCTGGATTCCAACGTCAAAAATGCCAAACCTTTTTATGGACGTCCGTGAAGACCTTGGATATGTATCCGGTTGTCCCTAACGTCCAGCCCGACCCATTTTGAAGGTCAAACGAGCCCTGAAGCGAGCATACCCCCAAATTCGATGATTTTCGTGTGTTATAGCACACCATTTTTGGTGATTTGAATTTCGACATAAAAATGCTGCAATTTTTACTGGATGTCTGTCAGTACCTTGGATTTGCAGCCGGTTGGCCGTCATGGCTAGTCCAACCCATTTTCAACGTCAAAAGAGCCCCGAAGCGTGCATACCCCTATTTCGACGATTTTCATGTGCTATAGCACACTATTTTTTTGGTGATCCGAATTTCGAAGTGCAAATGCTAAATTTTTTTGTAGATATCCGTCAAGATCGATGCTTTGCAACCGATTGGCCCTCACAACTAGGCTGACCCATTTTCAAGGTCAAATAAGCCTGAAGCGCATACCCCCATTTCGATGATTTTCGTGTGCTATAGCGTACCATTTTTATGGTGATCCAGATTACGATGTCAAAAATATCAAAAATTTATGTGGAAGTCCGTTAAGCCTTTGCTATGCAATCAGTTATCCCTCACTGCCAGTCCGACCTATTTTCAAGGTCAAACAATCCAGAAGGCGCGAATTGCCCCAGTCGATGAGATTCGTTGCTATAGCACCCTATTTTTTTGACTACCGGTTCTACGTTAAAAATGCAAAATATTTTGGAGCCGTCCTCAGACAATGTATATGCATTGTTGGCCCGCACGGGCCCAATTCGACCATTTCAAGGTCAAAAGAGCCCGAAGCTCACAATACACACATTTCAACGATGTCGTGTTACTGTAAAAAACCATTTTTTGGTGACCAGATTTCGATGTCACAAATGCCAGAAATTTTTATGCTATGGACTCGTCAAGACCTTGTCATCCAGTGATGGGTTGGCCTAACAGAGCTATGACGACCTTAATTTAAAGGTCATCAAACGAGTTCTCGCAAGCGCATACCCTCAATTCGACGATTTTAGTGTGCTATAGCAAATAACTTTTTGGGTTGATCCGGTACCAAAAGTCAAAAAAGCCAACTTTTTTATGGACGTCTGTTTTTTTTTTTTTTTTTTTTTCCCGTTCCCCAAGAGCTTGGTAGCATCTCGTGGCCCTCATGCCATTTCCGACCCATTTTAAAGGTCAAACGAACCCCGAAGCGCTCATACCCCCAATTTCGATAATTTTCGTGTGCTATAGCAAACAATTTTTTGGGTGATCCAGATTTCGATGTAAAAAATGCCAATTTTTTTTGTCGACAATCGTTAAGACCTTTGCTATGCATTCGGTTGGTCCTCACGACTATTCCAACCCATTTTAAAGGTCAAATGAGCCCCGAAGCGCGCATACCCACCATTTCGACAATTTTTTGTGTGTTGTAAAAAACCATTTTTTGGGTGATCCGGATTCCGATGTTAAAAATGCCAAATATTTTCTTCGACGTCGTTCAAGACCTTGTCTATGCATCCGATTTGCCCTCACGGCCATTCCAAACTATTTTCAAGGTCAAACGAGCCTTGAAACACGAATACCCCCATATGACGATTTTCATGTTCTATAGAAAACCATTTTTAGGTGATTCGGATTCTGACGTAAAAAATGCCAAATATTTATTGAGGACTTCCTTCAAGACCTTGTCTATGCATCTGTTGGCCCTCATGGCTATTACGACCCATTTTCAAGGTCAAACAAGCCCCGAAGCGCGCATACCCCCCATTTTGACGATTTTCGTGTGCTATAGCAAATCATTTATTTGGTGATCCGTATTCCGACGTCAAAAAAGCCAATTTTTTTTTGGACGTTCGTCTAGACCTTGGATATGCATGTCGTTGCTCTCACGGCCATTCCAACCCATTTTAAAGGTCAAACGAGCCCCGAAGCGCATACCCCCATTTCGATAATTTTAGTGTGCTATAACAAACCATATTTTGGGAGATCCCGATTCCAAGGTCAAAAATATCAATTTTTTGTGGACGTCCGTCAAGACATTGGCTATGAATCCGGTTGGTCCTCACGGTTCTTCGGAAACCATTCAAGGTCATCTCAAACAATGCCCAGAAGTGAGCATACCCCCATTTCTACATTTTTCGTGTTGTAATAGCTACCATTTTTTGGCGGTTTGATCGGATGCCGACGTCAAAAAATGCCAAAATTTTTTATTGGGCATGCGGGTTTTTCAATACCTGGGCTATGCATCAGTTGGCATCACGGCAGTCGATCATGGCTCTAGGTCAAACAAGCCTTGAAGCGCGCATATCCACATTTCGGCGATTTTCGTGTGTTATAGCAAACCATTTTTTGGGTGATCCGGATTCCGACGTCAAAAATGCCAAAATTTTTTGTCGACGTCCTTAAAGACCTTGACTGTCCATCTGGTTGGACCTCAAGTCTATTTCGACCCATTTTCAAGGTCAAACGAGTCTCGAAGCGCATACCCCTCATTTCGACGATTTTCGTGTGCAATAGCAAACTATTTTTTGGGTGATTCCGATTTCGACGTCAAAAATGCCAAAATATTTTTTGGACGTCCTTCAAGACCTTAGCTATGCATACGGCTGACCCTCACGACTATTCTAACACATTTTCAGGGTCAAACGAGCGCATAAAAACAGCGACCCACCCATTTGACGATTTTCCGGTGCTATAGCAAACCATTTTTGGCGTGATCGAATTTCCAACGTACAAAAATACCAAAGACTTTTGTGACGTCGTCAAGCCAACTTGTTTGATCTGGTTTGTCCCTACGTCCATTACAAAACTTATTTTCAAGGTAAACGGCCCAAAGACGGCATCCCCCATTTCGATGATTATAGTGTGCTATAGCAAACCATTTTTTGGGTGATCCGAATGCCGATGTTAAAAAAGCCAAAATTATTGTGGACGTCCTTCAAGACCCAGGATATGAATCCAGTGGCCCCTACGACCATTTTTTTACCTATTTTCAAGGTTAAACGAGCCCCGAAGAGCGCATAACCCCCATTTAGATAATTTTCGTGTGCTATAGCACACCATTTTTTGTGTGATTCAGATTCCGATGTAAAAAATTCCAAATTTTTTCGTGGATGTCCGCCAAGACATTGTCTAGCATACGATTGGACATCCACGTCTTGTCCGACCCATTTGGAAAGGTCAAACGAGCCCCGAGCGAGCATTACCCTATTTCGACGATTTGTGTGATAATAGCACACCATTTTTTGGTGATCCGATTCGTCGTCAAAAAATGCCAATGTTTTTGTGTGGCGTTCGTCCAGACCTGTCAATGCATACGGTGACCATCACGGCTTGTCCGACCATTTGGACGGTCAAGCGAGCCCGAAGCGAGCGATCCCCTTCATTTTCGATGATTTTGTGTGCTTATAGCACCATCCTTTTTGGGGTGATTCCGTTCTGTTTCGATTCCGACGTCCAAAATGCCAAAATCTTTTGTGGGACGTATCCGTCAAGACCTTGTCGATGCATAACGGTCGTCCATCACGGCTTGTCCGGACCCATTTGGAAGGTACAACGAGCACGACGCGAGCATACCCCTCATTTCGACGATTTTCGCTGTGCTATAGAAAACCATCTTTGGGTGATCCGGAGATGGACTTCCGACCGTAAAAAATGCCAATTTTTCTGTGGAGTCCGTTCAAGACTTTGTCTATGACATCACGGTTGGACAGCACGGATGCACGGACAATTGGAAGGTTCTTCAAACGTGACCGAAGCGAGGCATGACCCATCATTTTCGACGATTTTCGTATGCAGATAGCACACCGTTTTTTTGGTGATCCGGATTCCGACGTCAAAAATGCCCCAATTTTTTCGTGGACGTCCGTCAAGACCTGTTCTCCTGTATACGGTTGGCTAACGGCTTGTCCGACCATTGGAAGTAATAGCCCGAAGCGAGCATACACCCTCATTTGATCGCATTTTCGTGGGCTATAGCACAATATTTTTTGGGTGAATTCCAAATTCGACATAAAAAAGGCCAAATGTTTTTGTGGACGTCGTCAAGACCTTGTCGATGCATAGGTTGGACATCACGGATTGTACGACCCATTGGAAGGTCCAATGAGCCCACGAAGCGAGCATACTATCATTTTGACCAATTTTGTGTGCTATAAGGCACACCCATTTTTTGGCGTGATCCGGATTTCGGCGTCAAAAATGCCAAATTTTTTCGTGGACGTCCTTCTAGACATTGTCTATGAAGTACGGTTGGCCATCAGCTTGTACGACCCATTTTGGAAGGTCAATACGGAGCTCGAAGAGAGCATTACCCTATTTGCGACGATTTTCGTGGGCTATAGACAAACCTTTTTGTGATCCGGATTTCGACGTCAAAAAATGCTAATTTTTTTCGTGGACGTCCGTCAAGACCTTTCTATGCATTCGGTTGGCCATCACGGTTGTCCTCCAATTTGGAAGGACACACGAGAGTCCCGAAGCGAGCATTACCCCTCATTTCGACGATCTTTCGTGTGATATAGCACAACCTTTTGGGTGATCCAGTTCCGACGTCAAAAATGCCAAATTTTTTTGTGGACGTCGTTTAAAACTTTTCTATGCTACGGTTGTCATCCCACGGCTTGTCCGACCATTGGAAGGTCAAACGAGCCACCGAAGCGAGATTTACCCATCATTCGACGAATTTCGGGTGCTATAGCACACCATTTTTTGGGGTGATACCGGATTCGACGAAAAATGCCAATTTTTTCGTGGAGTCTGTCAAGAACCTTGTATCATGGCAACGGTTGTCCATAACGGCTTTTTAGACCCCATTTGGAAGTCAAAACGAGCACCGAACGACAAGCGGGCATACACCACCTATTTCGACGATTTTCGTTGTGCGATAGCACACCATTTGTTGGGGTGATCGGATTCCGACGTACAAAAATGCCAAAGTTTTCTTCGTGGAGTCCGTCAAGACTGTTCTATGCATACGGTGGCCATCCGGTTGTCCGACCACATTTGGAAGGTCAAAATAGCCCCCGAGCGAGCATACCCTCATTTCGACTATTGCGTGTGCTATAGGCACAACCATTTTTTGGTTGATCCGGAGTTCCGACGTCAAAAATGCTGAATTTTTTTCTGTGGCCGTCCGTCTCAAGACCTTCTCTGTTGTAGCAGGTTGCCATAAGGCGTCCGACCCCATTGGAAGGTCAACACTAGCCCGAAGCGAGCATACCCCCGCATTCGATGATTTTCGATGTGCTATAGCACACCTTTTTTTGGGGGTATGATCTGGATTCGACGTAAAAATGCCCAACTTTTTCGTGGACGTCCGTCAAGACATGTCTATGCATACAGTTGGCAATTAACGGCTTGTTACGACCATTTGGAAGGTCAAACGAGCCCCGAAGGAGCATACCCCTCATTTCGCGATTTTGGGTGCTATAGCACAACCATCTTTTGGTTGATCGGATTCGGACGTCTAAAACTGCCAAATGTTTTAGTGGATGTTCGTCAAGACTTGTTATGCAATTAAGGTTGGCAATCACGGCTTGTGCCGACCCATTTGGAAGGTCAAAAGAGCCTCCGAACGCGAGGGCATACCTCATTTCGAACCATTTTCGTGTGCTACTAGCCACACCATTTTGGGTGATCCCGGATTGACGACCGTCAAATAATGCCAATTTTTTTAGGGACGTCCGTCAAGGACCTTATCTATGCATACAGTTGGCCATCACGGCTTGTCGACCCAATTTGGAAGGTCAAACGAGCCTCGAAAGCGAGCATACCCTCATTTCGGAAAATTTTCGTGTGCTCAATAGACACCATTTTTTGGTGCTCCAGATAGATTCGACGTACAAAAGCCAAATTTTTTCGTGGACGTCAGTTATGACGTGTTATGCATAACGGTTGTCCATCAAGGTTGTACGACCCATTTGGAAGGTCAAACGAGCCACGAAGCGGAGCATACCCCTTCATTTGATGATTTCGGTGAGCTATAGGCACACATTTTTTTGGATTATCCAGATCGACGTCAAAATGCAAATTTTTTCGGGGGACGTCACGTAAAGACCGTGTATGCATCGGTTTGGCCATAACGGATTGTTCGACCCCATTTGGAAGGTCAAACGAGCCCCGAAGCAAGCAACCACTATTGGCGACGATTTCGGTTGCTATAGCACAACCAGTCTTTGGGTGGATCCGGATTTCGACGTCAAAAATGCCAAATGTTTTCGTGCGAGTCCGTCCAGACCCTTGGTCTATGCATACGTTGGTAATCACGGCTTGTACGACCCATTTGGAAGGTCAAACGAGCCCCGAAGCGAGTACCCCTCATTTCGATGATTTTCGTGTGTATAGCCACACCATTTTTGGGTGCTGGGATTCCGACGTCAACAATGCCCAAATATTTTTGTGGGAGTCGTAAAGACCTTGTATATGCATACGGATTGGGCAGCAGGATTGTCCGACCAAGTTGGAGAGGTCAAATCGGCACCTTAAAGCGAGCATACCCCTCATTTCGATGGATTTCGGGCTATCGCAACCAATTTTTGGGTGATCCGGATTCCGACGGCAAAAATGCAACATATTTTTGTGACGTCCATAAAGACCTTGTCTTGCATTACGGTTGGCTATCACGGCTTGACGCCCATTTGGAAGGTCCAATCAACACGAGCCAGAAAGGAGCATAACCCCTCATTTCGCCGCTTTGCGGGTGATATAGAACCATCTTGTGGGTGTATCCGGATCCGACCGTAAAAAATGCCAAAATGTTATCCGTGGAATGTCCCGTCAAGACCTTTTCTATGTAAGACGGTGTGAACATCCCAGGCTTGTCCGGACCCATTGGAAGGTCAACGGCTCCCGAAGCGGAGCATACCCTCATTTCGACGATTTTCGTTGCTATAGCACACCATTTTTGGTGAATCCGGGGATTTCGACGTCAAAAAATTGCCAATTTTTTTAGTGGACGTCCGTACAAGACTCTTATCTATGCATACGGTTGGCATCACGGCTTGTCGACCATTTGGAAGGTCAAACGAGCCTCGAAGCGAGCTACCCCTCATTCGACAATTTTAGTGTGAAGCGCCACAACATTTTTGGATGATCCAGATTCGACGTCAAAACTGCCAAAGGTTTTCGGGGAGGTCCGTTGTGACCTTGTCTAGCATACGGTTGTCATCACGGTTGTACGACAATTTGAAAGGGTTCCACGAGCCCCGAAGCGAGCATACCCCTCATTCGGACGATTTAGTGTGCTATAGACACCATTTTTGGATATCAAGATTCGACGTCAAAAATGCCAAATTTTTTCGTTGGACGTACCGGTCAAGGACCTTGTTGTAATGCATACGGTTGTCATAACGGCTGTGTACGACCCATTGGAAGGTCAAACGAGCCAGAAGCAAGATACACTCCCCCATTTCGCATGATTTCGTGTTGCTATAGCACACCCATCTTTTGGGTGATCCAGATTCCGACGTCAAAAATGACAACATGTTTTCGGGGAGGGATTGTCCGTTTCAAGACCTTGGTCGATGCATATCGGTTGGGTTAATCACGGGCTTGTCCGCCCATTTGGAAGGTCAAACGAGCCCCGAAGCGAAGCCACTCAATATTACACTCATTTCGATGATTTTAGTGTGTGAAGCACAACCATTTTTTGGGTGATCCGTGATTCCGACGTCAAAAAGCCAAAATTTTGTTGGCGTCCGTAAAGACCTTGTCTAGGGCATACGGTGGACATCCCGGATGTCCGGACCCATTTGGACGGTCCCATGAGCCCTTAAAGTCGAGAACCCCTCATTTCGAGGATGATTTTCGTGTGCTTATAGCACACCATTTTTTGGGTGATCCGGCTTTTCCGACGTCAAAATGAAAAATATTTTTGTGGGACGTCCATAAAGACCTTGTCTCGCATTACGGTTTGTACACACGGATTTTTCGACCATTTGGAAGGTCAAAAACGACGCCTAAAGACGGGCATACCCCTAATTTCGGATCAAATTTTCATTGTGCTATCAGCAACAAATTTGTGGGTGATCCGGATCCGCGTCAAAAATGCAAAATGTTTCGTGGAGTCGTCAAGCCTTATCTAGGAATAGGTTGGCCTACACGGATTGTCCCAACCCATTTGGGAAGGTCAAACAGCCCCTCGAAGCGAGCATAACCCTTATTTCCACGATTTTCGGTGTGCCTATAGAACACATTTTTTGTGGTGATCGGAATTCCGACAGTCTCAAAAAAAATACGACAATTTTCATGGGACGTCTCTTCTAAGCCTAATCTATGCATACGGTTGACCATCAGTCTGTCCGACCCATTTGGAAGGTCAACCAAGCCCGAAGCGAGCATACCCCCAGTCGATGATTTTCGTGTCGCTATAGCACACGAATTTTTTGGAGGTGATCCGGATTCCGACGCTCAAAAAATGCCACAAATTTGTCGTGGGACGTCAGTCCAATACCTTGGATATGCATCAGGCGTGTCCATACGGCTTTGTCCTACCCATTTGAAGGTCAAAACGAGCACCGACAGCGGCAACCCCTAATTTCGATGATTCTTCGTGTGCTATAGACCACTATTATTGGGTTAATCCGGGATTTCCCGGACGTAGGTAAAATTCCAAATATTTTTGTGGACATCAGTCAAGACATTATTATAGGCATACGGTTGGACACACGGCTTTTTGACCTATTTGGAAGGTCTAACGAGCCCCTAAGCTAGCTTACCCCTCTATTTCGACGATTTTCGTGTGCTAAGCACACACATTTTTGGGTGATCGGAATGTTCGACGTCAAAAATGCCAAACTTTCGTGGAAGTCCGTTTCAAGAAACCTTGGCGATGCATGAATGGTTGTCCATCACGCTTGTACTACCCAGTTTGGAGGTCAAACGAGCCGAAGCTAGCATACCCCTCATTTCGCGATTTTCGTGTGCTATAGCACACCCATCTTTTTGGGTGGTTGATTCCAGATTCGACGTCAAAGAAATGCCCAAACTTGTTTTTCTGGCCGTTCACTTCCCCAGGACCTTGGCTATGAATACGGATGCACATCATAGTCTGTTCGACCCATTTGGAAGGTCAAAACGAGCCCCGAAGCGAGCATTACCCCTCATGTCGACGATTTTTAGGTGCTATCGCACACCTTTTTGGGTGATCCGGAGATTCCGACGTCAAAAATCCAAACTTTTTCGTGACGTCCCCTTCAAGACCGTGGCTATGCTAACGGTTGCCATCACGTCTTGGTCGACCCATTTGGAAGGTCAAACGAGCCCGAAGCGAGCATAACCCTCATTCGACGATGGTCGTGCTGCTATAGCACACCAGTTTTGAGTGATCCGGATTCCGACGTCAAAATAGCCAAATTTTTCGTGGGACGTCCGTCAGAACTTTAGTTATGCATCACGGTTGGAATCGGCTTGTGCTACACCCATTATTTGGAAGTCAAAAGAGCCCCAGAAGCGATCATACCCCTTCATTTCGGACGATTTTCCTGTGGTGCTATATGCACACAATTTTTCTGGGTTGATACGGAGTACGACGCAAAATGCCAAACTTTTTCGTGGACGTCCGTCAAGACCTTGTATATGCTTCGGTTGGCCATCACGGGCTGGTAGGCCCTTTGAAAGGTCAAAGCAGTCCGTAGCGAACATACCCTCATTTTGATGTTTTCGTGTGGTGCTATAAGCACACCATTTTATTTTTGGGTTGATCCGGATTCCGTCGTCTCTCAAAAAATTGACCAAAATTTCGTGGAGTCGTCAAGACCCTGGTCTATGCATACCGGTTGGCCATCACGTCTAGTCCGACCTCCTTTGGAAGGTCAAACGAGCCCATGAAGCGAGAATACCATATTTGTACCGTTTTTGTTGTGCTATAGCCACACCCATTTCTTGGCGTGATCCGGGATTCCGTCGTCAAAAATTGCCAAATTTATTTCGTGGACGTAGTCAAGAGCCGTGGATATGCATCGGCCTGGCATCATGTCTTGTCCGCACCCGTTTGATAAGTCAACGAGCTCGGCAAGCGAGCATACTGACTCCTGATTTTGACGATTTTCGTGTGTGCTATTAACACACCATTTTTTGGGTGATCCGGATTCCATCGTCAAAATTCCAAATTTTGGTGGACGTCCCGTCAAGCCTTGTTATGCATACCATGTACACACGGCTTGTCCGACCCGATTGGAATGTAAACGAGCCTCGAAGCGAGCAACCCCTTCATTTCGAACAATTTTCGTGTGCTACAGCACACCTTTTTTTTGGTGTGATTGGATTCCGACGTCAGAAGAAATGCCAAATGTTTTCGTGCGAGTCCTTCAGGCCCTTGTCTATTGCATACGGGTGTCCCCCCTCACGGTCTTGTCTCGACTCATTGGAAGGTCAAACGAGCCCTGAAGAGAGGCATACTCTCATTCGGAAGATTTTCGTGTGCCTATAGCCCACCATTTTTTGGGGTGTGTTGATCCGGCTTCCCGACCGTCACAAATGCCAATGTTTCCATGGGACCGTCAAGACCTTGTCTATATCACGGTTGGCCATCCGGCTTGTCCGACCAATTTGGAAGGTCAAACAAGCCGAAGCGAGCATAACCCTCATTCGACGATTTTCGTGGCTATGCACACAATTTTGTGTGGTGGATACGGGATTAGAGTGTCAAAAAATGCCAAATTTTTCCATTGGAGTCCGTCAAGACCTTATGTCCTAGGCATATGGTTTGCGATCAGGCTTGGGCCGGACCCATATTTGGAAGGTCAAACGAAGCCCCGAAGCGATTCATCCCCTCCATTTCGACGATGGTTGTTGTGATATAGCACACACATTTTATGGTTGATCCGATGTCGAGTCAAATGCAACAAAATGTTTTTTGGACGTCGCCAAGACCTTGTCTATGCATGCGGTTTTCCATCTGGCTTGTCGACCCATTTGGCAGGTCACAGCCCCGAAGCGAGATACCCCTGATTTGAACGATTTTCGTGCTGATATAGACCCACACAATTTTTTGGGTGAATCCGGATTCTGACACCGTAAAAACTGGCCAAATTTTCTTCGGACGTCCGTCAAGACCTTGGATACGCATAAGGTTGTCCCCATCAACGGCTTTGTCCTTACCCATTTGGAAGGTCAAACGAGCCCGGAACGAGCATAGACCCCTCTCTTCGCGACGATTTTCGTGTGCTAAGCACACCATTTTTTTGGGTGATCCAGATTCCGACGTCAAAATGCCAACTTTTTTCGTGAACGTCCGTCAAGACCTGGGATATGCATACGGTTGGCATCACGTCTTGTCCGACCATTTGGACGGTCAAACGAGCTCTGAAGCGAGCATCTACTCCTCATTTTGAGACATTTTCGTGTGCTTACCATACCATTTTTTGGGTGATCCGGATTCCGTCGTCACCAATGCCAAATTTTTCGTGGACGTCCGTCAAGCCTTTTCTATGCATACCGATGTCCATCACGGCTTGGTCCGACCCATTTGGAATGTCCAAACGGCCCCCGAAACGAGGTCATACCGCCTCATTCGACAATTTTCGTGTGTCTATTACAACCATTTTTGGTGATCCGGATTCCGACGTCAGAAATGGTCAAATTTTTTCGTGGACGTCATCGTCAAAACCTTGTCCTATGCATACGATTGGCCATCAACGGCTTGTCCGACCTCATTGGAAGGTCAACGAGCCCTGAAGCGAGCATACCCCTCATTTTGACGATTTTGTTCGTGTGCTATAGCACAAACCATTTTTTGTGTATCCTGTTCCGACGTCAAAAATGCCAATGTTATCCTCCGTGGACGACCGTCAAGACTTGTCTATGCATACGTTGGCCAGATCCGGCTTGTCCGACCCATTTGGAAGGTCACACAACCCCGACGCCGTCGAGCATCCCACCTCATTCGACCGATTTTCGTTGCTATAACACACCACATTTTTTTGGTGATCCCATTCGACGTCAAAAATGCCAAATTTTTTCGTGACGTCCGTCCAGACCTGGCTATGCATAAGTTGTTCATCACGGCTTGTCCGACCCATTTGGAAGGTCAAACAGCCCCTAGCTAGCATACCCTCATTTCGAACGATTTTCGTGTGCTATAGCACACCATTTTTTGGGTAATCCAGACTCCTCCGACGTCAAAATGCAAACATTTCGTGAACGTCCGTCAAGCAACTTTGTTATGCATACTGGGTGCCATCACGTCTTGTCCGACCCATTTGGAAGGTCAAACGATCTCCGAAGCTAGCATACTCCTCATTTTGGGGACGATTTTCGTGTCCTATAACACACCATTTTTTGTGGGGGTGAGCCCGGATTCCAGCTGTCAAACATGCCATATTTTTTCGTGGGACGTCCGTCAAGTAACCTTGTCAATGCATTAGCGGTTGGCCATCCCGGCTTGTCCGACCCCTTTGAATGTCAACGAGCCCCTAAAACGAGCTGGCATATACCCTCATTTCGACAATTTCGTGTGCTATAGCACACCATTTTTTGTGATCCAGATTCCGACGAGAAATGCCAAGTTTCCGTGGACGACCGTCAAGACCTTGTCTATGCATATGGTTGTCCATCACGGCTTGTCCAACTCATTTGGAAGGTCAACGAGCCTGAATGCGAGCATACCCCTATTTCGGACGATTTTCGTGTGCCTAGAGCCAGCCATTTTTTGGGAGGGGTGTCCGATTCCCGACGTCAAAATGCAAATGTTTCCGTGGACGACGTCAAGACCTTGTCTATGCAACGGTTGGCCATCACGGCTTGTCCGACCCATTTGGAAGGTCAAACAAGCCCGACACGAGCATCCCCCTCATTTCGATGATTTGGAGGGTGTCTTTTGCTCTCTCATCACCATTTTTTGGGTGATCCGGATTCCGATTCAAAAATTGCCAAATTTTCTGTGGACGTCCGTCAAGACCTTGTCTATGCATACGTTGGCGATCACGGCATTGTCCTACCCGTTGGACGGTCAAACGAGCCCCGAAGCGATCATACCCCTCATTTCGAACGATTTCGTGTGCTATAGCACACCATTTTTTGGGTGATCCGGATTCCGACGTCAAAAATAATGCCAAATTTTTCGGGACGTCCATCAAGACCTTGTCTATACATACGGGTTGGCCATCACAAGGCTTGTCACCGACCAATTTGGAGGTCAAACGAGCCCCTAAGCGAGCATTCCCTCCTTTCGATGATTTTTCGTGGTCTATAGCACAACGCATTTTTTTTTTGTATCATGGATTCTGACGTCAAAAATGCCAAATTTTTTGTTGACTTCCGTCAAGACCCTTGTCTATTCATACGGTTGGCCATCACGCTTGTCCCGACCCCTTTGTCAGGTCAAACAATAAGCCCCAAAGCGAGCATACCCCTCATTTCTAAACGATTTTCGTTGCTATAGCACACCATTTTTTGGTGACCGGATTCCGACGTCAAAAATGCCAATGTTTCCGTGGATGGGACGACCGTCCAGACCCCCATCTATGCATATGGTTGCGATCACGGCTTTCCGACCATTTGGAAGTCAAACGAGCCCCGAGCGAGCTACCCCTCATTTCGACGACGATTTTCCGTGTGGCTATAGCAACCATTTTTTTGGCTGATCCTGATTCCGACGGTCAAAAATGCCAATTTTTCATGGCCGTCCGTCAAGACTGTCTATGTATACGTTGGCCTCATCACGGCTTGTTCGCCCATTTGGAATGTCAAACTAGCCCCGAATCGGCATACCCCTCATTTCGATGATTTTCGTGTGCTATAGCACAACCATTTTTTTGGGTGATCCAGATTTCCGACGTCAAAAATGCCAAATTTTTTTTTATTTCATGGAAGTCCGTCAAGACCTTGGATTGCCAGAAGGTTGGCCATCACGGCTAGTTCAAACGGAGCCCCGAAGGCGAGCATACCCCTCATTGTTCGACGATTTTCGTTGCTAAGGCACACATGTTTTTTGGGTGATCCATATTCGGCGATGTCAAAAATCCAGACTTTTTCGTGAACGTCCGTCATACCTTGGATAGGCATAACGGTTGCCATCACGTCTTGTCGAGCGACCCTTTGAAAGTTCAAACGAGCTCCGAAGCGAGCATACTCCTCATTTTGACGATTTTTCGTGTGGCTATAAGCACAAACCATTTTTTTGGGGTAGTGGGGGCCGGGCGGGATGTCCGTCGTCAAAAATGCCAAATTTTTTTTCGTAGGAACGTCCTCAAGACCTGTCTATGGCATACCGATATCCATGCAAGGCTTGTTCCGACCCTTTGGAATGTCAACAGCCCCGAAGCGAGCATACCCCTCCTTTCGATCGACAATTTGCGTGTGCTATAGTCACCCATTTTTTGGGTGATCCGGATTCCACGTCAGAAATGCCAAATTTTTTCCGTGAACTCCGTCTGAGACCTTGTCTATGCATATACGGTTGGCCATCACGGCTTTCGACCCTTTGGAAGTCAAAAAGCCCCGAAGCGAGCATACCCCTCCATTTCGACGAACGATTTTCGTGTGCTATAACACACCATTTTTTGGGTGATGCCGATTCCGATGTCAAATGCCAAATTTTTCCAGTGGACGTCCTGCAAGACCCCTTGGCTTGCATATGTTGGACTCACGTCTTGTCCGACCCATTTGGAAGTCCAACTAGCTCCGAAGCGAGCCATACTCCTCATTTTGACGATTTTCGGTGCTTTTAACACACATTTTTTTTGGTTATCCTGATTCCCGTCGTCAAAAATGCCAAATTTTTCGTGGACGTCGTCAAGACCTTGGCTAGGCATCGATGTCCTCACGGCTGTCCTACCCTTTGGAAGTCAAACGAGCCCCGAAGCGAGCATCAAACCCCCTTCATTTTTGTTCGACAATTTTCGTGTGGCTATAGCACACCATTTTTTTGGTGATCCGGATTCCGATGCCTGAAATGCCAAATTGTTTCGTGGAAGTGCCGTCAAGACCTTGTCTATACATAATGGTTGTCCATCACGGCTTGTCCACTCATTTGGAAGGTCAAAAACGAGGCGCTGAAAGAGCGAGCATGCACCCCTTATTTCGACGATTTTCGTGTGCTAATAGCATCACCATTTTTTGGTGATCCCCCGGATTCCGTCACGTCAAAATGCCAAATGTTTTTCCGTGGACGACCGTCAAGACCTTGTCTTGCATACGGTTGGCCATCCACTGCTGTCCCGACCCCATTTGGAAGGTCAAACAAGCCCCGAACGAGCATACCCCTCAGTTCATGATTTTCGTGTGCCTATAGCACACCATTTTTTGTATGATCCCGTATTTCGATGTCAAAATGCAAATTTTTCCGTGACGTCGTCAAGACCTTGTCTATGCATACGGGTGTGATCACGGCTTGTCCGAGCCCCATTTGGACGGTCAAACGAGCCCCGAAGCGCTCGTTTCATACCCTTATTTCGACGATTTTGTGTGCTATAGCACACCATTTTTTGGGTGATCCGGATCTGACGTCAAAAATCAATTTTTTGGTGGACGTCCATCAAGACCTTGTCTATACATACGGTTGGCAATCGACGCTTTCCACCATTTTGGAAGTTCACAAAGCGAGCCCGAAGCGAGCAATATCCCTCATTTCGATCGTTTTCGTGTGGCTATAGCACACCATTTTTTGGTGATCTCGGATTCGACGTCAAATGCCATATTTTTTTGTGGACGTCCTCAAATCTGTCTATGCATACGGTTGGCCATCACGGCTTGGCCGACCATTTGGAAGGCAAACTAGCCCGAAGCGAGCATACCCTCTTCGACGATTTTCGTGTGCTATAGCACAACCATTTTTTTGGGTGTCCGATTCGCGTCAAAATAGCCAAATTTTTTTCGTGGACGGTCCGTCAAAAACTTGTCTATGTATACGGTTGCCATCACGGCTTGTTTTCGACCCATTTGAAGGTCAAACTAGCCCCGAAGCGAGCATACCCCTATTCGAATGATTTTCGTGTGCTATAGCACACCATTTTTTTTTGGTGATCCAGATCCGACGTCCAAAAATGTCAAATTTTTTTTCGTGGACTTCTTTCAAGACCTGGTCTATGCATACGGTGGCCATCACGCTTGTACGAACCCCCTTTGGAAGTCAATGATCTCCGAAGCGAGCATACCTCTCATTTTGACGATTTGTCGTGTGCTATATAGCACACACCATTTTTTTGGGTGAATCGCGGTTCCGACGTCAAAAATCCAAATTTTTTCGTGGACGTCCGTCAAGACCTTATATCTGCATGCGGTTGGTCCATCACGGCTTGTCCGACCGATTTGGAAGGTCAAACGAGCCCCGAAGCGAGCATACCCCCTCATTTCGAAACTTTTCTTTGCTATAACACCCTTTTTTGGGTGATCCAGATTACGACGTCAAAAATGCCAAATGTTTTCGGGACGTTCGTGAACTTGTCTACGCATACGGTTGGCCATCACGGCTGTACGACCCTTTTAGAAGTCAAAAAACGAGCTCAGAATAGAGCATACCCCTCATTTTCGTCGAACGAAACGATTTTTAGTTGTGCTATAGCACCACATTTTTGGGTGTCCGTATTCCGAACGTTAAAAATGCAGTTTTTTTCGTTGACGGTCCTTCATACTTGTCTATGTCTACGGTTGGCAGGCAGGCTTGTCCGAACCCATTTGGAATGTCAAACGAGCTCCGAAGCAAGGCATACCCTCCTTTCGACGAACGATTTTCGTTTGGCTATAGCACACCCATTTTGGTGGATCTGGATTCCGACTCAAAAAATGTCACCTTTTTTCGTGGACGTCCGTCAAGACCCTTGTCCTAGAATACTGTTGGCCTCATCAACGTCTTGTACGACCGATTTGGAAGGTCAAACGTGCCCCGAAGCGAGCATACCCTCATTTCGATGATTTCGGGTGCCTATAGCACACTTCTTGTTGATCCTGATTTATACTACGTCAAAAAGCTAAAAAAATGTTTTTTTCGTGGACGTCCTTTAAGACCTTGTATAATGCCTACGGTTGGTCATCACGCTTGTCCTACCCATTTGAAGGTCAACGAGCCCCGACGCGAGCATACTACTCCTCATTTCGAAAAAACGACGATTTTCGTGTGCATACACACCATTTTTTGGGTGACCGGATTCGACGTCAAATTGGCCAAATTTTTTCGTGGACGTCCGTCAAAGACCTTTATATATGCATAGGTGTCCATATGGCTTGTCGCGCCCCTTTGAATGTCCAACGAGCCCCGAAGTTAGCATACCCCTCATTTCGACGATTTTCGTGTGCTATACACACCATTTTTTGGGTGATCGCGGATTCCGGCATCAAAAATGCCAATTTTTTGTGGATGTCCGTCAATTACCTGTCCTATGTCATACGGTTGGACACACGCTTGTAACGACCCCATTTGGAAAGGTCAAATGAGCCCCGACGAGCATAACCACCTTATTTTGATGACGATTTTTGGTGTGCTATAGCACACTATTTTTTTGGTGTCCGGATTCCCCGACTAAAAAACTGCGCAAATTTTTTCGTGGACGTCCGTTAAGAAGACCTATCTATGCATGCGGTTGGCCATCACGCTTGTCTCCGACCGATTTGGAAGGTCAAACAAACGCTCTCCGAAGGCGAGCATACCCCTCATTTCGAACGATTTTCGTTGTGCGTATAGCACACCATTTTTTGGGTGATCCGGATTCCAATGTCAAAAATGCCACTGTTTCGTGGACGTCCCGTCAATACTTGTCTACGCATACGAGTTGCCATCACGGCTTGTACGACCGAGTTAGAAGGTCAAACGAGCTCCGAAGAGAGCATACCTCTCATTTCGCCGACATCCGACGATTTTCGTGTGGCTATCACACCATTTTTTGGTGATATATCGTATTTCGACTCAAAATGCCAAATTTTTTTTTGTGACGTCCCGTCAAGACTTGTCTATGATAGGCTGGGGTGGCCATCCCGGCTTGTCCGACCATTTGGGAAGGCAAACTAGCCCCGAAGCGAGCATACCCCGTCATTTCGTAATTCGGATTCGACATTTCTGGTGCTATAGCACACCACTTTTGGTGATCCGGATTTCCGTCGACGAAAAATGCCAAATTTAATTTTTTTGTGACTCCGTCAGACCTTATCTATGCATGCGGTTGGCCATCACTGCTTGTACAGACCCCATTTGGAAGGTCAAACGAGCCCCGAAGCGAGCATAACCCCTCACTTTCGAAACGTTTTCGTGTGCTATGCACAACCATTTTTTGGTGAATCCGGATCTCGACGCAAAAATGCCAAATTTTTTTCGTGGGGCGTCCTTCAGACCTTGTCTTTGCATATGGCTGGCCATCACGACTTGTAACGACCCATTTGGAAAGGTCAACAAACGAGCCCCGCAGCAGCATACCCCCCTTTTGCGACTTTTCGTGTGCTATAGCACACCATTTTTTGGGTGATCCTAATTTTGACGTCACAATGCCAAATTTTTTCATGGACGTCCTCAAGACCTTGTCTATGCATACGGTTTGTCCATCACGGTTTTTGTCGACCCATTTGTAAGGTCAAACGATCCCCGAAGCGAGCATACCCCTCATTTCAACGATTTTCGTGTGGGGGGGGGCTATGCACACACAATTTTTTGGTGATCCGGATTCCGACGGCAAAAATGCCAATTTTTCGTGGACGTCCCGTCAAGAACTTGTCTATGTATAACGGTTGGCGCATCACGGCTTGTCCGACTCCATATGGAAGGGTGAAAACTAGCCCCGAAGCGTACATACCCCTCATTTCGATGATTTTCCTGTCTATAGCACACCATTTTTTTGGGTGAGCCAGATATTGACGTCAAAAATGCCAAATTTTTTCGTGGACGTCCGTCAAGACCTTGTCTATGCATACGGTTTTGGCCATCAGGTCTGTAACGACCCATTTGGGGGAGTCAAATGATCCCCGAAGCGAGCATACCCCTCATTTCGAATGATTTTCGTGTGCCTATAGCACACCATTTTTGGTGATCCGGATTTCGACGTCACAATGCCAAATTTGTTCATGGACGTCCGTCAAGACCTTGTCAATGCCTACGGTTGTCCATCATACGGGCTTTCCAACCCATTTGGAAGGTCAAACGGCCCGAAGTGAGCGTACCCCTGATTTCGAACGATTTTTGTGTGTGCTATAAGCATCACCATTTTTTGGGGTGATCCGGATTCCGACGTCAAAAATTCAAATTTTTCGTGGACGTCCTACAAGACCTTATCTAAATGCATGCGGTTGGCCATCACGGGCTTGTCCAACCCATTGGAAGGTCAAACGAGCTCCGAAACAAGTCATACCCCTTCATTTCGAACGATTTTTTCATGTGCTATCGCACACCATTTTTGGGTGATCTGGATTCCGCTCAAAAATGCCACTTTTCGTGGACGTCCTCAGACCTTGTCTAGCATAGGTTTGGCCATCACGACGGCTTTTACGACCCATTTGGAAGGTCAAACGAGCCCCGAGCGAGCATACCCCTATTTCGCGATTTTCGGGTGCTATACTCACACCATCCTTTTGGGTGTCTGTATTCCTGACGTCAAAAATGCCAAATGTTTTTCAAACGTGAGTCTGTCAAGACCTTGTCTAGATGAATACGGTTGTCATCACTGCTTGTCCAACCATTTGGAGGCAAACGAGCCCCGAAGCGAGCTACCCCTCATTTCGACCATTTTCGTGTGCTATAGCACATACATTTTTTTGGTGATCCGGATTTTGACGTCCAAAAATGCCAATTTTTTTTCGTGGACGTCCGTCAGACCCCTTGTCTATGCATATGGTTGGCCATCAACGGCTTGTACGACCTCATTTGGGAAGGTCAAACGAGCCCCGAAGCGAGCATCCCCTCATGTTTCGCCGATTTTCGGGTGGCTATAGCACACCCTCTTTTTGGGTGATATCGGATTCTACGTAAAAATTGCCAAATATTTTTCGTGGATGTCTGGTCAAGACCTTGTCTATGAATACGGTTGGCAATCACACGCTAGTCTCCGGCCCATTTGGAAGTCACACGAGCCCGAAGCAGGCTACCCCTCATTTCGTCGACCATTTTCGTGTGCTATAGCACACCATTTTTTGGTGATCTGGATTTCGACGTCAAAAATGGCCAATTTTTTTCGTTACGTCCGTCAAGACATGTCTATACATACGGTTGCCATCACGCTTGTACGACCCATTTGGAAGGTCAAATGAGCCCGAAGCGAGCATACCCCCCTTTTGGGACCGATTTTCGTGTGCTATAGCAGACCATTTTTGGTGATCCTGATATCCGACGTAAAAAATTTCAAATTTTTTCGTGGACGGTCCGTCAGACCTTATCTATGCATACGGTGGCCGTCAACGGCTTTTCCGACCAATTTGGAAGGTCAAATCGAGCCCTGAAGCGAGCATACCCCTCATTTCGCACGTTTTCGTGTGTCTATAGCACACCATTTTTTGGTTGATCCGGATTTCCGACGTCAAAATCAAAATTTTTTCGTGGATGTACGTAAGCCGTTGGTCTATGCATCTGTTAGCCATCACAAAGCTTTCGACCCATTCTTGGAAGGTCAAACGAGCTCCGAATGCGAGCATACCCCTCCATTTCGAAGAGACGATTTTTGTAGCTATAGCACACCATTTATTTGGTGATCCGATTCCGACTCAAAAATGCCAAATTTTTCGTGGACGTCCTCAAGACCTTGTCTATTGCATACGTTGGCCAGCACGGATTGCCGACCCATTTGGAAGGTCAAACGAGCCCTAAGCGAGGCAAACCCCTCAGTTCGATGAATTTTTGTGTGTGCTATAGTCACAGCACATTTTTTCGGTGATTTGGATTCCGACGTCAAAATTCCAAAGGTTTTTGTGACGTCCGTCAGACCTTGTTGATGCATCGGTTGGACATCACGTCTTGTCCTAAAANGACAACGAGAGCATACACACTCTTTCGTCGGACACACGACCGTGCCGGTGCGTGGTGGCTATATCGGCACAGACGAGATTTTTGGTATCGGATCACACGCGACGTCCAATCGCCATTTGTTCGTGACTTGCGAGTCAAGAACGTTCTAACCATCAATACAGTTGGCATCAACGCTGTACGACCCTTAGAAGGTCCAACAGCTCCGAAGCAAGCTACCCCCCGCAATTTTCGAAAACGATTTTCGTGTGCTATAGCCCACCATTTTTTTGGTGATCTCTGATTCCTACTTCAAAAATGCCAACTTTTTTCGTGGACGTTGTCCGTCAAGACCTTGCTATGCATACATGTTGGTCCATATCTGCCCCCTTTGTATTACGACCATTTGGAGGCTCAAACGCCCCGAAGCGAGTGCCTATCTCCTCATTTCGAACGACTTTTCGTGGCTGCTATAGCACACCATCTTTTGGTGAATCCGATTCCGACGTCAAAATTCCAAATGTTTTTACGTGGATGTCCGTCAAGCACCTTGTCTATGAATAAACTGTTTGGCATCACGACTGCTCCTACCCATTCGGGAGCAAGGTCAAACAGCCCCGAAGCGAGCATATACCCCATCATATTCGATTCGACATTGTTCGTCGTGTCATACGTCCACCATTTTTTTGGGTGATCGATTCCGACGTCAAAATGCCAAATTGTTTTCGGGACGTTCCGTCAAGACCTTGTCTACGCATCCGGACTTTGGCCCATCAACGGCTTGTACGAACCCATTTAGAAGTCAAACGAGCTGCGGAAGAGAGCATACCCCTCATTTCGACGATTTCGTGTGCTATAGCACACCAATTTTTTGGTGATCCAGATTCCGACGTCAAAAATGCCAAATTTTTCGTGGACGCCTCCGTCAGAACTTGTCTATGCAGGTACGGTTGCATCACGAGCGGCTTGTACGAAGCAACCCATTTGGAAGGTCAAACGGCCCCGTGCGAGCATCCCACCCCTCATTTTCCGAAAAAACTAATTTCTATGCTTAGTAGCAAAACCATTTTTTTGGTCTCCAGATTCGACGTCAAATGCCAAATTTTTTTGTGGACGGCCTCAAGAACCTTGTATATGATACGGTTGTCCATAACCGGCTTGTCCCAACAACACCCCATTCTGGCAACGGTCAAACCGACCTGAAGCGAGCATACCGCCTCATTTTTTCGAAAAACGATTTCTTGTGCTATAGCCAGCCATTTTCTTTGTCGTGAATCCGGACTTCGACGTCAAAAATGCCAAATTTTTTTGGTGGTACGGCGTCAAGACCTTGTCTATGCACATACTGGTTGGCCATCACGGCTTGTACGACCACATTTGTAAGGGTCAAATGAGCCCCAAGCGAGCATACCCATCATTTTGATCCGATTTTCTTTGCTATAATAGCACACGCATTTTTGGGTGTCCCAAGATTCCGACGTAAAACATTTCCAAATGTTTTTCGTGATGTCCGTCAAGTACCGTATTCTATTTATATCTTCATGCTGGTATGGCCGTCCGGCTTGTCCGACAAACGTTTGGAAGGTCAAACGAGCCCCGAAGCGAACTACCCCTCTTTCGACGATTTTCGTGTCTTATGCACAATCGCCCATTTTTTGGGTGATCCGGATTCCGCCGACGTCAAAATGCCACATTATCTTTTTTGGCACCGGGTCCGTGCCAAGACCTTGTCCGCTTCTGTATAACGTGTTGGTCCATCAGCTTGTCCGACCATTTGGAAGTCAAACTAAGCCCCGAAGCGAGCATTCAACCCCCATTTCGATTATTTTCCGTGTGCATAGCACCCATTTTTTTGGGTGATCCGATTCCGACGTCAAAAATGGCAAAATTTTTTTGTGGACAGTCCTCAGACCTTGGTCTTAGTGCATACACGGGGTTGTCCATTCACGGCTTTGTACGACCCATTTGGAAGGTCAAATGAGGCCCCCGAAAGCGAGCATACCTCTCAATTTTTGAGACGATTTTTTCATGTGCTATCAGCACACCATTTTTTGGGTTGATCGGATTCCCGCACGTCCAAAATTCCAATTTTTTTTTGTGGACGGTCCGTCAGACGCTGATCTATTCTTTGTCGTTGTCCCCATCACGGCATTGTCCTACCCGATTGGAAGGTCAAACGAGCCCCGAAGCGAAGCATAACCCCTCATTTCGACTATTTTCGTGTGGTATAGCACACATTTTATGGGGTGATCCGGATTCGACGTCAAAAATGCCAAATGTTTTCGTGGACGATCTTAAGACCCTTGTCTACGCATACTGGGTTTGGCATCACCAACGGCTTGTACGCCTCTTTAGAAGGTCACACGAGCTCCGAAGAGAGATACCCCTCATTTTCGAATGCTTTTCCCGTGTTTGCTACTTCACATCATTTTTTTGGTTAACCGGATTTCGACATAATAAAAAAGCCAAATTTTCTTTCGTGGACGTCCTTCTAAGACCTTTCTATGCAAACGGTTCTGCCATCACTTGTCCGACCCTTTGGAGGTTCAAACGAGCTCCGAAGAAAGCATTACCCATCATTTCGAACGATTTTTCGTGTGCTATACGGCACACCATTTTTTGGGTGTGATCTGGATTTCCGAAGTCAAAATGCCACTTTTTTCGATGGCGTCCGTCAAAGAGACCTTTCTTTATGCTACGGTTGGCCATCACGGCTTCGTACTACGACCGTTTGGAAGGTCCTTAGAAACGAGCCCCCGAAGCGAGCATCCACCCCCTCATTTCGAATGATTTTCGGTGCTATAAGCACTACCATCTTTTGGGTGATCCGGATCCACACGCTCACAAATGCCAAAGATTTTCGTGCGATGTCCCGTCAATCGACCTGCTCTATAATACGTTTTGCAATCAGACGGCTTGTCCGACCCTTTGAAGGTCAAATCGAAAAGCCCCGAAGCGAGCATACCCCTCATTTTCGTTCAACAACAACCATTTTTGGTGTGGCTATAGCACAGCACCATTTTTTTGTTGATCCGGATTTCGACGTCAAAAATGCAAATTTTTTTCGTTGGGCTCCGTCAAGACATTATCTATGCATACGGTCCTGTCCACACGGCTTGTCCACCCAATTTTGAAAGGTCAAACGAGCCGCGAAGCGGCATACCCCCCCCTCTTTCGAACCGAGCGCGACGATTCGTGTGCTATAGCACACCCATTTTTAAGATAAGGTTATCTCTATTCCCAACGTCAAAAATGCCAATTTTTTCGTGGAACGGTTCCGTTAAGACCTTGTCTCGTGCATACATTGTCCATCAACGGCTTGCTCGAAACCAATTGCGACATTTTTTCGTGTGGCTTATGCAACCCATTTTTTTGGGTGATATCCGGATTTCCCTACCGGTCAAAAAAGGCCAAACATTTTTTCGTGGGAGTTCGCGTCTGTCAAGACCCTATTATCTAATGCATGCGGCGTTGGCTCATCATCACGGCCTTGCCTCTCCGACCGTTTTAAGGTCAAACTAGCCCCGAAGGTTAGTCGGAGTCATACCCCTCATTTTCGACGATTTCATGGCTATAGCACATCCATTTCTTGGGTGATCCCGTATTCCGACGTCCAAAATGCCCAAATGTTTTTCGTGGACGTCCGTCAAGACCTGTCTACGCATCACGATTGGCCCACCCATCACATCTTGTAACGAACCCATTTTAAGAAGGTCAAACGCGCTCCGAAGAGAGCATACCCCTCCTTTCGCCGATTCTTCGAACTAGTGCGATAGCACACCATTTTTTTTGGGTGGTCGGATTCCGACTTTAAACAAATGCCAAATTTTCTTTTCCTTGGCACTGTCCTTTCTAGACCTTTTTATTGCTACGGTTTGGCCATCAAGCTTGTTCCGACGCCTTTGGGGACGGTCACAAACGAGCCTCCGACAAGCAATAAAAACCCCTCCTCCAGTCGCGATTTCGTGTGTGCTATCAGCAATACCAGTTTTGTTTGGGTGATTCTGGATTCCCGACGTCAAAAAATGCCCAACTTTTTTTCATGGACGTCCTGCAAGACCTTGTCTATTGCAATACGGTGGCCATCACGTGGGCTTGTAGACCCATTGGAAGGTCAATGGGCCCCGAAGCGCGAGCATATATACCCCTCATTTTGAACGATTTTCGTGTCTAGTACGCACAAGCACCACCATTTTTTGGGTGATTCCCGATTCCGACGTAAGAAAAATTCCAATTTTTTCGTGTGGACGTCACGTCCCGGCAAGCCTTATCTGATGCATGCGGTGCCGTCAACGGCTTGTCCGACCGTTTGAAGGTCAAACGAGCCCCGAAGCGAGCTACCCCTTATTTATGACTATTTTTCTGTGCTAATAGCACACTACTTACTTTTTGGGTGATCCGATTCCACGACGAAAAAATTCCAAATTTTTTCGTGGATCGTCCGTCAAGACCTTTATCTATGCATGCGGTTGCCTCACGACTTGTACGATACCGATTTGTGAAGGTCAAAAAGCGAGCTCCGAAGCGAGCATACCCACTCATTTCGAACGATTTTCGTGTGCTATAGCACACCCATTTGTTTTTTTGGGTGAATCCGGATTCCGACGTCAAAAAAAAATCCAATGTTTCGTGGACGTCCTGTCAAGACCTTGTCTACGCACTACGATTGGCCATCACGGCCTTTTGTACCGACCATTTAGAAAGGTTGATCAAACGAGCTCCGAAGAGAGCCCTACGCGTTACTCGTACTATTTTCTTCCCTACTTCCTCTTCTTATTGGCGGCCGCTTTTAATACTTTCCCGCTTATTCTTTTCCTTCGCATATCTCGTCCCCCCTTCTCTCCTCTTTACTTGCTTGGTGCTTAACCCGCTTTTTTCTCTCCCCCCTCTTCTTAACGCCCTTCCTGTTACCCCCCTGTCCTTTTCCTTCTTCCGCGCACGATTTTCGTGTGTGCTCACCTTCCCCTCCCATCGTTCCCGTTTTTTGTCGGTGACATTCCGTGATCCCGGACGTCTGAAAATGCCAAATTTTTTTGCTGGACTCCCGCTCAAGACCCTTGTCTACTGCACTTAACGTGGTTGGCCATCACGAATCTTACGTGTTCCCGCCTTGTCCCGAGCCGGCAATTGGAAGTCACACACGACTGCCCCAGAACTGCGACATATCCTTCATTTCTTCCGAGGATTTTCGTGTTGTGCTATAGGGCCACCATTTTTTTTGGGTGCCATACTTTCTTTAATAATGTCCGGATTTTACCGTCCGTCCGAAACATCCTTTCCAATTCTTTCTAGTGGACGTCGCTCAAGACCCTTTATCTATGCATCCGGTTGGGCCGTTCACGCTGTCCGACTCCTCAACCCGACAGTTTGGGAATAGGTCAACACGAGCTCCCCGATTCTTGGAGACGCTCCTCCATTCCATGTTTTGCGACTTTTCGACATTTTTCGTGTGTATCCTAGTCACTACCATTTTTTTTGGGTGATCCGGACCTATCCGACGTCTAAAATGCCAAATGTTTTCATGGATGTCCCCGCTCCCAGATCTCTCTGTCAGTCCGCATACACGGTCAGGCCTCTTGCCATCAATTCAACTGGCTTGACTCCCATTTATAACTGGCTCCAAACGCTAGCGATCCGAAACAGAGCATTACCCTCTCATTTCGACGTATTGTTCTCGTGTGTGCTCCCACTTACGTCCACAATCTTCGATTTTGGGTGAATCTCTTCCGTCATCTATCACGATACGTTCAAAACATTGGTCCACACTAAAATTTTTCTTTATTTTGATCTGTCCGTCAAGCCACCGCTTCTGTCTCGTTTCATACCGGTTTGGCCACTTGCCCTACCTCGCGCTTGTTCCGACCCACGCCCCTACTTCTAGTAAGCGTCAACTTCAGCTCTCTGCCGAAGCAGAAGTCACAATCACCCTTCTCTCCTCCCCTCTCCGCATTTTGCTTTTCCTGATGTATCTTTTTCTGGCTCGTCTTTATACGCTTCACATCCACTTGCAATTTGTGGTGATTCCAGATTCCTCGTACCTCTCCTCAATCATTACTCCCTAAAACTTGCCATAAACTTCTGTTTTGTGTGTACGTCCCGTCATCCCATCCTTGTAATATTCCTTACCAGACCTGGTTTGGTGCCTGCTTCCAACCTTCATTCGCGCCTGCTGCTCCCTACGCACCGCATTTTTGGGAAGGCATCAAGATGAGCTCTCCCGAACGCGAGCTACTGATCCCTCTCTCAATGGTGACGCCATTATTTTCATTGTGGCTTATAGCACCCCATTGTGTTTGGGTGTATCATACGCTTACAGATTGCTCTCCGACTGTCTCAATTATAAAGCTTTTCCAACTATTCTATCCTTCTGCTCTTTTGGCTTTCTGTTCGTGCACGTTTTCGTCCCCGTCAAGACTCTCGCTTTGCTATTGCCTTTTATCGCTATGCGTCGTTTTCAGGGTGTGCGCCGCTCCATCTCCTCTGCGCGCTTCGTTCCGTTCTTCGACGGCTCTTCTTCCTTCTGCCCCCCTCGTGATTGTTGGAGTGGTTTCACTACTACGAGAGGCCCCTCGTCGACAGCTTCGCCACTCTCTGTCGCTCAATACCAAACCTCGCTGCTGCTAGGCGGCGCCGCTCCCTCTATTTTGATAGTCACTGTCCATACTTCTCGTCCCCTCCTTGTCCTGCGTTTTCCGCTTCCGCCCGTGCTGTGCGATAGCCCGGTCGCTGACCTGCCCATATGGTCTTGTGGCGTGGCTGTGCCTGAAGGGGTCCCGTG
Source organism: Solanum habrochaites (assembly GCA_027704765.1). Lineage (NCBI taxonomy): Eukaryota > Viridiplantae > Streptophyta > Magnoliopsida > Solanales > Solanaceae > Solanum > Solanum habrochaites. Next base: position 795,419 of record JAKWJA010002495.1, on the reverse strand, counting down.
ATCCGGATTACGACGTAAAAATTCCTAGCATGGTGGGCGTGGAAGTGCCGCTTTCGTCCCGCTCGCGCCCCTCGCAATGGTTCATACGACCTTTCGCTAGTGTCTCCATTCTGCGGCCCGGGTTCTTCCCCCCCCTGCCCTGGCTTGCCCTGGCGTGGCCCCCCCAGTCTCACGGCTGTGTACGACACGCTTGGAAAGGCCCTTTTTAGGGTCTAGCCCGAGACGGCCTGCGTCTCTGTCTCCGAAGCGAGCAGACCCGCTCATGTTCGGTTTCGAACGATTTTCGTGTGCGATAGCACACCATTTCTGGGTGATCCGGATTCCCGACGTCAAAAATGCCAAATTTTTTTGTGGACGTCCGTCAAGACCCTTGTCTTTATCATACGGTTGGCCATCACGGCTTGTCCGACCAATTTGGAAGGTCAAACGAGCCCCGAAGCGAGCATATCCTTCATTTCGAGGAGTTTCGATGCGGTTGTCGTCTTTTTAGTGTGGTGCTCGACTATACTCCCGCATCCTTTTTGGGTGATCCTCACAGATTTCTCATCCCCCCTCTTACGTCAAAACTTCGCCATCATACACTGAATTTTTTTACGTGGACCGTCCCTTCTAGGACTCACCTGGTCTATCATGCATCTGTTGGCCAGTCTGATCCGGTCTTGTTACGTATCGCTACTCCTGGTCCATACTTACCCCATTTGGAGGTCGAATATTCCCCCAAAGCGATTGCCATACCTCTCATTTTGACGATTGTCGTGTGCTAAGCCCCCATTTTTTTGGTGATCCAGGATTCTCCGCGTCGAAAATTCCAAATTTTTTTCGTGGACGTCCGTCCAAGACCTTAATCTATGCGCATGCGGTTGGCCTCAAACGGCTTGTGTCCGACGACCCGATTTGGAAGGTCAAACGAGCCTCGAAGCAGCATAACCCTCATTTCGATGATTTTCGTGTTGCTATATGCCACAACACCATTTTTTGGGTGATCCAGATTCCGACGTCAAAAATCCAAATTTTTTCGTGACTCCGTCAAGAACCTTGTATATGCATACGTTGGCATCCACACTTTACGCCCCATTTGGAGGTCAAATGAGCCCATGAAGCGTAGCTACCTCTCATTTTGAACGATTTTTCATGTGCTTATAGTAAACAAGAACCATTTTATTTTTTGGGTGTATCCGGATCCAACGTCGAAATTCCAAATTTTTGTTTTTTTTTTCGTGGACAATCCGTCAAAGACCTTATCTTAGGCTTGCGGTTTGCCATCACGGCTTGTCCAAAAACCGATTTGGAAGGTTTCAAACGAGCCTCGAAGCGAGCATACCCCCCCTCATTTCGACGATTTTCGTGGGCTATAGCACACCATTTTTTGGGTGATCCCGGATTCCGCCGCCGTCAAAAATCCAATGTTTTTCACCCAATGAATTGATCCCCGTCAAAGACCTTGTCTACGCAGACGGTAGGCCTCACACGCTTGTACGACCGCATTTAGAAGGTCAACGAGCTCCCGAAGAGAGCATACCCCTCATTTCGAGAATTCGTGTGCTATAAGCACACCATTTTTTGGTGATCCGGATTCCCGACGTTATAAAAAAATGCAAATTGTTTCCGTGGACGTCCTCTGACCTTGTATAGCCTACGGTTGGGGCCATCAGCCTTGTCCCGACCCAATTTTAAAGGTTCAAACGAGCTCCTCGAAACAATCATACCTTCAATTTCGAGAACTATTTTCCGTGTGTATAGCACACCATCTTTGTGTGGAGGTGCTGGACTCCGTCGGTCAAAAGGCCAAGTTTTTTCAGTGGACGTCCGTCAAGAACCTTGTCAATGCTACGGTGGCCATTCACGGCTTGTAACGACCCATTTGGAAGGTCATGAGCCCGAAGCGAGCAATACCCCTACATTTTGACGATTTTTTCGTGGTGCTTATCGCACACCATTTTTTTTGGTGATCCAGATTCCTCCGACTTAAAAATTCCCAAATTTTTTTCGTGGACGTCCTCAGACCTTATCTATGTCATGCGGTTGGCCGTCCACGGCTGGTCCGAGAACCGATGTTGGAAAGGTCAAACGAGCCCCGAAGCGAGCATACCCCTCATTTCGATCGATTCGAAACGATTTTTCGTGTGCTATAGCACACCATTTTTTGGGTGATCCGGATTCCGAGTCAAAATGCCAAAAAATTTTTTTGGACGTCCGTACAGACTTGTCTATGTATAAATCGGTTGGCCTCAGGCTTGTCCGACCCATTTGTATGGTCAACGTAGCCCCGAAGCGAGGCATTACCCCTCATTTTTCGATGATTTTCGGTGTTCTATAAGCACCCTTTTTTGGTGATCCGATTCGACGCTCAAAAATAGCCAAAATTTTTTTGTGGCGTCCGTCAAGAAGACCCTTGTATATGCATACGGTTGGCCATCACGGCTTGTACGACCCTTTGGAAGGTCAATGAGCCCCGAATCGAGCATACCCCTCTATTGTGACAATCTTCATGTGCTATAGCAACCCCATTTTTGGTGGTGATCCGGAATTCCAACGTCAAAAATTTCCAATTTTTCGTGGACTTCCGTCAAGACCTTTATCTATGCTTGCGGTTGGCCATCATGGTTGGTCCGACCCGATTTGGAAGGTCAAAAACGAGCCTTCGAAGCGAGCATGCCCCTCATTTCGACGATTTTCGTTTGCTATAAGCACACCATTTTTTGGGTGATACCGGATTTCCGACGGTCAAACTGCCAAATGTGTTCATGGATGCCGTCAACAACCTTGTCCTACTAAACTCATACGGAGGCCATCACGGCGTGTACGACCCTTTATAAGGTCAAACGATCTCCAAGAGAGCATACACCCCTCAATTATCGACGATTTCGTTCGTGTGCTATCATCACAACCATTTTTGGGTGATCCGGATTCCGACGTTAAAATGGGCCAAATTTTTTCGTGGACGCCTTCCCTACGACCTCTTGTTATATGCCTACGGTTGGCCATCAGCTTGTCCGACCCATTTGGAAGGTCACGAGCCTCCCGAACTAAGCATCCCCTTCTTTCGACGATTTTCGTGTGGCTAATAAGCACACCTTTTTTGGTGATCTGGAGTTCCGACGTAAAAATAGCCAACTTTTTTTCGTGGAAACTCCGTCAAGAGACCTTGTCAATGCATACGGTTGGCCATCACGGCTTGTACACCCCACCAAAAAGGCACCATCTTGGAACTTTCAAATGATCCCGAAGCGAGCATACCCGCCTCATTTTGAACGATTTTTCCAGTGTGCTATAGCACAACCATTTATTGGGTGATCCAGATTCCGACGTAAAAATTCCCAAATTTTTTCCGCGGAGTCCGCGTTGTCGTCGTCCTCCGTGCCTCTGTCTGCCCGGGCGTGTGCAGCACGCGCCCCTCGGTGCCGGTCTGCCGCTGGTCCTCGTGACGCGCGCGCCCGCCCCTCCTCACTACATGCCAGGAATATGAAGCCGTCACGGCTTTGTCCGAACCGATTTGGAAGGTCAAACGAGTCCCCGAAGCCGAGCATACCCCTCATTTTCGTCGAACGATTTTCGTGTGCTATAGCACACCATTTTTTTGTGAATTCCGTATTCCGCACGTAAAATGCCAAATTTTTTTTTTGACTCCGTCAGGACCTTGTCTATGTATACGGTTGGTGGCCATCACGGCTTGGTCCACCCATTGTGCAAGGTCAAACTAGCCCGCCCCCGAAGCGAGCAACCTTCAATTTCTAGTGATTTTTCGTGTGCCTATGCACACACCATTTTTTGGTTTTGGGTGATCCAGATTCCCGACGTCAAAAATGGCAAATTTTTTTTGGTGGACGTGCCGCAAGACCTTGTCTATGCATACGGTTGGCCTCACACGGCTTGTACGACTCATTAGAAGGTCCACGTCTCCGAAGAGTGCATAAACCCTCATTTCAACACGATTTTCGTGTGCTAATAGGAGCACATCATTTTTTTGGGTGATCCGGATTTCGAGGGTTAAAAATTGCAAAATTTTTTAGTGGACGTCCCCTTCTGACTTTGTGCTATCATACGGTTGGCCATCAGCTTGTCCGACCCATTTGGAAGGTCACAATGAGCTCCGAAGCCGCATACCCCTCATTTTTTTGACGATTCTCCGTGTGCTATAGCACACTATTTTTTGGGTGAATCTGGATTCCGACGTCCAAAAATAATCTGCAAACTTTTTTTTTTTTTTAGTGGACGTCCGTCAAGAGCCTTGTCTTGCATACGGTTTGGCCATCACGGCTTGTACGAACCGATTTGGAAGGTCAACGAGCCCAAGCAAGCTACCCCTCATTTCGATGATTTTCGGGTGGCTATACACACCATCTTTTGGGTGATCCGGATTCCGACGTCAAATGCCAAATAGTTTTCGTGGATTCGTCAAGACCCTGTCAATGAATACGGTTGTCAATCAAACGGCTTGTAACAGACCCTTTGGAAAGGGTCAACGAGCCCCGAAGCGATCATACCCCTCATTTCATTCAACCATTTTCGTGTCTAATAGCACACCATTTTTTTTTGGTGATCTGGATTTCGACGTCAAAAATGCAAATTTTTTTCGTGGACCTTCGTCAAGACCTTATCAAATTATGCATACGGTGGGCCATCACGGCTTGTCCGAAAACCAATTTGGAACCTGTCAGAACGAGCCCACGAAGCGAGCATACCCCTCATTTCATCAACGATTTTTCGTGTAGCTATCGCACCCATTTTTTAAGGTTGATCCAGATTCCGACGTCAAAATGCAAATTTGTCGTGACGTCCGTCACGGACCTTTATATTGCTACGTTGTCCATCACGGCTTGTACGACCCATTTGGAGGTCCACGAGCCCCGAAAGCGAGCAATAACCCCCATTTTCGAACGATTTTCGTGTGCTATAGCACACCCATTTTTGGTGATCCAGATTCGACGACAAAAATGCCAAATTTTTTCGTGGACGGTCGTCAAGACCTTGTAATAGGCATACGGTTGTCCCATAACGGCTTTTCCGGACCCATTTTGGAAGTCCACGAGCCCCGAATGTCATACCCCATCATTTCCATATTTTCCGTTTGCTATAGCACACCATTTTTTTTGGGTGACCGGATTCCCGACGTCAAAATGCCAAATTTTTTAAGGTGACGTCCGTCAAACCTTGTATATGCATACGTTGGCCATCACACGGCTTGTACGACCCATTTTGGGTAAGGTCAAATGATCCCCGAAGCAGCATCCACCCCTCATTTTGACGATTTTTCGTGATGCTATAGCACACCATTTTTTTGGGTGATCCGGTTCCGACGTAAAAAAAGTTCCAAATTTTTTGTGGACGTCCGTCAAGCCTGTCTATGATATGGTTGCCACACCTTGTCCGCACCGAGTTTGGAAGTCAAAAAACGACCCCGAGCGATCATACCCCCTCATTGTCGAAATTCGAACATTTTCGTGTGCTAATAGCACACCATTTTTTGGGTGATCCGATTCCGACGTCAAAAAATGCCAAAATTTTTTCGTGACGTCCGTCACTGACCTTGTCTACGCATACGGTTTGCCATCAGGCTTGTAACACCCATTTAGATGTTAAACGAGCTCCGAAGAGAGCCATCCCCTCATTTCGATGATTTTCGTGTGCTATAGTCACAACCAATTTGTTTTGGGTGTCCGGAGTTCCGACGTACAAAATGCCAAATTTTTCGTGGACGTCCCTTCTAGACCCTTGTCTATGCCTCGGTTGGCCTCAGCTTGTCCGACCGATTGGGAGAAGGTCCAAACGAGCCCTGCGAAGCGAGATACCCCTCATTTCGACGACGATTTTTTTGTATGCTATATAGCACACCATTTTTTTGGGTGTTCCCCGGATTTTCCTACGTCCAAAAATGCCTAATTTATTTGTGGACGGTACGTCAAGACCGTGTCTATGCATAACGGTTGACACTACGTCTTGTCCGACCCATTTGGAAGGTCAAACGAGGCCCCGAGCGAGCATACCCCTTATTTCGAACTATTTTCGTGTGCTATATCACACTATTTTTTTGGTGATCCAGAGTCGACGTCAAAGAATGCCAAATTTTTTCGTGGCTCGTCAAGACACGTGTTATAATGCATACGGTTGTCCATCTTGGCTTTCCGCCCATTTGGAAGTCAAACGATCCCCGAAGCGAGTCATCCTCTCACTTCGACGATTTTTCGTGTGCTATAGCACACCATTTTTTTGGGTGATCCGAATTCCGACGTCAAATGCCAATTTCTTTTTGTGGACAGTCCGTCAAGACATTGTCCTATCATAACGGTTGTCCATCATGACTTGGTACGCCCCATTTGAAGGTCCAACCGAGCTCCGAGCGAGCATACCCTCATTTTTGAGACGATTTCGTGGTGCTTTAGCACACCATTATTCGGTGATTCTGGATTCCGACGTCAAAATTGCCAATTTTTTTGTGGACCCTCCGACATGACCTTTTGGTACGCATACAGTTTTGGTCACTCACACAATCAACAGCTTGTAACCGACCCATTTAGAAGGTCCAAACGATCTTTCCGAAGCGAGCATACCCCTCATTTTCGACTATTTTTTGTGTGCTATACCACCATCCTTTTGGGTGATCCGGATTCCGACGTCAAATGCAAAATGTTTTTCCGTGGACGTCCGTAAAGACCCTTGTCTAATGCATACGGTTTGGACATCACAAATTGTCCGCCCATTGGAAGGCAAACGAGCCTGAAGCGCGCATAACCCCCTCATTTCGATTCCGACGATTCGTGTGCTATAGCACAACCTTTTCTTGGGTGATCCGGCATTTTCGACGTCAAAACAATGCCAAATTTTTTCAAATCGAACGTCCATCAAGACCTTGTCTATGCATATGTTGGCCATCACGGCTTGTAACCGACCCATTTTTGGAAGGTCAAACGAGCCCGAAGCGGCACTACCCCTCATTTTCGTTCGACATTTTCATGTGCTATAGCACAATCACACCTTTTTTGGGTGACGTCCGGATTCCGACGTCAAAAATGCAAAATTTTTTGTGGGCGTCCGTCAAGACCTTGTCTACTTCATTGATGGTTGGCCCTCACAACGCTTTGTACGACCCATTTGTGACAGGTCACAACGAGCCCCGATGCGAGCATAACACCCCTCTTTTTCGACTATTTTCGTGTGTAACAGCACAACAACCATTTTTTGGGTGATCCGATTCCCGACGTCAAATGCCCAAATTTTTTTGTGGACGTACGTCAAGCCTGATCTATGGCCTACGGTTGACCATCACGTCTTGTCCGCCCGACCCATTTGGAAGGTCAAACGAGCCCCGAAGCTAGCATACCCCCTTATTTTCGAATCGAACGATTTTCGTGTGCTATCCACACTATTTTTTTATGGTGATCCAGATTCGACGTCAAAAATGCCAATTTTTCGTGGACGTCCTTCAAACCTTGTTTTGCATACGGTATGTCCATCTTGGCTTGGCCGCCCATTTGGAAGTCAACATCCCCGAAGCGAGCATACCTCTACTTCGAGCCGACTATCTGGACGCATTTTACGGGTGTTGCTATAGCACACCATTTTTTGGGTGATCCGAATTCCGACTTCAAAATGCCAAATTTTTTTGTGGACGTCCGTCAAGACATTTGTCCTATGCATAAACGGTTTGTCCATCACGCGTTGTACGACCCATTTGAAAGGTTCAAACCGACTCCCGAAGCTAGCATCCCCTCATTTTTGAACGATTTTCCGTTCGTGCTTTAATCACACCATTTATTATGTGATTCGATTCCGACGTCAGAAATTGCCAAATTTTTTTGTGGACATCCGACAACGACCTTTTTCTTCTATTTCTTCTACGCTTTTCTTTTCTACGCATATCAGTTGGCCATCACGGCTTGTACGACCCATTTAGAAGGTCCAAACGAGCTTCCAAAAGCGAGCATAACAAACCCCCTCTTTCGAACAATTTTTGTGTGCTATAGATACAACATCTTTTGGGTGAGCCGATTCCCCGACGTCCCAAAAATGCCAAAATTGTTTTCGTGGCGTCCGTAAAGACTTGTCTATGCATAAAACGGTTGGACATCATAAATTGTGTCCGACCCATTTGGAAAGGTCAACGAGCCCTGAAGCGAGCATACCCTCATTTCAACGACATTTTCCGTGTGCTATAGATAGGCACAACCTTTTTATATTGGGTGATCCGATTTCGACGGTCCAAAATGCCAAATTTTTTTCGTGGTACTTCCATCAATAGACCTTGTCTATGCATACGGTTGGCCATCACCGGCTTGTACGAACCCATTTGGAAGGTTCAAAAACAACGATTGCCCGAACGATCATCCCCTCATTTTCGACAATTTTCATGGCTATACACACCACTTTTTTTGTGGGTGATCGGATTCCGACCGCAAGAAAATGCTAAAATTTTTTTTTGGGCGTCCGTCAATACCTTGTCTATGCAGATTGGGGGCCATCACGGCTGTTACGACCCAATGTTGGAAGGTCAAACGAACCCCGAAGGGGCGAGCATACCCTTCATTTTGACGATTGTTTCGTGTGGCTATAGCACAACCAAATTTTTTGGGTGATCCTAATTTTGACGTCAAATGCCAAATTTTTTTTCGTGACGTCCGTCAAGACCTTGTCTATACATACGGTGTCCATCATCAAACGTTGTCGACCCTTTGGAAGGTAACGAGCCCCCGCAGCGAGCATCCCTCATGTCGCGATTTTCGTATGCTATAGGCACAACACCATTTGTTGGGTGATCCGGATTCCGACGTCAAAAAAGCAAAAAATTTTGGTGGACGTCCGTCAAGACCCTTGCCTATGCATACGGTTGGCCATCACGCTTTCACGACACATTTGGAAGGTCAAACGAGCCCCCGAAGCGAGCAACCCCCTCATTCCGAGATTTTCCGTGTGCTATAGCACCACCATTTTTTGGGTGATCCGGTTCCGACGTCCAAAATCATGCAAGTTTTTCGTGACAGTCCTGCAAGACCCTTGTCTATGCATACGGTTGGCCATCAGCTTGTCCGAACCCTTTTGGGAAGGGTCAAACAGCCCCGAAGCGGCATACCCTCATTTTCTCGACTTCGCGATTTTCGTGTGCTATAGCACAACCAGTTTTTTGAAGATGCCGATTCCGACGTCAAAAATGCCAAGATTTTTTGTGTGGCGTCCTTCAACAAGACGCTCTTTGTCTATGATGCTAACGGTCGGTTGGCTATCACTCACGGCTTTAGGTAACTACCCATTTGGAAGGTCAAAAAAACGCGCCCCGATGCGAGCCTACCCCTCATTCGTGAACGATTTTCGTGTGCTAATGAGCACAACCATTTTTTTGGGTGATCCCGGAATTCCGAACGTCAAAAATGCCAAATTTTTTTCGTGGACGGCTCCTTTAATACCTTGTCTATTGCATACGTGGGCCATCCAAGGCTTTGCCACCCATTTGGAAGGTCAAACTAGCCCCGAAGCACGAGATAACCCTCCATTTCGACGATTTTCGTGTGCTATAGCACACCATTTTTGGGTGAATCCCCGGATTCCCGACGTCAAAAAATATGCCAATTTTTTCTTGGACGTCCCTTAGAATACCGTCTATGCATACTGTTGGCATCAAGGCTTGTCCTACCCCCATTGGGAAGGTTCAAACGAGCCCCGACGCAGCATACCCCGCAAATTTCGACTATTTTTCCGTTGTGCTATAGCACACCATTTTTTTGTGTGATCCAGATTCTCGCCGGCAAATGCCAAATTTTGTGTCATGTGGACGTCCTTAAATACCTTGTGTCTATGCATACGGTTGGACATCAGGCTTTGTCCCGGACCCATTGGGAGGTAAAACGAGCCCCGATGCGAGCATACCCCTCTGTTCGACGATTTTTCATGTGCTATAGCACACCATTTTTGGATGATCCGGATTTCCCGACGTCAAAAATGTCAATGTTTTCGTGTGGACTTCCCGTCAAGACCTTGTATAGGCATGCTGTTGGCCACACGGTTGTCCGAACCCTTTGGGGAGGTCAAACGAGCCCCGAAGCGAGCATATCCAATCATTTCATCAATCGATTTGGTGTTCTATAGCACACCATGTTTTTGGGTGATCCCCCGGATTCCGCGTTCAAAAATAACCAAAAATGTTTTCGTGGACGTCCGTCAAAAGACCTTATCTATGCATACGGTTGGGCCATCACACATGTCCGACCCATATGGAAGGTCAAACGAAACCACCAAACGCGAAGCAACCCCCTCATTTTCGACGATTTTTTCCGTGTGGCTATAGCACACCATTTTTGGCTGATCCAGATTTGACGTCAAAAATGCCAATTTTTTTTTTCGTGGACCGTCCGTACAGAGACCTTGTGTATGCATGCGGTTGGGCCATCTCGGCTTGGTACTGAGACCCATTTGGAAGAGGTCAAACGAGCTCCGAACGAGCATACCCCTCATTTCGCGATATTTCGTGTGCTATAGCACACCATTTTTTTTTGTTTTTTGGGTGATCCAGACTCCGACGTCAAATGAGCCAAATTTTTTTTCGTGGACGTCCGTCAATACCTTGTCTATGCAGCGGTTTTGGTGGCCATCACGGCTTGTCCGACCTATTTGGAAGGTCAAACGAGCCCCGAAAACGGGCCATAACCCCTCATTTTCGATTATTTCGTGTGCTTATATCACAAACAAGGATCCATTTTTTTGGGTGATTAAGATTTCCGACTCAAAATGCCAACTTTTCGTGGACGTCCGTCAAGACCTTGGCTATCATACGATTGGACATCACGCTTGTTCGACCCATTTGAAGGTCAAAACTATCCCGTAGCGAGGCATACCCCCACTCATTTCGATATTTTTCGTGTGCAATAGCACACCATTTTTTGGGTGATCCGGATTCCGACGGCACAAAGGGTCAAATGTTTTTAGTGGCGTCCTCAAACCTTATCTATGCATACGTTGCCATCACTGGCTTTGTCGAGCCCATTTGGGAATGTCAAACTAGCCCCTAAGCGAGCATACCCACCCCTCAATTTCGCCCGACGATTTCGTGTGCAATAGCACACTCATTTTTTGGGTGATCCGGATTCCGACGTCAAAAATTCCAAATCGTTTTTGTGACTGTCTTCCGTCAAGAACCTTGTTGATGCATACGGTTAGACATCACGTCCTTGTCCGACCCATTTTGGAAGGTCAAACGAGCCCCAAAGCGAGCATACCCCTCATTTCTGACGATTTTCGTTTTCGTGTGGCTGTAGCACACCATTTTTTGGGTGATCCGGATTTCCGCCGTCAAAATGCAAAATGTTTTTGTGGACGTTCCTCAAAACTTATCTATGCCATACGTTGCCATCATAGCTTGTCGCCCCATTTGGAAGGTCAAAAGCCCCGACGCGAGCATACCCCTCATTTTCGACGATTTTCGTGTGCTATAGCACACCCTTTTATTTTTTGGGTGATTACCAGATTCGCGACAAAATGCAACTTTTTTCGTGGCCGTCCCGTCAAGACCTTGTATATGCATACGGTTGTCCATAACCGGCTTTTTCCGACCCATTGGAAGGTCAAAAACGCGCGCCGAGTGAGCTACCCCTCATTTCCATAATTTTCGTGTGCTATAGCACAAACCATTTTTTTGGGTGATACGATTCCGACTTCAAAAATGCCCAAATTTTTTAGTGGAAAAGACGTCCCGCACGACCTTGTTTCTGCAGAAAAACCCCCTCGTTGCCATCACGGCTTGTACGACCCATTTGGCCGGTCAAATGAGCCCCGAAAGCGAGCATCCCCCAATACCCTCATTTTGAACATTTCGTAGTGCTATAGCACACATTTTATTTGGTTGATTCCCGGATTCCGACGTAAAAAAATTCCAAATTTTTTTATGTGGACGTCCGGCATACCTTGTCCTATGCAATACGACTCCTGGTCCATCACTGCTTGTGCCGAAGAAAGACCCCGATTTTTGGAAAGGTCAAAACGACCCCGCGAAGCGCGAGCTACCCCTCATTTCGACGATTTCGTGTGCTATAGCAACACCATTTTTTGTGTGACCGTATTCCGACGTCCAAAATGCCAAAATTTTTTTCGTGGACGTCCGTCAAGACCTTGTCTACGCTACGGTTGGCCATCATCACGGGCTTGTACGACCCATTTAGAATGTTAAAAAACGAGCTCCGACGAGAGCATACCCTCATTCTCGATGATTTTCCTGTGCTATACACCCATTTTTTTTTTTTTTTGGGTGATTCCGATTCCGACGGTCAAAAATGCCAAATTTTTTTTCGTTGACGTCCTTCTAGCCTTGTCTATGCATACGGTTTTGGCCCATAGCTTGTCGACCGCTTTGGAAAGATCAAACGACCCCCGAAGCGAGCATACCCCCCTCATTTCGACGATTTTTTTGATGCTATATAGAGCAACAACACCATTTTTTTGGTATCCGGATATCGACGTCAAATGGCCTATTTTTTTTGTGACTAACGTCAAGAACCTTGTCTATGCATACGTTGATCCCTCACGTCTTGTCCGCACCCATTTGGAAGGTCAAACGAGCCCCGCAAGCGAGCATCCCTTATTTCGACGATTTCGTGGCTATAATACAAACTAATTTTTTTGTGATTCCAGATTCCCCGACGTCAAAAAATGGGCCAAATTGTTTTTCGTGGACGTCCGTCAAGACTTGTATATGCATACGGTTGCCATCTTGGCTTGTCCGACCCACCCCATTTGGCAGGTCAACGAAGCCCCGAAGGAGCATAAAACCTCTCACTTCCCGATTTTTCGTGTGCATAGCACACCATTTTTTTGGGTTCATCTCCCGAATTCCGACGTCACAAAATGCCCAATTTTTTTTTGTGGACACGTCCGTCAAGACATTTCTATTCATACGGTTGTCCATCAGACTTGGTAACGACCCATTTGGAAGGTCAAACGAGCTCCGAGCGAGCATACCCTCATTTGATTTGACGATTTTTCTTGTGCTTTAAGCACCCCATTTTTCGGTGATTCGGATTCCCGACAGCACGTCAAAATGCCAAATTTTTTTGTGGACAAATCCGACAACCTTTTTGTACGCATACAGTTTGGTCATCACCACAGCTTTTAACACCCTTTAGAAGGTCAACACGAGCTCCGAAGCGAGCACTACCCCCCCTCATTTCGAACGATTTTTGTGTGCTATAGACAACCATCCTTTTTGGAGGGTGTCCGGTTCCGACGTCAAAAAATATGCAAAATTTTTTCGTGGACGTCCGAAAAGACCTTGTCAATATGCATACGGTGGGACATCACAAATTGTCCGACCCATTTGGAAGGTTCAACGAGCCCGGTGAAGCGAGCATACCAAACCCCTCAGTCCGACGATTTTCGTGTGCTATAGCACACCTTTTAATTATTGGGTGAAAAGATCCGGATTTCGGAACGTCAAAATGCCAAATTTTTCACATCGACGTCCAATCAACGACACACTTGTTTCTATTCATCACGGTTTGGCCATCACGTCTTGTACGACCCAATTTGGAAGTGTCAAAAAACGGCCCCCCGACGAGCATACCCCTCATTTGACAATTTTCATGTGCTATAGTAAGCAACCATTTTTTGTGGTGATCCGGATTCCCGCGGTCAAAAATGCAAAAATTTTTTGTGGGCGTCCGTCAAGACCTGTCTATGCATATGGTTTGGCCATCACGGCTTGTACGACCCATTTGGGAAGGTCCAAACGAGCCCCGATCGAGCAATACCCCTCATTTCGAACGATTTTTCGTGTGTAACACACATTTTTTGGGTGATCTCCGGATTCCGACTCAAAATGCCAAATTTTTTTTTGTGGACGTAACTTCCAAGACCTTGTGCTAATGCATACGGTTTGGACCATCACGTCTTTCCGACCTTTGGAAGGTCAAACGGAGCCCCGAAGCGAGCATACCCCTTATTTCGACGATTTTCGTGTGCTATTCACACTATTTTTTTTGGTGATCCCGATTCGACGTCAAAAATGCCAAAATTTTTTTCGTGGCGTCCGTCCAAAGACCTTGTTTAGAAAATTATATCTTATGCATACGGTTTGTGCCCAATCTCTTGGCTTGTCCGAACCCAATTTGGGACAGTCAAACGATCCCCGAAGCGAGCATACCCTCTCACTCTTCGAAACATTTTCGTGCTTTCTATCGCACAACCATTTTTTTGGGTATTCCGAATTCCGAACGTCAAAAATGCCAATATATATTTTTTTTGTGACGTCCGTCACAGAAAGAACATTGTCTATGCATACGGTTGTCTCACGATTGTACGAGAGACCCATTTGGAAGGTTCCAAACGAGCTCCGAACGAGCATACCCCCATTTTTGACGATTTCGTGTGCTTTAGCACACCATTTATTAGGTAGTTCGGATTCCGCTTCAAATTTGCCAAATTATTTTTGTGGGACAATCCGACAAGACCTTTTCTACTCTACAGTTTTTGCCTCACAACAACGGCTTTGTACTAACCCATTTAGAAGAAGGTCAAACAGCTCCAAAGCGAGCATATACCCACCCCTCATTTCGACAATTTTTTGTTGTGCTATACACATCTTTTGGGTGATCGGATTCCGACGTCAAAAATGCAAAATGTTTTTCTGGGACGTTCCGTAAAGACCTTGTCTTGGCCTATACGGTTGGACCTCAATAAATTGTCCGACCCATTTGGAAGGTCCAAAACGAGCCCCTGAAAGCGAGCAATACCCTCGTTCTTTTTCGAAACGATTTTCGTGTGCTATAAAAATAAGCACACCCTTTTATTGGGTGATCCGGATTTCGACGTCAAAAAGTGGCCAAATTTTTTACTCATGGGAGACGTCCTCAAGACCTTGTCTAGTCATACGGTTGGCCCGATCACAAGGCCTTGTTACGACCCATTTGGAAGGTCAAGACGAGCCCGAAAGCGAGCATAACCCCCATTTCGACAATTTTTCATGTGCTTCGCACACCATTTTTTGGGTGAATCGTATTCCGACGTACAAATGCAAAAAAATTTTCTTTGGGCGTCCGTCAAGATACCTTTCTAATGCATATGGTTGGCCATCACGGCTTGTACGACCCATTTGGAAGGTCAAAACACGAACCCCGAAAGCGAGCATACCCTTCATTTTGGACTATTTTTCTGTGCTATAGCACACCCATTTTTTGGGTGATCCTATTTTTTGACGTCAAAAATGCCAAATTTTTTTCGTGGGACGTCCGTTCAAGACCTTGTCTGAATACATACGGTTGTCCTACAACATCACACACGGTTTGTTTCGAGACCCATTTGAAGGTCAAACTGAGCCCCCGAAGGGAGCATACCCCTCATTTTTTTCGAACGAACGATTTTCGTATGCTATGCACTAACAACCATTTTTTTGGGTGATCCCTGATTCCGGATTCCGACGTCAAAAAAAGCCAAAAAATTTTGTGGACGTCCTCAAGACCTATGACTAATGCATACGGTTTTTTGTGCCATCACGCTGTTCCGACACATTTGGAAGGTCAAACGAGCCCCGATCGAGCAAACCTCCCTCAGTTTCGATGATTTCGTGTGGCTAGTAGGGCGCCACCATTTTTTGGTGATCCGGATTCGACGTCAAAAATGCCAATTTTTTTCGTGGACCGCCCCGTCAAGACCTGTCTATGCAATACGGTTGGCCATCAGCTGTCCGACCCTTTTGGAAGGGTCAAACAGCCCCTGAAGCGAGCATACCCCTCATTTCGAAAAACATTTTCGTGTGTATAGCACACCATTTTTTGGGTGATCCGGATTGCCGACGTCAAAATGCAAATTTTTTTTTTTGTGGGCGTCCTCAACAAGACCTTGTTTAGCATACGTTTGGCTAATCACGACGGCTTGTACGACCACAATTGGGAAGGTCAACAACGAGCCCCGATGCGAGCATACCCCTCATTTCGACGATTTTCGTGTGCTATGAGCACAACCATGTTTTTGGGTGATCCCCCGGATTCCGACGTCAAATGCCAAATTTTTTTCGTGGACGTCCTTTATACCTGTCTATGCATACGGGTGTTGGCCATCAAGGCTTGTCCGACCCATTTGGAAGGTCAAACGAGCCCCCTAGCCCGAGCATACCCCTCATTTTCGACGATTTTCCCGTGTGCTTATAGCACACCATTTTTTGGGTGTCCGATTCCGCCGTCCAAAAATGCCAAATTTTTTTTTCGTGGGACTCCTTAAATAACCTTGGTCTATGCATAACGGTTGGCCTCACGGCCTTTGTCCCCGACCCATTTGGAAGGTCAAACGAGCCCCGAAGCGAGCATACCCCTCATTTTCGACTATTTTCGTGTGCTATAGCACACCCATTTTTTGGGTGATGCCAGATGTCCCGGACGTCAAAAATGCCACATTTTTTCATGGACGTCCTAAATAACCTTGTCTATGCATACGGTTGGACAATCCAGGCTTGTCCCGACCGCATTTGGGGAAGGTACAACGACCCCGATGCGAGCCATACCCTCATTTCGACGAAAAACGATTTTCATGTGCTATAGCACCCTTTTTGGATGACCGGATCCGACGTCAAATGTCCAAAATGTTTTTCGTGGACGTCCGTCAAGACCTTGTTAGCATTGCGGTTTTGGCCATCACGGCTTTGTCCGACAAAAACCTTTGGTAGGTCAAACGCACCCGAAGCGAGCATATCCATCATTTTTCATCAATTTCAAAACGAATTTTTGGGTGTGCTATAGCCAACACCCATTTTTTGGGGTGTCCGGATTCCGGAGTCAAACATCCAAATGTTTTCGTGGACGTCCGTCAAGACCTTATCTATGCATACGTTGGCCATCACAGCTTGTTCCGAACCCATTTGGAAGGGTCAAACGAACCCCAAGCGGTCATACCCCTCATTTCGACGATTTTTGTGTGCTATATCACACACCATTTTTTTGGGCTGATCCAGATTTGGACGTCAAAAATGCCAAATTTTTTCGTGGACGTCCGTCAAGAAACCTTGTGTATGCAAAGCGGTTGGCCATCTCGCTTGTCCCGAAGCCCTTTTGAAGGTCCAACGAGCTCCGACGAGCATACCCCCTCATTTGCGATCGATCGACGATTTTCGTGTGGCTATAGCACCACCATTTTTTTTTGGGTGAATCCAGATTCCGTCCGACGTCAAAATGCCAAATTTTTTTTCGTGGACGTCCGTCAAGACCTTGTCTATATGCATACGGTTTGGCCATCACGGCTTGTCCGACCTATTTGGAAGTCCAAACAGCCCCGACCGGGCATACCCCTCATTTCGATTATTTTTTGTGTGCTTAATCACACACCATTTGTTTTGGTGATTAATTTCCGACCACTCAAAATGCCAACTTTTTCGTGGACCGTCCGTCAAGAGAACCTTGCGACTGCATACGATTGGGACTCACTCTTTTTGTTCGACCCATTTTGAAGGTCAAACGATCCCGAGCGACGCATACCCCCTCATTTCGATGATTTTCGTTTGGGCAATAGCACACCATTTTTTTTGGGTGATCCGGATTCCGACGTCAAAATGTCAATGTTTGTAGTGGACGTCCTGGTCAAAGACCTTATCTTATTCATACGGTTGGCCTCACACGGCTTTCCGAGACCCATTTGGAATGTCAAACGAGCCCCGAAGCGAGCATACCCCTCCTTTCGACGATTTCGTGTGCTATAGCACCCTATTTTTTTTGGGTGATCCGGATTCCGACGTCAAAATTCCAAATGTTGTTGTGGACGTCGGTCAAGACCTTGTTGATGCTAACGGTTAGACCTCACTAGTCTTTCCTACCCATTTTGGAAGGTCAAACGAGCCCCAAACGCGAGCATACCCCTATTTTCGACGATTTTCCCGTGTGCTGTAGCCCACCATTATTTTTGGGTGATCCGATTTCGACGGTCAAAAATGCCAAATGTTTTGTGGAACGTCCGTCAAGAACTTTATCTATGCATACGGTTGCCAATCACAAACCACACTTGTCGACCCATTTGGAAGGTCACAACGAGCCCGAAGCGAGCATACCCCTCATTTCGACGATTTCGTGTGCCTTATATGCACCCCTTTTTTGGCTGATAAACGGATTCTGACGTCAAAATGCCAAAGTTTTTTCCGTAGACGTTCGTCATACCTTGTCTATCATGCCATGCGAGGTTGCCATCTCCGGCTTGTCGACCCCATTTGGAAGGTCAACGAGCCCCGAAAGCGAGCATACACCCTCATTTCGAACGATTTTCGTGTTGCTATAGCACACCATTTTTTGGCTGATCCGGATTGAAGGGACGGTCAAAAAATGCCAAATTTTTTCGTAGGACGTCCGTCAAGACCTTGTCTATGCTGCCGGTTGGGCCATCTACGGCTTGTCCGAGCCCATTTGCAAGGTCAAACGAAGCTTCCGAGCGAGCATACCCTCATTTCGAGACCCCCTCATTTCGACGACGATTTCGTGTGCTATAGCCCACCTTTTTTGGTGATCCAGATTCCCGTCGTCAAAAATGCAAATTTTTTCGTGACTCCGTCCAGGACCTTGTTTATTTATATATTATTGCATGCGGGTTGCCATCTCGGCTTTGGTCGACCCATTTTTGGAAGTCAAACGAGCTCCGAACGAGCATAACCCCCTCATTTCGATGAATTTTTCGTGTTCAATGCCCACCATTTTTTGGGTGATCCCGGATTTCAACGTCAAAATGCCAAATGTTTTCGTGGACGTCCGTAAGGACCTTAATCTCTGCATACGGTTGGCCATCACGGCTTGTCCGACCCATTGTAATGTTCAAACGAGCCCCCGAAGCGAGCATATACCCCTCATTTCGAATTTCCGCTCGACGATTTTCGTGTGTATAGCACACACCATTTTTTGGGTGATCGATTCCGACGTCAAAATTCAAATGTTTTTTTGTGGAGCGTCCGTAAGACCTTGTTGATGCATACGGTTTAGACATTCACGTCTTGTCCGACCCATTTGGAAGGTCAAAAACGAGCCCCGAAGAGCATACCCCTCATTTCCGACGATTTTCGTGTGCTGTAGCACACCCTTTTTGGGTGATTCGGATTTCGACTTAAAAATGCCCAAATGTTTTTGTGTGGAAACGTCCGTCAAGAACTTAATCTATGCATATGGTTAGGCCATCACACAGCTTGTTCCGACCATTTTGAAGGTCAACGAGCCCCGAAGCGAGCATACCCCTCATTTTGGAACTATTTTTTCACCGTGAGCTATAGCCACACCATTTTTTGGCTGATCCGGATTCTGACGTCACAATGCCAAATGTTTTTTCGTGGACGTTCGTCCAAGAACCTTGTCTAATGCCTGCGGTTTGCCTTCGGCTTATCCGCCCATTGGAAGGTCAACGAGCCCCGAAGCGACCCCCTCATTTTCGACGATTTTCGTGTGCTATAGCACACACCATTTTTTGGGGTATTCGGATTCTGACGTCAAAAATGCCAAATTTTTTCGTGGAAATCCGTCAAGACCTTGTCCTTTGCATACGTTTGGGCCATCAAACGGCCTGTTCCGTCCACCCATTTGGAAGGTTCAACGAGCCCCCGAAGCGAGCAATACCCTCATTTTGACGATTTTTCGTGTCTATAACACACTATTTTTTGATGATACCCGGAGTCCGGACGTCAAAAATGCCAAATTTTTTTTTCGTGGGACGGCCTTAAATACCTTGTCTATGCATACTTTGGCCTCAAGGGCTTGTCCAAAACCCATTTGGAAGGTCAAACAGCCCCGCTGTCTAGCAACCCTCATTTCGATCGAGACGATTTTCGTGTGCTTATAGCACACAATTTTTTGGATGATCCGGATTCCCGACGTTAAAAATGCAAATTTCTTTTCGTGACCGTCCGCAAGACTTGTCCTATTCATACGGTTGGCCATCAGGCTTGTCCGACCCATTTGGAAGGTCAAACGATACCGACGCGAGCATACCCCTCATTTCGAACGATTTTCGTGTGGCTATAGCACAACCATTTTTGGGTGATCTGGATTCGACGTTCACAAAAATGCAAAATATTTTTCGTGGACAGTCATCAAACCTTGTTCTAATGCATACGGTTGGACATCACGGCCTGTCCGACCCATTTGGGAAAGGTTCAAACAGAGCACCGAAGTGATCATACCCCCTTTCGAACGATTTTCGTGTGCTATAGCACCCATTTTTTTAGGTGATCCGGATTTCCCGACGTCAAAAAATCCAATTTTTTTTTCTTGGACATCCGTCACGACCTTGTCTATGCAATACGTTTTGGCCATTTACAACAGCCTGTCCCGACCCTTTGGGACGGTCAAACGAGCCGAATACGCGACATACCCCTCATTTGACGATTTTCGTGTGCTATAACACCCATTTTTTGGATGATCCCCGGATTCCGACGTCAAAAATTGCCAAATTTTTTCGTGGAACGTCCTTAAATACCTTTGTCTTGCATATGGTGGCCAATCAGGCTTGTCCACCCCATTGGAAGTAAAACGAGCCCCGATGCGAGCAGACCCCCTTTTCGACGATTTTCCGTGTTGCTATAGCACAGTCAATGTTTTTGGATGATCCGGGATTTCGAGGTCAAAATGCCAAATGCTTTTCGTGGACGTGTTCGTCAAGACCTTGTCTATGCATACGGTTGGCCATCACGGCTTGGTTGTCCGACCTATTTGAAGGTCAAAACGATCCCCGAAGCGAGCATACCGCTCAATTTCGATGATTTTTGTGTGCTATAGACCACAAACCATTTTTTTTGGGTGGGACCCGGATTTTCGACGTCAAAAATGCCAATTTTTTTCGTGGACTCATTCCAAAACCGTGTCTAATGCATACGGTTGGTTTGGCCATCACGGCTTGTCCGACCCATTTTGGAATGTCAAACGAGCCCCGAAGCAAGCCCATACACCACACCTCATTTTCGAAACGATTTTCATGGCTTAGCACACCATAAATTTTGGTGATTCAGCGATTGTCGACGTCAAAAATGCCAAATTTTTTTTTTTCGTGACGTCCATCAAGACATATTGTCTATGCATAACGTTTGGCCATCCACACTTGTCCCCGACCATTTGGAAGGTCAAAAACCGAGCCCGAAGCGAGCATATCAACACCCACCCCTCATTTTCGATGATTTTCATGTGCAATAGCACACCATTTTTTTGGGTTATCTGGATTCCGACTTCAAAAATGCCAAATTTTTATCGTGGACGTCCGTCAAGACCTTGCTATGCATACGGTTGGCCATCACGGCTTTCCGACCCCTTGGGAAGGTCAAACGAGCCCCGCAATCGAGCCATACCCCTCATTCGAACGATTTCGTGCGCTATAGCACCCATTTTTTGGGTGATCCGTATTCCGACTTCCAAAATGCCAATTTTTTGTGACCTGCCGTCAAGAAACCTTGTCTATCATACGTTGGCCATCACACCAACAGCTTGTCCGACCCCACTTTGAATGTTCAAAAAACGAGCCCCGTAGCTATGCATACCCATCATTTCGAACGATTTTCGTGTGCAATAGCACACCATTTTTTGGGTATCGGATTTCGACGTCAAAAATGCCCAAATTTTTTCGTGGACGTCCTTCAAGACCTTTGTCTATGCATAATCTGGTTGGCGATAAACGTCATGTCCGACCCTTTTAAGGGCCAAAAAACGAACATCCGAAGAATAGCATACCCCCTCCTTTCGATGATTTTCATGTGCTATACACAACCATTTTTGGGGTGATCCGGATTCCGACGTCAAAAATTGTGGCCAAATTTTTTGTGACCGTCCGTCACGACCTTGTCTATGCATACGTTTGGCCCTCACAGCTTTCCGACTCTTGGAAGGTCAAACGCAGCCCCCAGTAGCGAAGCATACCCATCATTTCGAAAACGATTTGTTCGATAGCTATAGCACACCATATTTTGCGGTGAATCCCCTGATTCGACGTCAAAAATGCCAAATTTTTTCCATGGACGTCCGTCAAGACCTTTTATATGCATACGGTTTTTTCCATCACAGGCTTGTCCGACCCATTTGGAATCAAACGACGCCCGAAGCGAGCATAACCCCTCAATTTTCCGATGATTTTCGTATGCGATAGCACAACCATTTATTTTGGTTGATATCGGATTTTCGAACTCAAAAATGTGCCAAATTTTTTCGTGACGTCCGTCAAGACCTGGTCTATGCATACGGTTGGACTCACGGCATGGTACACCCATTTGGGCAGGTCCAAACGAGCCCCGAAGCGGCATACCCTCTTTTTCGAACGATTTTCGTGTGCTATAGGCACACCATTTTTTTGGGTTTCGGATTCCGACGTAAAAAATACCAATTTGGTTTCGTGGACGTCCGTCAAACTTGTCTGTGCATACAGGTGGGGCATCCACGGCCCTGTCCGACCCATTTGGGAATGTCAGAACGAGCACCGAAGAGAGCATTAAGCCCCTCAATTTCGACGATTTTTCGTTGCTATAGGCAACACATTTTTTGGGTGTCGGATTCCGACGTCAAAAATTGCCGAAATTTTTTTGTGGACGTCCGTCAAGACCTTGTCATTCATGCGTCTTGGCCATCACGGCTTGTCCGAGACCCATTTGGAAGGTCAAACGAGCCCCGAAGAGAGCATACCCCCCATTTCGATGATTTTCGTGTGTCTATAGCAACACCATTTTTTGTGGGAATCCCGATTCCGAACGTCAAAAATTCCAATTTTTTTTTCGTGGCACCGTCCTTTCATTACCTTGTCTATGCATAAGGTTGGCAACACGCTTTGTCCGATCCCATTTGGAAGGTCAACCGCGCCCGAAGCGAGCATACCCCTCATTTCGATGATTTTTGTGTGCTATAGCACAACCATTTTTGGGTGATTCCGGATTCCGACGTCAAAAATGGCCAATGATTTTTTTATTCCGTGGGACGCCATTCAGGACCTTGTCTATGCATAAGGTTGGCCACAAGGCTATGTCCCTAACCCATTGGGAAGGCAAATCGAGCACCCGAGCAAGCATACCCCCCTCATTTCGTTCGATTTTCGAACGATTTTTCGTGGCCTATAGCACAACCATTTTTTGGGTATCCGGATTCCGATGTCCAAAATGCCAATTTTATTTTGTGGACGTCCGCACGAACCTTGTATATGCATACGGTTGGCCATCACGGCTTGTACACCTATTTGGAAGGTCACACGAGCCCCACGAACCGAGAACCCCTCATTTCGCGACGATTTTTCGTACGCGCTATAAGCACACCCATTTTTTGGGTTGATCGGATTCCGATGATCAAAATGCCTAATTTATTTTCATGGACGTCTCTGTCAAGACCTTGGCTATGCACATTACGGTTTTTTCCCATCACGACATTTTTCCGAACCTCTTTGGAAGGTCAAACGAGCCCTGCAGCGAGCATACCCCTCATTTCGATGATTTTCGTTGTGCAATAGCAACACCATTTTTTTTGGTGATCAGCTGGATTCCGAGTCAAAATGCCAAATTTTTTTCGTGACTTCGTCACGACCATTTTCTATGCTACGATTGGCCTCACACAGCCAACACACAAGCTGTCAGACCCCTTTGGGAGGTCAAAACGGCCACCGAAGGCGGCAATACCCCTCAACTTTCGACGATTTTGTGTTGCTATAGCACACCCTTTTTTGGGTGATCCGGATTCCACGTCAAAATGCCAAATTTTTTTCGTGGTCCGTCCGCAAGACCTTGTCTATCATCGGTTTGGCCACACGCTTGTCCGACCCTCTGGAAGTCAAACTGAGCCCCGAAGCGAGCATCATCCTGATTTTGGATGATTTTTTTCGTTGTGCTATAGGCAACCCATTTTTTTTTTTGGGTGATCCGGATTCCGACGTCACAAAATGCCAAATTTTTTTGTGGCGTCCGTCAAGACCTTTTCCTATGCAATACGTTGGCCATCAACGGCTTTTCCGACCCATTTTGGAAGGTCAACAGCCCCCAAAGAGCGAGCATAACCCCTCATATTCGATTTCGATCCGAACGAATTTTTGTGTGCTATAGCACACCATTTTTTTTGGTGATCCGAATTCCCGCGCCAAAAAATGCCATTTTTTTTCGTGGACGTCCGTCACGACCTTTTTTTTATGCATACGGTTGGGGCCCTCCGCTGTCCGACCAGTGGAAGGTCAACAGCCCTCGAAGCGGAGCATGACCCGGCCGTTGCTCATTTTCGACGATTTTTTGTTGCTATAGCACAACCATTTTTTGGGTTGATCCGGATTTTTCCGATGTCAAATGCAAAATGGTTTCGTGGACGTCTGTCAAGACCTTGTTCCTATGTCTGTTGGCCCTCATCAACGGCTTTGTCCGAACCCCTTTGGGAAGGTCAACACGAGCCCGAGCGGCAATACCCCTCATTTCGACGATTTTCCTTTTTCGTTAGCGCTATAGCACAACCCACATTTTTTTGGGTGATCGGATTCCGAACGTCAAAAATGCTAATTTTTTGCATGAACGTCTTTCCAACAAGACCTTGTCTATGCATACGGTTGGCCATCACGCTTGGTCCGATGTGTCCCGCCCCTTTTGGAAGCCAAACGAGCCCCGAAGCGAGTATACCCTGATTTCGAACGATTTTCGTGTGTTTTATAGCACACCCTTTTTTTGAGTGATTCATCCGGATTCCGACGTAAAAAATGCCAAATTTTTTTCATGGCACGTCCGTCAAGACGCTTGTCTATGCATAGGTTGGCCATCACGGCTTGGTCCGAACCCATTTGGAAGGTTCCAACGAGCCCCCGAACTCCCCGACATCCCCCTCATGTTCGACGATTTTTCGTGTGCTATAACACCCATTTTTTTTTTGGTTATTTCGGATTTCCGACGTCAAAAATGCCACAATTTTTGTTGCGATGGACGTCGTCCAGAAGAACCTTGTCTATGCATAACGTCGGCCATCAACGGCTATCCGACCCATTGGAGGTCAACGGCCCGAAGCGCGAGCAACCCCTATTTTCGACGATTTTCGTGGCTATAGCAACACCATTTTTTGGGTGATCCGGATTTCCAACTCAAAAAAATGCCAAATTTTTGCGTGGACGTCGTCAAGAGACCTTGTCATGCAACTGTCTGCCTCACGGCTAGTCCGACCCATTTTGGAAGGTCAAACGAGCCCCGAAGAGAGCCATACCCTCCATTTCGAACGTATTTTCGGGTCTATAAGCACAACCATTTTTTTTGGGTGATCCGGATTTCTACGTCCAAAAATGCCCCAATTTTTTTGCGTGGAGTCCTGTCAAGACCTTGTCTATGCATCCGGTTGGCCATCAACGGCTTGTGTCCGACCCATTTGGAAGTCAAAACGAGCCCCCCGACTGCGAGCATAACCCCTGATTTCGACGATTTTCGTGTGTTATAGCACATCATTTTTTGGGTGATCCTGATTCCGACGTCAAAAATGCCGGAATTTCATGTCGACGTCCTTTAAGATGTTAGCTATAGAGTCAGTTGCTCTGATGGCCAAAACGGCTCATTTTGAAGGTCAAAACGAGCCCCAAAGTAGTTAAACCCCTCAATTTACCGAATTTCATGTACTATATCCATGGATTTTTGGTGATCCAGAATTATGACGATTGTTTTGTCCAAATTTTTTGTGGACGTCTCAGTTGTCCCTAACGGCCAAAACAAACTTTTTTGAAGGTCAAACAAGCCCTTGAGGAGGTAAATCCTCATTTTTTCGATTTTCATGTGCTATAATCCATGGGTTTTTTTTGGTGATCCATAATTCCTACGTCTTTTTTGCCCAATATTTTTGTGGACGTCCGTTAAGACAATAGCTATGGAGCCAATTGGCCATGTCAAAACAGCCAATTTTGAAGGTAATATGAGCCTTGATGGCCAAAATATGTATAAAAAATTGTGAGGCTTCATGTACTGCTGTCACAACTCCCTATAGAGGGTTTTGTAATGATTTTGCATAAAATCGTCTTGAAGTAAAATTACCAAAATATTTATGGACTAATTCATATGGAAAACTGAGAAAATCACCAAATTCCTATAAAATGTCTCCTAAATGCCCAAGATGTCTGATAAAAATATGCCCAAGATGGACTAACTAGTGCAGACACTCTAAAAAATTTTGTCCTCCCATATATACATATCTTTTTGTTGTTTTCGGTTGAAATTTTCCATCGGTTCGCCTTGGAGATTTAACGTGTTTTCATGTTCACTCTAGGGTGTTGTTTCCTTGATATTTGACAAAGCTATACTGGAACCAACACCAACTCTGTTCTGATCTCAATGAAAAGATACCTTCATTTCCTTGTGATGAACCTGGTGGAAAAGTGATCACGTTCAAGCGTATTCTGTTTCGTGTTTCGGATTTTGCATTTCATGTTTAAGTATGTTTTTGATTATCAACTCTCTTTACTTGGACACTTTGTTAAATATGTATGTGTTCTTGATGCTTGTTTATGTTCAGTATTACTCGATAACACCTTTCTTTGTTTATTGGGATTCAATTCTATTACATGTGTCTATACTATCCTTTCATCGTTCGATACAGTTTTATCCTTAATGTTTTTTTAGGTGGTTAACATTTTAAGAACAAGAAGTTGAAGCTGAACTGTTTAGTGAAAATGCTAGTCGACATCATGTAGATACCAAGGTGAGTATTTGTATTAAAATGGATATGCCTTCTTTTTTTATAGTTGTTATTTGATAGGAACTTTCTTTATGATATGTGTCTTGACTATTCTTTATCATTGTAGACTACTGGAGACTCTCGTTTTGAGGGCTGTGAACGTGTTAGGTATACCCGAGATCAGTTGCTGCAACTGAGGAACAATATTCTTAAACTCAAACAAGAAGTTGAAGCTGATACCAATGTGAGTATCTGATAATTATATAAAACAACAATGAGGTAATTCTTAATCTAATGCCTTTTGTACAGTTTCCACAACCCATTTATTTATCTATCTTTTAAGAATATCTGTTAGGACATCTATCTGGCTCTTTTTGCTAATTCGTAATATAATGCCAAGTCTCATGTCTCCGAACTCCTTGAGAAACAGGAAACCTCAATCGCGAGTTGGATGATTTCACGACTACCTTGAGTGGAAAGGATGTTGAAATTGCTAGACTTAAGGCCCAACTTCAACAGACTATCTCTCGAGGAAGTTGAAAAGATGAGGGCTGAAAATACGCGGCTGCTTGAGTCAAATGTCTCACTCAACGAGGAAGTCAAGTCTCTCAACAAGCAACTCATTCAGGCACACGTTGATGCTAATTCTCGCCTGACTTTTGTGTTGCAGTCCTCTCCTCGTCCCCCTCCGTCCTAAAAAAGTCTGTTGTTTAAATGTAGTGTTTTGACTGGACTCTGTGGCCAGTGCTGTGATCTAATATTATTATCTAATTTTCCCTGTTTGGTATGTTTTTGTCTTCTCATGTACTGTGTGGCCCATGGCCTTGAATTCCTAACGATTTTGCCTGCAGCTTGTATATGTTTACTGTGTGAATCTTTGTAAGCGCATTGTTAGAGTTAACCGTGTGTCTTACTTTTGAAGTCTATATTGATTAGAAATAGTTGATATAGTGGGCAATTGATGCGTTGCTTTGGGCTCAGTAAGTATTAGGTTTATTACTTAGTATGAGATTAGGCTGTTAATCTCGTTGTATGAGTTGGAGTCTGTATTACACTGTTGCTTGAAATCTTAGTGAAATCAATTGAAAATCATGTGTGGCAAGTCGTGATTTTATTCCCTTATGCAAGGAGGTTTCCACGTAAAAACTCATGTGTTTTATATTCTTGTTATTTACTTCCAGCACTCAAACTAATCTTATAACTAACCTCTATAGTACTAATACTTTCATAATTTATGCATTACTCATACCTACGTAATTAATTCCCATACTACTAATACGTACATCACTCTAACCAGTAACCAAACGGCCCCTTAATATTAATATCTAACGGCACATCTAAAGTAAATCAATTAGCCCTTTACTGTTTAGATTTTGAACGAATTAATTGCTCACCTGTTCCTTGTGTTTCTAAAAGGCGTTAAGTGAGCTAAAACACACTTATTTTGAGACGGATGAAGTAAGTAGTTGAATTACACGCAATTTAAGATGTCAACATGTGCCAAGTAATATGAAACGGAGAGAGAAGAAACATATGAATATGAAAAATGTTTGTCTTTTCATTTTTCAAGGTGAATTTGAAGTAAATGCTAATCATTGATGTTTAAGAGTTCAAAGCAGAAACAAAACCTTTCATTTTCTTCATATTTATATCTCATCAGAAATTCTCAATAGAGAGTTGTGATTGTGATTTATTTAAGTGTTTTGCAAAGATTAACATCTACTGGATTTTACAATATGTTGCTAATGAACAAATTATTCTGGAATCTATTTATATCATCTGTCAAATTCTTGATCATTATTCCACCATTCTGTTTCGTGTTTCGGATTTTGTATTTCATCTTCAACTATGTTTTTGATTATCAACTCTCCTTACTTGGACTCTTTGTTAAATATGTATGTGTTGTTTATATTTATTGTTACTCGAAGACGTCTTTCTTTGTTTGTTGAGATTCAATTCAATTACGATATGTGTCTTCCTTGTGTTTTTTAGGTGATTAACATTTCTGATCATATTCTTAAAATCAAACAAGAAATTGAAGTCGAACTGTTTGGTGAAAATGCTAGTCGATATCATGTAGATACCAATGTGAGTATTTGTAGTAAAATGGATATGCCTGATAGGAACTTCCTTTATGATATGTGTCTTGATGAGTATTCTTTTATCATTGTAGACTACCAGAGACTCTCGTTTTGAGGTCTGTGAACGCGTTAGGTATACTCGAGATCAGTTGCTGCAACTGAGGAACAATATTCTTAAACTCAAACAAGAAGTTGAAGATGAACTGTTTGGTCAGGATGCCAATCGAGGAGGTCTTGTCGATACTAATGTGAGTACACAGTGTAATATGAGGAAAGTGGCGTCTACGGAGACCTTACCCTTACTTCGTAGAACTTTTCCATTTCAAAAAGGTGTTTCGTTTTTTATTTTATGGTCTATGCTTTCAATAGCCACAAGTTGTGTCATTTATGTTGTATAGGTGCAGTGCCAGACTCAGAGTCGTTGTTCTGAGCCAGACATCGATGACCAGCTTAGTAAGTTGGCGCAGTTCTCTGCCCCAGTTGACGACAGATCCTTGGACCCTCTTCGTGGAAACAGTGAATTTGGTGACAGATTCTACTCTAGACAGCAGGAAGTCGATGAATATGATGTGCAAGAACAACTTAGCTCACAGGTTGCAAGAACTCGAAAGTGCTTTTTTGTTATCTCGAGTTTAAGACAATAATTGTGTATGACATGAAATTATGCATCATCAGTTGTTAATCTCAGAAACCTTTATTTGTGAATCAGGGAGGAGCTGCTTCTACACTAATCAAAGCTGAGCTTCCATGTTCAACCGCTCGAAGAAGCAAAAATTGTGTCTTGAAGACTGTGAAAGGGTAAATATTTTTACATTCAAGTCAAAAAACACAAACTTGATTGTAGTTCAATCCTTTCTGGTTTTCTGTCCGTCTTTCGTTCTTCCCTACATTGTTAGAATGTCTTAATTTGTGTTATCGAATCTTAAGGAAGGCACTTCATGTTGCTTTAACTGTTTGTCAGTATAGGCAAGGCACTAAGGCGTCCGTGTCATTGCTCATGAGTTCTATGTCGAATTTCTCTGTCATTTAGGCCACACGTGTCTGGAAGTTTCTGTCGTTTAAACCACAATGTAAATCTTCCATGACACAAATGATGATTCTATTGAAGTGGTATCTACCGCTACCTCAAAGTTAATGAAACTGTTTCTGAGAGACCCTCGGATCCTGGAAAAAAGCAGTCCAAAGAAACAACAGATAGTAACAAAACTGAAACTACAACAAAACAATATGACAATCTATTATGGCGTTATTTGAAAATGTGGAGTGATACTGACTACTATTGTTTTGCAGTATGCTCAACAACCCGACTCTGAAGAAACTTGTTCTCCTCGAACGTCAACTGATAGATTCAGGGATAACTAGTACAGACACTCTAAAGGTCTCTACTCCCATATCAGATACGTCTCTCGATCTTCAGAGTAGTATAGTAGTTTTTTTTTTGTCCGTCCCCTTTACCTATCAAAGATTTAATGATAGATTCTATTTTCCTCGTAAAAGAAAAAATAATTGCTGTTATATCTTTACTCCAGGGTGTTGTTTCCTTGATATTCGACAATGCTGTACTGGAACCAACTTTTTGCCCTCTGTATGCCCAGCTGTGTTGTGATCTTAATGAAATGCTGCCTTCACTTCTTTGTAATGAACCTGGTGGTGAATCGACTACGTTCAAATGTGTTCTATGGGATAACTGTCAAGAGGCAATCAAAGGTACTTACAAACTTCGAGAAGAAATGAGGCAAATGATAGCACCTGAGCACGATTCAGAACGTATGGACAAGGAGAAGTTTATCAAATCGCGTACTCTTGGCAATATAAGGCTTATTGGAGAGCTTTTTAAGCTCAATATGGTCCCCAAATGGATTATTCATTCTATAGTTCTGGTTGTTATTATCTCTTTCTTGTGTTCATCAATCGAGTAACTCTGTAACGTCCTGTGAACTATACTAATGGTTTGCTGTGTTTGTGTTTTCGTTAACCAGGAACTGTTGGGGCAAAATCCTAAAAGTTGTCCGCCAGAAGAGAACGTTGAGGCCATTTGTCTGTTGTTCAATAACATTGGAAAGGTGGTTGATGAGAGACAAGATTCAAGGAACATCAACAATCTTTACTTTGGTTCTTTGAAGAGACTCTCAACGAACCCTCAGTTAGCTCCACGTCTAAGGTTTATGGTTTGTGATCTGCTGGATTTACACGCCAATAATTGGATCCCTAAGCCAATTTTGATCCTCTGATAGTTGTTACAACAGTAATAGCTTGATGAGCCGAACCAGACTAGTCATTTAGCTAACACATCCGTTATTTCAACGAACCCTCACTTAGCTCCACGTTAAGGTGTATGGTTCGTGAATCGTGATGTACTGGGTTTTAACGGCCAATAACTGGTTCCCTAAGCCTATTTTAGTTCTTTGATCCTCTGAAGATGTAAGACTAGTATTGACCTAGCTTTCATCTGTATGTTAAAATGTAATATTGTTTTACCTTTTGTCTTAGAATCGATTTGATATTTTCTTGAGAATTTCGTAGTTTATAGTAGTGTATTGAAAGCTTTCAAGAATCACTTAGACGATTCTTATCGAAATGAAACAAAGAAATAATTTATTTGCCAAAAATTCCTTTTGAAATATGAGCAAACAAAAGGTATAAAGCAAAAGCAATTAATTTGGAATATGACACTAGATTTTGAAAAAATTGATGCATTAAATTATTCGATTGTCAAATATAAAATCTCCTTTTTTTTATAAGATTGTTTGGAATCAATACCTTCCTTTTCATAACCTTATCTTATTGACAAAACAATCTTTATTCTTAGAATTAAATTTTAAAAAAAAAATCAAATTCGTTGAAAAAACAACTTTATGTGACATTATTTTCTTTATTCGGAAACAATTTGATTTTAGTTTTTTTATTTTAACTTGATGAGATGATCTTAAAAAGGAAACTTATATAAATATACTATAACTAAGTTTTTTTATATAGCAAATATATTTCTTTGTCATTTTATACTTTAGTAACGTTTATAATCCGCTTTAATTCATTATTACAAAAAATATTATTATTCACATATAATACAATTTTTTGATGGATCATACATTTTATTACCATTTTTGATACACTTTATATTAATGTATCAACTGCTCACACAATCACCATAATATTTTTTAAATAGTTATAATCATATATATTGCATCTATAATTCACTTTTAACTACATATTTGCAGATTTACATAATATTTGCTATAAATTGTGATAATAAAAATATCGCTAACATAATAATATTTATTAAAAGTCATGCATCTACGTAATTTTCCTTCTGAAAATTACGAAAAAATATTATTTATGTTTATGCATCAATTTCAAAAGTCTTTTTTTTTTTTCTTTTTTAATTTCATATTTTAGTCAAACAAATTTATATATTGACATATACTGAGATACTATCTACTATTCCATTAAATATCGTAATTTTTTTTAAAAAAAAAACTTGATCTAGCAATCTTTATGACCTTGAGCCACTTTGATTTGTAAAAGTGGAGAATTAGATCTACAAAAAGGGGGTTTCATTAATATCTATATATATATTATATATATATATATATAATATTATTTTGTTTATTTTTTTTTATTTTTTTACAAAATGTTCCATATATTATGCTTTTAGTTCCACCACACATGTGTAAAATGGCTTAATTAAGCTTCTTTTTTTAGTATTTCTTTTTCCTTTTTCACTACTTCTCATTTTCAAAACTGCCCCTAAAAATTCAAAGTCTAATTGATTCCAACAACATATAAAATATAATCCGACAAGTGAAGTCTGAAAAAAATAAAGTGTACATCATAAAGATAGAAAGATTATTTTGAAAAAACTTTCGCCTCAAATAACATATATTAAAGTTTGTTTTTTTTAAAAAAATACGTAAATCAGAGGTAATAAATTAATAGAATAATCATTACCTAGCATATAACAAAAGAATAATAACATTACTAAAATAATGCAATAACAAAAACAAAAACAATAGATAATAACATATTTTGAAGGACAAGAAGTTATACATATAAATACAAGGCACCATTCGAATTTATATCTAAAAGTTTCATATAAAAAATAAAGCTCCTCTACCAAAGGATGTACATACCAAAATTTGTATCTAAGACCTTTAATTAAAAATTCTGGAAACACTTACCGCTCTACCGATAAATTATTTCCCAAACTTTAAAGATTCTTTGCACGTTAAAGCACAAATTATTATAAATAGCTCTAAAACACTTCCCTAACTCTTAGGTGGAAATAATTTCATTAAAAATAAACACCATGAAAATTCTTGTATTAGTTTCATGGCTTTGCCTTATTATATTCTTGAAAACTTTGCCATACTCATCTTGCACCTTCATCCCAAAATCCACAAATAATGAACTCATCTTGCAAAATGAAAACAAGGAAAAGAGTAAGTAATTTTGGTCTCCAATTTTCATTTCATATCTTTTCCTTTTCTATTTTTTTTTGTTTAGTTGTTTTGGTTTGGATTTTATTTAAATCGTGTTAATGTTATTAATTGTAATTATATTTAATATTCATGTTGGATTATAGTACAAGAAAATATTTTCAACTAGTACCCATATATGCATGAAAAAATATTTTTGGTTTGAGCTTAATTATTATTTAATAATTATTATTAAATAAGAGTGAGTTTAAGTTATATATCACGTTAATATAAGAATTATTTTCATCATGATGTCATATTATACGAAATTTTATTACTTCCTTGACCTAGAGTGATGGTGGGGGGCCTTAATTTTTTTATATAAACTGACGATGTATATAACTTAATCTCATTAAATAAACATAAACTGTTTTAAATTGTAACAAAATATTACTTTAGAAATAATTTTTTATTACTCAAGATCTTAATCTCTTAAAACTAGCTTCATGCCTCTTTATTTAGTTAATTCTTGAATCTTATTTCCCCATATTTACTAGTGAAAATATTGCTTATTATTAAAGAGTTTAAGTTATATAATATTTATACGATCAAATCACTTGATCGAGAAAATAATTGCAGATAATTTTATTTTATAGTCTGAATTGATAATCTTGGATAAATGATACGATGACGATATATATAACTTAAATTTTTATATGAAATTGTATGCAGTTGCTAATGAATTATCAAGTATAGAGAGCAACAAGGATGAACATAAAGATGTTCATAAAATTGTTCATCAAAGAAGAGGAGCTTATGGTGGACCAGACCTTCTTAGAAAGGGAGCAAACAAGAATAGAGCAAATAATTACAAATTTGAAATCCCAATATTAATGTCTTCTTTTTTATTTTTTCTTCTAGTTGTCTTTACTATCTAAGTTTGGAATTAACAGCGTGTGATTAGTCGAGAGTCCATCAAAAATAGTTCTTTTATCTTCCTACAAGGTAGTAGTAATGGTGTGTATACAGTATCCTCCTGAGATCTCACTTGTGTAATTTCATAGAATATGTCGTTGTTGAAACACGATTGGCTTCTCTCTTGTGCTCCTTTTAAGTTTTTATATGCTCGTTTTATTTTGTTTGTTTATTGAGCATATAACCTTTTTCTCCCCTATAATGGTATTTGAAAGTTGAACCACGTTCTCGGATGTTATTTCTTATCGCTTTATAATGTATCATTTTGTATCGTAATGTATTTGTAGCGTTATTATAACAATATATAGATTGAATTATTTATCATCACTTGATAATGATTTTTTTACTTTAAGTTTGATTGTATTTTATTGTATAATAACTGATAAGTTTATTAAAGATAATTTTAATTAAATATTTATTGAATTTATCAATAAAAAAACTAATATTTGTTTTTAAAAAAATGACTAGTTAAAGAATTAGATAGGCTTGTCTTAAATTCATTATATAGAAATAGGGGTAGCTCCAATTATATAAATAGGGATAGCCCCACTATTATTGTTATGATAGATGATTTTGTTATTGTTTCTATTTGTTGTTACTGTCTTTTTTTAATCGTGTGAATGAGAGAGAAAAATCTTTAATTTTTCAAGATAAAAATATAATTCATGTGTAATTTGTTTTTTTTCAGACCTTTACTTACGAGATTATATTAATTTTATTATTATTGTTGTGAGGGTTATTATATATAATATAATATAATCAAATTAATCTAGTATAAGCTTTTTATGTTTATGTTAATTTCTTGTTGCTTGTCATCTTCTCTAGTTCTTTCTTATAAAAATTAATGTTTGATTAAATTAGAGTGTGGGCCTAAGATAATCTTTAACCATCCTTTAATTTTTCATCTCTAGATTTAGTCAATAATGAATTTATGTTACATACACTATTAACTTAAATATTTTTGGCCCAATTACTTTAATAATAGAGAAAATTATGCGAAATGGCAAATAATTATAATATAGTGCTAGAGCTTCTATTATTTTTAATTTGTAGCTATAGTTTCGATTATTGTTGCAGACAAACAATCTAAGCTGCCCCAAAGGATAGTTATATAAAAATTAATAATATAGGGATATATAAAATTTATGTTACTCTTACTCTTTATATAAATATCAATCGATGCGTGTTAGATTCTTTGAAATTTTTTATGTTGGTATGATGTCTTGCCACTTTGCCGAGCTAATTTTGCGTCCGGATAGAAACGAAAAAAAATAAATGAGTACGGACCTGATCATAAATGGGTTGGCAACAATGTCAGAAGAAATTTACTTTAAAGTCATGACTTTAGTTTTTACTAAAAGACAGTTTGAAAGAAAATCTTGTTCTTTTTTTCTCTTATTCTCTGCTTCATTTACTCACACTTGAGAAAAGGTAAGATCTTTCTATTGTTCTTGCACTTGTGATTCATTTGATTCCTAATATTGATATATGTTGTCAAAGATTGATTCTTTTTGATCTACTTATTGTTCTTGCACTTAGTACTAATTTGATGTATGTATTTATATGTTACCTGTACATAGTCAAAGAAGACAAAATTCCCTTATTTAATGTTCCCTAAAACCATATTTGAAGAGTTGGGCGGAGTCAGGATTTGAATCTTATGGGTTCAGTTTAAGACGAATTCAAGATTCGGATCAAAGTTACTGAGTTGGGTCGAACCGTAACCTATATTGTAGTTCTGCCCCTAGTTGAATGGCCTTAGCTGCTGTGACTGTCTGTTTAGAGACCCTTGATCAGATATTTAGTACAAACCCTTATCTGAATGATCTTGATAAAGATAAAAATTGTAAGTTTCTTTCAGAAAAACTTAGTGTTTTCCAGAGATTTCTTGTGGATTCTAGTAATAAGTGCAATGATGTTGAAATGGTGGAAGATTTGGAGAGACGGATTCGAGATGTGTCGTATAGAGCACAAGATTATGTTGAGGAAATGGTTTTCTTTAGCTGGAAAAGTTTGGACCTAGTAGAGTGTTATGATAGGGTGTATAGCACCAAGGAGTGTTTGTCCCAAATCGTTGATGAAATCGAATTGATTGAATTGGAAGTGATGAAGATGTATGAGCAAATGTCTTGTTACAAAAAACCTAATGAATCTGAGTGCTATTTGCTTGATAGTTCAGCAGAAAAAAGTCCAGTAGTACAAGACATTGTGGTTGGCCTAGACGACGATGTGTTGGAAATAAAAACCCAGCTTTGCTCTTTCTCGTCTAAGTTGGAGGTTGTCACTCTTGCTGGTATGGGTGGTATAGGCAAAAGCACCCTTGCTAGAATGGTTTACGATGATCCCCTCATCAAATATCACTTTAGTATTTGTGCTTGGGTCACGGTGAAAGATCGTCAAATGAAAGGATTGTTGATTGGTCTACTTGATGATATTGTTGAGTTTACTGATGAGATTCATGAGAAACATAGTGAGCAATTGGAAGAAATGTTGTATAGAAGGTTAAAGTTTAATCGGTATCTCATCGTCTTGGATGATGTGTGGACTACCGAGAATTGGGATCGTATAAAAAGGTGTTTCTCAGATGACAAGAATGGAAGCCGAATATTACTAACTACCCGACTGATGAATGTAGCATTACATGCTAAATCCAATATCCCTCCATACTGCTTAAAATTCTTGGATTCGGAGGAAAGCTGGGAACTTCTACGTCATAAGGTGTTTGGAAGTAAACATGACCATCTGGAATTAGAGGATATTGGGAAAAAAATTGCAGAACAATGCCAAGGACTACCTCTAACGATTCTCGTTATTGCTGGCCAGCTATCTAAGATAGAAAGGACTAGGATATGTTGGAAGACTTTTGCAAAAACTGTTGGTTCAATTGTTACCGATGAGCACGAGAAATGCTTAGATATACTTGCTTTGAGTTACAGAAACTTGCCACATCACTTGAAAGCTTGCTTCATTTATATGTGTGGATTTGTAGCACAGACCGAGATTCGCGTCCAGTTATTGGTAAGGTTATGGATTGCTGAGGGTTTTTTGACTAACAGAAAGTTAAAGAACTTGGAAAAGTATGCAGAAGAATGTTTGGAAGATCTTGTGAACCGTAGTCTCGTCATTGTAAAAGAGAGGAAATCCAATGGTCGAATCAAAAGTTGTGCTATCCATGATCTTCTGCAAGACTTAGGCTTGAGAGAGGCTCAAAAGGAGAATTTCTGTTGTTTCCCTGAACTCTTTGCCTCAGATGATACTTTACATTGTGGTCGTCGTCTCAATTACCTTGATGCTGCCTCTATTGAAGTTCCGTGGAAGCCATTGCTTCCCCTCTCCCGAACTCTGATCCTTTCCTATCACTCGGGAGCTCTGAAGGGTTTTAGTCCACAGATGTATGGTCCTTTACTATATAAACTGTTGAGAGTATTGCACATACTACGTATTACCTTTGATTGTTTTCCGCCTCAAGTTTTGCAGCTTGTTCATTTAAGGTATCTTGCGCTAGCAGTTTATGAACCCGATTGCCCTGAATTGATTTCAAGGCTGTGGAACTTACAGACCTTCATTTTGAATACAAGTCATACCGTGAATTTGCCTGAAACTGTATGGGAAATGGAAAACTTAAGGCATGTCTGTTTGGGTAAAGGATGTTTTTTACCTAATCCCGCGTCTGGCGTCAATGGGATTTCTAAGGTTTTAACGAATCTACAAACAATAACCTATATGGATATTGCTAGTTCTACAAGAGAAGTGGTCGTTAATGTTCCAAATCTCAAGAAATTGTCAATACATGGACGCGGAGAATGTAGTAGCAGTGAGCCATCATCATCCTATTACCTCAGTAATCTTCGCTACTTGAAGCAGCTTGAAAAGTTGAAGCTTTGCTACCACAAGTTGTCAAGCATGGATTTTTTCCCGTCAAGTCTGAAGAAGTTGGTTCTGCAGAGGTGTTCTTCTCTCCCACATGGATTTACGAACACTCTTTCTAGCTTACCCAATCTTGAGATTCTTAAACTGATGTGTGTAGAATTCGAGCAACACACTTGGAATCTGACTGAAGAAGTGTTCAGTAACTTGAAGTACCTAAAACTGGATTCTCTCAAGCTTGTTGTATGGGATGCTAGCTCGGTAAACTTTCCAAACCTGGAACATCTAGTGCTAGAACATTGTTACTCTATCGAGAATATGCCTCATGAGATAGAGAACATTTATACGTTACAATGCATTGAGGTACGTTCGTGTTGTGTGATTGTGGAAATGTTTGTTCAAAGAGTACAAGAGGAAGTGAAGAATATGGGGAATGACAGCCTCAATGTATCTATCCAGAAGATGGACAACATCAATCTTTCTGTTGAACAGTGTATATTGGAGTGGAATACAAGATTTGGATCAAAGTTATTGAGTTGGGTCAAACTGTTTCTTTCGTAGCTCTGCCTTTAGTTGAATGGCCTTTGCTGCTGTGACTGTTTATATATATATATATATATATAATCTTGAACATTCTTGGATAAATTTCTAACTTCGTCATTGCCGGACAAAGTGATTTTGATTTGGTATTCAAATTAGTATACACTTTCTTTTGTTATGAATTATGATGCTTGTATACACAGTTTGTCATTCTTTTTTCTGGTTTCATTGCTTCAAATAGAAGTGGAAGATATTTAGTTTGATTATAAGCAATTTTTTCTTCCAACATTTAGCTTTTTTTCTGGCAGGCTTCAAGTGAAAGAGTTTTATAAGACGTAACTTAAGTTTTACAT
Source organism: Solanum habrochaites (assembly GCA_027704765.1). Taxonomy (NCBI): domain Eukaryota; kingdom Viridiplantae; phylum Streptophyta; class Magnoliopsida; order Solanales; family Solanaceae; genus Solanum; species Solanum habrochaites. The sequence goes on along the minus strand of JAKWJA010002495.1, from coordinate 756,627 downwards.
GGTATACACACTTTTGGCTCGATATGGTGTAATCTAAAGACAAAGCATCGACCAATAAAAAGTTCCACTCGAACTCTAAAATATCACACTCGATGAGAGTTGATCAGTGACAATATCGTTAGTGGTGCCAACTAATATTTCTGATATATATTGGCCAATATACCTTATTTGACACCCAAATTAGTTGGGCCTATTAAACCTCATCTTTTTAAATGAGTGACAGGTTTGGGTTGGACCTGAGGGATGACAACGAAGCGAGACATGTTTAATATGAGACTTATTTAGATGAATGCGGGACGGGGCAGAGGTAGAGCGGGTTCTAACATTTTAAGAGAATCAAGCGGTTGCGGGGCGATTTAGGATGTATAATTTTGGAGAGACTTATTTTGTCAAACTTTGAAAACAAATATTGCAACTCGAGGTTATATCGAATATATTATTAAAACACATCGTAGTTATTTTTCATTCGTGTATTATGTATTCATCTTACTAGAAGAATCTTTTAATATTTCGTAACGTCAAAGATATTTTATTCTTTTTAAATCTCATTCATGACTTTTGTTCACAAATTAATTTTATTGACAATGTATTGAGCACAAAGCCCTTGGATAATCTAATTTGGTTGTAGTTCAATCTACCTAATTAGCATGTGCTTATCAACTAATTGGAGATCCATACACATACAAATATATAAAATATTTATGTAGATCCAAACAAAGAGTGGTTAAAAGCTTAAAATATAACAAAGAGACCATTATATTAATTTTTTAAATCTAAATCCCTACTAAGGCTTGGAGATTTTGAATTGTTGATACACTTCTTATTCCCATTTTGATATCTAATTATTATTGACATGATTGAGTATATGATGATATATATTTTTAAAAGTAGGTTAGATATAAATTTATATGATAAAAGTATCTTGTACAATAACAATATATTTAGTACTTTAAGATATTCCACGAACGAGAGGGAGGGATGTTTGTACGTAGTTTTCTGAAATATTTTTTTAATAGCTTTGATTTACAGTTAACATATTACACACAACAAATATATGAACTGAATAATAGTAAAAAATGATCATATTGAAAATAACAAAAAAGACGATAATTAGTGTTAATACAGGAATTCGATCATCAAATCCAAACCCTATTGTATATATAAGGTTAAATCTAATATTTATACGTATATATTACATATTGAACTCTCTTGATACAATTCAAAAATTTATCTGAAATCTCGTTAATGAAAATCTTTACATTTCTTAATGTCATGTTCAAGATATCTTGTGACTTCTTTTTCATCTTAACAAGGTTCAAGTCACTAAATCCAACACAACTTTATATTTATATTGTATTATATTATTTATAAATGATAATAATTGAATTATATAATTTTAAGATTCATATCTCTTAAAAATAATCAAATCAATGAAGATGATTAAGATTGTAATTAGTAATAGTGAGACAATATCATGCATGGGCAGAGTATTATTAATAGTTTAATAACATAAAAGATTATTTCAGAGTGACATAATACATAAATTGTTAAACAAAGCAAAATAAAATTATATACCTAATACATATTATTAAATAAAAGAAATTTTTATTTATTTAATTATTTTAAAGAAAACAAAATGTTGAACCACAACTCTTTTTGTGGTTTTATCAATAAATTAAACCACAAAATATCTACATATAGAAAGAAAAAATATTATCATGCATATACCCAACGATTGGAACTTCCATAATAATTAATCTTGAACCTCTCTTAAAAAGTTGTACGTGGGTCGTATAGTATTCTTTTTCAATTTACTTTTTATTATAATTTTCTTTGAATTTATTGACGGACTATCAAATATAACTTCTCTATTTATAAATAAAAATAAAATTTGGATAGATTTTTTTTTTTTTTTCCACTTTATTTTATAAAATTATACTTAATAATACATTATTTTTACATACTCTCCCTCGTTTTCATAATGAAAGTGAATGATATCATAATTAAGTAATATATATAAATCTATATAGATTAAACTAAAAGATTTCTTTGGAGGAAAATATATACAATTACTTGGAAGATTCCTTCATATTTAATTTTTGAAATTTTGAGAGTGACAGCTGCCTTAAAATTATTAAATATTTATTGTTCTTATTTCATTAAAAAAAAAAATCTACCGACAAATTTGGAGTCAATTACGCTGCAGAAAAATGTACTAATAAATTATGAACTATCAAAATGTATATTTTGTGTCTTATTATGATTATGTTTGAACGTATCGAGCTCAATCAAATTTATTATATTACGAAATTGAGCAATGATGTAGCCATATACATCAATAAGAATTTTCGATACGTATATATTTTTAACAAAAAATTAAATTGAGTATCAAATTGGGATTGGCTATTAATATTTACTTAACACCATTTAAATTAATGATACAATGTTTAAATATGCTTGAATTAATAGACATTAAATTAATCAACCTTTATTTATGCCGGGATCGCTTCTCGGTTGTTAGTGTGTGGACATATGGAGAGAAATTCACTCTCTACCTTACAAACAAGTGTGACTAGTGGTAATCGGATGTGTTACAATGCTTAAAAATAGGGATTAGATTAGTGATAGCCACCACATTGCATAAAAAACGAGTTATAATATGTTCTTATAAAAATTTATCAATATCAATTCTGATGAGATGATTAATTATTTGTATATTAGAGATCTAGAATAGTTGAAAATTATGAAAAAAAATTATATTTGCATATTAGAGATCTCGAATATTTGAAAGGTATGAAAAAAAAATTGTTTTGTTTTTTCGTAATAGAATCTTTTGTTTTTTTTCCTCATAATTTGTATCTTTTTTCAAAAAAAGAAAAAGAGATTTTTATGATTTGACAATACATTGCAAATGTTGGTGTGCGGATTGAAAATTTGAACAACATGTGTAAATCAAGAATTTGAATATTATGAATTTAAATTTAAAATTTTTATCACTATATATTTAGTTTATTAAAATATTAGATTCTGATCAGATTTATATTTTTTATAAAAAAAAACTTTTAACATATTTTTTATAAAAAAATTTAAACAAAAATCGCACCACTAGAAAATTAATAAATTTTTATGAACATCTCATTTTGGACAGCGAAACTAAAATTTAACAAAAATCACTTCTAGAAAATTGTTAATTTCAAACATATAACATTGAAAATATTAGTTACAAGCTAAATTTTATTAAATTATTATTAAATTAAAAATAAATTGGGATCAACCATGTGAATCGTGAATACGTCTACTACAATGTCAAGTTGGAATATTTGTTCTTTTCTAGAAAGTTATTTTTAGTATGGTCACAATCACATGGTATTCAAGATTCATGATCACGAAAAATTCATTTCTCAAGACACACATATATATATATATATAAAGAAGGTGAATTTAAATTAATCGTATCAATAATTTAACTTATCGAAGTATGGAACTCAAATTAGTTGAGATGATAACTTCAAATATGGATGCCTATACGAAAATTAACTTTTTTTTTAATAAAGTAAGTTTAAAAATTCTACCCAAATTTTTTTTTTTTCATAACTCCACTTTCATTCCTCTAGGTATATTCACTATTAAAAGTGAGTTAATTAAAATATAAATTTTCTGAGGAATTTCTAATAAAAAATCTCAATTTTTTTATGGATAAAATTTACTAAATAATAATACAATAATTTATGTGTTCTCGATAAATAATTGATATTTTGTTTACGAATTGGTTTCTTAAAAATATAATGTTTGATATTTATGTTAAAGTTGAATTAATTTACATTTTGTATCATGCATAATTCATTTAATTTTAAAGGTGATGGCTGTCTATTACCATATAAAGAGCACATATTTACTTCTCACAATTGATATACGTGGTGTATATGTTTTTTATTATTAAAATAAAATATTAAGTGAATATATTAATGGGTATAAATTGTCGTAGCAGATGACTATTGGTTGTTGTGAGTTGTGACTCACACGATCATTAGCTCTTGTGACTCTCATGGTCATTAGTTTCTCGTGCTTGAGTTGTACGACGTTATTGGACCGTTATATTTAGAGGATATAAGTGAAGAATGATACTGCTGAATCGATATAGATTATATCACAACGCACTTGTATCTCTTTAAAAAGAATGAGACACCCGCACTTTTCACTCATCAAAGAAATTATTTTATTTTATTTTTAAATATTTTATATTTTCAACTATACATAAATTTAGAGCAAATAATATTACTGGTGGATTGAAATGTCTTACGTTAAAAATAATTTTTAATTCCTAAAACGACTCTTATTTTAGAATAAATTTTTATTATTTTAGAATACGTTTTTTTTTTTTGCTATAGCAACACTAAATTTTAAACAAACATAATGAAGAGAATAATAGTACTATATAATGATGATCTAACTAGAATTTAAAGAATGTGGAAGAGCCTTGTAAATTAAATGATATAATTAAAGAAACAATGATTAATGATCAATAATTATCATATCATTTGTAGTTGCCATAATTTATGATTGTGTAAGAAATTCATAACTTTACTTGTTCATTTTCACAAAAATAGTTTTCTATCATTTTATTTTATTTGACTACTATATTACTATATCTATTTTATTTATCTATTTCGATAATTAAAGAGAATTTTAATATTTTTCTCTTCATATTATTTTTAGTATGAAATAACTACATAATTTACTATTTAAGAGAGTTTTATTATCGATTATCTTATATAAATCGTGATATATCAGATATATTTCAATTAAAGCTCATTTGTATAGTTAAAGAACATAACATATTTATTGTGATTAACTTGAGTACTACTTTATAAATACACTTTTTTTTTAATTTGAGTTATAAGCATCAAATAAGAGCATCTTATCATGTGTCTAACAATCCATTTAAACTAAATTTAATTTACTACCAAATTTAAAAATTAATGATTACATTATGTTTTTTTTTTTATTTAATTGGATATATAATAACTATATATATATAATATATATATATATATATATATATATATATATAGATCTACGGTATATATATAATAAATTGTGATAACCAGCTTAGTAGGACACTAAATTAATAAAAGTGCCCTATTAATAGATATAGACAACATGGTACTATGAATATATGACAACATATTTGGTTGATAAAGATTATCATTAGGTATAATATGTACAACACCTTATTTTCATTTAAAAATCGCTAGTTTAAAAATATCGAATTCAAAATTTGCAACGATTTTAAAAAGGTTACATATCTTTTCAATTTATTAAACATCTTTATATATCTTTATATTTTTCTCAGAGATCATATCATATCTTGAACAAAAGATTCCTAGCTAAAATGATAATATATATAAAAAACTATTTTAACTTGACAAAACACAAACACCTAATTATATTATATTGAATCGATTTGAATCAATTGAACGATTAGTACATATTTTAATAGATAAAATGATATGATTATATAAAAAATATTTTAACTTGAAAACACTAATTATATTGAATCGATTTGAATCAATTGAACGGATTAGTACATATTTTATTGCATTATCACATATTTACATCTTTATTCAAAAATATTAATAGTAATGAAATTAGAAATTGACGTATCATTATCACATATATATAATATAATCATATATAAAATATTTTAATTTAAAATCACTAATTTTATTGAGTCAATTCGCTCGTAGATCGATACATTTTTGGTGTTTGTGGACCATTTTGGGGACAAATAATAGTCTAGCGATGGGAGACGTGCATAAAAGTTGTTGAGCAATAATTGTAATATATTGTAGAGCCAAAAAAAGTACATAAAAAAATAAATTCTATAATAAATAAATAAATTTAGTATTAAGGAAAAGGAGAAGAATTTTCTTTTATTCTAGATGCTTTTTTCTTCTAGAATGTTTTTTTTTTAAATTTTGCCTATATTTGTATTTGTGTTAAAAATAAATTTAAGTTATATATATGTAAATAATATTTAAAAATATTCATGGATAGTGATGGAAGAATTTGGAATGAATTATGATCATGAGTTGACATACTATTTTGATAAGTTAATAAAAATATAAATTTGAGTTATTTTTATAAGTTAAGGGTATATAAAGATTTAATAAATAATATAATATATGAATCGATAGTATAAAAGAAGATTATGCTTAAATAGATTTTTATAATAGAGTGACAAATGTGACTTTTACTTATTTTGTATTATCAATTATTATGATTTATTTTTTATATAATTTTTAAATATGTAAATTTTATTTTTATTAATTTAAAGATTTTTAATTTAAATTTATGATTAAAATTAAAGGTTTGACTCTTGATATTATTATTATTTTCTTCGTTTCAAAATACTTGTTATTCTTAATAAATATATATATCTTAAAATAACTTATTGTTCTAGGAATATAAGATGAAATCAATTATTTTTTCAATTTTATATATCCTTTATAACATTATTTTTTGAAGATTATAAACGCCTCAATCATAATAAATAAATGTGCAATATAAATGAAGTCAAACATCCCTCCTCAATAATACTCTTTTTGTCCATCTTTATTTGTCTAATATAATAAAAATAATTATCAAACTTTATTTATGTTAAAAAATTATAAAATAATTTACCATTTTATATTTATTTTAACCTTGTTATTAAGTACTGATTCTCTGATATTCAAACAACTTATGTAAAAAATAAAAATAATAGAATAAAATTATTATTTATCAAATCATATATCAAACTGAATATAAGAAAATAAAAATAAATAAAGAAATTATATTTCTTAAAAATATTATAAATAAAAGATAGTATATATGATAAATATTTTGAGGAGGTAGGTATTGTTTTTGTTTTTTTTTGTTATTTTGAGCAGGTAGGTGATGGTCTTTTCCAATATAAAAATAAAAATATTTCTTTTAAGAAATAAAAATAAAATTGAGTTGAACTCTTCACATCCACATATTGTCTATTTTTTTTTTCTTTTGTCATTATTTTCACACGTTATCATCCTAAATACAACGTATAAATTTATGACAAAGTTTTTGGCCACGTGACCATCGAATTTATTATTCGATATTTATAATGAAATCCGATTCATTTAATTTTATAATTTATAATTTACAAGACCTTTCGGTAAGACAACCAATATTTTTCCTTTTTAAAGAGTTCAAACATATCCCACAACAATTTATATTAATACCATGCATGTAATCATCTCATAAATATAAAAAAAAAAATTTAATTAGTATCGAATATTACTGAAATCCGACTAATTTGTGTCATATAGACTCCCATTCAGTAACAAGCGTCCCTTATTAAAAAAAAATCATATTTAGAGTTTAAACGCAAGATTTTGGTTAAGAAAGAAACAATACATCTACTGCATCATATTCTTCGAAATATATATATATATAACTCTTATTTATTTCCGTTACATAAAAATTTTCGAATGTATTCTTAATATTAATACAATGTTTAAGGACAATTAATTAAAAACCTAAACTTTTTACCGGATAAGCATCTAAGATAAACTATTATCGTACAATGCATTTTGTGGACTGCTTCAAAGGCTATCATTCGTAAGATAGAAAAAAAAAACAAAGATGTCTGAATCAAGTTATACTATACTAAGTAAATAATTTTTATTAAGTACTTATTATCTAATAATTCTATTGACCAACGATGGAACATATTGAAGAATTATTATCATTTTTGTATATGATGCAAAAATGTTTTTGGTCTATTTTCTTGTCATGGATTTTTTATTTAAAAGAAAAAAAATGAAAATGTTAGATATAAATATATTAGATATCTATGACTCAATTCTACCAAACTATTATTAAAAATATGTAACTATTCAGAATAATAATTATATAGACTACTGTGAGACATACAAACCATAGTTTTTGTTATTAATTAGGCAAGTCCAAGTCAATAATTGGACTATTGTTGAAAAAATAAACTAAATGAGCTTTAAATACTATTTTGTAAGGACTACGTCTTTTCCATATTAATATTAAGAGAAACAATTTAATTATGATGGAAAAAATATCAAGAAAAATACTACTCTTGATGTCATATATTAATCGTCCATTATTCCTTTAAGACATTTTTATTACTTTATTTTTTTTCTTTTAGAACATTACAAATTTGTTTATAGAATTGTGTCTCGATGGGTTTGATTTTAAAGTTTATTGGTTTGATTCATCAATTATCGATTTGTATATATACTAAATTGTTAAGAACTATTGACTTATCGATTATTGAGCGTTATCAATTCGATTGTCGATTTAATCGTGAAGATTTAACACAAAAAATAAATGATTAAACAACACTTAGAAACATGGTGACAAACAAAATAAACCATATGAGTTATCAAATTGTATCTTACTCAAAAGCAACATTAACACATTGTAGAATAATTGAAAGTTTGAGACTGACAGAAATAAAAATATGAAATTAAATCCTAAAGTCAAGTAGTTATATATATATCAAATAGTATAAATCCGAGAATAAAATTAATACTATATATAGTATATATCTATATATATATATATATATATTTAGATATATATATATTATGGGAGTTTCGGTTTAATCATTAAGAAAAAAAATTCAAACCATCCAGATAATCTATCACTCGATAATAAAAAAAAATCAAAATGGTTATCAAAAATGTTAAATAACCTTACTGACCAAATCAATAACTTTTTTATATATATATTTCAAATTATCCTTTATATACTTTGAAAATCCAAATAAAATTACTAGATCTCTAATAAATTGGAAATTAATAATGAAAGTAAAAATTTGAAAATAGCTATATCAAAGTGGATAAATAAAAAGAATTATTTTCAATAAAATTATTAGATCCCAAATAAATTAGAAAAAGAAAAAGGTTCAAATAAATCATCGAATTTTAAAAAGATTTATTTATGTTATTCGTTAAAAGTTTAGATTATTTATGTCATTTTCATTTGAGAAAAACTTATTCTGTCATTATTTATTAACTAAAATAATATAAATGACCATTTTAAGAATATCATAAATAAATTTTTTCTAAAAATTCGATGATATATTTACGTAGTCAGATCATAATTAACCACTTAATAAAAATGATTTTGCAAATGTATCCAAAAACTTGATGTTTCATGAGTGTTTAATTGTAAAATGTCTTGTTGTATTAACTGAACCTAAAATTTATAATTTTTATCCACTTTGGTAATATACAAGAATAATTATCAAAAAAAAATTATGACACAAACATAAAAAAGGTGAAATAATGAAATACTTCTTTTAATTAATATTTTTTTAAGAGACATGTAAATTAAAAATATGACTAGTATTTTTTGAGACGAAAATAGTATATTTCACTCTCTTCATCCAATAATAATAATCACAAACTAATTGTCAATTTACAACATTAAGAGAGAGATAATTAATTTTTTTTCATTGTATTTTTTAGATAATTCTTCTAAAAAATTGAACAAATTTATGAAGTTTTTTGAAAGTATATTTCATAAATAAATTAGTAAAACTACTTTCTTACTTATAATTTTTTTACAAAGACATAATTATATTAAAAAATACAAGACAACTAGTATGAAATGATAAAAAAAGGAACTTTCTAGTTGACTTATATTTTTTAAATGGTCCCAAAACAAAAATTTAAATAGGAGGCAAAAAAATAAATTAAAAAAAAATATTTTGGGTTTTTAATTTAAGGGGTAAGTAGATTATTTAATGCTCTCTTTAATATATATATATATAAAAAATCCAACTATTCATAAGGACCATATAAAATCTTATGGTCAAGCTACTTCCAACAAATTAAAAATTCAAATGGTATCAATTTTACATTTTATTTTGTGTATTGAAAGTCATAACTATATTTCTTTTCACATGAATATAAAATATAAAATAAATAAATACTGACAGACTAATTATTTTTTTTCTATAATAAAATGGAATCTTTCTCAATTTTTCCTTTTTTTCATATCTTATTTGCCCTTTTCTTCACCAAATTGAACTCCAAAGAAAATATATACTACAAAGAAACGTGAACAAGTTTTCTACTTTTATATCTATGTGAAAATTAAGAATATTTATAATAATAAATTACTTAAAACATAACTATCCATAATAGTTAAAAGTCGAATTACGTCGATAATATAATTTTGTTTTAATATAATAAAGTCATTGGTCAAAGCCATATTTTTTAAAAAAATGATATTTATATTATTTTATTTTTTGTAGAAAAAAAAAAGAAAACTCCTCTATTTTATGCAAAATATTAGAATAAGTACAATGACTCGGACTAATAAATTTTAAATAAAATTATAATAAAATAAAATAAAGCAAAGAAGCTTCATAGAATATTACTCCCTCCATGGGCATGAGAGATGCTTATCAGGGGGGTGGGAATGCTTTTCAAAAAGTATGTTACTAATTGTTTTAAATGTTAAAGTAAATTATATTAATTAAAAATTTAAATATTCAAAAATTATATAAAAATTATTATAAGTTACAATTTTTCAAATATTCATATGGATAAAACAATTACCTCTTGAAATTAATCAAAATGTTTATAAATAGAATTTAAATGTAGAAATCGTGAACACATAGTGACGTCAGACGAGGGCCATCCTATAACCACCAAGGTTGTTATAAGAAACTTTTGATGTAAAATAATATATCAATGTAATTTTTATAAATAAATTTTTAGAATAAAAGATGTAAATAGAATATTGTTCCAATTTTATAAAGATAGAAAAATTACTTTTTCAATAGATCATCAACTCAAGACAATATAACTATTCACGCTGAATAAATAATTAAAAAAAATATCATTATGAAAATACAACACTAAGGAATAAAATTAAATTGTGGCTAACTTAACAATAACTTACAGATCAACATGAATTATGGTATAGTTGTGAAACTGTTTAACCCTTTGAAGATTTTGAGTTAGACAAAAAAAACCTATTTAAAGGAGCACTTTTTAATAAAGATATAAGACATATATTGAATCTTAAATTTGGCTTTAAATTTTAATTTTAACCTTTAATTTTCATAATGCACAAACATGCACTTTAACTATTAAACTTTTAAATAAATAAAAACATGAATTCTACATGACAAAATACACGTAGGACACCTCGTAAGATAAAAAATGACATGTATGATGACATATAGGACATGTGTGCCTATTTGTACACATCCAAAATTAAAGGGCATAAATATGATTCGAAATTAATTTAAAAAATATAATTATGTATTATGCTAAAATTCTGTAGTACGCGATTCAAATTTAAGTTATGATATGAATTTCAAATTTGGAATAAAAATAAAAGCAACTTGCACCTTCTAGGTTATTATTGGTTCCAATAAAATAGTATGGTTAATAATACCCTATACATGTTAGTTTTTAGGCTATAAATAATGATTCCCAAACACACAATTACTCCTCCATCTTCCTTATCTCTTTAGCTCTTTCTCCCTTCACATTTCACAAATAAGAATATTCCAAAAATACATATTTTTATTATTTTTAAAAACACCCTTTCCTCTCCTTGACCTAATTTTTTTTTTTTTACCTCTTTTGGAAAAAAATGGGAAGTGAAAAAATGATGAAAATTAATATCAAAGAATCAACACTAGTGAAACCATCAAAACCAACACCAAGAAAGAGAATTTGGAGTTCTAATTTGGATTTAATTGTTGGAAGAATTCATCTTTTGACTGTTTATTTTTATAAACCAAATGGATCTTCAAATTTTTTTGATAATAAAGTTATTAAAGAAGCATTAAGTAATGTTTTAGTTTCATTTTATCCAATGGCTGGAAGATTAGGTAGGGATGAACAAGGTAGAATTGAAGTTAATTGTAATGGTGAAGGTGTTTTATTTGTTGAGGCTCAAAGTGATTCATGTGTTGATGATTTTGGTGATTTTACACCATCTTTGGAACTTAGAAAACTCATTCCAACTGTTGAAACTTCTGGAGATATATCAACTTTCCCACTAGTTATATTTCAGGTAAAAAAAGAATTTTTACATTATCAGTATTACAATACTTTATTTATATGTTGTTATATATAATAGATATATATAATATAATCGATAGTATAAAGATTTTCTTATTTATATTTATCATATCCGTTGATAATATAAAGATTCTTTCTTAGTGTTTATTTACCTATATGTTATTTTATTAGAGGATTTTTTTTTGTCTTCATTATATATATGTGTTGATAGTACAAAGATTGTTTTACCATGTTATTATACTAGTGATTCTTTTAGGTAAAATAACTTTTATGCTATTATATTTGTATGTGTTGATAGTAGTACAAAGATCTTTTTATGTGGTTTTTTTTTTTTTTTTTTTTAATTTTACATGTTTATGATTGTTAGGTTATTAACTTTATTTGTTAGCTACTTGTAGAAGGGATGGATGTTGTATGATATAATTTATCTGAACTAAATAGCTTGAATTTGAATTTCGAACGATAGGGTAATTTTTTTAATTTATAAATAAGAATTTTTTCAATTGATTTCTAGTTGATTAAATCAATTGAGGTGTAGTAGAAAATTGAGTTTAATCTTATGAAGTTTGAATTTAAAAAATCTATCACTATTTGTAGTTATATTATTTTTTGAAATAAAAATAAAATTACACCATATTTAATGATCCAGGGGAGAAAATGCATTTCATTAAAAATTTAGAATAGTATATTTTACTTAAAATGAATAATCAATAATTTAATTTTAGAGCAAGTCGGTTTAACTTCTTTTTTAAAAAAATCAAAATCTAAAGGGGTAGAAAAAATGACATGTGCCTAATTTTATAAAAAAGAATAATTGGTATTATTGTTCTTTTTCCTTGCCTTTTCTAATAAGAAAATTTACATATTTTCTACTAACCAAACAAGAAAAAAAGTTATTTATTTTAACATCAAGATAGGGGCAAATAACAAAAATGATTAAGAATGAAAATTGCATAATTTAATGTCTCTAATTAAGTGTTTATTAGAATTTTAATAGAAGAGAACTTAGTAAAGTATTTAAGAATAGCATACTTTTTTAAGTAATATTTTCTAATTAAAGTAACAAGCTAGGTGACAAGTTAGTCACATTAATTTCTAAAAATATAATAAAAATCACCCACTTGAATTACAAATTCAAAATTTAATTAAGTATAGTTTTTTCTTCCATATTTTATTTTCATTTTGTATAAATATGTGGTACAAGGTACTTTGTAATATGTTTTTTTTTTCTTTTGAAAATTTCAAACAAAATAGGAAGATGAAAAAAAAAAGACTCCTCCATATACCATTCAAAATTTAAATTTAACGAATTCGATCTTAAAATTTTAACACATAATATTTTGAGAAATTACCAAAAAATAAAAAAAATACTACTATAATTCAATTGAAGAGTATTTTATATTCTGAGTTGCTAGATCTAATAATAGTAATATTTAATTCTTGACAGCTATCAATTTATCAAGATGGTTCTAGTCTTGCAAAAACCTACCTAAACTAGTACTTTATTCATTCATAAATTAGTTGTTATATTCTTTTTTTCGAATTTAGTTGACTCAATTTTTTTAAAAAATATAATCTATTATATTTCAAATTATATTGTCACATCAATCTGGAGTATAAATATCCTAATTATTTTAACATTAATTTAGGAGAACAAGAGATATGATTTGATAGTTAGGTATGGTAATTAATATAGGAAGAGAAAAAATAATAATTTTTCAAAATATTAAGAGAAGGAGAAATTTTAACAAACCATAAATTAGTGCTAATCTTACTCTTTTGACAATTGCTTTACCTATCTTATTTTATTTTTTTGGCTTAAAAGAACAAAAACATTATTTGATTAAGTATATGATGAAATAATCTAAGTTACGTAAATTGATTCGAACATCATTCTTTTAAAAATGAAATAATATTCATAAATTCTTACAACAACTTGTGTAGTGGGTAGGCCATACTTGTTTTTAAAAAAAACAAATACTTTTTTTCTGAAATTGTGCATGTGAATGCATTAATAATAAATAGATAAAATTTGAAGTTGATCAAGTCACACTTCCCTAGCATATTGGTCAATGAAGTATTGTTTTTTTTCCTTCTAGATAGTGCAAGTGAATTTGTAAGTGGTCTCTTCCAACTTTAATGTCTTTATAGTTTTTATTTAATATACTGATAGTGTAAAAAATATTTATAGGTTACTCGTTTCAAGTGTGGCGGAGTCGCTCTTGGTGGTGGAGTATTCCACACGTTATCCGATGGTCTCTCATCCATCCACTTCATCAACACGTGGTCGGACATCGCCCGTGGCCTCTCCGTCGCAGTCCCACCGTTCATCGATCGGACGCTCCTCCGTGCAAGGGACCCACCGACATCTTCTTTCGAGCACGTTGAGTACCATCCTCCACCTACCTTAAACTCATCAAAAAATGGCGAGTCCACAGGCCCAAAGTCCAGTACCACGACCATGTTGAAATTCTCGAGTGAACAACTCGGGCTTCTAAAGTCCAAGTCCAAAAACGAGGGTAGCACATATGAAATCCTCGCAGCCCATATTTGGCGATGCACGTGCAAGGCACGTGGATTGCCAGATGATCAATTGACCAAACTACACGTGGCCACCGACGGAAGGTCAAGGCTTTGCCCTCCCTTGCCACCGGGTTACCTAGGAAACGTCGTGTTCACGGCCACCCCAATAGGTAAATCATGCGAACTTCAATCAGAGCCGTTGACAAATTCCGTCAAGAGAATTCACAACGAGTTGATCAAAATGGACGACAATTACCTAAGATCAGCACTGGATTACCTCGAATTACAACCTGATTTATCAACCCTAATTCGGGGCCCGGCTTACTTTGCTAGCCCTAACCTCAATATTAATAGTTGGACTAGGTTGCCTGTCCATGAGTGTGATTTTGGATGGGGTAGGCCAATTCATATGGGACCAGCTTGCATTTTATATGAAGGGACAATTTATATTATACCAAGTCCAAATTCTAAAGATAGGAACTTGCGTTTGGCTGTTTGTCTAGATGCTGATCACATGCCACTATTTGAAAAATATTTATATGAATTATGAGATATTTTTCATATGGAAAAAAAAAAATCAAGAATGTAACACACAATTGTGGTGTGATTTTGTTCTATTATTTATGGGGACAAGTCTTTTTTTTTTTATAATTCCAAATTCTTTATTAGGAATTTGATTTTGTATTTGTCAATGTCTTATTAAAGCTAAATTACTCCATATTTTCTTTGTGATTATACCTAGTTTTTCAATTGATTGACTATTGTGGCAATTATCTATGGAAGACTTTTCTTTATAAGAATTAACTTCTATACATTCATATTCAATTTAGAATTAATTTACTAACCAAAAAAATATAGTACAAGTAAATTTATCTTTCTATTTTCATGAAGTGCAAATAAGACTGTCTGTGTACATTATATCCTTTCGAGATCTTACCTATGCAATTATTGATTATTGTTATGGTATATAAAATGGAGTAATATTGATTATTGGGTGTGTTGTTGCTATTATTAGTATTTATCAATAAAAATAAATGTAAATGTAGTACTTTTTAATTGAGAAACTAAGAACTTTAAATATTGAGTCTCGAGTTTGAGTCTTTCTATGTACGGAGTCAGTTACCTTTGTTAAGAAGTGTTTTACCCTCCAACAGGAGACTTTTCAAATTAGACCTGAATTTAGTTGGATTCCAATATAAAAAATAAATATCATTTGTGAAATTAAAAAAAATTCATAATTACTATGAAATTCTAACATAAAATTTGTGGTTGAGAAAAAAATTCATCAATTTTTGTTGTTGAATCATCTTTACTCCTCATTTAACACTATTTTACATATGTTTGATTTTACATGCCCAAAGTCCTTTTCAATCTTTTACTTTCATGTCAACCACATGTTTAACATAAATTGTGATAGTGAGAATGGAATCAATAATAGTAAAAATTTAATATTACCTTTCACTTCAAACTCTCTCTATAGTAGTATTAAGGGATCGTTTCGTATGAGTAATAAAAATTAGGACTATTACATTCACTTCAAACTCTCTTTATAGTGATATTAAGGGATCGTTTGATATGAGTAATAAAAATCAGACATAAAAGATGATGATTTCTACTTTTCTTTTTCTTTTATAGGAATGAATGTGTTTCCCCACTTTGGCTTTATTGAGTAATAATTAGTTTTCATTGATTAATAATTCCAATTGAGGTTTCATAATTTTGTCTATTCACATTAATTGAGTTTGGGATTACTTGGAGGTGTGTTGCCTTGTCCATTCAATATCCTCATCATAACATGTGGTTAGAAATATGTCTTGATAACAAGTATTGTAATTATTCATTGATGTGTCTGCTTTGTATCGAAGGTATCTTAAAATTTTAGATTTCTTTATTGAGGTGTCTGTTTCATATTAAAGGTTTTTATAAAATTTAATATACTTTTTTGCTAATAATTTGATGTTACGTTAGTAAAAAAAAAAACCTTTTTATAGAATAAGCGAAACACAACATGATAACATCATTAAACATTTATAAGAAATGTGTTTTATTATGTTATTAAAAAATATTTTTAGTTTTTTACTCCTAAATTGTTTTAATTATCATATTATAAATTAAATCTTGGGATACTAAAATAGGCAATTAAATATTAGGTGTATCATATTATATGAATATTATTAAATTAAGTTATTTGGAAAAATATAGACTTAACCCTAGGATATAAATGGGTAAAATGCGCACATCAGTGTTTTCAAAAACGTTTTTGGGTAAGTACCAGAACAAGTCTCGGGACGGGGTGTATCAACAACTTTCTGGGGCGTAAAGTAAAGACATAGATCCATAAGGCGTAAGTTCAAAAATTTGAGGCATAAGCCTTGAACATAAAAACGCAAGTCCTGAACGTAAAAACATAGACCCGAGCGTTTTAAATTTATTTTTTTAACCTTTTTGCTTCAAATCATATTTTCAATTATTGATGTAATGATATTTCTCGAATAGTAATTATAATACTTTTTTTTTCTTCATTAGTAATAATAATACTTATCTCAAATAAAAATCATAATACATATTCTATATATTATAGGTTATTTATAAAATTTATTTGTAAAATCATTGAAAGATTTACTTTTGCTTATTTTGTTAGTAATAAAATCATAATATTGAATATACATGAAACTTACACTCCCCCGTAGATCCATGAGACTTACACCCCGCATCTCGAAACTTACGCCTCATCCCATACTGTATAAAACGCATCGCCTCGCTTTACACCCCCGCCTTTCAAAATACTGAAAGCACACACATCTACTTTTGGTATCATCATTTAACTTATGTCTGCTTTATAATTTTTTGTATAAGAATGTACAATGGATATTTATTGCAAGGTCTCAATTATTGTTGTGCTAGTTAAACTTAAATATTAACAGCTGGACTTGGTTACCCCAAAGCCCTATCTATGATTCAGATTTAGGCTAGGGAAGGCCTTCATTTTGTTTAGTATAGAAACAGCCTGGCCACAGTATAATTTCACAAAAGTCACGTCTACGGAGGATAGAAGTAACGTAAACCTTTAAATAAACCATATTCAGATTGGGAAAAGGTTGGTATACTTATGGATTGATCAGTTCTTTCATTTAAAAACCACAATCACTATTATGATTGGATAAGTTATGTTGAGATTGTTTCTGATTGAGTTTTTTTTAAAAAAAAAAAAAAATTCCTTTACAAGTTCTAATTATTCATTGTTAAAAATAAAAATTTCATGACCTTATTTATTAAAAAATGGAAATAAACATGATTGTCAATACCTATTTTATCCCGAGCTTACTATACCGCCCAAGAGGAGGGATAACTTATTTCGGTATCAATTATTAACTTCGGGATAAGCTATTCTAGACTTGCCAACCATACAACAAACTTAGTGTGACTATAATTTAATCCTATCATTATTTGATACTATCCTTCACACCAAACGACCCTTATAGTTTTAACACATTCATTGTCGTTACAATGAAATTCTAAAGCACAAAGAGATTTTACTCGTTAAGTGTCAATTGGAGGGTCTGTAGGCTTTTCTTGCTCTCGTGGAGCTTTTGGTCTAATAGGGACCTTATAATACAATCACATTCTCTAGTCCAATTGCTATTATTTATAGCATCTATATTTCGATTCATCCTATTTTTTTTCAAGGATATTGATATATATGAACACGACTAAGTAATCAAAAATGTTAAACTAGAGAGGATTCTAGAAAGCATGATATACAAGCAGTTGAATAACAACATACCGCTGATTTTTCACCTGATTAAATTCGGAAAAAGTCTCGTCTGGAAACGATCATCATACAGTTGCCAATGCCCGTACCTCTCTGTTTGAGATTCTAAGCAGAGTTGAGTAGGCTTCTTCAAGGTTTTCAACTGCTTCAGATTCGACGAGGCATTAGCAATATCCCGGCTAGTAACATTAGTACACCCAAAGAGATCCAAATGCTCGAGGTTTATACATCCTTCAGATATCAAAGCTAGACCTTTATTAGTCAATTTGGAGAATTGTAGTTCAAGTTGCACGAGTTGTGCCATGAATTTCCCTATTGCAGCGGCTTCTGAATCGCCATCTTGAGGACAGGTATCTACATACTCCCTCGGGACAAAGGGTTCTTGTTGGGAGGGATTAACCTGAGTCATGAGATTTCGCCTTAGAATTTGCAAATTAGGACAATGCTGTCCTATAAGAGCTATAGACTTGTGAGATATTTGATAGCAGAAGCTGATGTCAAGTTCCCTAAGCAACGGGCAACCAGAAGCTATCTTAGATATTGTTTCATCGGTTACATGTGGGCACCTCTGAATTGAGAGAACTTGAAGATTAGGCGACCTGTAAGAATAAATTCAGAGGAAATATTTACCATTCATAAACACATGTATCGCGACAACTTCACCAAAAATTAGGAAAAGATCATATTTTGGAAGCAGCAGAGTTATCAGAAACACGAAAAGAACTGTTCATTTCTAAAAGATTGGCGAGTTTTTTTTCTTTTTGATAAGTAGAAAAAGATAGGTATTGTTGCTGAGCATGTCAGATCACTGATCATCCCCATTGCTTCTAATCTGATTAAACACA
The DNA here is from genome assembly GCA_027704765.1 of Solanum habrochaites. Taxonomy (NCBI): domain Eukaryota; kingdom Viridiplantae; phylum Streptophyta; class Magnoliopsida; order Solanales; family Solanaceae; genus Solanum; species Solanum habrochaites. The sequence continues at coordinate 737,383 of JAKWJA010002495.1, read as the reverse complement.
TAAAGATATAGTTTGATGATCACACAACAGCCCAACTCATACGGAAAAAACATAAAAACTTTGAATCCCAAAAAGAGAAGAGAAGAACTGATAGCAATGCCCACTGTCTTCAGTCTCAACATTCTATTACTAGTCATTGTTCATTATGGCCACCAATACAACAGACAGCACCTGCTAGTCATCGATTCATTGTTTGCTATGGCAACCAATACAATCGTTTAAGCCCATCCCTCCTTATTTCTTAGAAAAGAATCTTAAGGTTAGTGTTTGGTCCAATATTTACCCACATCGACTAGTGGACCGGGTACCTGTTATGCCCCACCAGGACAAGGTACCGAGTAACTATTCCATTTGAGGCTCAAACAGATGAAAAGATATCACCTACCATTTCCTAAATCAGTATTTCAAGACTGATTTTTTAAACACTTTTTGGTAGTTTCATGAATCCAAACACGCATTGGACGTTGAACTGATGAACCCAAGAACAATCTAAAACCAACTAAATAGTAATGACAACTTCATCTCATTGCTGAGAAGAACAGAACAAACGGCAAAATGAATATGCAAAGGTCTATTTAGAGGGCAGTTTCTGCTCTCAAACTTTAAAAAAAAAGAAGAAAAACATGACAATGCAGATGTAAAACTAAAGCCATCAAATATAACGCGAACAACCTCCATACTCCTATCTAATCCAACGGCTTAAACAAGAAATGTAGATTACTCTACTCCAACGGAAGCAAGTAAATCCGACAGGATTTTTAGTACTGCTAATACATAGCACAGCCATAAGACTCTTAAGCAAAATTTTCACTTGCAGTTAACCTTTTCAAGATTTTTCTTTAACTCCTTATACCTCAATTCAGAAAAATTTACAATCAAATTTTCAGCCATAAATGTCATTCTTCTCCTGATTTCATTTTCACCCATAACAATTTCAAAAAATACACAAATTCTCAGTCAAAATGCATTCTCTTCTCTTTCCAAGATGTTCTTTGTTACCCAGTTTCACCTCAACTATAAAAAAAAATCCCAATTTTTCTCAAGATCTCTTTCTTGCACAACATCTCAATTTGGAAAAAAACAAATATACATAAACTTGTCCTTCTAACTTGGCCTCAGCTGACATTTATGTCCTCCAACTTTGAGTATGTTGCATCTAAACTTATATAAAGTTGAACAAATAGACACATATGTCCTACGTAGCATAATACACATATGACACATGTGTCTACTTCATCCATCTTATATAAGTTTTAAGTGTCATAATGTCTTTTATTGCGCACACAAATTGGACATAGATATCAACGAAGGCCAAGTTAAAAGATACGATTATGTATTATGCAAATGAATTACCCCTTCTATCCCATTTTACACGACAAACGTTAAGGGCCGTTTGGATGGGCTTAATAAAAGCAGCTTTAAAAAAGTACTTTTGAAAGTGGCTAAAATAAGCAGTTATGTGGTTGGATAAAAGTGGTGAAGTGCTATGCTCACGTGAAAAGAGATAGAAAAATGGAAGAAAGAAAGAAAAGAGATGTTAGGGTCATGTTGTAATTTGGCGATTGTATAAAAATATTAAGGGCAAAAAGAAAATTGTGGTCAACTTAAACAGCTTATAAGCTAAAAACAAAAGAAAAAGCACCTCTACCCCAACTTTTACTTTTGGCTTAAAAGAAGTATTTTTTAACTTACAAATAAGTTATTTTCAGTATGCCAAACAGCTATAAGTCAAAAAAACAGTTTTAAGCTCAATTTTTTTTGACAAGCTTTTAAGCTGAGCCAAACAGGCTCAAGTCGTCCCCCAAAGAAATGACAACTTTCTATTTAAAAAAGTGTCCTTTTCTTTTACCTTGCAAACATCAACTAATTCCACGAGTAACTGTTACCTCCTACACTATCATCTAGTAATTCATTTAGACTTAATAAGGTCCATATATAGCTATACAAATATCTATAGTTAAGTCACGACCGAGTTACACATAGATTAAAAATCTCTTTTCTTCTTATAAAATTGGGAAGTTTTTGATTTACCTTTCAGCGATCAAAGCTATGGATCGATCAGAGCAATGCCTAACCCTAACAAAATTCAGAGACCCATCACTCCAAATTACAACAGATTGAACCATAGAATCGACTTTGCTCTCGAACTCGCGATTCCAGTAACGAGTCGACGACAATGACGACGATTCAGTGACCGATTCGATGAACTGAGCTTCGAGATCGATTACCGAGTTTAGATTAGGATCCTTACAAGCTTGTAACCAGGATTTGCAGACAAACATGGCACCTCGCCATCGATCTTCAATGGAGAGATGAGAGAGAATGTTCACTAGGCATAACTGAGTTAACTCCGCCCAGTTATGGATCTGCACTGACTTGGTTTTCTCTTCTTCCTCAGCCATTTTTGGGGGAAAAAACTATAACACAGGAAAATTATTTAGAATCTCAAAAAAACTTATAACGTATCATTTTTTATAATAAATTGGGTAAGTCGTTCACGATATAATAATATTCTTTATTATTTGATTTGATAATATCCTATTGAACAATATTAATAGGTACTTTTGATAGGTGAACAAACGTTAATATTCGCGAGGGAATGCTTGTTGGGAAAAGTATTTTCTTTAGTTCGCTCGATGATTGATGAACATCTTATCTTTTTCATATATCTTTAGTTTAAGACTATAAGATTCAAAAGTCTTTATTTACGTTCTTTAATTTCATATCAAGTTAAAACCAGACAAATGAATTGAAACGGACGAAGTAGGACATTAAGGTGACAATTTCTCTTTCATGTTACATTGATGCTTAATCTACCACAAGATCATTGTAGGAGTTATCAAACAAAAGTTCAATCAAACACATTAACTTCCTTCTTTTGCAAATGACAAGAATCTTGACTCTCACCTTAACAACTCTAGTAGATCCTTTTGATCCTCTAGCTCAACTGAACTACTACCCAAGTCCTTTGATAATCCCCTATCTTTCATCAAAGCTCGAATTTTCTCCGCGTCATTCCACCTTCCCATTGCACCATATAAGTTAGCCAACACAACGTAATAGGCCGAGTTTCTTGGTGCCAATCCAATAAGCTTCCATGCAGCAAACTCACTCAGTTCTTGATTTCCATGTAACCTGCAGCCAGCAAGCAATCCTCCCCAAACGCTCTTCGTTGGTTCCATTGGCATGTCTGTGATCATGTTTAACGCGTCTTCTAAATGTCCTGAACGCGCTAATAGATCAACCATACACGCGTAATGTTTCACACCAGGTGGAAATCCATACTCTCATTCATCAACCAGGAAAATATTTCTCTTCCCTGTTCAACCATTCCTGTATACGCACAAGCACAAAGCACGGCTACTAAAGTCACTTCATCAGGTTTGACATTTTCGCGCTCCATAATGAAGAACCATTGCACTGCCTCCTCCCCGCTTTTAGCCAATGCCAACCCTCTGATCACAGCATTCCAAGTATACACATTCCTATGTTTCATCTCTTGAAATACCCAAAAACCGTGTTCGATTTTCCCACACTTCCCATACATATCTATCAAAGAAGTACCCAAAATCACATCCATGGCCCATCCACTCCTCCTTATTTCATCATGTATCAACAGCCCCATATCTAAAGCACCACAATTAGCACAAGCAGACAATGCATTCACCATCGTCACCCGATTAGGCGCCACACCCGAATCCTTCATTTTCTCAAACACAACAAGTGCATCACCAAACTGCCCACAATCTCTATACCCCATAATCAAAACCGTCCACGAAACAACATCTCTCTCAGGCATTTCATCGAACACTTGCTGACAAAACTCAATTTCACCACAAGAAGCATACAAATTCAACAATGAATTCTGCACATAAATATCACAAACATAACCCCATTTCAAAACATGGGTATGTACAGATTTGCCTAATTTTAGCTCCTTAAGATCAGATAAAGACTTTAGAACAAAAGGGTACGTGTAATTATTCGGAAAAATACTTTCTTTATGCATATGAACATACATAGAAATCGAATTCTGCTTCAGACTGGGATTTCGGAATGTGAACATTCTTGAATCAGTGTGTTGCAGATGAAGATGTGGGGTTTCTTGATGAGTTTAGTGTAAAGGGTGTAAGCAGAGTTAAAGAGACCTAAAGATTTGGAAACAGAGATGAAGTTGTGAGCTATGGTGGTGTTGAAATGGAGATTGTTGTGGATGATTTGAGCTTGGATTTGGGAGATTTGAGAAGGTGAAATTGAGGTTTTGTTCAAGAGATTGAGGATTTGTATGGATATATTGTTGAGTTGTGAATAGGATTTTGTTGTCAATGGCATGATTGAGCTTCTACTATTTCAAATGGTGGGAAATGAAAAGGCTTTTATATAGGCTAGCCTCACCATTCAAACTTGGTTTTAGCGAATAAGTAAAAACTCCAACTTTTAGTACGTACATCTCGAGACCTATAGTTACATGTCAAGTTTGTATCAAGTGTCCATAAGACACAATGGCGATGAGTTGGAGTTAGTTGAGACTAAATTAAGGTGTCGAGATTCGGACTCTTATGGAGTGTTTAGTAACTGGTCGAGATCAAGTTTGAGTGTTTGTGCATGCGTGGAGTGTCTAGTAACTCGTCGAGATCAACTTTTTTGTGGAATGGTTATGTTGTGCAAAAAGTGCATACGCTCTAGTTTTTGAACAACAGAAGCATCAATGTCCCTAAAATATAATGAAGATATCTACGTACCATTTACGATAGTTCGAGAATATATTTGTCCTTTTTCCCTTTCTTGGAGGATTTTGAATGTTGATTTTAATGTAGCTATCATCACATATTTTAGAATTGGGAAGACAATGATGTTTGCCAATAAAATTTAGATGTAGGCAACCAACCATAAACTAGTTAACAAATGACATTCATACAATATTTCCAAGGCAGAGACTTCATTTTTTTCACTTTCCACCCATCGTTCGATACTTATATTGAAGTCTCGATTAATTTGATTTTCCCTATGTGTGTTCACACTACATCGGACAAGCGAATTATACCTCACAAAAGAATATCCAGGACAGAAAAGATGCAGGAGAAATGAAGTGATGATATTCCAACCACCCCCCTCCCCGGTTTAAGCAGGACAGAGCTAAAGTATCAATTACGAATCAATAAAACTCAATAAGTTTATAGTTAAAATTTTGTATCAAATACATACACATTATTAATTTAAAATCACTTCCACAACTAGCTTGCCAACACACAAGCTAACTTTGTCCAAAAAGTAATATCTCACTGGTCTGGGTAACACATGGAGAAACTGAGTTCATGTCACATCAACATGTGATTGAGGGTGAGTTATCAATATCTATACATGTGATTCGATGAGACCTAAAATTTCTTCAAATTCTTTTCCTTACAGAAACGAGGAATAATGTACAAGTACCCCCTCAACCTATGCCCGAAATCTCAGAAACACACTTATACTATACAAAGATCCTATTACCCCTGAACTTATTTTATTAATAATATTCTACCCCTTTTTGGTCTACGTGGCACTATTTTGTGGACCAACGTTGATTGACTTTTTTTTCCAAGCTAGTGCCACGTAAGCCAAAAAAGGAACAGAAAATTACTTATAAAATAAGTTCAGAGAGGTAATAACACATTAGTATAGTATAAGTGTGTCTTATGGAATTTCGGAGATAGGTTGAGGGGGTACTTGTACATTATCCCTAGAAACAAAGATAATTCTTCTATTCGAAGAAATAATTCATCGAGATAATGAATCATTGATATCTACACATACAAGGTCGCCAAAACCTCTTTAAGCATAAGAGAAACTACAACAACAATACATCCAGTATAAACCCACGTATCCATCTAGAGAGGATAGATTGTACACATCACTTACCCCTACCTGGTAGAGGTAGAGAGGTTGTTTCCAAAATACCCTCAACTCAAGTAAGATGCATAAAAGAAACCCGTAGCCTAATAAAGAGGCTAATTTCATTTTCCTCGAGATAACATGTTTGAAGAACACTAAAATCACAACTAAGTTTAGCAGAAAAGATCTTGCATACCAAGTTCTTTCATCAATATGTTCTTTATATTTTGTTTCATCAAATTCTTTCACCATCTTTTAAGGACATGCCAATACTAGCATATCTCTAAAGATTAATAGACCCAACTAGTAATAAGTAAGGGTTCAAGCTATTGAATAGACCAACAACAACAAAACATCAGTGTAATCTTATGAGTGGAGTATGGGGAGAGTGGTGTGTATGCAACCTTATTCCTACCTTGTAAAGGAAGTTTCAGATGGACTCTAAGCTCAAGTACCAATCAAAACGACGAGAAATTTAACACCTTAGAACAAAGGGCAATAAATTACCAATCCATAAACTTACACTGCAAGAGTTGATTCAGAATAAGCGACATAAGGTACAATACATCCATAGTTGGAGTAAAAAAGACCCTTCAAAAATGCCTGAGCTCGTGTCAGATCCTTCAAAAACAACGCATTTTTGGAAGATCCGACACGGGGACTGCAACATTTTTGTAGAGTCCGAGCAACGTAGGTATAACTTACAAGCAAAACAAAACAACAAGCACACAATCTGAAATGATATATTCAACAAAGATCAAGCAAGAGTGTCATAATGATCCCTTTGTGGTTCACGTTCAACAAAGAGGATTGCATAGAGAGCATAGATAATTCCAGGAACATAGCCCAATATGGTCAATACCAAGCAAATCAAGAACTCCACCTGGAAAAAGATTCAGAAAAGAAATCACTAAATCCCCTAAAACAATTGACTCAATTCTCAAACACCCTAACAATCACCCAAATCACAGTTTATACAAAAAAAAATTGAATCTATTTTCAAACTTCAAATAGAAATCATCACTAAATCCCATAAAAGAAGTGATCCACTTCCTAAACACCCATTTATCAGTTCATCTCAAAAACCAATCACCCCAATCAAAGTTTTAACAATAAAAATTGAATCTTTTGTGCAATTTCAAGAAGGAAAAACACCCCACATCACTAAAATCCCCTAAAACAATCAACCTTATTCTCAAACACCCTTTTTAGCTCATCCTCGAAAACAATCATCCAAGTCAAAATTTTAACCAAAGAATTCATAAAAATTGAATCTTTTTGCAATTTCAAGAAGAAGTAAAAACACCCCACATCACTAAATCCCCTAAAACAATTAACCCTATACTCAAACACCCTTTTCAGCTCATCCACAAAAATAATCACCCAAATCAAAGAAACTAAAAGTAATAATTAAAAATGAGATCTTTTTTATATATACAAAACAAATTTAGGTAAAAGGGGATCTTACAGTGCAGCAACCATTGCGAAGGCAAACACCAAGAGGAGGAAGCAAGATTGCTAGTAAGATTTCACAGACAAGTGCACATGTTATCTCCATTCTTGATTTCAAAAGGGGCAGAGGAAATGATTTGACTTTTTAGTGAAATGCAACCCTTTGATTACTCACATTTATATTCAAAAATAAAATACCATAGGATAGTACTTCTTTATTATTATTTTTTTAATTTTTCACTCGGAGCCTATGTTTGAGCTTCGATTAAATTTGCATTACATTTTGAAGGATCGTTTGGAGATGGCGCTCTCAACAAGATTTATGTCACACTATTTGTTTATTTAAATTAAGTCTTTTAATTAACAATTATTTTATTTTTGAGTTTAGTGTTAATAAGATGATTAGTAGTTAAATAAATGTAAAAAGTTATTTTAGATGGTAAGTTATAAAAAATTCATCGTAATTTAAAATTTTGAGCTTAATCAAACGTCTATCGTATAAAATTTTAAGCATAATAAAACATCTATAGTATAAACAAGTGAACTATTATTATATTAAGAAAATGCAAAAGTTAGATGTAAGGTGTAGATTGATGGTGTTGGTGTGGGTTCATAGTAGGATAATACTCCAATTGTATTAGTAGTGGTAATAAATAAATAATAATCTTGTTGATGATTAAATGTGATGTTTAACAATATTAATGGTTTGTGATAATTATAGTATATAGTGACTAATAATGATGACTATTGATGTCATAATTGATGGTTATAAGATTTAGATTCATTTTTTTTCTATCAGTTATTTGAAATATGTATTAAAGTCTTGATTTTTTTTATATATACGATTCAAATTTAAAATCTCTAATTAAAAATTAAATAATTTTATCACTATACTATGACTCACGTTCGTCAAATTTTTATCTTGAACACACTTGTAAATGCTAGATGGCTTCTAAGTTGATCAAATTAAAAGGGAAAATAATGTTTATCTTGGATAAAGACATTTTTTTGGGTATAAAACAAGGACAAGTTATAAAAATTAAAAATAATTGTTCACACAAGACCTACCAAATGTCTTTGTACTATATTGATTTGATTTTTTTTATAAAAAAAAATTGTTTTGGATGTGGAGGATTTCTTCAACTAAATCTCAACATCTTAAAAGTCAGAAGTTGTTTAACTACAAAAGAATAAATATTAACATTTTACTTAATATAATTACATGCAGTTAGTTTTCTAATTATTGATTTAAATACTGAATGTGTATTGGATTTCACTTTTGAGATAAATTTCATGATAGTATTAAGTTCTATTATGATTTTTATGAATTATTAAAATACTTTCAAAATTTTAAATATAAATAAACATAACAAAGAAGTTAAAAGAGATATATAAAAATTATACTTTTTTTTCATACATGTTCTTGTTATAGAGATACGTAAAGATATACTTTTAATCTCATAAATGTAGTATATATTATTTTTGACAAAAAAGAACGAATAAATTGTAATTTATTCTGAAACTACTCGTATCGAAAAAGAATAGATAATTAATTTAAACCACTATGAAAATGGCCTTAATAAGACATTAATATGATGCTAGCAAAGACATTAAAATGTGTAGCACTATTGGGAGATAGCTCAAGTCATTCATATTATATTTGATAATATAGAAATTTAATTATGTGTAGCACTATTGAGAGATGATTACGTGTATTTGAATATTTTATAAAACATGTCTAGATATCGATAACCCACGTGATTCATAAAAAAAAATCGTGATAAAATTGATATCAGAATAATAAATTTGAAATTTGAAATTTTGAAAAAGTCTTAAAGACGTGTACAAATCATATCAAAGGAGCTCTTGTTTGACTGTATGAAGGCCCCACACTAACTTATGAGCTCGTGAAGTACTCACCCCTATGTCTAAAGGAGGCTTATGCAATCGTTGTCAAGGTCGATTCTAGAAACATTTCAAATATGTGTATATTCCATCAAAGCTATGTCTGAAATCACATAATATTTTTGTCTCAACTACAATTTGAACATGAGACCCTAGGCTACACCCTTGAACGTTCTAACACATGTAAGACATGTACCTCGATCAATAACCGGTAACACTAGCACTCCTTTAGTCTGTAATGTGGAACAAGAGGCATGCAGAATGCTTCGTGTTTCAAGAGAATGATCAAGGTAACCCAAACGCTAATGCAACCCACCCCATCAATCGTCCTAACTCATGTTTGGGACTCGAAAAAGGGAAAATAGGGTGGAAATTATAAAGTGGGAAATCAAGCTCTCACCAACGAGGTGAAAGTTCAGGTAGTGCCAAACAATTAAACTACTACTCATGTTAGGATGACTTTAAAGATTGAAGAGGCATTCAAAGTAGGTGTTGATCTAAACTCCAACTCCAACATCAAAAGTTAGTTCAAAGAAAGGAGGATTGTCAAGTCATATAACGAGAACTGAAATCTCGTCCCTGTTCGACATGGGACATTCTCATCACCCCAATGGTTCCAACTATGGTACCATCTCAAATTTTGTTTAGGACATAAAACTCTAACTCATACCTCAAAAGCTAGCTTCACGGACAGAAGATTTCTCAAGCCATAATAAGAAGTCTCGGGATCATATCCCGGGCCGATGTGAGACATTCTCAACAGAAATTAATTACCACATATCAAAACAAAAGGCTATAAAGGTTCAATCTTTAAACTCAAACTGCAAAGTTGATTTAAGATCAAGTATCACAAGAGTACAATTCATCCAATGGTACAAGTCTAAATTACAAGCAAAGAATTACAATACAAGAGCAAACAAGGACAACAACCACACAATCTCAAGTGGTGTTGAACAATGAAAAAGGAATTAAACTATCAAGCAAGAGAATGGTAATGATGGTAGTGTGGTTCACTTTGAATACAGAGGATTGCATAAAGAGCATAGATAATTCCAGGAACATAGCCCAATATGGTCAAAATCAAGCAAATCAAGAACTCCACCTGCAAAACATTACCCAAAAAAATAAATGAAACAACCCTTATTACTAAATCTCCTAAAACAATTGACCCAATTCTCAAACACTCTTTTTAGTTCATCCCAAAACACAATCACCCAAATCAAAGTAGAACAAAAATTACAAAAAGAAAAAAATTGGATCTTTTTTATCCACATAGAGTATATAGTCTATCAAAAATAACGTCTCCACCTCTAAGGCAGGTTTTGCGTACACTCTATCCTTCTGAGACCCCACTGTTATTGTATCACTAAATCCCCCAATTCACAAGCACCCTTTTTAGTTCATCCCCCAAAACAATCACCTAGATCTAAGTTTGAAAAAGATTTACAAAAAAAATTGGATCTTTTTTTCATCCACATAAGTAAATATAGACAAGTTCTATTGAAAATAGTCTATCTACTTTCTTTTAGACAAAGATAAGGTTCGTGTCTACTCTATCTTCGTTAGATCCCACTTTATAGGACTAACACTAGATATTATTGTAAAATTGAATCTTTTTTATCCATGTCACTATATAGAGCATAGGGTCTATCAAAAATATAGTACTATAAGATTTGTGTCCACTCTATCTATCTTCTGTAACAGGACTAACACTTGATATTTTTCTTGATGTTTGTATCACTAAATCCCCTTAAACAATTGATCCAATCCTCAATCACCCTTTTTAGTTCATCCCACAAAAACAATCACCCAAATCAAAGTTCCCAAAAATATGCAAAAAAAAATTGAATCTTTTTATCACTCACATCACTAAATCAACTTTACACAATAAACCCAATCCTCAAACACCCTTTTCAGTTCATCCCACAAAAACAATAACCCAAACCAAAGTTCTCAAAAATATGCCAAAAAAATTGAATCTTTTTTCAATCTTCTTTTTTGATAAATAAAAGGAAAAAAGGGGATCTTACAGTGCAGCAACCATGGCGAAGGCAAACACCAAGAGGAGGAAGAAAGATTGCTAGTAAAACTTCACACAGAATTGCACATCTTGAGTCCATTCTTCAACACACAAGAGGACTGGGGGGGGGGGTGGGGGGTTGGGGTTGAGAAATGGTACTGAAATACAAGAGCAAGGATTATTGGTGAGATGACTAATAATATTTATATATTCAAGTGTCTAAAAATAAAATGAGTTGTCTAATTTCTTTATTTCTTTTTTTTTTCTTCTATATTAAGAAACAAAACACAAAAGTTTTTGGAAAAAAATAGTGTGGATATACATCAATTGATTAAAACTAGGGATGACAAATTAAATTCGCTTTGAATAATAAAAAAAAATTCATTTTTTATCATTTTGCATATATTTTTTCAAACTATTCGATCTATATGTTATTAAAGAAATCTATTTTCATTAAACGTAAATATTATTTATTTTAATTTTAAAATTTTAAAATTTACGAGATTTATTTTACTCTATTCGATTTTTAAAAAATATATATATATATATAAACGCGTTCAACCTTACCCTACCCCGCAAATAATGTAACTTGTCGTGCATTGTCATTCTTAGTTGATTAAGATGTGATATATTTGTTTTCCAAGAAGTGGAAACTTCCTCTATCCTCATATATATAAGAAAAAATGGTCTGGGTATATCCCTTAAATTTGTCATTTAGAATTGAATACTCACTCATTATAAAGTGAGCGCTATATGCCCCTTACATTACACAAATGGCTTCACATATACCCCTGCCGTACAAAATGGGCTCACTATACCACCGTCATTTAAAAACGTAATTAAAAATTTGATTGTACATTTAGTTTTATCAACTGCTATTTTAAATAAAAAAATATCTATATATTTAGTGGTATATATTATTTTTCCTCTCAAATTTCAAGGTATAATTTTTTAATTTTTTTTCATACATAAAATTAATTTTTTTGACTTCTTTTATTATATTATTTGAGTTTCTTATTCTTATGTTGTTTGTTTTTTGCATGCCTTGGTTTAAAGAAAAAAATTAAACTATTTTTTTTGTGTGTAGTGTAATTTAATTTTCGTTTTCGAAGAAAAAATTTGGTCATCTACAATAGTTTTACAAAATATTAGTGAAACATATACATTTTGGATGATTAAAATAATAATTATAATTAGTCATTGAAAAGAACACAAAAAAAAGTCAAAAGAAATATGTTTGAACGAGGATTAAAATTTTACTCATATAGGAACTATATTTTGTTAGAAACAAATATAAAAATTTAGATTAAAATATTAATTTTTTTTCATTTCCGTTAGAGGAAAAGATACACGACAAAGTTGGGGGTTATATCAGACTCTTTTCCTTTTTATAATTGTGACTCTTATAAAACTACTAGTAGATCACAATTTTATCCATTAAAATTTTATTGAAATATATATATCTATATATTATATATAATATATATTTTCTATATATATATAATTTGGGAATATGAATTATATTTTTGTTATGTTATTATTTTGACCTACATTTTAGATCGGTTTATTAGTACTGAATATTTAATTTTTAATAAACCAAACAAGATCTCGTCAATAGTGAGAATTTTCCATTTAAAAATAATTAATCCGTGTTACGTTTAAATAACTCACAAGAAATCATTGGCAAATCAAGGAGTTCGAACATCTTTATTTTTAAAAAATTGTGTACCCTTATATTTTTTCTTTTGTAAAATATACTTATAAATAATTTATTTTCTTAACCTTATCATCAAAAAATTATTTCAAAAAATAAAGAAATTGATACGAACATCTTATTCTAATCAATGAAAAATAGGGACATGATAAACTTTTATTAGTTTTTGCAATTAAAGAACCAATTAAATCATGTAGAATTATTGTTTTCCTATTTCCAAAACAAAAAATAAATAAAAAAAATAGAAATAATAATAAATTAAAATTAAAAAATATAATAATGACTAGGCTGTGAGAGGACGCCATTCTTCATCTTGATCATAACCACGAACCACAATTGCATAAATTTGCAGTAATAATTCCGGAATATACCTAATGGGTTATAGCAGCAATCAGAGAATCACACTGCAAAAAAAAATTAAAATTAAAATTAAAATTAAAAAAGTTTAATCAAAGTGATTAGCAAAATTTATTGTGTTGGAAGAGTTTATAATCCTTTGATTTCGTATTTGATATTCGATACTCACATGACTGATTCAAATATGTATCACATAAGGTTCATTAAAAGGAAATCGTCATATACGATTACCAAGCATGATGAAATTAACTTCAATATCGTTGAAACATTACTAGAAGTTTTTCTTTTAAACTTTCAACGTGGCGTTTTAAAATTCAAAAAGTTAGAATGACAATTCTGAAAATCTAATTTCAAAGTATTTTTCTTTTTCATCTGTTGAAAAATTATGAATAAAAAAACTATCTGATATGATACATGTGTGATTCTTAAGCAACATTGAATACGTTTTTTTATTACAAATAATAATTTAATCACGAACGACGATAATTGCATAAATGGCATAAATTATCCCTGGAATATAACCTAGTAGGGTCAAAATCAAGCAAATCAAGAGTTCACACTGCAAAACCAAAAGAAAATAATTAATACTCTCTCTGTCCAAAAATATTTGTCATGTTGCGCTTATCGAAAGTTAATTTAACTAATTTTTAAAGATAAATTAGATCATATTGATTCGATATTTTAAACAAAAAATTAGATATTCTAAAACTATATGAAAGACTGAAATTATAGTTTTTTTCATATTAATATGATGAAAAAATACATCTTAAAATGTTACTCAAAATTTTTATAATTTAACTCTAAAAATAGAAACCATAACAAATAATAACGAACAGAGGGAGTAAAATAATTAACAAATTTTATTATGTTAGATAGAGATTCTAATCTAAGCATCTCTTTGTCACTAATAAGCATGATGCATTTAAAATATGTTAGTTTGGTAATTGATTGATTATGGAAGTTTTAAAGAAAGATTTTTTTAAAAAAAAAAAATAATATAAAATATTATTAAAATATTTATGTGGTTATAAATTATTTTAATTATGGATATAAAATTCAATTATTTTAGTGAATTTCTTATTATTTACTTTTTGTGAACAAAATTATCTTAACATAAACATTGTGAATTCGATCAAGTTCTTGTTACTTATCATCAATATTCATATCACTAACTTGATTGGTCAAAATATAGACAAATAAATAAATAAAATTCTTCACTATCATTTAATTATTTATGATTTTCATTTACTTTACTGACCGATCAATTAAAACATATTAGGTGTAACTTAAAAATACTTGACATGAACAATAACAAAATCAGAAATTTCCCTAGAAATTGAATTTGATGTTATATATATAATAAAAAAAAATTAACTTTATATATATATATATATTATATATATATATATATATATCTAAATATATATAGGGGTAATAATCATTTTATCTCTCTATATATATATATAGTTTTAAATAAAAATATTTTAATACCCGTTCTGGATCATACCGTATAAATAAACTATGAAGAGTGAAGGGGGTGGGGGGGTCTTACACTGCAACAACCATGTCTAAAGAAAACTCCAAGAGGTGGAATTAAGATTGCAAGCAAAATCTCCAAGAAAACTTCACATCTTGAAGCCATATTTAAAATATTTTATTTAATATTTAACAAATTTTATGAAGAAAGTTTAATAAACTTTTATGTATTGGAAATTGAGTTAAGTTTCTAAGTGATAAATCCAGCTTCTATAAGTACAAAAAAAAAATTGGTTTTTTGCTGGTCTTAAGGAAATAATTAATTCAAGATTCAAACTCACTAAAATGTAGGATCTTATATTATTTAGTACCTTTTTATTCTATTTGGATTCAGATCTATATTATATAAAAAAAATCTTATTCAATTTTAAATATAATTAACATCTTAACTTTAAGCACTTTTTAATTCTCGAATCTTCATATTTTCATATCTGAATTCATGTTTTCAGTAAATTAAGATCGTATCATATTCTGAATGAAATTTCATAGACACACTTTAAATACATTAAAATATTGTTACCCATGAAGTCATGTTTTTCTTTATAATTTTTTATACACTTTTTTTGGCTCACGTAACCTCTAAACATCTTCCACGTATCTTAATTAAGTGGAATGAGTCAAGTAAGTCAAAAGGTGTACAATTTATTACTCCCCTTCATTAAAAAAAATAAATTTTTCCTTTTTCTTTTTAGTCTGTTTAAAAATAAAATATCTTTTTTTTAAAAAAAAAATGTCTATAATAGCAACAATAACCTAAATAATGGAATAGCTAGGTTTTAAGTTAATGGTGCTACATATCAATGTTAGCTAAATTTGCCAGCGTTTCTCTCTCCCAGAAATCTCGCTCGCCACTCTCCATTCTCCGCTCGCCGCTCTCCTTTATACACAAAATTTTATACTTCTGTTTCTGTTTTGTTATAAACGAGAGAAATTTTGTATATACACATCAAAAATATATATCTTCGTGTTTATAACTTAATTATACAAATTTAACCAACATTTTAACTTTCAAATTGAAGAGAAAAAGGTCAACGAGTTTATACAATTTTGTAAGTGAAATACAATTTTCTCTATCTTTATACACATAATTGTATATATGTATTTCTTTTTTTGTATAAAAGCGAGAGAAAACATATATCTTCTTGTTATACACTTAATTTTGCGCGAATAGGCCGTAATTATACAATTTGTTCATTTACAATTGGCAGTTAAATAAGATGACGAATTATACAATTTAGGCACGCGAATTTACACTTTATATGTATAGCGAATTAATACAGTTTATGTTTTTAATATGGAGCGCATTATGCCAATTGCTATAACACTACACATATGAATTGTTCTGTTTACCTATTTGAAAGTTGCCCTTCTTTTTTTTTTTATAACATTTTAATCATTTTTTCCGGGACATGTTTTAAGACCAAAAATCACGTAAGTTTTTATACATTTGATTCTAACTTATTTAGTACCCCAAGATTCAAAGTTCCCTTTATCTCTTAAACTTCGTGTCAAATAAAATCAGATTATTTTTATAAAATGAAATGAGTATTTTTTCTTAAAAAAGAATTCAAGGATAATAAGATTAAATTGTGTCTATGATTTCAATCCATAATCCTAATAAGAATTTACGCATCAATTTTTTCCTATTTAATTAATAGTGGCAATATATTATGATGTCAAATAAATATTCGTATTTATTAGAGAACTTTAAATCTTCCAATAGAAAATAAACCCTAGCATATTTGCTCTCTCTTTCACTATCGATTTTTGTTTCAGCAAATGTGAAATTCGAAGTTTTTTTATGTGAATTTTGATGGATCATTACAAGTATAAAGCTGTAGATGAAGGTTACTTCACTCAACAAGCCATTCGAGGTTCTGTTATCGATTTTTTCCTCTTTTTTATTTCTCTGTTTGGTGAATAAATCAAAGAGATTTTGGGGGTTTTGTTGTTTTTTCTGTTTGATGAATAATTTTATAGTGAAAAATGCATCGACTCAAAAAGATTATCTTTTTGCGAGTTTTATACCTCTAACTATGATTTGTTTTCCATTTTTTTAGCTGAACTATTAATCGACTAATTGAATGATGGTGATAGTTCATTTAGGAAAAGGGATTAATGTATAATTTAGATGTGTTTTAATAGATAGATAGAAAAAAGGAATAACGGATAGTTGAGGTGTGTTTTTAATACATAGATGGTGATAATTTAAGTAGGAAGACGAAACTATTGATGGTTTGGGGGGTAAATCTCGCAAAAGAAAGTTACTTTACCCTTCGGGGTGGCCCAATGGTTTGAGTTTGGGACTTTCATGTTGGAGGTCTCAAGTGCGGAACCAAGGGCTTGCCTTCTGGGTCGATCTCATCGCACCAGGCTTGCCTAGTGTGGTTACTACTTCTATGTAGTTTGCGAGTTATTGCATAGGAGCGAGGTTTTTACTATCAAGTTGTAGGATAGAAATTGTGTTGTTCAAGCCAAGTATTGAGCTTTTGGAAACTCTCCTTGCTTTGATCACTTGCTTTATCAATCTAGTCGTAGTCTGGTTCTTGTTCTTGAAAGATCGTGAGAAAAACAGTAGTAGCGAGCATCATTTTATACATTTCAGCATTTGGACCTCTTTCTTTAGCATGTTGTTTAGCCCTTTTCGCGGATGTTTTCCTGATATCACACCATAACATGGGAAGGCACAGTACATGCGAAAGACAGACGATGTATGGTATCATTCTCGAAAGTGAACAAAAATCCATCTAGGTAAGCCAATGTTGTTACAAACCAGCTTCCTTTTTGAAATAATGTAGTTAATTGAGTGGACGGAGGATAGTGTAAGTTAGCATTGTTTTTCTGTTAAGTGGACAATTCTGTAGTGATAGAAGGGATTTTCAATTTTATTTGTGTTTTTGAGTTGGCTTCTGTGAAGTGCATTAGGAGACGTTGGGGTTAATCTCGATGAGAATGTAGTTAGTTGAGGAGACCAGAGAGTAGTGTTAGTGTTGTCGTGTGCTTTGTTATATTGAAGTAGCAATTGTTATTGAGTAAAGAGAGATCTGAGGCGGAGCTAGAATTCTTGCTCTTTTTATTGCTCTGTTTGATGAACAATTCTGTAGTGATCGAAAGGATATTGTTTGTGTTTCGTGTTGGCCTCTGTTAACTACATTTGGAGACTGTTGTGGCTAATCTCATCGTTGCTCTTTACTATGTTAATCGCAACTTTCAGCTGGCTACATAGCATCGCCTGATCATAGCCAACACCAACCTGCTGATATGCGTGAGGCAATCGTAAGAGAGATTGAGAAGGAGCGTATCAGAGAGAAGATTATTGCAGAAGAGATTGCTCGTAGACGCATGGTGGAGTCTGAAGTAAGAAGAGAGCTCGTGATGGAAAGACAACTAGCAAAGCAGAGCGGAGAAGGATTATCTCCCTTTTCTTCTTCTTCTTCACTTCCGTTCTTGAAGCAACAGAGTGACGTAACATCCTTAGAGGGAAAGAATTGCATCTTCACAGATGATGAAGAACGCCATTTGAGGAGCTTCCGTGAAGGTAACTAAGCGAAGAGCGATAAGAAGATGATAGAGAAGTAGAGACACAAAGGACCTTCCTGTTCTTCAGATTTTCAATTTCGTTCTTGTGATTTCTACATATCATAATATTGTAAAACTATCGCTATTTCAAGTAAATAGAAGGACTTAATTTGCTCTATCGCGAAATTTTTTCGTTATTTATCAAGTGAAATATGTAACATAGCTCATGATTTCTATCAATCAGTCAATTTTCAAAACAATAACAATATACTAATATTTGATTTCCCCATTGAAATCAATAAGAGAGATTTTTTATAAATATAATTTATTTAAGAATATTTTTAAATTAAAAAACGATAATTTGGTAATTAACATTTTATTAGCTAATCTATTAATATGCCTCAAGTCAATTGTCATTTGTTTTTAATATCTTTTTAGAATTTTTGTGGTTCATGAAAATAAAAATTAATCATAATTATGTTATTGGAATATACATTCCTAAAGTGTTACTTGTTAGACAAGATGGAGTTGTTCAGATGGTAAACATCCAACACTTTCGATTTTAAGATCGTAAATTCGAGTCATCAAGAGACGAAAAAAGTGGAAGCTCCTAGGAGGAGTACAAAATGTATTTATTAAAAATGTACTTTTTTAGTTATCTCAAAAACTCTGTTAGCATGGAAATCGACTCTTATTAACGGATTGAAAATAGAAAAAAAAAATAATTTCATAAATATGATGAAATAATTAATTTTGATATACATATCAATACTTCCAACTCCCTTCAACTAATGATGTTTAATGGTAATATGTATGAACCTAATGCCATTATTAATAAGATTTTATTTGATTTACATGAAGATAACAATGTCTTGCAAATTGCATCAGTATTAGCTTATATACCTAACAATATTCATGATGGAAATTATATGGCACAAGATAGAATTATTGTTTTTACATATAGATTTATAAATGGAGAACAAAATACAACCATTGAAATGACTATAGTTATATATAAGTAAAATAATAAATTAAGTGGTTAAATAATATATTTTGAACAATCTTAACACAACAATATAATGTAATCTAATGGTTTCAGGTGTTTTGAAAGAGTAAAGATACATAAATTTAAAGTGTTTGTGTGTTCGAATTTCACTAATAGCAATTTTCTTTTCCCACTTTTTAAAAAGAACAGATTCACTTTAGCACTTGAACACTCACAATAAATATCATTTACGAGGATATACGAATATAGATATCTTCTTTAAATGATATTAATATTTTATATATTTCTCGAATATAAAACTCAAGCTCATAATTTAACAAAATTCTCTATTTTCCGTCCACGTAGAGTTATAGAATTCTTTTTTCGAAATCCTATAATACGATTGGACCTTACTAGCAAAAATAAATTCATTTAAATAGTCTTTTGCGTCTTTAATTCAACACATTGTTAACAATATTTTATCGATAAAAGATTCATTAATAAATCCGTATCTTTTTTATTTAAACACAAATTTAATTTTTTCAAATTAGAATGTAAAAATGATGCAATGTATCGTATGAACATTTAAAACAAGACACGAGATATAGACAATCAAGTTATTTATCGAAAAAGAAGAAGAAGAAGAAACAATTACTAATGATTTTATTCATAGAACATTATTTGTTACAAAGATTAATAGCACAAATGTAGAGATGGATAATGCAGCGATAATTTTTTATCAAATGTTTGGTGTATCTGTTCTTACATAATCTTATACGTGATTAAATACTAATATAATATGAATAAGACTCAAATATTCCCTTAGATCAGGATCGAAATTTTAGAGACATGTCTAAATTAAATAAATATTCTATAACTTTTTTTTTTAATTTATTATTGTATTGTAGCATACTGATAGACTCCACTAAGTTTAGACACGTGAAAAATGTTTGGATGTCACATAAATTAAAAGGGTGTTATAAAATTACTAAAGAAAATAAATTCGGGATAATATGACGTTAATTTAGTTATATGTATCTTCTCGAATTTGAACTTTAACGTATTATTTTTTCTAATATACTCTGCCAAACAACCCGTTAAAGTGCAAAATCTTTCTCACATCCTACTCAGCTGACTGCTTTATAATGTGTTGTACATGAGTCAGAAAAAAGGTCTCATTTTTTCAACACAAATTCCCAAATCACTGTTCATCACGGCCAGAAAAAACCCTACCTTTTTTGCTCTCAATCTTTCTCTATAGATGTAAGGATTTGCTGTTTCGGCATTGTGAATTTCAAGAAAAATTTCAATTTTTTTGAGTGAATTTTGATGGATTACAAGTATGAATCGGTCGGCGATCATCCGGCGCCGGCGCCGGCGCCGGTGCGGCCTCAGACGATGACGAGCTATGCACAGCATCCTCATCCTCCGATGAGTTATACACAGCTTCCGTCTCTCACTTACTTCTCTCAACAAGCCATTCGAGGTTTCTTCCTCCTCTCTGAATTTTCGCTTTTTAAATTGTTTTTTTTTTCCTGTGAATGAATGATTTGTACGAAAGAAAGGATTTTGAGTTTCGGGTTTGTCTATGTGAAGTATATCGGAAAGGTTTGTGGTTAATCTGGATGAGAACGTAGCTGATTGAGGTTGTGGAGAGTAGTTTTACCATTCTTTTTGTGTTCAATTCGACAAAAAGGGAAATGGGTTAAAGAGGGAAGGGAAGTATAATAAAGAAATGGTAATGGGGTGGAAAGTACCGCAGTATAGAAGAGAACAAATAAAGGGAATAGGCGATTCAAAGTCAGGGGGGAAGTCAGGGGAAACAGGAGAAGATAGTCTACGTGGGGAGTCGAGAAAGGACATCAAGAAAAAGAGAGAGATTCTAGGGCGAACTCTGTGTCGCTCTCTCGTTTTTTTTTTTAGTCTATGGGAAGTGCTCGGAACCTTTGTGGGTTAATCTGGGTGAGAATGTATTTGATTGACGAGGTGGAAAGTACTATTAGCATTAATTTTTCTGCTCAATGGGACAATTAACTCTCTATGAGAATGTAGTTAATTGAGGAGGCGGAGAGTACTATTAACTTTAATTTTTCTGTTCAATAGGACAATCTTATAGCGATAGAAGGGATTTTGGGATTTGTTTGCAGTCTGTGTTAGCCTCTATGAAGTATATCTGGAGACGTTTTAGTTAATGTCGATGATAATATAGTTAACTAAGAATGTAGTTAATTGAGGAGGCGGAGAGTGTTGTTAATGTTGTTGTGTGGTTTGTTATATTAAAGTGTCAATAGTGATTGAGTTAAGTGGGTGATCCTTTTTCTCTTCAGGAAAGTTGGTCAATGTGCGAGATTTGGAAAATCCTCCATTAGAAATGCAATCTTTTAATTATTTCACAAAAAAAAAATTAAAATTGTGGCAATTTGGTTTTGGACGGCTAATAAGTAGAAAGAAGTATCTGGCTTGAAAGGTTACAACTTTTTGAAACAATAAGACCTTTCAAGATAATTTTTTTTATGTTTTTAAGTGGTCACATTGTCAAGCAGCTGCTTTTAGATAACTGTAAAATGCTTGTTGTATCCTAAGAACAGCATTATTTTGTATCACCAAAAGATGGGAATCGTTCTACTTAGAAAGTGTTTCTGAAAGTAGCTGCCTTTTTTTTTCTTCTGTAAACTTGTTTCTTTCCTACTTATTTGGAAACATTTTTTGTTTATCTGGGTGAGAATGTAGTTGATTGAGGAGTTGGAGAGTAGTGTTAGCATTTTTTTGTAGTGATAGAAGAGGATTTTGGGTTTTATATGGAGTACATTTGGGAGACGTTGTGGTTAATCTTGATGCGAATGTAGTTCATTGAGGAGGCGGAGAGTAGTGTCAGCATCATTTTTCTGTTCAATGGACAATTCTGTATTGATGGAAGGAATTTTTGGGTTTTGTTTGTGTTAGTTATTGAGGAGTATATTCGGGAGATTTTGTTGTTACATCTTGCTGAGAATGTTGTTAATTGTGGAGGTAAAGTGTAGTGTTAGCCTTAATTTTCTGTTTCCATGGACAACTCTGTATTGATGGAAGGGATTTTGGGTTTCTGTTTGTGTTTTGTGTTAGCTTATGAGGAGTACATTCGGGAGACGTTGTGGTTAATCTAGGTGAGAATGTCGTTAATTGAGGAGGTGGAGAATGGTTTTAGCATTATTAATCTGTTCAATGGACAATGCTGTGTTGATGGAAGGGATTTTGGGTTTTATTTGTGTTTTGTGTTAGCTTATCCCGAGTACTTTCGGGAGAAGTTGTGGTTGATCTTGACGAGAATGTAGTTAAATTGAGGAGGTGGAGAGTAGTGTAACCATTATTTCTGTTCAATGGACAATTCTATACTATAGAATGCATTTTGTTTTTTCATTGTGTTTTTTGTTAGCTTATGTGGAGTACTTTTGGGAGACGTTGTGGTTAATCTCTATGAGAGTGTAGTTAATTGAGGAGGCGGAGAGTAGTATTAGCATTAATTTTTCTGCTCAATGGGACAATCCTATAGAGATAGAAGGGATTTTGGGTTTTGTTTGTGTTCTGTGTAAGCCTCTGCGAAGTACATTTGGAGACATTTTGGTTAATCTTGATGAGAATGTTGGTAATTGAGGAGGCGGAGAGTAGTATAAGCATTAATTTTTCCAAAGCGATAAAAGGGTTTTGGGTTTTATTTGTGTTAGCTTACATGGAGTACTTTCGGGAGACATTGTGGTTAATCTTGATGAGGATGTAGTTAATTGAGGAGGCGGAGAGTAGTGGTACTGTTTTTGTGTGGTTTGTTGTGTTGAAGTGGCAATAGTTATTGAGTAAAGAGGATGAGAGTTGGTAAAGGAGGGGCTACGATTTTCTCATATTGTTTCTCTGTTTGATGAACAACTCTAGTGATAGAAGGGATTTTGGGTTTTGATTGTGTTCTTTGTTATCCTCTGCAAGGTACATTTGGAGACATTTTGGTTAATCTCGATGAAAATGTAGTTAATTGAGGAGGCGGAGAGTAACATTAGTGTTGTTCTGTGGTTTGTTATATTGAAGTGTCAATAGTGATTGAGTAAAGAGGGTGATCCTTATTATTTCAGAAAAGTTGGTAATGTGCGAGATTCGAAAAATCCTAAATTGTAAGGTTTAGATTTTTTGAAACAAAAAAACCTTTCAAGATTACTTTTTTTTTTTTTAAATGTTTGTAACTTGCTCCATTGTTAAAGCAGCTGCTTTTAGATAACTGGTAAAATGATTGTTATATCCTACGAAGAAGCATTATTTCCTATCCCAAAAGATAGGGAACACTCTATTTTGAAAGTATTTCCGAAAGCAGCTGTCTTTTTTTTCCTTCTGTAATCTTGTTTCTTCTTTACTTATTTCTAACTAGTACTTAAGTATTTTTCTTATCCTTGATGGTGTTCATTTAAGAGAAAGATTGACTTTTGATTCGTTGGATGTCCTGGAATTGTCTATGCCATTGTTAACCAACCATAGAACTGAAGGGGATGAAATGTAGTTACTTGGAAGAGATGAACTTCTAAGTTTGGCTTTGTTGCTTCTGAGTTATATTAACTTCATGGTGCCTGCATTATTTAACTTATATTGTATTTTGAGACTAAGTTGTTGCTCTTTGCGTTGTTTATCACAAGTTTCAGCTGGCTACATGGCGCCTCAATTTGAAAACAAACCTGATCATATCCAAAACCAACCTGCCAATATGCGTGAGGCAATTTGGAGAGAGATTGAGAAGGAGAAAATTAAACAGGAGATTATAGCTGAAGAAAAAGCTCGAAGACACATGTTGGAGTTGGAAGTTAGACGAGAGCTCATGATGGAAAGAGAACTAGCAAAGCATAGTGGAGAGGGATTGTCTCCTTTTTCTTCACCTGCAATGAGTTTCTCTCACACGCTTCCGTTCTCGAAGCAACAGAGTGTTGTAAGGTCTGTAGAGGAAAGAATTGCAAGGTCACTTGAGGATAGGATGGGAAGGGACATATCAGTCTCTAGATTGGGTGCAAGTAATGAGATTGGGAGACTTGAAATAGTACCATTTGAGGAGCGGATTCCAGAGATTCCTTTTCAGCAGCGGAGTGTGGAACCAGAAAATTCTGCTTTGAAGCCTGTATCCCACAGTTCAGTGCCGATGATTTCAGAATTGCAGTCCCCTTTGGAGCCTAGCAAAGAAAAAGACAAGATCATCTTGCTGGTCAGTATGTTCTTGTTCATACTGCATTTGTCTATTCCATTTTGCTATCCTGAACTAGATATCATACTTGGTATTTCTGGTAAATTTTTTCTTATTTTTTGTTTCTTCTCTCTCTTGGGTGAAGTGATTAGTTTCATATTGTTGCTTTTTCTGGATTCAATTTAAAATAATTGCTAAAACCAGTCAATGCATATATCCATCTTTATGCTTTGTACTGGTTTGTATCTGCCGATTGCAGCTAATCTTAGGACTGCATTCATATACTTACAATGCAATCTCTTACGTTCTTTCTCTCATTGTCTTTTTGTATTTCTGTGTGTTCATGTGTCCTTAATTTCCCTTTGTCCACCATTGTATGCCTTTCTTTCTCCTTTATTGAACGTAGAAGTTTTAAACTGGACCCTTTTGGGAGCCTTCTCTCAACCTGTCCATATCATCTACAAAAGATAATGAAGTAGAATCGACTCTATTTCACCTGATTGTGGTAAAAATATTGCACAGTACATGTCCTTGCTTATTAGTGTGTACAAATGTTTCTTCTATTTTTTGCGTCAATGTGGAAGGCCAGGATCTTTTGATAACTATCAAGGTTACTAAAGAGGAGAAGCGAGTTAGATATTGCAGTGTGATCATATGAGCTGTAGATTGATCCTGTTTTCTGTGCTTAATTAGTTAGGTTGTTTGTTTTTAGACCTTTTTGCTTATAATTGCTATTTCTTTGTCAAATGCTAATAATGATAACAAATGGTTGGCACAAGTGTTGTGCACTTCTCTTCTAAGTTGCAGTTTTGGATTACAATTTGAATTATTAAATTGTAATTTTGAAGTATGACTTCTCCACCAGTTTTGCTTCATATCTTGAGGTGACTCTGTCCAAATTGAGACTTTTTGCCTCGCTTGAAGTTAGTCTTAACAGATTATGATTCTACTAAATATGCCCAAATCATCCTATTGATTCAGAGGTGAGTAGAAGAATGTGTTCAGGGAGCAAATGAATGAAATTGCACATCTAATCTTTTAGTAACTAGTAACCCCTAAAAAAAACCTTTAGTAACTAAGTGTTACTATTTACCGTCTGTCATGAGATGGTTCATTCAAGATCTAACAAATAGATTATGGACGAAGCTACACTCTTGAAGATTGTGCAATTAATTCTAGGAAATAAATGACTGTTTATGGTTGAGCCAACAGTCTACTGGAAACAGCCTCTACCCCACAAAGGTAGGGGTAAAGGTATGCTGCATTTGGTACGTTGTTGTTGCTATAGTTGTAAGGCTAGTATATGATTTAGCTGTTCAGTTTTTCTTTGAGAGCCCATATGCAAATAAAGTATTGGGAAACCAATACATTAAATTAATTGACAAGCCGGTGACCTTTGTAGAAGAATGGGAGTCTGTGTATTAATGTGGATTAAATGGACCCGAGGAGAGAGATTGACAAGGAGACATAGGTAGGTAAATAACCACTCTTTCCATATAGGCTTAGCATGATTTGAGGTTTCTATTAGGTGAAGGTAGAGTTATCTGGTAATTTGATGTAAGCTTCGTTTATGCCTGACGCTGGCTTGGTACAAATATTTAAAAAATGCAGAGGTTCCAACCATTTAAACTATACTGACATCCATTATGTGTGTAAAATCTGACTCTCATCAGTTATTTCGATTTTATGAAAATAATTATGTATAGCTTTACAGTATCTTTCACCACTAATCTGATTGAATTTTGAAGCATTGTTTGTTTACAAACTTCTCTTGAGCTTTTGGTTGCAGGCTAAGCCTAGTGTCTCTGGAGCAAAACGAAAAGCTGTTACACCACCAGTGGAGGTTGCCAGCCAGCCTCCGTCATCCAGTGTTCCAAACAGAAATGGGAAAGAGGACTGGAGTTGTGCACTTTGCCAGGTAAGTGCGACATGTGAGCGTGGTCTGAATGATCACCTCCAAGGAAAGAAACACAAGTCCAAGGAAGCTGCTTTGCGAGAACAGAGGTTTGGGAAGAACTACAGTATCGGTCTTTTCCCAAAGAAACCTAAGATTAACAACCTTTCAGAAGCCGATGGCAATGTTAACATGGAGCAAATGGTAAAACCAAAAGTTGAATTGTTGCTTCAGAACAAATCAGGGGAAAGATCATCTCTGGTAATTTTGGAGAAAGAAGGTGCAGAGGACACCATCACCCCAACTCTGCATCACAATGCTGATGACTTGAAGAAAAGTGCAAATGCAGCTCCAAAAAAGCAGAAGGCTAGGAAGAAGTACAAATTTTGGTGCGCAACGTGCAAAGTAGGGGCTCTGTCAGAGGTGTCATTGGAGGCACACAGGGTAGGGAAGAAGCATAAGGCTCGTCTCCTGGTGCTCAGCAGCGCTGCTGCTTCAGCTGTCAAGGTTGAGAGCACTCAGACTGTTAATGAAGCATTAAAAGAGGTCGAAGAAACTGAAGCTGTTAAGGTTGAGAACACTCAGACTGTTAATGAAGCATTAGAAGTGGTCGAAGAAACTGAAGCTGCTAAAATTGAAAGCACTCCAACTGTTATTGAAGCATCAAAAGAGGTAGAAGAAACTGGAACTGCTAAGGTTGAGAGCACTCAAACAGTTAATGAAGCATTAGAAGATGTCGAAGAAACTGAAGTGATCGATGAGGTAGGTGCAGGTGTGCTCGACGAGCAGGAAGAAGTGTTCACCACTGGCGATAACTGAGTCCAGTTATTTTCAGGAGTATTATAGTTATTGATGTAGAGTTTAGGGGAGGGATTGTAAGGTTAACTGTGACAACTTGTCTACCAATTGTGATGCGTATGTACTATTTTAGTACTCTAGCTCTGTTCACATAATTGGGTATTTTTCAGTTTATGAAATGACATATGATTGGACAAAAGATCATGGAATAGTTTTTCATTATATGTGACATAATGCATGATGTGTGTTGCATTGGCCTTTGCCTTTACATACAACAACAAACCTAAACCCGTATAATCCCACAGGTGGAGTCCAAAAGGGTAGTGTATAAGTTTATCTTCTTCCTACATTGTGATTGAGAAGTGCATTTTCAAGTCAAATCTTTTTTCTCATCCTTGCATGTTTCACTCAATTGCTGATATGATGCAAACTTCTTTAACAAAACTAAACCATTGACATACCCGATTTAGTCCCACAAATGAAATTTCAAAGAGGATATCGTGTCCACAAACCATATCCCTACGTTATGAAGTCGAGAGATTATTTCTGATATATCCATGTAACTTAAGAAAAAACATATCAAAACAATTCGAAAAGAGAAATAATGGAAGTAAACAAGCCATGACAAAATACTAAAAGATAGAAATCTTCAAGAACTACTGATGAATATATTTTCACATTGCCAATCAATATAGCATGTGTATCATTATCACTAGATATATCTGAGTTCTCTTTACACAAAGGCAAAATGCATACCTACATATTGAGGGGAAAAAAGACATCTAATGTTAACTTTTTTTTCATAACGGAGAAATCCTCGAGGGTCAGTAGAGTCCTCTTTGGATAAGCTACAACTACTATAGCACTCGCTCTAGATCGAAAGTTTTAAGAGGTATTTATTGAAAATTAAAGGACGGATCAAACCCTCAAAGCAACAGGATCTTGCCAAGATATTTTCCGCTTCTCAACATGAGAAGTTCCTTCTCCCACATTCCTGCATATCGATAACTTTAAGTCTCTGTGCTGATCATCATTTATGTTTTGAATTAGTCCTCTCTTTGTCTCTTCAAAGTTCAATGGTTCAAAATTTGCTTGAGGCTCCTCTTCCCCTATCTGCAAAATGAGACGCCGAAGGCAAAGTGTTAAAATGTATTACAAGTCAAATGTATAAAACACTACTCTCTTCCTTTTAAACTGTCCCAAAAGAAACGTTGCATTTTTTTATTACAAAACTCGTTCATTGTACATCCATAGAAATGTCCATAGCATCTATATACACAAGTTCAAACTTGGGATTTCTTGTTTAGATACTTACCGAGATTTCATTCAAATCAATGACTGGAGCTCGACTAGGCAATACAACATCTTTCCCAACATAATCAGTTTCCTGATTCAAATCAAAGAAGGGCATGGTACTTCTCAAAACAAAACCATTCCCAGCGAATGACTTGTCATTCTGATTCAAATCAAACACTGGAGCTGCGTTTTGGAGCAGCATTTCCTTACCACTATACACTCTTGATTGGTGCTTCAAACCTGAAACTGTACTACGATGAACAGCGTCTTTCCCAATATGTAATGCCTGCTTATGATTCACAAGAATATCCGAAGGTGTCCTCTGCGATGAAGCTTCCTTTGCAACTTGAATCCTCGCTTTCTGTTTCGGCCTAGGAAGAGGGGGCAGTTTGTGTTGCTTCACCTCCTTTTTGCTATGAAATCGATCATTCATCCCATTTATACCGTATAACTCTGTGTTCAGCAGGGGTGCTCGTTCTTGCTGTTCAAGATGACCTGATGACTTCATCTGCAATAGGTATTTGTGTCTTCGGCGCAAGAAACTGCAAAGATGCGGAATGCATTTAGAGTAAGAATAAAAGAAAATTCTGCAAGCATACCAAAAACCAGTTGCATCAGGAGTATCCAGAATTTAACCTTTGATACTTCCCATTAAATCAATTACATTTTTCAAAACCATGGTTCAAAATTTAGTATTGGTTGACATCGACGTAATTGAGCATGTATAAACACTCAATTACTAATGGGTGCGATATAAAATGAAAGGTAAATTTCCCCACTCCTGGCAATCTATAATGCACATTTAAACAGCAAAGATGAATCATAGTTCAATCATCAATCTAATGTTAAAATTATCCAGACACACGATCAATTATCCAAACGATTTAGCCTCAACGTGGTTACTAAGTTGACCTTAGACGATCATTTTGTACAGCCTACACTACATAATGCAACAGACTTGCGCAAAACTCAGAAAAAGAAAAACAAGTTGACAACAAAAACTTACTGAACTTCAGCAAGTAATTTTTGTTTCCTCATTTTCATGTCCTCCAATTTGTTCCTCGTGTCATTAGTGTCCTGTAAATAATTGTAACAAATAAGATGCACGTAAATTAACTGAATATGCACAACCACACAGTATGGTTATGATGGATTCACATACAAAGATTAGTTAAAAAGAAAGATACTTTATCAAAAGATAAAACCAGAAAACGCATCACTAATACTCACTAAACCACAAATATTATTATAACAATAAGCATCACGTGGCTTAAAGTTTCTCAATGGGCATGCAACTGACAAAGTTCTCAACTCTCTACATAAGTTCTTCAATTCATAAACATAACTAAGGAAAAAACAGGAACCAACATAAGACAACTGGTGAAAATAAGCAAATCCGGGAAAAGCCCCAATCGTTTTTTAACAACCGTGACTGAGCCAACTTACGCACACCTCAACTGATTCCATTGGGTACTAGCCACCTCCCACCAGCACAACTATCGTGTAACTCAACTAATTCCACCGGTACTTCCCTACCTCCCAACAGCATAAAGTCTAAAACTTATTCACAACCATATCATCTATATATATCTTTTATTTCCATTGTGATCAATTACTAATACTCGCCATATCGTAAACAAATTCATTCACAAAGCTAAGGAAAACACAAGAACCAACATAAAACAACTGAATAAATAAATCCAGGGATAGCCCCAATCATATTTTTACAACCACAGTGTCTGAGCCAACTCAGGCACACCTCAACTAATTCCACGGGTGCTATCTCCCACCAGTATAAGATCGTGTAAATACTAATTCAAGAGGTACTTGCTAACTCCCACTAGCACAAAGTCTAAAACGTAATCTCAACCATATCATCTATATAGTACTATAGATCTTTTCCTTCCATTGTGCCAGATTACTATACTCACTATATTCTAAACAAGAGTCCTTCAATTCATACACAAAACTAAGGAAAACACAAGAACCAACTATTGAATAAACAAATCAAAGCTTAAAAAGGCAGGAAACAAAACAAATCAAAACCAAGAACAGTTCCTCAAACAACAAAAACACCAATAGAAATCTAACTACATGAAGCTCCACCAGAGACAAATCAACAAACCGTTCTACACAAAATCCCAAAATCACACAACAATTTCTTTTTTATCAACAATAAGCACAGATCTTCAAAACTACAGGCCAATAACAACCCCAATTTTACATTTTTTTTACCTTATGGAGTTCCAGATACTCCTGCAATAGAGTCTGATGCTTCAATCTAGCATTATTCTCCTCAAACACCACATAAGGTGATGATTCTAAAGCAACCCTTTTCATCTTCTTAGACATGTGAATCAAATCACAGAGAAATCAAACAAACAAATGCTTAAATCACAAAAAGAACCAATCTTTGAAGCAAATAGACAAAACCAAGAAAAGAGTATGGCGGCAGAAGAAAGAAAAGAAGGAAAAGTAAGAGAAAAAGAAGCGTGTGGAAGGTAAAGATAGAACAATAATACAAACACAAATAGGTTAAGGAAGAAAAAAGAAAGGGTAATTGCGAAAGAATAGAAAAGACAGAACCATGGGGGTGTGGGGGGTGGTGGGGTTTGGAGAAGAGATAAAGAGTGTATTGTGGTGAGAAAGTTCTCTGTGAAAACTCTGACCAAGACAAACCCACATAAACCGGTAAACAAGGAAAAAGGAAAAAAAAAACAGTAATAGTATACAAAAACATTGTGTTTCTTGTTTGTTGTTCTTTTAAGATATTATGAAGATGGAGAAAAAGAGGTGGGGGTGGGGGGGTAAGGTTTGTAGCAAAGAAAGGGTATTTGTGGTAAAAATTGTGTCTTTAGGTTTGATGAGTTTGAAGACATCTACCCTTTTTCCATTCTTGATTTCTTTCATATTTTTTGGAGTTTTTCTTCCTATGCATAATTTTTGGTCCAGCTGGGCCATTTGAGAGAGTTTGATGGTGTGGACTCTTCTCTGATTTTGTGGAGGTGGGGTGTGGTGGGGTTGTGGTGGGGTGGGGTTAGTTTTTTGTTTCTTGAATCATCTTCTCTCTTAGCTTTCTGTAATAAGATGTAGAAGTCATCATATAGATGTAGGAGAATAGAAGAAAAATCAGGTAATTTATGAGGTGGACTTTTTTGTTGGATTTGAGGGTGGGGTGGTGGGTGGGTGGGGGGGAGAAATGGGGGGGGGGCTGTTCACTAGTGATGAGGCCATGGATTTTGCTGAAAAAGAGCATGAGATAGAAAGAGAAGATGCTTCTTTTCTCTTTTTCTTCTGATTAGTATGGCAGAGTTTATTGGTTGAAGGAAATGACAAGAATGGTCCCTTACTTTTGAGATTTGGTTTAAAATGGTGTCTTTAAGTATTTCTTTATGTAGTTTTGACCCATAGAATTGGTCAAAAGTGAAGTAATATATATATATATATGTATGTGACATTTTTATGTGACTTAAATGTTTTTATGTTATAACTTGCACACTTCATGTTTTTTTGTTTTAAGTTTCCTGTGTTCAACATATTGTCCTTTAAGAATTAAGATTTGTTTTCTAATTACTAGTCGATCGTTAATTCTATTCTGTTACTTGTTGATCAATGCTATTTGCTTGTAAATAACATATAATATGTTACTTCTTCTTGAATGTACCTTGTCAATTCATTCATCAACAAACAAAACAATGGGTTGAGAGTTGATTCTCCGTGCAACCCCGTCTCGACTAAAAAGTGTGTTGAGTTTCTCACAATCCTCAATCGGGTCTTGGCTCCATCGTTCACCTCCTTAATCACTATGATGCATGCCACAAAATAAACCTATATACTTCAAGCATCTACATAAACCTCTTTGTACTTTATTGTATAGTTTTTTTTGTAGGTTAATGAATAGTATATGTTAGTTTTTTACTTTCTATACTGCCTCAACAATCTCCTTATATGATGAAAAACTTTTACTGTGTCGATCGCCTCAACATGAATTCAAATTATTAAAAAAGATAAACACATTTTTTCCTATCCTTATCTCGATCAACCTCTCTAAAACCTCAATAGTATGACTTGGTAGTTTGATACCCCTAGAGTTGTTACAAAAAAAACATTTAAGGGACTTTCTTTACTTTATCTCAAACATCAAGGAGTATTTTTATCATTTTCAATTATTTTGTTGTCTACCTTGGTAAAACTTGTGATGTTTTCTCTGTGATAGTGATGGGCTTTTTCTATACATTAGCATGTTCTTTTACCATTATACCCTCCTTTTTGTTTTGAAGTGCTCCTTCTTGACTTTAGTTCAACATTCACCAAATTCTAATATTGGAAAATGGAAACCATGAGTGTGAAGCTTTTCTTTCAACTCTGTCAGCCATTAATATTTGTTGTATGTCATGTGGTCTCCACCAATTTGAAAGGATAAGGTTAATTTTGACATTATTTATTTAGTTCACGTCTTATTTATTACGAGTGATGTTACTTTAGATGAAGGATAATTAAATATAATTATTTTATTAAGAATAAATTAGTCATTTAACATGAAAGACCAATAGAATCGCAAACGAGCTCGATCAATGCAAGCTATATTAAATTTCCTTACTTCATTGTGGCCTTGCCATTGGCCGAGGATCTTAATGAGTTCATTTACTTCAAATTATATCAAGCGATCACTTTTTTCTTTTATAATACATATTCATCTGACACATTTTCTATATATATAAAATATGTAAATAAGCTCTAACACATCCTAATAATAAGATGAATATGATCACACACTTGTACCTAAGACATGAGACAATAGTTTACAACAAAATTATAGACATTTTTCCAATTCATTATAAACTATCGAGACATGTTCTTAATTGCCTATTTATTGTCACCTAATCCAATACACAGGGGTAAATTAGTCATTTTGACATGATGACAAATAGAGTTTAGGATGATATAAATAGAGTCTACTGAATGGGTGATCAGTCCATTCCATACCTAACTTTCTGAAATTGTGTGAAACCATCCACATTTTAAAAGTTCCATACCTTACCCTATATTTACTATATCGTCACGAATAAATTCACAAAATTTAGAATTAAATATATTCGATAACAATTATTTGGAAATATTCTTAAACTAATATGCATCAAAAGTCGATATGATCCTTAATTCGTATTTCATAACTTAGAAATTTCAAATAAGAAACTCTGTCTTTGAGAAATAAGGAGTATCAGTTACTAAATATAGTCTCAAATGGTCTTAATAAATTTGAGCCCAAAACAGATTCGATTAGATATAACTTGAAAATATCATAAATTATAAATTAATACATATGAAAAACTGAGATAATTTTGAATTCTCGTTTTGTAATCTAAAAATCTCTTAAAAAGCAACGTCTATCATCAAAAAATATTAATAAATATGATTTCAAAATTGGTCAAATATATACTAAGATCATGTATATCTTTTTAAACATCATGTCTACTAAAAATTGTCTCTCAATAAAATTCAAGCCCTCTTAAAGTCAATAAATTCAAAATAACTTGAAAAATTAATCAATTCAACTTTCGATATCTAAGATCTATGCATAATATAGTAAAATTGTTCCTTTTTAACATAAGAAACTACTAGTCATGTAATTATATGTATGTTTGTCCACAGATTTTAGGCAGAAAAAGTGATGAATATTTTGTTGAAAGTTTGTTTAACAATATATGTTGTCTGCTAAATTGTTTGGCCACTTTACTTGTGAGTTATGAACTTTCCTATTTCTTTTTTTTTGTTTGTCAAAAAGGTGTTGCCATTAATTGGCTTTATGGGCATGCATGTAGGGGCCTGATCTAGAAGTATGAGGAGGTGTTTGCTCCAATTTATTCGATAAAAAATTAAGTTGTATATATAAATAAAGAGATATTTTTTACTATTTCTAAATATATATTGGCTATTATTATATATTGAATATTTTCTTCAAATTACTGGCTTATGATATTATGTAAAGATAAAAAATGATATAATCAATCTACATTTTGTATTTATTCAAACAATACATACAGTATGATACAATACGATACACTATAAAGCAATATATTTATCCAAACAAAGTAAAAAAATGGTTAAATTTCTTAAAAAATAAATAAATTTCGTCCTTATTTTTTAGTATGTGATAAATAAACTAAAAAACTTCTCTCGCAAAATATTTTAAGGGGTAGGGGGAGGTGATTAAGAAGTAATGAGTCGAAAACATAATTGAAATGTCCAGTTAAACTTGTTTAACACATTAGTTTGCCTCGACAATTTCTAGATATATTGGAAAAAGATTTGAGTTTTCAATACACAAAATCAAATGAATATGATAATTTGCAAAACTCCCATAATTTTCTTGGGAGCTATAAATTAAAATTGCCTCTTTTTTTTTTTTTTAATGACTATCAACTTCCTTAAGATTATTGCAATCTTAATAAAATTTTATGAATTTATTTTGGTAATTCTTTGCCAGCCAAGAATGATTGAAAAAGAATCAATGCTCTTTTAGGTTGAAATAATGGAACTTCATGGCCAGCTCCTCTAATTGTTGCAAATGTAAGTCCATCATACACCTCTGTCCATCCTCCCACCTACAATATAATGATATTCATCATCAATATTAATTTCGACTCTGATCAGAGTCGAATTTAAAATTTAAAATTTTATTAAAATAACAAAGATAATTTCGATGTTTATCAGAGGCGAATTCAAGTTTAGTATGACAAAAGTTATCTTAGTGCTAATCAAATGTGAGTTTAAATTTTAGAGTTTATTTTATTTAACAAAAGTATATTTTAACGCGATTCAAATTTGAATTCAAGATTTAAAATTTATTTTATATAACAGATCTTGTGTGATCTTTATTATATTCATACATTATATAGTTTTTGCCCCATATGTATCAATAGTTTGGAAAATAAATAATAAATTTAGTTCTTCTCAGTGTAAATTTTAACTCCGTCACTTATTAAAATACTTAAAATAGAGTGTATATTAATTACCTGAGTTCCAGAATACCAAGGATACCATGGAGTTTTAATCTTGAGATTAAGATGGCTTAGAGAGAACCTTGTGGCAGTCACTGGTACCACTGAATCTGTATCCCCACTGCATATAAATTCAAAATATATTTAAAAATTTTAATTATTTTATTTTGTGGTAAAAATGTATCGTATCGCGATAAATACGAAAATCAGTCTCTAAATAATGTGTTTTATAATTGTGTTATTCAATAAATCAACTTCTGAAGATAAGTTTTTGATATTATTGATTGGTGGTCATACAATACTAACCACCTTTATAACAACATTCTTTTTCTCGATATTGACTAAAAATCGATTTTTAACTATCGATAAAAAAAAATTATGTAGCACATTTCTATTTTTAACAAAAAAAAAACTATATAAATTGATTGGACTTACCTGAACATCCATATTCTAAGACCAGCAGCCATTAGTTTCTTATATATTGGTAGCATTGAATCATCAGAGTCCTTCCAATTCTTTAATAATATATCACTGTTTTCTCAATGACAAAAATGATGAAAATTATATTTTTAAAATCATATAAAGAGATTATAAATAATTTTTTAATAAATATATACGGAACGATATTATATCTAATCTAACAGTAAAAGTTAAAATGTATAATATCATTTACTAAAACCGAATCATTTTACTAATGGGTGAGATTCTAACACGGAGTTACTAACACTTGATATTGTGTCTAATTCAGCACCAAAAGTTAATTAGCTCATGAGGTGAATTTTTTTCTAATATCGTACAAGAACAATATATATTGTACTATTGTCGAGCAGGGACATATCTAGACTTAAGTCATACGGGTTCATAACAAACTTTCGACTCAAAACCCTATATTTACAACAACATATCATGTGTAATTAATCCACCTGTGAATTCTAGAGAGCTAGCGGAGAACTACACGTAACTTTTTACATAGTTAGAAAGTTGGTTTTAATAAACTCCGGCCATCAACTCAAAAAAGAAGGTCAATATTGACAGTCAAATAGCAAGATACAAAATAAATGAATCAACGGATCGAGCGGAAAATGTAACTACACTATTACTAATACATATGAATAATTTGTCCAAACCCTAATAAACATATAAAGTTTTGTGGTCCAAAAACTCAGAGAAAAACAAAAAAAAACTTAAAATTCTGAATCCGTATCTGCTCGACGTATATATAAAAGAATAGAAAGAGAAAGGTACCTGCAAGCAGTCCACTTGTATGAAATGTGAGTGAGATTAGCATGCATAGCTCTTTGCACATCATGTCTATTAAAATATTCCTCAGCATAATTCTCAGTACATGGATCATAGCCAGATAATTTCCTATGAATAATTGTGTTCTTGAATCTAACATTATTATAATTTGTTTCATTTTGCACAATTTTACAAGATGGTGTATAAATACTATATTGATCAATTTGACCAAATTCATGGTTCACTGCATAACTCACTGATTCATCACATTTTTTTGATGAATTTTCAGATGTAAAATTGCAAAAATTCATTATATTTTTGTATGTTTTGTCTGAAATCATTGAGTGACTCCACCAATATGTAACAGTACCAATTCCATCATATTTGTTATCAGTAACAGCATTTCCTACCTGTGTATTATTTATTTCAATCATCATGAGTATGCCCAAAAAAAAAATATATTAAAAATTCTTCAATTCGATGTCTGATATCATTTTTAAGTCTAATCAATCAGGATTCATAAGTCCGACTTTAGAGGGGTTATAAGTGTTCATATCAAAGGCGATTCGAATATTTTAAAATCTCTTATTGAAATGTAAGGGGTAATTGCACTTTCTAGTCCCTAGACTATCTATGGATTTTTATTTTGGTCCTTTGTAATTAATAGTCGGTTAATCACATCTATTTAACCTTCAATTACTTTACTACTGAAAAAAAGAGTAAATTTTTTATATAGTCCATCAAAAATTTGCTCGTTGGAAAGATTTTTAACACATTTTCTATCTGAATTTCCTTAAAGAATGAGCTAATTTTTGATAGGACGTTCGTTGAAAATTAGTGTTAGTATTGAAATAAATGGTTTTGATCCTTTCATATAGAAAACATGTGATACTTAGACTACTTATACAAAGTATATTGTACTTAATTATTATGGATTAAAAAAAATATGAATTTAACATGACACATACATAGGTTATTAAATGGTTTGACACTAAATAGTTTTTAAAATTTGTAAGGATTCAATTAGCAATGTACATTCCTATTACTTACTAGTTGAAGGTTTAAATATGTTTAACCAAAAATTACAAGGACCAAATTTAGAATTTATTAATACGTGAGGGACTAAAAGTGCAAATTTCCCTTTAAATAAAAGATTTTTAAATACAATTAGATGAATTAATTACTTACCATGAATCCTTTAAGATTTATGATTGGATGTGAAAATTTCTTGTTATAATTGTAAATAGCCTGTGCTAATTGAGGAACATAATGCCCTGATAAACACAAAGAAAATGTTTAATAAAAATTAATTAGGGAGAATTAGAGACTAATTTTTTAATTTTTTTAAAAAATTAGTAAATTAAAATACCTGCATAACTCTCTCCAGCAATATAAAAATCTCTATATTTATATTGCGGAAACCTTGACATCCATCTCGTGAGGAATATTAGTGCATCCTGAGCTGTGCCAAGAAATAAATTAATACGTCAATATAGTTAATTTTAACGTCAAAATATATGTCCATCCCTGCTTAAACTAAAAATAGACGTTAGATATACAATATATGTGTAACATATGTATAATGATCTATGTATATAAGTTAAAATAATACTATATATACATTATTGAAAAAATAAATATCAAGAAATTAAATGTGTATTTTTACCTGTTCTTTTATCTCCAAAATCTTTAAGATCAGAGCTTGTATTTGTATAAGAAAAACCAACACCAGCTGGAGATTCCAAGAAAAGTATATTTGCCACTGCATTTATAACATTTAAAAAAATTAATTTTTTTTTATTAAAGTAAAAAAAATTTAAAAAATATAAAAAAGTTACCTTTATTCCATGAATATTTGTTTAAATAGAGGGAAGAACCAGTTTTATTAATTCTAAATGGACCAATTTCTTCTGATGCCCCATATGCTATTGATGAACAACCTGGACCTTCATAGTGCAAAAATAATTTCAACTTTGAGGTGAAAATTTATCAAAATATATATATATATACATATAATCTTTTAATGTATAATACATGTATAACTATGTATAATCAGAGATGGGCTTGTTGCTTTGTTACTAACATTTGTCTTAATACGTATCATATCATGCATGAATCTATATTATATTAAGTCAGGTTTCACGTATCAAACGTTAAATGAAAATTAATAAAATCAATTATTAATGCCCCTTTTCCATGTTCTTAATTTATCTGATATATTTTTTTTTCATATTTAAAAATAATTTAATTTTAAATTTTTATTTGATGAAATGTTTTATAACAACACAAATATTTAAAACTCGTTAACTTGCGAGTTCAATTAAAAATCTTTTCTTTCTTTCTTAAATTGATTATTATTTTCAAAGTTAGTTGCATTTAAAAATCTTCTCTAACTTATTATTCACCTACCCATCACTTACCATCATTTATTATCTTATATTATAATTATATTATATACTTTTCTCTCTCTCTCTCTCTCTTTTTTTTTTTTTATAAAAATAAATAAACTTCCAACTATCAAGTATTTACTCACAAAGTCACAAGACAATGACCCTTCACTTTTTATTTTTATTTTTTAAATTATTTTGTTTTCTTTTTTAATAATGATAGGTCACATAAAATTCACCAATGAGATAAATAGTGTAACATCATGATGAACATCACTATTTATTTTTAGTAGTTTATGAATACGCATGCTTATTAATACTCGATACTTTAAATGGTCACCATATTACATAGTTTTTTTCTACCGAGAATCGATATTTGTATTGTATTCTGATTATTCGAATTTATTTTGTCATATTTTATTTTTTGAGTCTAAGTCTTTTGAGTGATATATACATGAATAAAATTGAGACTTATAATACTTCTCATGTATTTTTTAAATTTTTTATTTGTAATTTAAATATATTTAATTAATATAACAAAATTTAATTTAAAAAAATTAGTCAAAGAAATAAAATATGACAACTAATATGTGATAGATCGAATATGTGTATACATAGGAAGTTTTGGCTTATAAAAATTTTCGATAATAGGTGTTCGATGCAGCACCTTCAATCTACATAGTAATTATGTTACTGTTATGATATATTTTTAGATCACAGATTTCAAATATGTTATAGAGACAATTCTTGTTTCTTATTTTATTTTTTGTGAGGTTTATTGTTTTTAGAAAATTTTTAAAATTTCAAATTCACAAAAATTAAATTATTAAAATTTAAATTGTCTTATATAAATTGAAAAAGAGTGTGAGAAAAGTTGGATGAATCATGAATGCTAGAAAATGGAAAGAAAAGTACAAAAATAGTGAAAAAGGAGTTCTACTTTTGTGTTGAATTTGGAATGTTGTCCTTTGTTTGTTTGTATGATAATATTGTGGAGATGAAGACTAAAAAGCATAGGCTAAAAATGCAGCTTTTTGTACACATACAAACAAGGAATAAACTTAGAACAAGAAGGAATAAAAAAGAATATGATGAGGTAAATTGGACACAAGGATATCACGAGCACTTATACACAAGGAATATTATTTTTTATTGGACGTCTGATATTTATATTAAATTTTTGATTGATTTTAAATACAAGTCGTGATATATATTAAAAAAGAAATACGTTAAATTAAGATTTTATTTTTCATCCTAGTCCTTGAATTTAAGATCTTTTAAAATGATTGATTATGGACGAAGGTTTTATTTATTTTATGGTAACTATGCAATTTTTTTTATTTTTTTTTGGCTCATTTTCGACTAATTTTGAGGTCGCATTTGGTAAGATCCAATAAAAGAAAAAAGATTTTTTTTACCGATTCAAAATAACTGATTTTATCTATCTTATTATTTCAATCAATGATAATCGATCAATTCCTAAAAATGAGATTATTTCGATGAATATTTGAATTAGTTAAATTCCAAAGCAGATATTAAACGATCGATATATAAGTAAGAGGAAAAAATATATTCTTTTTTAACTTAAAAGCATTAATATTATTTCATACTTTATAACAATTTGTAACTAACTTATTTTTTAAACAAACGATCCCATGCTTGAACCTTACTATGAGTACATGTATCATGTGTTGTCCTTATAATTAATTTCATTATCATTAAACAATTATTGCTTCGATTTTAATTAAGTTTTGACTAAATATCAATATTTTGCGTGGATAAAATATTAATGGTTTGTTATTAAAAAAAAAAAAAGCTTTTGTTATAATTAAAATAAAATCAACTCTAAAATTCTCTAGCAACTAGACGAATCTAGAATTTATATATAATGAATTACGATTGAACTAATTCTACTTATAAAATTATAGGCCGAAATAATTTTTCAATTACTTTCACCTACATTTTCTTATCAAAACTATCGAGCTCACTTGAATCGGTTAATTCTATTCTCCCTTCGCCTCGAAATTCACTCCACCAGATGGTGAAAGTTAGTCAACTAATTTTTTCTTCGTCAGAAAATTATACTATATAGTACTCATACAAGGAGTGGCCCAAACCCTATACCTACTGAACGAGGTAGAAAAATTATTTCTGTTATATACACATAAATCTTGCACATATTTAACGAAATTTCTTATTATTGAAAAGAAAATTAGAGTACTAACCTCCATTGAGCCAAAGAACAAGAGGTTTCTTCTCATGATGAGTTGTAGCTTGTGTTAACCAATAGAACAAAGCTCTTCCATGTCCTTCATTGACGGAAACATAGCCGGAAAACTGCGAAAACGTCACCGGAGGTTGTCCCGGAAGTGTTGTGATCCGATCCATTTCTTGTTCTTTTGTTGTTAGAGCAATAACAACATTAATAATGGTTAGTAGTAGAAATTGGCTCATGAAAAATGAATAATAATTAGCTCTAATTTGGGATGCCATTGCACTTATAATTTCAATAATATGTATATCACCTAAATAAGATGGAGGAGTATATATACATGGACATATATGGTGCTTACTATAAGTTTCTTGTTTGTTTGTTTTTGTTTTGGTTTGTAGGGGGGTGGGATTGTGGAAGTTAATGAGTAAGGTGTAGATGAGGTAAGAAAAAGTAAAAAAATTGTGACGGTGTCCGGATCAGTTTGTGTGTGATTTGACTTATGATATATTTATTGACAGACAGTAGATCATAGATGTGATATTATTTGAAATATACGAAATATAGTAGATATGGTGAAGGTAGAAGATCGACTCATGTACAACATATGATACTAAAAATTATAATCGGTACAAGCAAGCTTGAGTACATCTCGACTTATAATTTTATAAGGTATTTGCTATATTATCAAACTGACTAATATATGTATCAAGTAACTCTATATATTCACCACTAACTTTGAAAAATAAGATAAAATCGCTTAATCTTTTTGTCTTCGCTAAAACTTAAATTGAGAACATTATAATTCTCTCAATTTTAATTTATCAATATTGATCAGTCTACTTAAACATAAGAATTTAACTAATATTCACCGATGATATAAAATAATTAACCAATAAAACTTTTATTTTTTTTATAGTTACTAGTACACTTGCTTATTTTCAAGATTGCAAATCATTTCTCTCTCCATATAAGGTAAACTTTTATAATTATAATAATAGGGTGTTTTGAAGGGGTGAGATGAAATGTAATGATGGGGGTGGTGGGGTGTGTGACTTCAGTACTAATGTTATATAACATTAATAAAGTAGTTGTAGTCTTGTTAGAAAATGTGGACCTTGAACTTGTTTCAGACATTAATAATACTTTTTCGGTTTATTTTATGCGATATTTTTCATTTTTCGAGAATCAAACAGTTTAATTTTGATCGAACATTTGCATATGGAATTTTCATTTTTTTTAAAATGAAATTTATATATTTGTAAACTACGTATAGAATACTATAAGTCACAATAATTGATAATTCAAAATGTCAAAAAAGATCTATGAAAAAATTACAGTTAATAAAATACTTATTTGAATGTCGAAATGTAAAAAGTACCACATAAAATAAAACGAATGAAGTATCACTTTTGAGTGTTAAATATGTGTATTACTGTAATAATTAAAATGTGTAACTGACTTTTCGAAATAAACTTAAAAAAATCCCTGTATTTTCCCTTTTAATTATTAAAAGTTGGGACCTTTTTTTTTTGTCCCTCTCCCTTTCTCCATCTTTTTCTTTTTTAAAAGAAGAAAAGGGAATTTCCTTTTATGAAGTTGTTATATTAGGGATGGCAAAACAGACTCGAAAATAAGACAGAATCAAAATTTGAAACTTATAACTTGTTTTAATTACTTAATTTGTAACTATCATAAATTTTATAAAACAAAAATTATTAAATTCATTTGAGCTAATACTTATACTTTAGATCCGTCCCTACGCAACAATAAGTGGATGGAAGCATTCAAGAATATATTTTTAAAATATTATAATTTCATAAAAAGTCATAATTTTCAAAAATTAAATTCATAAAATTTAAATTTTAAATTCGAATATATTGATTACTTACCATCCACATGCATCTCTAGCTTTATTAGGAATAGTGGTCCAATTAAGTAGGAAAAGAGAAGGGCAATAGGTTAAAAGAGAAGAATTAATAGAAAGGTGTGTGTGGTTTTAGATTATATTCTATGAATAATTATATATATAGTACAAGAGAAAAAAGTTATGCATATAGTCCAACTGACAAAGATTGCATTTTTATATATTTTATAAACAAATAAATTATAAATATAACAAAAAAAAACATTATAATTTTTGCTATTCTTGATAATTGAAAAAACCATGAAGATTTTCATCATTATTACCTATTACTAATTGGTACATGTAGATTTTTTATTTGTATTTATATATAACACATGTCCAAATCATAAAAATAATGACAAATTAGCAAAGGTATTTGATTAGACAAACTGAATAAAAAATTATGGTAGTCAAAGTTTCTATTCATGAATATGACTATTGTCTAGTATAATATATATAATATTATCTTTTTTTAATGTTAAATGAGAGAAGGAAGGGAGTAGAATTTATTTAACCATCGAGGAATATGATGAGATAAATATTATCGGTAAAATTTTTTTGATCAATAATAAATATTGAATTGAAATATGGTACGTCACAAAGAAATTTTTGATAAATTAATGATTGTGAATGAAGAAACATATGTAAGGCGAGTTTCATTTAATAGGTCATACACGATGACTTTAATTTGAATTAGTGGAGCTTCCAAGTATGTTAATTGATTTCAAGTTTATATAATGCGTATAAATACTGGTCGAATTTGATTTGATAATTTAGTGAGTATCGAATATCAGATTATTATAATTTTAAAAAAATAGAGTTTATGAGTGGATTATCAACCCTATCTAATCATTCCCTTTTGGTTTAATCTATCATCATGTGATTTTTATTTTTTTTTATAGATTTTGATATTGTGTTTGTCAAATATTTAAGTGGGTAAAATCATTTAATTACTCATTGCTAAATGCTAAGTAGTTAGGTTGGGTTGATTTTAGTATTCAATAGTCCATGTGATGTGTCATTAATTAATTAATACCACGATAACATTATTATTATTATATTTTTCCTTTTTAGTTTTATTTATTTATTTCTCAATTGTTACAAAAAAAATGATGTTATATAGATATTTGGCCATCCTTAGTTTTGTCTTAAGTTATGTTCTATTCAGTAGCTCAATATGGTTTTAAATTACTACTATTTTTTTAATTAATTTGATCAATTTTTTAAAAATATAAATACAGAGTTCAGAAATTAAAGCTACTGAATTCGATCAAATCCGTAAACTATTTTCTAATTTTATCTATGATTTATATAAAGTGTTTACACGATCATTATAAATTTCTTCTTTTGTAAGACTCAAAATAACTAGTTACTCGTAAGAACTTGTACACGATAATAAAGCTAAATAATTGTTCATATTTATCAAGTAATAATGTAAAAAAACTAAAAAATATAAAAATAATTACCATCTCTAATTGATTTGTTTGCTATATATCTTAATTTATA
Source organism: Solanum habrochaites (assembly GCA_027704765.1). Classification (NCBI taxonomy): domain Eukaryota; kingdom Viridiplantae; phylum Streptophyta; class Magnoliopsida; order Solanales; family Solanaceae; genus Solanum; species Solanum habrochaites. The sequence goes on along the minus strand of JAKWJA010002495.1, from coordinate 692,597 downwards.
TTTTTATAGTAATAAATAAAATTACTAAATTTGGTAAGGAAAGCACAGTTATTGGCTTGATTTTATGTGAATACTATAAAATGAGTTTATAATTAAGTTTATTTGGTCAAAGATGGACACATGGGACAATAATAACGGTATAAAATATGATAAGAAACAAATTAAATATAACTATATTTTGTCAAAAATTATAAAGGGGCTATACACAGGACACTAATAACGATATAATTAAGATATGTTATGAAATAAATTAAATGTATTTACCTTTTATCAAAATTATGAGACATAAAAGGATGATAATAATGATATAAGCTATGAAATAAAACAATATGGATTAGAAGAAAAATGTTATTCTAGCCTGCATTTTTCTATATCATTTTTCGTAGTATACCTAACGAATCGAAAAAAATAATTCGTAACACCAATTTTTTTTTTATATGTTTGTTGGCTTTAGGGGGTATCAAAGGACAATAATTAAAATTATTATTAGTTTGGTACATTTGAATAGGATTCATCAATTCCATATAGTGTTAAATGCATGTCGTTGATAAATTGTATAACTTTTACCACTTGTATATGTCCTACAAATGTGCATTAATCTTTCATAGGTCTCACAACCCTAAGCATGTCTCCTATTGTCGATCGGTAGCAGAATCAGAAATTTTAATTTAATGTTACGGAATTTAAATATGTAACTTTGAAGTCATTTGGCAACCTCATTAGTACTATTATATGCTAATCTATGTAAATATATATAAGATGATTATACACATTTTATGAATTGATTATATATAATAATCAATTCGTCAGATAAATGATTTCAGATGGTAAATTTTTTAAATTCCTCGATCTCTATTTAAAAATAAACGTGAAAAGTTATATTTTACAATGTATCTTTTATATATAATATAATTTTTTAACGAATAAAATTCCAACAAAATAAATTTGCAATAAAGAAAAAAATACATTGACTCTAGGGTTTTTAGGATCCCACAATGTAGACAATGAAGAGCCAAAAAAGTCAATCAAAACCTAAAAATAACTATACTAAATTGTTTGCTTTGAATTGAAGTCTCTAAATATATATTATAAGATTGAGATCTTGCCCTAGATTTATGAAATGTTGTTTCCCCAACTTTTAATATATCATCTCTTTTATACTAAACTATACGCGTTAAATAACTTTTATTGCTGAATAATAAAATATCTCATGACTGAGATTTGAGGAGATTTAGAATATACATTGATCGTATATCTCATGAGTTAAATACGTTGTCCATGTTTTAAAGTACATTGATTTTTTGAATTTCACAGCTGAATTATAATGCATGTTAGTTTTCTTAGCTACCTGAACTATCATCAACTATTTATCAAACAAATCAACTATCAGTTATTTTCTTTTCGTAGATGATGACAATATATTTTCGAAAACTAATAATTGAGACGTGTTTTGATAAGTAGGTGATGATAGTTCAAGAGAAAACTAGAACACGTAATAGTTTAGATATAAAATTCAAAAAATCAAAATACTTTATATTTATATTATTAGATGTTATCTAATTAATTTATATTAATATAGACCTTCATATTTACATCCCTAGGAAATACAAAGACCATCAAATCAAAATATCACTTCCATAAGACTATATGGTACCCTACTATTTGACCACTTCATAGTTCATATTTTATATCATTGAATTAACAATATCGCCCTCTTAAGTTTATATGATACATTATTTTTACGCAAAAAAAATCATATTAATATTTTTATGGACTTAATTTACTTGGGAACAACTTTAGATATATGAGATTAAAATTGTGAAAATTCATGTTTATAGTTTGTGAAAATTTTGAATTAAAATATATTTGTGTGAAATATGATCATAAGATTTTATATTATAATAATATAACATATATTTTATTTAATATAATATACATTTAAATACCCAATTATTTAATGTAATTTCTCTGATGAAAAGATATTAATTAACTCCTTTTTGAAATCCTTTTCGCGAATAATGCTGAATTTATTCTTTATTTTTGTTAGCCTCCATATATATATATAGAATTATATCTATAATATATATATATAATAATATATATATAGTATATAATTATGGATACCTTTGAGTATTCATCTGTTCGGTATCTTATTTTCGTTGCCGTGCTTTCGTGCTGTTCTCCTCCCTTCTCTCCTCCGGTTCCCTGTTCCTACTTTGTATGGAAGTGAGTACTTTTGTTTCAGAAGATTATGGGCCTCACGTGGCATTCTTCACATGTCACAAAGCCCAAATCATTTAAGCCCATTTAACTGAGATAATGACTACAGTGGGCTCAAAACGGATCATTAACACTTTCGATTATGGGCAACTTTCACATATAGCAAACAAAAAATTCATAATTGTATGCTATAGCAAACTTTGCATAATTACGCTCCATAGCAAACATAAAAACTGTATATTCGCTATACATTAGCAAGTGGTATAATCGCTGCCTAAATTGTATATTCGCTGGCCTAAATTGTATAATCGCATGGCCTATTTCGCTGCAATGTCTAATTAAGCTTTGCATACAGTTGAGCGAAATTAAATGTATGTATATTTGATAATTATAAGTGATAGCAAGAGAATAGGTTTTTCTCATTTTATAACAAAAACAAGAAAAAAAACACAATATAACACTTCTTTTGTATAAAAGCTAGAAAAATTGTATTTCACTTCAAATTGTAATAATTCACAATTGTATAATTCTTGGGGCCTTTTTTCTTTGCAATATTTGAAGTAAAAGTAACAATGTTTGTAATTATATAATTAAGTGTATAAAACACGAAGATATACATTTTTGCATGTGTATATACAATTTTCTCTCGCTTTATACAACACAAAATCGAAATTATACACTTCTTGTTATAAACGAGAGAGGCGAGATGGGAGAGTGGCGAGCGAGACTCTGGGAGAGAGACTCTTGCAACTTTTGCCAACTTTGCTATGGAGCCACAATTAAATCAACCCTACCTTTCTATTTAATGTAGGTTATTAGTTTGCTATTATAACAATTTCCCTTCGTTATTTTATGTCTTTCTAATAAGTAATTTTTTTTTTTGGAATTACATAAATTAATACATTTTAATTAAAAAAAATTACTGATTTTAGGCGATACTTTTTTTGTTTATTACCATTTATAGAAATGCTTTGTTAAATCTGTAATAGTGTATTAAGTGAATTATGTAAATGGGCAATATATAGTAATATAATTGTTGTTTGAAAATATTATGTTTTTTTGGAAAAAAAAATTGTCACATTGTATCATATAAAGTGTATTAAAATGTGTGGAAAATGGTGTGATAAATATATTATTCATCATTAAAATTTGTATTATCTGTTAATAATAAATTGTTCTTTGGTACTATGTATTAAACTTGTATTATAATGAATTAAGTGTCAAGTGCATAAAAATAATTTTGCTATAAATGGTAAATCTTTTTTTTATTATAATATATTTATTAAGTTTCCTTTTTTTTTTTTTTTTCGAGTATAACTTAATATTTTTGTATTATCAGTAATATTTATGAAGAAGAAAACGTGTAATTTTATGATTCAAACACAACACACTAACTGCGCAAATATCCATTTTTAAATATCAAATAATATTATCAGTATATAACAACTAACGAGTTATCACTCTAATAGGTAAAAGAGAATCCGAACAAATAAGTTTGTTATCGAATACAAATTCAATATAATTCAATTTTTGCTCGAATTTATTATAAATATTAAATTTAAAATTAAAATTTTGACTCGGACTTTTAGGCCATGCATTGGGAAAATGAGTAGTATGGTCCAAAGCTTGCAGGTATATATAGCTTATATAGCAGAGATACCGACTTAACACTATACTACAGAAAATGTCACGTATTTATATTGAGTTCGGGGTCTAAAGATTGAAAAATGTTAACAAAAATTTTAAAATGATATATAATTTTTTTATAATCAAAACAGTAAAATCGCTTATTATGTAGCGATTTTGTCTGTCGGAAAAAATAAAATTGATGCTATAACAGTGATTTGTTAAATTTGATTTTTTTGTTAAAAAAAAATTAAAACGAAATCGCTCCCAAAAGAGCGATTTTCAAAATAATTTTTTAAATAATATTTTTAATATGTCGCTGTTGAAGCAGCGACTTAAGTTCAAAAAAAAATTAATTACTTTTTGATTCTATTTTTTTTATAAAAAAAGTTTAAATCAATTTTATTTATTTTTTCAGTCACGGCAGTGATTTTTAATTAAATTTTTTTATTTGTTTTTTAAAATCAATTTGCTGTCAAGGCAGCGATTTTAAATCAAAATCTTTTTTAGTGATTTAATTTTAAAAAATAAATAAATAAATTTGATTAAAAATCGCTACCTTGGCAGCGACTTGATTTTAAAAAATTAAAAAAAATTGACTTAATTTTTTTTTTTTAAAAAAGCAAAAAATAATTTTAAAAAATAATTAAACTTAAGTCGCTGCCTCAGCAGCTATTAAAAAAAATAAAAAAAAATATTTTGAAAATTGCTCCTTTGGGAGCGATTTGGTTTAATTTTTTTAAAAAAAGAACATCAAATTTAATAAATCGTTGTTATTGCAGCGATTTTATTTTTTTCAGCGGATTTTGATTTCTCCGTTTTGATTAAAAAGAAATTTTATATATCATTTTGAAATTTTTGTTAATATTTTTCATCTTTAAGTTCCGGACTCATTGATATTAATTTATTAATAGTTTCCCCCCAATTTTTTTTTTTTTTTTTTCAATTAAAATACAACTGCAATTTCAGTAACCAATTTTTTAAAATAAAAAAATTGTGGCATTGAATTGCGGACCATCTTTATTACCATGCAAAATTAAATAACCAAAAAAATAAATAAAAATAAAGTCTATAATATAGTAATAATTCATCTTGAAAATGTATAAAAAGAACACAATAAAGAGAGACTTTCTTTTGATTTCTGCAAATTAAGAAGTAAAAAGCTTTTTGCATGGTGTTTTATGTAAACTTCTTCAAAATCTAAAGGTATATATATAATTGTAACATTTTCAAATATTCTTATAATTTTCTACATTTTTAATATTTCAATTTGATCCATCATTTTGGTTTATATTTTTCACGTAGCATTCAGACCGAATGACTTCATAAAATTAGAATTTCTATACCTCAATTTTCAATTTTGCGCATGTGCTATTTGCATTTTATTTAGGTTCATATCAGTTTATCTTTTGAATTATATCAAATTGAGTCTAAAAAATATGTATATCGTGTGATCACTTAGCTTTATAAAGTTTTTCACTTTTTTCTCCGAATTCGAAGTGGGATTCACCTAAAGTCTCACATGCACCTCGTTTTCAAAAACTTACAAATCTAGAAGCCTCCCACCCTTTGTATGATTGTCATATACAACCTCTTAAGGACTCAACATCTTAAGGTATGAAATTTATTGAATTCTTAATAATAATCATATTTATATTAATATTTTCTTACTTTTGTAGTATAATATTAATAAAGTCAACAATGTATGAAACATCAGAATATCACAAGAAGACTTGTACTAAACAAATTGATACATCATTTGGGAATATGTTATTATATGGTGCTGGCTCTGATCTTATAAAAAGTGAAATTGGTGCTTATGGAGAAAAAGTTTTTGGTTCAAGTTCTGCCTATGTTCAAAGCAATGTAAGTTTTTTTCGGAGTTGTATTGGAGCTCCGATTGAATTTATGTTGCGCATTGCAGGGTCTATTCAGAGGTGATGCTCCCAATAATTTTTTTTCTATATCTGGGGCTCTAACCTAACTCTCCTGATTAAGGGTGAAACAGTCTCGCCACTACACCACAATCCATATTGATTAATTAATAGTGCATTTGGTCTACCTGTCGAAATTAATTATAATGATGTTATTTGTCCTCATATTTTTGATTGCTCTAGTGATATGTTATTATAAAGAGTATATAATATAATATAATATGAAAGTCGAATTCGATTGTTATAGTAAAGTATTTTTTGAGGAGATAGACTATTCTAGATAGATCCGATCGCACTGTACTTTTTTGAAGTATTTTTTTGGAAAGTATTTTGAAATTATTACTAATTTTAATTTTTGACCTTTTGCAAATTTGACAAATATTTTTAGTTTTTGCAAATTATTACTAATTTTAATTTCTTTACTACTTACAGATTGGGAGATACATTTCCAATCCTCAGTACTATTTTCAAGTGAATGAAAGTTATGTGAAAAATAAATTGAAGGTGATTTTGTTCCCATTTCTTCACAAGGTAAATAGTCCACAACATTTTGTATTTTAATTCATTTACTTAAATTTAAATTATATATATTGACAATATAAATAATATTTACACAATTATGTTAGTGTAATTACATGTGATTTCTATGATATATAAACATTAGTAATTAATAACTTGATAAAAATTGTAATTTAATTACTAGCCTACTATTATAGGTTTAACAATACTGATAGTATATTAAAACAAAAAGGTGTTTTTTATCGCTATAACAAAAAGAAACATTTAGCGGCAATGAAAGTTTGTTTACAATAATATTTGACGATAATTAAATTAATGTCATTATATTCAGAATTACTAAAACCTTTAACAATATTTATATAGGGTGTCGATTATAAATACAACAATTATGTTATTGCAGTAAAATTCTTTATTTATTGTAGTGCGTGTATATAATTTAATATCCTCTTTTTAATTCAATATATGAATGATTTTTTTAATATATAAATATGTTTTTAGGGACATTGGATGAGAGCAAGAGATATGGCTAGAGGAGAATTTTCATTCAAACCACCAATTTATGATATAAATGCACCTGATTTATATATCCCTATGATGGCTTTTGGTACTTATTTGGTTTTTGCTGGCTATTTTTTGGGCATTACCACCAAGTAAGTTTATTAAAATGAATATCCTATATCTTTATATATGATTATTATTAAGTTTGGTAATTAAATCTTAATAACTCAGTTAGTCGGCTATCGAGAAGCTAAGTTTCGTTTTTAGCTTTAACAAGCATGTGAGTCTGTTCATTTATACTATCCTTTATATGCTCTATCAATGTTCTAAAATATTGTCTCTATACTGACATTTTAATGGATGAAATTATATATCGATAAAATACTGTTCACAATGTCAACGCGGTTGAATTTGTGATAGTATATCATATTGACAAATTAGTACCACTTATCGTATAAATTTACGTGTAATTATTTTTGAAAATGACTTAAATATATATATATATTCTTAACACGATCATCAGTACGTAGAACTTAAACTCTGTATAATTTTTTATTGTAGGTTTAGTCCAGAAGCATTAGGTGTGCAATTCACAACAGGACTACTTTGTTGGCTCTTGCAAATCCTCTTACTTGAAGCCACATTACACTCTTTAGGAAGTGGAGAAGTGCCACTTCTTGATATTGTTGCTTATAGTGGCTATGTTTTTGTGAATGCATCAATTATATTGCTATGTAGGGTAATTTGGGATTATGCATTTTATTTTGTAACAATTTTTGAATGTTTTTGTATGGGGGTGTTCTTGATAAAGACCATGAAGAGGATTTTAATTGGTGAAGTAAGAACCTTTGAGAAGCATTCAACAAAGAGGAATTACCTTTTGCTTCTCATGGCTTTGTCTCAAATTCCCTTGCTTTTTTGGTTGGGAAATGTTGGTGTTGGAGCTAAGTGAATGCACTCCGAGGCACAGAGTCAGAATTTGAAATTTAAGGATTTTATATTACGAGTTTTGTTAGTCAAATAGAATTGTCCTCAATGGGCTCCTAATCATAATTAGTATTAATTAATTAACAAATTCTCAACGTTGTATTGAGGGAATCGTTTTGTCTCAATCAAGAGTTTTGTTAAAGATTAAGCTTTATATATGAAAGTATTGGGAAAATATTACAATTTTAATGTTGATTACAATGTGCCAAATAGTAATATTTAGCGATATGTTATATTTTATTTCGTATGAATCTCTATTTTTTTTTCGTATTTTAATATTAATCGATGAGAATTTGACATTGGAAATTATAATTCTTCTCTTTTTCTTGATATGGTATGTAATAATTCTCAATATTTCGAAAAACTATTGCTGATATTATATACTATAAATAGATTTCTCTAATACAAAAGTCAAAGAATATTGAGAAAATAATTAAACTATATTTGAAACAAATTGAAATTGAATTTAAAAATACTCACTTTATTTCTCTTTAATAGTAATAAGGTAAGGTTTTATACTATCCTTAAAAGAAAAAAATAATTAGAAGTATAATTTGACTATTATATCCCTTATTAATCTTTAATTGTTATTTATTTACGTGCCTCAATATTCAATGCTAAAGGGCAAAATTGGAAAAAGTTATTTAATCCTGTCTTGCTTATTTAAATTAATAACAAAAGGGTGGGGTCATTACTTAATGAATTTAATTAATGATTTTTTATGAGATTTTTTCCAAAATGGCAAAATTATACGCCATATTAATTCTTAATCACTATAAATATCTATGAAAAATGTATTTTATTTAACCACTTCAAAATTATTTTTCAACAAAAAAACATTGAGATAATAATGGTCATCACTAAGCAATTGATTTTCCTCACTTTACTTATTTTTGTCTTCTTCCCTAATCATGAATGTAAGTATGATTAAGAAAATTCATTCTTCATTATATTTTATAATTTGAATTAGTTATAAATTTTATCGTTAAATTTTTAGTTGCTAACATGTTTATCTATGAAACAAAATTTGTTCGATGATAATTTCAATCTTTGTATAATTGTAGTTTGCTTTATATTATAAAGCAACTAAAATTAATACTTATTTTTTTGCTTGGTATCTAATATTTATATTAGGACTTTTAACTTATCCGAATACATGTTGCCTAAGGTCAATTAAAGAAAAAAAATATTTTCAACTAAGACTTATAGTCATATCTAGGCATATACAGATTCAAATGAATCCTTTTTATCGAACAATTATACTGTGTATATAGGGTTTTAGATTTTTTATTACGATAAATAGTAGATGCTGGATGTTCTTGATTTATTATTTTTTACTCTTTATAGTTTTTTAATGATCTCTGTTAATCATATTCAAAATTTAGTAGATAGATAGTATCCTTTCCACAACAATCCTTATAGTAAATAAAATGAAAAATTTACTCTGATTTAATTATGTTAGATTTTTTTCTTTCATCTTAATAATCATTTATATTTATTTATTTTTTTTTATCTTTTTTTAAAAAAATATTATTTAAAAAAAAATTAGGTGAAGATCAAGTGATTGATACATTGAGTATAGTGGTGTTGTGATACAAGTTTAGACCTTTATTTTGTTATGATTCAATGGATGAATGTTCACATAATTGTCCCCATTGACCTCCCCCTCTTAATTAGTAGTAATTAATTAACAAATCCATCTTCTTTAAGAGTTCTGTTAAACATTTTTACCCGCATCGAGTATTTATATCAAGTAAATGCATTATTTATTATTAGGTAATTTAATGAAGTAAAATAAATTATCAATTTAAAACATAGCATGCAATAGCGACATTTCATTTTATTGTGTATATTACTACTCTATCTACATCTCATTTCACAAATATATACATATTTTATCATGTTGTGCTTTTAACTTGTATATTTTATCCTTAATTAATTTTTCTATTTTATCTATTTTTTTTCTCATCTTAATAATCATTTGTGTTTTTTTTTTAAATCTAGGTGAAGAAGTGATTAATAAATTGAGTATTATTAAAGATAGGAGACTTATTAGTCTTGGCAAGTGTATCCCGGTAGTATCTAAATGGTGTTGTGATACACGTTTAGACCCTTTATTTTGTTATAATACAATGGATGAATGTTCACATAAATGTCCCTATTGGCCTCCTCCTCATAATTAGTTGTAATTAATTAACAAATCCTCTTCTTTAAGAGTTTTGTTAAACATTTTATGAATCTTAATATATGAAAATTATTACAATATACATGGATACTTTATTTATATTTATGATTGTCAAAAATGAGACATCATCTTGCTTAATTGATTTCAAAAAGTTATTAACTACACATTGTTTAGATGTGCATGGTTATTGCATATCGAAAGTACTACGTATTATATTGTTTTGATGAATACTGTAATTGAAAGAAGCGTTTTGCAGTTCAATGTTATATGCATATGATTGACGGATGTTGATATCTCAATTTTGATTTATTTTTCTCTATGATTAAGACTTCTTGAAAATGAATTTGTAAAACATTATTATTATATTTACTTGAATATGTAACACACCAAAATAATTTTCACAAAAAACTCAAAATAACTTTGAGAAAATGATGGCCATTACTAAGAACTTGATTTTCTTATACTTTGCTTGTTTTTGTTATCTTTCTCTCTTATGAATATATTAAGTATATGATTTTTGAATATTTAATCTTCATTTTATTTTCGAGATAAAACTAATTTTTCTTTTCAATTTTTTACTCGATGTTTAATATTAATATTAGACTAAAATAGTGGCTTAAGTAAAATTAGCAATTATTTTATTAAGAGTTATTTCCTGATAAGTTATTTCACAGTTTTAAATTTCGATATACCAAATTACCAGAAAAGAACAATAATTTACTATCGCACAAATATATATAATTTATTATAATTATTTTAATTAACATTATTTAGAATTTACAGTGTAGGTAGTATTTGTAGTACAATGAATTAGATAATTTACTATCGGACAAATACATTTATGTAACTTATTTTAGATAAATGATTTATTACTACACAAATATATATAAATTATTTAAATTTTAAATTTTAAATTAGTTTAATCAAAACCATTTAAAATTTTAGAATATTATAATATTTTAAATATTTAATTACAATTAATGAGATGATCCACCAACTTATTCTAAATATACCATTTACAGACAAACATAATTATAAGTAGAGATTGTAAAAAAGTTTAGTCAAAATCAATATATTTTATTAGTCAAACAATATATTCATGGTGTCAAAATCTAATTATATCTAAAATAATCATTTAAAAAAAAATTGAAGTGGTGAAAAATGATTTTCCACTATAAATATCAATAGAAAATGTGTTTTATATTCAACCACTTTCACTAAAAACTCAAAATTACTTTGAGAAAATAATGGCTATCACTAAGCACTTGATTTTCTTCACTTTGCTTGTTTTTATCATCTTCCCTTCTTATGAATGTAAGTATGATGCATAATATTTACTCTTTCATTTTACTTTATTTTTATCTTCTTTACAAGTTAAATTATTTTTTTCTATATGATTTTTGATTCGGAATTTGATAAAATTCAGATTCACAAACTACGTCACGTAAGAGTCCCACATTAGAGGGGAAATTGTTGCCTATTGTTTTTTTTTTTCAAATTCAGGCACGAACGAATCTAGGGTACTTACACTATATATACAAGATCAAAATTATTGCTATATATAGTAGATATAGAGTTTTTTTAATAAGGCTTCTTCAAAAAAAATTTAATCTTTAATCACTGTCTCTGTTGTTAATAACATAAGGCTCAAACCTAAAACATCTTTACCGAGAATGAATGATTCTTATCAATCCTATAATGAATATAAGTATGGCAATTTTTCCTTTATATTTCTCCTTCACCCTACAAAGTAGTTTATCTCTCTAGTTTTCATCTGATGTTCGATATCAATAACAACATAAAAAAAATTAATCTTTATTTTTACTTTACATTTTCGTCGATGTTGAATCCTCTTTGATAATAACTATAATTCAAATCTGAAACCTTGAATTAAGCTGGAGAGATTATAACTCTTTTTTATACGTATATAAATATTATATATTTGTCGACTATTTATATCAATTTTTTTTTTTTTTTATAGGTGTCAAAGGAAATAGCACCTTGAGTCCTATGAGTGAGAAAACAAGTACACTTGTGGCATGTACAGTAAATCTTGGTCTATGTGAGCCAAGATGCAATAAAAAATGTTGCTATAAGACATGTAGAGAGTTCTATGCTCATAAAGCCCCTCAGCCAGCTTGTAAGGATATGGGTGGGCCACTTAAAACTTGCCTTTGTACTTATTATTGTGAAGAATCTTGTCCGTGTTAAACACGGGACCAATATATAATCGTATTAAAGATCTAATATTATAAAAGTTGAAAATGATATAATACGTTTTATATAAAAAGATAATGGTTACACATGATTAAATCACATATAAATTCAAAATCTATTAGTTGTTGCATATTGTAATGTTGTTACATGTGTACATTATATATATTCATATGAATGTTATGTATGATAATATATTTATTTATATATAATCTAAAGAAGAGTGAGAAAATAATTAGACTTTGAAAACATAATTGTGTAAAATGTGATGGGCTTCCAATACTATGAAAAAACAAGGAAATATTACATGAATAAATATATTTTCAAAAATAATTATTAATTTTAGCAATATTTTTTATTTATTTATCATTTATAGCAATATTGTGATAAATCTGTAGTATGTATTAAAAGTGAATTATGTATGCAATATATTTGAATTATAATTGTTTTTGAAATTATATTATGTTTGTTTGGTAAAAATGTCACATTGTATTATAAAACGTGTGATAAATGGATTATCCTCATTAAACTGTATTATATTTGAATAAAATTTTATCTCTTTGTAATATGTCATAAACTTCATTATAAATGCATTTAAAAATAGTCAAGTGAAAAAAAAATTTTATTGCTATAAATGTTTAAATATTTTTTTATATAGTATATTTATGTAGTTTTCCAAAAAAAAAACATAAAATCCATATTTTATCTTTAACAAAAAAATAATCAAATTAAGTGTGTCTTGCGTCAAATATATTAAACTAGAAAACATGGTGATGCAGATGTGGGAAGAAAACGAAGATTCCTTGGGTTTCCTCGCGAAATAGTGTAAAGAATTGGCTTTCGAATCAATTGCTACTTTGACTCGGACTGCCGGTTTTAAAAAAAAGTCGAGGTATTTCGAATTATTTGTTGACACGGACAAAGTCAGGGAATTTGAAATTAAAATTAAAATTTAGATATATGGAAACAAAACAGAAAACACCTATACTAATATTTACTCAGTTATATTAGAGGATCGAAAAGATATTAAAAAATGATAAGACAAACGATATCTTATGAAGAGTCTGTTTAATATTGTCGTTGTTGAGAGATTAAAAATATTAATTTTGAGAAAAAAATACTTATTGAATTATTAAGATATTTGGCTAATCAGTGAAATTATTTTTAAATAGATATAGAAACAATTCTTTCTGCATCTGAAAAACTAAAATTAAAATAGAATATTATTTTTCTCAAGACTAAAATATCTCAACCATATATATAGTTTTACCCATAGATCCCTTATATATTTTTTGTATATAATAATTTAATTTGTTGAATAATTTTAAAGTATATTTTGATTGATAATCACTATGTTAATATCATATCAACATTTAATTTATTTTCTTATTTATCTAGGTTATTATTGATTGAAAATTTTAATATGTATATTTTGATTTAACAAAAATAAAACAATCAATTAAAAAAAATCAAATAGATAGTTAAGATAATACCTCTCAATAAAATAATTTTAATATTGAAAGTATATTAATATTTATCTTTTTTATAATTTGATTCTCAAAACACTTTTTAAAGAAAAATTAGTTAAACACAATATGATTATTAAAAATACTTTTCAAATGATTAAGTCAATTGCAAATTATTTTCTTTCTCCAAAAATATTTTTCTGAAAAGTTATTTTTAATAAAATAAAATAAAACCTAAAATTGTTCATTCATTGTACCTATTTTGTTTGATTGAATAACTAACATAATATCATGATAATTTATCACTAGATAAAATTACTGAGTGAATTTTACTATTTAGCTATGAGATTTTATCTTATACTAATTCATCTCGTTTCACTAGAATTTGTTCGATGTTAATTTCAAACTTTTTTTTTTTACACGATATCTAATATTAATATTAGAAATTTAACTAATCTGAATTCATGCGTAAGGCCAACTAAAGAAAAAAATATTTCCAACTAGGACTTATTGTCATATTTAGGCATAGATAGAACTGCAAGAGATTCAAATGAACCCCTTTATCTAAAAAATTATACTGTATATACGAGGTTAATTTCTCTTATTATGATATACAATATATGCTGAATTTCTTTAAGAGTTTTATTAAACATTTTATGAAATTATTACAATATTAATTCCATGATACAACATGGATATCTCATTTCACAAACATATACATATTTTGCTCATGTAGTGCTTTAACTTTTCCATTATATCCTTCATTGATTTTTATATTTTATTTATTTATGTACTTTATAATTGTAGGGAAAGATAAATTAAGTTGAAAAAAGTTAATTAATCCTTTCTTAATTATTTAAGTTAACAACTATTTTTTTTTACAAAAAATATGTTTAGTAAACATAACAATAAAAAAAAGGAATGGGGTCATCATTTAATGAGTTTACTTAATAAGAATTTGTCCAAAATGGAAAATGATACTCCATATCAATTTTCAACAACTATAAATAACTATGAAAAATATATTTTTATTCAATCACTTTAAAAAATATTTTTCATAAAAAAATAACTCAAAATTACTTGAGAAAATAATGGTGATCATTAAGCTTCATTTTGCTTCTTTTTGTTATCTTTCCCTCTCATGAATTCTAAGTATATGATTAAGAAAATTCACTTCTCCCTATATTTCTAAATTAGAATATGATATCAATATTGTGGAAAATAGTATTAACTCTATAATACAATCGGCTAAAAATACAATACAGTATTACTGAATATCATACCTAATCAAAATTTAATTACTGATTACCGATCAAAATTTAAAATTTTGATATTTAGTATCTAATTTTTAGTACCAATTACCGAATTCGGAATTTGATAATCCCAAACCGAATGCCTACCCCTAGCGCTTAGTACTTCTTAGTTTTTGTCACGACCCAAAACCGAGCCGCGACTGGCACCCACATTTACCCTCCTATGTGAGCGAACCAACCAATCTGCCCTTATCATTTCAATTTAATAACAACATCAAGCAATACGGAAAGACTTCCACTTCATAAATATAAAGACATTCAATAACTTCTAAAATTCAACATCTATTATTCCCAAAATCTGGAAGTCATCACCACAAGAACATCTATGACATTTACTAAAACTAAGAGTATTCTAAAAGCTAAAATATAATAAAGCTAGTCTATGCCGTAAACTTCAGGAATCAAGACAGATGAAAGAAGATCCAGTCCATCTAGAAGCATGAAGCTCAACCCTGAGATCCGGTGACGAAGACTGGCTTGAACTACTTTATGAGTCGAAGATGACGGTAGTTTGCTGCACTCCAACAAATAAACAAAAGGAAGAACTAAAAGTAGGGGGTCAGTACAGACCCCAAGTACTGAGTAGGTATTCATCGGCCAACTCAAATAGAAAACAATATATCCTCAGATAACATCATACAATCAACTAATATTCTTAACATGGGATAGCAACAAGTACAACATCATTTTATAATATCACCGACTCATATCTATATGACTCAAAGCCTCCACACCATACGAATACGCTTTTGGGATACATGTGCTTTAGTTGAGTATTATTAGCATCTTTCAAGATTCATTAGCTTATTCCGCCCTTTTGTCGGTACGTGACTCTCCGATCCCCTACTACTAACTGTTCGGAACGTGACAACTCCGATCTCCCTACTTCAATGTGTCCGGTACTTGACACTTCCGAGCCCCTACATCTACGTGTCGGTTCGTGAACCCCGTCCCACTATTCTATGTGTCGGTACGTGACCATCCGAATCCCCACATCACGTTCGGTTTCGTGACAACCGTCCCCCTAATTCTATGTGTCGGTACGTGACACTCCGATCCACAATCTCAGTCTATTATTCATCAGCCTTATTTTATATCATGCATCATCATTAACAAAATTAGGTTTTTATCAAGATTGGATTCAATAGCTTCATCATGCTTGTTTCATCACAACTTATCTAAAATCACATCATCCTACACACAATTAAGCATAAGAAAGACTCTATAATCTACCAAAACATATCATTCGCTATTAAGATTTTTACTACGAGTAGTGTAAAAGAAACCATAACCTACCTCCACCGAAGAAATCGTGAATCAAGCAGAGCATTCCTCAATTTCTTGTTGTCTCTTCGTTTCTCGCTCTCTTACGCCGTTCTCCTCTCGTTTGCTTTCTGTCTTTGTTCTTTCTATTTTTCTTATTCAAACCCGCTTTCTTATACCCTAAGTAAGTAATATAATTACGAATGAAAGATGGCAATAATAACCCACTAATTAACTTAAGGTTACCTCTTTTCAACCAAACCCGCCAATAATTAACTTATTAACAATTAAAAACCCCTCTACTCTATAACAAAGCAGGCAATAGTAAAAAAACGTCCCCTTAAAACTTGTAAAGACATCCTAACCCCCGACCCGAACGGATTGCGTAGTCCGTGGACGGGCCCGTTCTCGCCTGCTAACGGGCCGTCCACTGTCCGTCGTATGCACAGTGAGACTTGTTTAAAGTGGAATGGCCCTGTGAACGGCCGTCGAGGCCTGCGAACGGTCCGTCCTGCCACTCCGTCACACGTTCAGAGAGTCCGATTTTCAGTACCCAATTTTCATGATTTTCCTAAGTGTTTTGAAACGACGCCCTCCACGACGGTCCGTCGTGCCTCCGTCAACCTCTGCCCACCTCTGCCAGTTCCCAGAATAAAATCTGTTGCCAAAACGAACTAAACGGGTCTTTAACACAGTTTTGAATACTGGATAATTTCGTATGAATCTTGTTATTTTTTTAGATAATTTGGATATTACTTTGATGAAAGTTCCAATGAGATGAGTTGCAATTTTCCTCTTCTTTATTTTTTTTTTTTTTAAAAAAACATTGATCTAAGTTCGTTGTAATAATATCTTAATGTGTGTCTTAATTAATTATATATTTTCGTTGTAATAATATCTTAATGTGTGTCTTAATTAATTATATATTTTCATGCATATTTAAGTCTTGTATATCAATAATCAAGCCTACTTAATCTCTAGCATTGGCAATGATTAGTCGATCATTAGAAATTCTAAAGAAAAAAACTATTGATAGTACTACATTATAAAAAGATTTATCATAAACAAATTGTTGCATAATAATTTTCAATAGAAGTAAAAAATTAGAAATTAAAATGAAAGAATTAAAGTTTTCAAATCATTATTTCATTTTTAATATATGTCTCCCTCCTTTTCAATTTATATGAATTTATTTTTAATTCCTTTCAAAAAGAAATACCTCTGAATTTTAATTATTTTAATATAGCATAATTTAAGATTCCCAAAATTAAAAAATATGTCAATACACAAATTTTAATATACATATAAATTTTAATTTTAGTTTTGATTGACTGCCCCTAATAATTATACTTGATATATAATTTATTAAGATCTAAGCGTAGTAAAAATAATTTATTTACTTTATTTAATAAATCGGATATCCACATAACTCATAAAATACTATGAAGAAATAACAAAAATAAGGTAATACTAATTATGAAATTACTAAGATTTTTCTAGAACTATTTATTTTTCCTTGTTTCTCAATTATTGGTAGATTTGTTTGCATAAGTTATATGTGTTTACTTTTTGATCATCATTCACTTCATCCGTAAATGATGTTTCTAAAATTAATTTATTCTTGATAGAAATTTGTTAGTATGTATTACATGTTTTATTCTTGCTCGGCTTTATACAAATATATCATCTATTCATTTTTATTTAAAGTTACTTTTTACTTTGCACATTTTTTCTTTATTTCAATCTAATATATATTATATAATTTTTATTATCCGGCGCTTATTTATTTTCAGATATTATCAAACCAAAATACATATGAAAAATTAATTCATGAAACTTTTTTATGTAAAAGTAAACTTTTATAACATAGTGAAATTGAAAAATATTAAAAATTAATTAAAATATAGCAAATAAGTAATAATAAAAAGAGATATCACAATAACTCACAAAACAAAAGAAAGTGAAGTAATAATAAAATAAGTTAATGGTAATAACAATAACTTAAGATGTTTCTAGAACTATAAATTTTTGTTAATGTGAAATTATATTTATACCTGATCATTATTCACTTCATATATAAAAAGATGTTTCTAGAATTATTTATCATTTTCTAAATAGATATTTGTTAGTGTGATATTACATTTTTGCCCTTGATCGTCCTCCCACTTAACTCTTCTATATAAATAAATATAAATATAAAAGATAGAAATTTAATTATAAGTTTATCTAATACAATATATATTTAATTAAATGAATAACCACAATACAATGCATTTTTATAATAAATATAACATAACCAAAATATATTAAATGAAATATTATTATATTATAGAAATTTGCATATCCTAATAAATTACTTTAATTTGAGAAATGAATGGTAATCTTTAGTGAGTAACAGACATTATACTAATTAGACTAGCAATTAAAATTTTATTAGATGTCATTATGTTTTAAAGACACAAAATTTTACTATGCTGACTAGTAATAAATAAGTTATTTAAGAAAAAAAATAGTGATTTCAACACACTATAAATATCAATAGAAAGTTTGTCTATTCAACCACTCCAAAATATTTTTCACAAAATTACTTGAGAAAATGATGTCCATCACTAAGAAATTGATTTTCTTCACTCTAATTCTTTATGTCATCTTACCTTCTCATGAATGTAAGTATGGTAAATATTCACTTTACCTTATAAAATAGTTTTATCTTTTTTAATTTTCACTAGATGTTTGATATCAATTCGACTTAAAAAAATCAATCTTTATTTTTACTTTACATTTTTGTCGATGTTGAATTCTCTTAGCTTTTACGTATTATATTTCAAATCTCTTTAATAAAAAATCATGACTGTCACTGATACCTCAAAATTCAAATCTGAAACCTTTAATTGAGAAATAAGAAATCATATCGATCTACATTCTACTATAATCTTATTATAAATAAAATGAAAGTAATTCTTTTTTATATGTATATATATTATATATCTGTCGGTTATTTATACAAATTTCCCGCTTTTGTAGGTGTCAAAGGAAATAGAAACTTGAGTCCTATGGGTGAGGAGACAGAATTGGTTAAGAGATGTCAAGTAAATTTTGGTCCATGTGACCCAAGATGCAATGTAAGATGTTGCCATGAGCTATGTGAAGGATACTATAGTAAAGGGCACCCTGAGGCAGCTTGCAAGTATTTTAGTGGACAATATGAAACTTGCATTTGTACCTATGATTGTCAATAAATGAAACCTCAATTGGCTTCATTTGATTCAAAGAGTTATTAATTACACCTTGTTTGGATGTGCATGATTGTTATGTATCGTTTCATAATGTATCGTATTGTATTGTGTACTTTATTATTTTGATGATTAAAATATTTTTAAAAAGCGTTTTGTTTAATGTCGTGAAACAACTGGTCTTTGCTGCTAAGATATTATTAGTTCATCATAAGAAATTCTCAAAATCTTTTATTCATACTGCATTATAAAAAGATTTATCATAACGAAATTATTGTATAATAATTCTTAACATTTGAAAAACTTTTATTGATATATACTATATAAAGCAAATTATCATAATGAAACTATTTGCAAACTATTTGCGAGCTGCCTGCTTGAGCTATTTGGAAGTTATTTGTTTGATTGCAAGCTAGTAAATTTTAGGTTTAGCAAATATAAAAATCATATTCCAATGTTATAGTTATAGTTCGTATAATTACGACTCACAGAAAATTTTATGATTGTTATGGAACATCAGATTTGTTAAATAGCAGGCAGATATTTCGTTTGTATAAAAGCGTATTGATTGTATATGTATATCGGTTATATAATTGTATATATGTAACTACTATGTATATGTATCTGTGATTATATTTGTATATTTGCATAGAATTTGATGTTTGTATGTCCAATCTCTTTCTCGTTTATACAAACACAAATTATATTGAATTTTTACAATTTTTGTTTGTATAAAGCAAGAGAGAAGGGAATAATTGGGCAGGAGAAAATTTGTATTAGTTTAATTACAAGTGTATAGGACAGAGAGATATGTATTTGTATTTTGTATTTTTATAGTTATAAGTGTATAGGATGGAGAGATATGTAGTTGTATATTCGGTCTCTCTCATTTTATGTAAAACAAACATAAGCTACACATTTGTGTTTGTATAAACTGAGAGAGATTGACAAAAGAGAAACGAGAGAGAGGTGAGAGAGATAACTGAAAAAGAGAAGAGAGGCGAGCGAGGTAAGATTGGCGAGAGAAAGAAATAGAGGAAAGAGGCGAGAGAGAGTCCTTTGTACGAAATATGGAGTGTTACAGTTTTAGATTCCAATTTAGTGTTACGTCTGGAGTCTGGGTTGGATCACAGATTGGGCTCGAGTTTTTTGTCAGGGTCATATCTCGATTAGGGTAGGGTATATTCCCAAGTTGGGACCGGGCTTCGATTTTAGGTTGGATTCTGAATCTCATTTCTTATGTCTCGGGTCGGCGACAATGGTTAGGAGTAGGTTTGAAGGGCTTGAGCCTCGATAGATAGTAAGGGAGGATGGATGGAGTGGAGGAAGGTGGATCATTCAAAATAAAAAATGACTCAAGTTTGACTGGTTATGACATAATCGATTTTAATCCAAGTAACTTTTGGTTTTAGTTCAATTCACTTATTAATTCAATTCATTTGAACTTGTCCAATTTCAATCCAATCCGTCCATTTGAAACTCATGTGTATCTACTTTGTAAATTGTCTGTTTGATTAAGTTGCATGCTTGAGTTTCTTTTAAGTTATTTGCTTGGGCTATTTGATTGCTAGCTTATCTAAGACACTATATATTTAAATGAATAATAACATTATAATGTATTTTTATAATAAATATAAAATAACACAACTATATTAAATGAAATATGGTAGAAATGGCACATATCCTAATAATTACTCATTTATTATGCAGGATTGTAATTAATTTGAGTAACAGACATTATACTGATTTTGACTAGCAATTAAAATTTATTAGATGTCATTATGTTTTAATGAAACAAAATTTAATTATGTTTACTTGTAATAAACAATTGATTTACATTGATCTTTATTTTCAAAAGGCAATAATGATTTCAACCCACTATAAATATCAACAGAAAATGTGTCTATTTAACCAAAAGAACTCAAAATTACTTGAGAAAATGTTGTTCATCACTAAGCAATTGATTTCCTTCACTCTACTTCTTTTTGTCGTCTTCCCTTCTAATGAATGTAAGTATTAGTAATTTTTATGTATTATATATATTTCAAATCTCTTTGACGAAAAATCATGATAACTCAGAATTCGAATCTGAAAACATTTGATTGAGCATGAAGAGATCATATATATCCATCTACTATAATCTTGTTACAAATAAAATAAAAGTAACTCTTTTTTTTATGCATATATATTATATATCTGTCGACTATTTATATCAGTTTTTCCCTTTTGTAGGTGTCAAAGGAAATAACAACTTGAGTCCTATGAGTAAAAAGATAGAATTAGATAAGAATTGTACAACAACTCTTGGTCCATGTACCTCAATATGCAATGCAAGATGTTGCCATAGGTTATGTGACTTATACCTTGGTAGTAGAACACACCTTGCATTGGGAATTTGCAAGTATTATAGTAGTCCCAAATATAAGACTTGTGTTTGTACTTATGATTGTACATCCAAATGATGTCAATTGGTTTCATTTGATTCAAAAGAAATATTTATTACCCTTGTTTGAATGTCCACATTGTTATGTATCGCTTTATAACGTATCGCATTGTACTGTGTAATGATGAATAACATATTTTAAAGAAGTGTCTTGTTTAATGTCATGGCACAACTGATCTTTAATGCTAACATATAAAAAAAAAAAAATTTAAAAAATCATTATGATTTTTTTACTTTATATTTCCCCTTTTACTTTACAAATTTGTTTTCATAGGTTTCCCCCCAATGTTCGATAGCAATAATAACTTTAAAAAATCACTCTTCGTTTTTACTTTATATTTTCATAGATATTGAATCGTCTTGGGTTCTTTGTATTATATTCTCAACTCTTTAAGTTAAAATTCTGACTCTATTACTGACAACTCAGAATTCAAATATGTAACCTTTAATTTAGGATAATTAAAGAGATCATATCCACCCCATTGTAATATTTGATAGTAAACAAAATTAAATTAACTCTTTTTTATACATTTGATAGTAAACAAAATTAAAGTAACTCTTTTTTATACGTATATTATACGTAAAATTTATATTATTATAATATTGATAAGTATTTAATTAAAATTAATGAGATGATTCACCGTCACATACACATAACTTATTTTAAATATACCATATATAGACAAACATAATTATATTATATAAATAGAGATTGTAAAAAGATTTAGTTAAAGTCAATACATTTTATTAGTCAAACAATAAAGTTATGGTGTCAAAAATTTAATTATATTTAAAATAATCATTTTAAGAAAAAAATTTAACTTTATTCCAAAGGTGAAAAATGATTTTCCACAATAAATATCAATAGAAAATGTGTTTTATATTCAACCACTCCAAAGTAAATTTCACTAAAAACTCAAAATTACTTTGAGAAAATAATGGCTATCACTAATCACTTGGTTTTCTTCACTTTGCTTGTTTTTACCATCTTCCCTTCTTATGAATGTAAGTATAATTCAAAAATATTTATTTTTTATTTTTCTCTTCTACTTTACAGGATAGAATTATTACTTTTTCTACATAATTTTTTATTCAGAGTTTGATAAAATTCAGATCTACAAACTACGTCATGTAAAAGTCCCATTAGAGGGTGATATTGTTGCATATTGTTTTTTCTTTTTCAAATTCAAGCATGAACGAATCTAGACTGCTTACACTATATATACAAAATCAAAATTATTATTATATATAGTAGGTGTAGAGTTTTCTAATATGCTTCTTCATAAATTAATTTTTCTTTTATCTTTAATTACTGACTCCGTTGTTAATAACCTAAGATTTGAACCTGAAACAGGACGATTTTTATCCATCATGTCATAATCTTTAGTAATATATAAAATTTAGAACTAATTCATATTTACTTAGGTTGGCTTGTTTTTTTTTTTTTTTTAAATCTCTCTCTTTTTTCTTTTTTTTAGTTTTTATCATATATTTTATGAAGGTGAAGAAATAATTAATGAAGATGGGATACTTTTGGCTCCTGGATGGTGTTTGAAGAGCCCACTAAGTGTTGTTGGACAACTTATAATTGTTATGATAATTATGAAACATGTAGACATAAATGTCCACCTTATCCTCCTCACAATTAATTAATTTTAAACATCTAAAAATATGAAATTGTTACAATATTATTTTCCATAATACAACATGAATATTTCATTTTATCAAATGTTATACATGGTTCTGGACAAATATATATATTTATATATATTATATATATATATATATACTTGTTGTCATCGATCATGTCAAACTAATTGATAAGTAAAATTTCATTGATTAACTTCGGA
The DNA here is from genome assembly GCA_027704765.1 of Solanum habrochaites. Lineage (NCBI taxonomy): Eukaryota > Viridiplantae > Streptophyta > Magnoliopsida > Solanales > Solanaceae > Solanum > Solanum habrochaites. The sequence continues at coordinate 668,846 of JAKWJA010002495.1, read as the reverse complement.
TTTGATGAAGGGAAGATCAGATTACCCAAAAAATGACATTGTTTATACAATATTAAAATTTATTATTTTTAAAAATTACATTGAACGTATGATAAAAAGAATGTTTCCGAATTTCATTAGACTTGAATTACATATAATCGGATTCAACGAAAGTTTTTCTATACTAAGCAACATGTCTAAAATCCTTAATTGCCTTTTTTTTTATCTAATTGAAGTAATTATAAATAAAATACGTGGATTAAATTGCCATAAATCCGTTGTAGTCTAGTTGGTTAGGATACTCGGCTCTCACCCGAGAGACCCGGGTTCAAGTCCCGGCAACGGAACTATTATTTTTTCATTTGATAATATTTTCTTCCCGTCCCTTTTTATGTGTCATACTTTTCTTTTTAGCATGTTCCCGAAAAAAAGTAATACTTTCTTGTTTGAAAACAATTTGAAAAGATAGGTACGGTAAGAAATACTTCCGCTGTTCCTACTTAGTTATCACATTTTTAGATTTCATGCTCGTTTTTCTATTTAGCTGTCACAATTTTAGGTTTTATACCCCTTAAGAAACAAAGCAACCTTACAATTGTACCCTTATTTAGTGCTCTACTAAAGTCAAGTTTTTAATAAATGAACATGATTAAATTAATCAATGAACATAAATGAATTATCTAGTTTTTCTATGTCAAGGTTAATAATTCTTGAGGGTAAAATAGAAAGAATAATTTCATTTATCATTTATGTATTAGTTTTGTGAAATGACAAGTATTTGAAACCGACACATAAATAAGAACGGAGGGAGTAATACATCCTGATATATATGTTGCATGTCTATATATAGAAAATAGTGAAATGGCAACTAAGTTTAATTTCTTTGCTACCTTCTACATGTACGTAGTTTCAACCTAAAAATGTTACCGCACCCGTGTCAGATCCTCGAAAAATATACTACTTTTTGGAGGATCCGACACGCCTCTCCACAACACTTGGGAAGAGTCCGAGCAACATAGGTTTCAACTTCATTTCAACAGAACCAGCTAGTACATATACATAAACTTTGTGTTCTTCAATTCTTTTATCAATGGAGGAAAACACGAAAACTAAGAGAGAGTTCTCGAGGCTTCCTTTTTCGCGGGAGTATAGCTACCGTAGATATAAGAGCCAAATCCCCAGAATGTAATAATCAAAGACAGGATCTTGAAACCACTCATAGGATCATGCAACAATATCACAGCAGCAATGCTAGTGATCGGTACTCTTACAGCGTTAAGGACACCAGCCAAGACAGTGGATGAGAGGAACACAACCGCGGTGGCTCCCAACACTCCCAACTGGAAAGTGATAATCCCCCAAATGATAACTGAGTAATACGCGTTTTCCCCACCCTTGAATGTACTTGCCTCGGATTTCATCCCATGGAAACCGTTGCTCATAACAAGTCCGATTGTTGTGAATATAAACGCAAAGAGGGAAACCATGAGTTGCTGCTCAAGAACAACAAGGAAAGACCTTTTACCGAGTAATTTCACAAAAATCAACTCTGATAAGGCGAAAATCAGACCGTGGAGTGCAGATCCCAGTATATCCCACACAAAACCAATAATGTATTGACGGTCGGTGATGTATCCATACCTGTCTGAACTTGAATCAAGAGCAATGATCGCCATGGCAGCAGTGATGATCACGATAGAATTTATGATTGATAGATTCATAGTGTTTTTCACGAGAACATATCCGAATAATGCAGAGAACACCAGTGAAGTCGAGGCTAAAAGAGCAGCGGTTGATGCTGGTAGGTAGGCATAGGCATATGCATACATGAGGTTGTCAGCAGCACTCAAGAATCCCAAGACAACATAAGATAAAGTTAGTTTTAAGTCGAGTGGCGTCGGGAACACTTTAAGGAAGAAGTACGAAGGGATTAGGACTATCGCGATCATAGGCCATCCTGCAACTGAAACCCATGAAATTATCCACTTGCTCTTCCCACCATTTGCAAAATATAAACGGGACAAGAGGCTAGAAGCAGGGAACGGAACAAGCATCCCCATGCTACTTAGAAACAGAAGAATCCAATGTGAAATCGGCTTGTTGTAATACATTTCACAAAGCATCATCCAATAGGCCGAGATATATTGCCATAATGACTTTGATGGCGGCGCTTCGTCCATTATTTCCTCTACAAGAAGCCAGTCATCATAGATAAATGACATTTTCCAAAAGCGACATGAGGAAAGAGTATTTGATCACATAAAGGAATCAAAGAATAACTCATAAGTAGCAACAACAACAGCAGCATAGCCAGCATAATCCCACAAGTGGAGTCTAGAGAGGGTAGTGTGTACTGTGTACTCAGTAATGGCATCCAATATGGAAGAGTAACATAAGCATGGATTAAGTAAAGCAACTATACAATCAGAAATGCTTGATAAAAGGTGGTAGCAAACAGGCTTGAACCTTGCAGTACCTACTTATAAACTTCCTTAGCTTCTTCGGTACATAACTACCTTATGATCTATGCATAAATCGCAATTTATACAAATAATCTCCATAAAGGTGAGGATATGCAAATGAATAACCACTTAAAAATTAAGGACTTGACTAAATACGGAGAAGATAACTATACCAATCTCAACTAATGTGAAACTCAATATATGCTCTTAGCATATTAGACACCTATCCTCAGGGACGGAGCCAGAGTGTAGCTTATGTGTTTTTTGATCGAAAATCTTGGATTCAAACTCTTGATCTATACACAAGCCCATTCTTAAATCATAACTTGTCTAGAACTAGAATCCCGAACTCAATCTTACTCTCCATTTAGAAAGTGGTCCTTAACATATCCCTATAGTCATGTCATTTGTCAAAGGAGGCTGATTATTTCACAACTAAATTCTTACTCTCTATCTGCACAAGACACGAGATAGTGATAAGGCCTACATAACTCCTACCTCACTGAATATGTTGTTATACACTATACAAGTACTATCTTTCTAACACACAAGAAAAAACACCCAAGTGCTAAAAATCAAAACTTGAATTCACAATTTTCAAGAACCATGAAAGGATTTACAAAAACTAAGAATACCCACAAAGCATAAAAAGCTGAAACTTTCAACAAGTAGAGTCATTCAACACACAAGAAAAAAACACCCAAGTGATAAAAATCAAAACTTTAATTCACAATTTTCAAGAACCATGAAAAAAAAAACAATCATCTTGACAAATCCAACATACCCACAAACCCCAAAACCTTAAAAAAAATTGAGATTTTCACATATTATACTGACCTGGAACAGAAATAAGCAATGAGTGCTGCATGAACCCAAGAATTTAGGGGACAGTGAAAGAAGTTGAGAGTATAAATACCAAAACTAATCGGGTCGGGTCAAAGAAAATTCCGGGTCTGCTCAAATTTGAACTGGGGTTGTTGAGATTACAACCATTGAAGCAGATGACAAAAAATTATAGTATCTAAATAGAACAGCAAATCTATGGTCCACAAATCAAAATCAAGATTTCAATGATTAGATGAAATCTTTTGGTTTAGGTAGAAAAAAAATACTAATAGGCTTTTAATACATAGTGAAAGTTTGCGAATAATTTATTTAGACACTTGAATTAAGTTTGATTTTTTTTAATGTATTTTTTAGTTTATTAGATAGTTAGCTTAGTCATATAATTTTTTATTTTTTTTTAGATATATGCATTCGCCTCAATAAATAGCAAAATTTCAAATGTATGTGTAAAAGTTTTTTCGAAATTTGAATCAAATGTGTCTTATTAAATACTTTGTATGGAGAAATTAAAACCTGATTTAATTTGATTGTTCAAATGAAATACGTATTAAGCCAAGATAATTATATTTCTATATAACAAAAGTATACATTAATTATGTATAACATAAAAATTTGTAAATTCCAACTGATATACTAAAGTTAGAGATATACATATCGTAACTATTTTTTTTATGGACGAAAACATGATCGTAGATAAAGAATTGTGAAAATGTTTATACGTCGTCATATGTTTTCTCTGTTACCCTTCCATACTAGTACTCATGTAGTTTTTTGGGGTTCGGTTATTATATATTGTTTCTTATATTTTGATTGTCATATTATTTTATTATAATTATTGTTCAGACTGATTTGTCATATTTATCATGTTTCCTTTACTTATACTGTTTTTTTCTACTTTAAAAGTTTAGATTGTTTTTTTATTGAATTGAGAATTTATTAAAAATAATTTTAGGTAATTTTACAAAAATAATATTGAATTTTATTTATTTAAACTCATTTACATACTTATGCTTAATAAAGCAAACCAAAGAATATGATACTCATTTGACAAAGGGAATTGATTATTATTATTATTATTTTAATAAGTAAATTATTATTCTTTAAGTAATCAAATCTTACCTGCCAACAATTAAAAAATTCAGCAAAAGACATAAGTGCTTCTGACATTCAACGCATACCAAAAAGAAAATTAAAAAAATGCTACGAATCAAAATTTAGAATTTTAAATTTTCAAGAACTAAGTATCGTAATAATATATTTAATATAATTTTATAAATAAAATCTAAAATAAAATTAGTAAATAGACAAATTTTATCATTATCTTTATAAGATAGATATATTATTTTACAAAAAAAAAAGGACGGATGCACGTAAAAAAAAAATGTAATCGATACAGAAAAATAAGAAAGAAAAAGAGACATTAACATAGCTTAAAAATACATCAAGAATAAGAAAGATTAAAAGTAGATAATATTAAAACGTACTAACTCTCTTTTTTAATTTTCAACCTTTATACGTATAGTATCTGAATTTAATTCAAAATTTAATTTGAAATAATTGAATCGAATTAAAAAAAATTCACATCTACCCATTTTCAAGATTCTTGAGATGAAAAATCAGACAGCATATTATAGTGCTGTGCTTTATGGTCCACAAATTACTTATTTAATTGGCTGGTGGCATTATTGGGAAACAAAATTAATTTTTTTTTTATATTCGAAATAAAAAAAAAATAAAAGAACGCAAAACACGTTTATTTTTAGGTCAAAATTTACGAGTTTTATTCATAAGAACTAAATAAATATATATATAAATTAAATTAAAGGCGTTTGAAATAATAAGATATTATTAGTATGGTAGAGTAGGTGAAACAATTCCCTATTATTTATTAATTTTTTATTTTAATATTTATTTTTCATAACCTTTTATCTACGATCATGTTATCGTTCATTAAAATAACTAGTATATCAATGGTTTACAATTTTTATTTTATAGTCAATGTATATCTTTTATATATTAATCAATGATTATTTTTTTTAATTTTTTTAACTTCAAGTGCTAGAATAATTATGACTTTAATTTAGTGTTATCTTAATATTTCACACCTTTTGATTTACATTATTAAGATGTTTTCTAAAACGTGATTTTGATGTTACAAAAAACGGAAATATTTTACTTTCAAAAACTTCAAGTAGGTCATATATTTGGCGATCGTAATCAAAATCTCTTTATTGAAAAATTATATTACTAATTAAAATGAAAATTATATTTTATATATATTTTTGTGTTAATATCAGCTCTCAAATTAAATAATTGCTTAAAATGGTGAGAGATATAACAAAATTATCAAATAAAAAAATAATTCTAGCTATATAAATCACCTATAGATAGACTAGACTTTTTAGAGTATTTATTCATAATTCCGTCTATATAACTTATTTATATTATCAATCTTGATTTAGAATTAAAAAAAAAAAATCATGATAGATAATTAGGGGTGGACATTCGGTATTTCGATTTGATTTCATTTTCTTTTTCAGTTTTTTTCGGTTTTTGTAAATTGTGTATCGAATAGAACAGAAATATTTCAATTCGGTGTTGTTTTATTATTTCGGTTCGTTTTTGTTATTTTGATTTTTATTTAAAATAACCTTTCTTGTTCCCCTTTGTCCTTCCTTATTTGTTCTTTTAAAATCTACAAATTTTTTTGTTTGATTTTCATCTTAATGGGCTAAAAATACGTTATATCAAAAAGTCTTTTAACTTTTTTAATTTTTTATTTGAAATTATAATATTTTATTATTTAATATTAATAATTATCTATATAAATATATATTTATAATATAATATAATTTCGGTACGACTATTCAAAATCATACGAGAACGCGAACCGAAATACCAAAAAATACAAAAACATACACCGAAAACCGAAAAACCGAAACCGAAATATCAAAAAAGTTCGATTCGGTACGGTATTTTGGTTTTCCGATGTTTATGCCCAGCCCTAATTATCAATGTAAAATTAATTAATTCATGATGACTTATAGATGAAATTTTGCTAAAATAGGAAGAAATTCAACAATATGAATCAGAACTAAAATGGAAAAAATTAATAAATGCCTAACAAAAATCCCCAAAAAAGTATATCATATATATCAGAGAAAAATAGGTAAATTCATAATAACTTGATCAAATTAGTTACAAAAATTCCTTTTTAAAGAATCTAAAAAAAATAAATGACAAGAAATACATTTAATGTGCATTGTCTAACGAATAGTGCATATTATTCTTATATCTTGTAATAAATGATATATATTTATCATTATTTTTAATAAATGTATAACAAAAATAATCCTAAAATTGATTTACTTTTAATTTGAAAAATAAAATGTGACTTACAAATTATCTCAATCATTTTATTATTTTTTCAAACTCGACTTACAATGACTTGTGTAATAAGGGATTGAGAAAAAATTTAAATATGTGACTGAACTTAATGAAATGAAGGATAATGTCACGTAACAGAATATAATAGTTCATACTAGATTTCGCTCGTGAAACAAATGAATAATATACGTCAGTGCAATGACATAAATACCTCCAACTACTAATAGATGGTATAGTTAAGTCATTACTAAAATTTGATACATAAACTCATAATAACTCAGTCAAATTAGTTACTAATTTTCTTTTTTTAGGAATTTACAAATAAAAGACTAACAAATTATAGAAATATATATAATTCATTTTCCTATCTAGTCCTTGTTCTATACATTTTATCCAATATATATAGCCAGAATTTGTGTATATCATAAAAAACACTGTATATTATATGAATATTTCTTATCATATTTGAAGAATTAAAGCAACAACATTTCAAAAATCATGAGGATGGCCATTTCAATTCCTTCTTATTTTCTTCTACTTCACATATTTGTATCACGTATGTGTCCATTTTTTCAATTTTATCGGATAATTTATTTGTTATATATAATATGTCTTAAAATATTTGACACCATTTAACTAGTTAATGATGTCATTTTACATAATTTGCACTACCTTTATGAACTCAAATTCATTCAACTAGTTGAATTTAATTTGTATATACTCAAATTATATTTTAATTATCAAAATTCAAATTTTTAATATCATTAATGTGTTGGAATAGATGTTCGATCCTTCTACTTCTTGGGATCGAGCCCTAGGTACAAATTCGTAGAAATAGCCAACTATAACTCATAGTAACTTTTTTTCTTTCAACTTCATCGTAGAAGCTTAATGATGACTCAAACTCGTAAGCCATAACCTAAGAACTGAATACTTATGATCTGAACAACCCCTTCATAATCTTTTTTACCTCACCCTACTCAGGATCAATAGTGGTCTCATTTACGTACCTTTTTATATATTAACATTTTATTTTTTTTGTGTGTAGTTTGCATGGGAGATAGCAACTTGACTCATTTGGAGATGGCTAGAGGAAATTTGACACAATTGGATTATAATTATAGATGTGGGAGTAGAAGGGATGTACGAAAAAGGTGGATAATTAGGGTTACTAGCTGTGACGGTGAATGGAAGGGTTAAGAAAAGGCGAGAGGGTGCTACGCGAAAGGAGGAACGAAAGGTTAGGTTAGAAGTCCCTAGAGGCACTTATGTGGGCAACGGGAGAAAAGGCAAAGGAAGAGGTTAATGGGTGAGAAGAAGGTGAGGGGGAAGTAAGATGTGTTGAGACGAAGTTTGGTTAAATTGAACATGGAAGGCGAAGGGTAGTATGAGGGTAAAGTATACTGTCTCAAGGGGTGGAAGTACAGGTAAGATGGGTGTTGAGGAGGAAGAAGGTGGTTCAAAGTAGCGGTGAGAGGACAGGTTTGAGAGTGAGTTGTGTTTAGAGAGTAGGTGGGTGATGTAGGAGGTAGTATGTAAAGGTATGAAGGAGCGAGGGAGTTGAGATTGGCGATGGGTGGTTAGCGGTGAGAAGTAGGTGAGAAAGAGATAGATATAGCCAAAACAGGATTAGAAGAGGAGAGCGAAGAGGTGGGACCTGTGTTTGAGAAAAGTAACATAGAGGGGAGGGGGGAGAAGGGTGGATACTGAAGGTGGATATGTTAAGGGCAAGTGGTGAATGTTAGCGAGATTAGTTGTATATGAAGGTCAATGTCCAGCATACGGTGCGAGTGATTTTCTTTCAATTAGGTAATTCAACCCTGACTATTTGATGAGATGTGGCTTAAAACATGCATTAATTATTATAGTGAACTTAATCCAGAACCAATATGCACTGAATTTCCTGGATTTTATCCATACAAGTTTTGTATTTGTTGGCATGATTGTTATTGATATTAATATAATATATTTTAATACAATTATATTACATTAATGATCTTATTTGTTCATGCAAATTCACTAATTGTATCTTCTTTTATACATTTTTCTTGCTTTTTAGTCTGGTGTTGGATAATTGTATTGGAGTGTGATTGAATTCAAATTTATGATAAAAAGTAAGTAGGATTGAATCTGAGACCTCTAGTTAAGGATAGAGGAAATAACTATAACGCGACCATAAATTTGTTTCTTAATGAGATATTACAATGATCTTATTGTTCATGAAAATGAGCTTATATTTTTTTTTCTTATTTTTCGATATGATATTCGATAATGCTTAAATTTGAAATCTGTAATTAAAGATATAGGAGTAGTTATCATTTCACCACAAATGTAATTTTTGTTATTTAATTTTACCGATGTTGACACCCAATTTTTGACCCACGTTGGTAAATTAATTTATCAAACTTCGTAAGTTTTTCAAATTATTTAAAGTTAATTAGTTTTTATAAATCTTGCGAAAGTAGAATATATGTATATATATACATATATGTATATACATATATGTATATGTATATGTGTGTATCTTAAGTCTAGCCTTCCTCCAGCCCACTCCACTCCTCTCTCCCATTCCCAAAATAAGTTACCCAGGCCCACCCGTTTCTCCCCTCTACACGGCCCAAGCCATTTCCTCAACAGCCCACTCCACTCCCAATTTCAGCCCAAACCTCCAACCCTTTGTGATTTAATTCCCCAGGCCCAAACGTCTTCACCAGCCCAACACCTTCTAATCAAACCCAAATCAATTCCTACATCTATTCCAGCCCAACACCCCCCCTTTATGTCAGCCCAAACCAATTACCCCCTCCGTCTGGCCCATTCCTCTCCGACCCAAACCCCTTACCCGCTCCAGCCCGACCCAGTACCCCTTTCTTCTTCCCCCAAATCACGCAGTTCCCAGAAAAACAGAACAAAAAAACGCAGCCATAATTCCCCAGAAATCACGCGAAAAACAGAGAAAGCCAGCAACCCCATCGCGTCTCTCCCCGCGTCTCCCTCACGTCCTCTCTCCTCTTTCATCCTCAATCCCGCGTCTCCCCCCACACTCGCTCTCGATTCCCATCAGCCCACGCCCTTCATCTCCCCACGCCATCTCCTGCAAAATGCCAACAACCCCGCAATGACAGACCCATACCCTGTCAATTAGGTCTGCGAAAACGTCGCTGTCGCCCTCTCCAACACGCGATTGCCTCGTGAAGTTTGACCAAAGGGGATTCAAAATTTGAATTTCAAAAAGGGGGGGGGGGGGGCTGTCTATTCTCCTCTATAAATACCCCTTTTCTTCATCAGAAAAGGGGTTAGAAGATTATCACGGGAGAGCTTGGAGGGTTAGAGATTTTGATCAGAAAAATTCGAAAAAAAAAAACAACAGAACTTGGGTTGGACGATTTTCTGAATTTTTTTTCGGGTTCTATCACAAAAGAAGAACTGAAACTTTTCTAAAGACTTGGTCATGGACGATTTTTCTGTGGATTGAGTCTTGGAGTTCGAAACTGGTGTCCTAAAATTTGGTTGTCTGCTTTTCTGAGAAGAACATTATCGTCGCTAGTGTACGCGTGTTGAACTGCTTCCTCTGCTCGTCTCGTCCCTGGCTTCGCTGCTTCCGTCCAGGTACTCCTCTTTGCTCCATTTTATCCCTTCATATTTACGTTCTGCTTCAATCACTGCTGCTGATATATCTGCTGGTTTTTTTTTCTGATTTGTTTGAGTTCAAATGTGTTGAGACATTCTAATGTCTGAGTGTTAATTACATGGCCTGTTTGCTGTAAAATATAAGATGTTGAATTTGTTGGGTTTGGGATCGAGTTCGAGATATATCGCAAGTTCGGTTCGCTATGTTTTGAAAAGCTGTGGATTGACAAATTGATGTTGTGTCCTTCATTTATCATCTAGAGTTAGACGAATGAAGCAAGACAGCTTAGTATCGATTGATAGATTCGTATGTTTGTTGATCTCTAGCTGACGTTTGAAGTTTCCTATATGTTTCGTCTTTCTTTCATCAAGTTTGATGGCTGCGTTGTTTTATTTTCTCCATTGGTTACTTGTGTTTGGTTGTTTTCTTTGTCATTTTGGTGTGTTATAATAACTTCTCATCATGTTCACTTGAAATTCGAAAGAGTAGTTTACATTCTTACGTAATTTGAATGATAGTAGTCAAGATATGATCTCGTTCCCCTCCCCTGTTCGCATCAGCTTCTGGTTCCTGTTCTGCTTTCAAACTTTGCTGCTTAATGGTATTATCGGCTTCGTCATATGGAATAAGTTCGTCTCAATCCAGAGTTGGCAGTTTGATTATCTTTCTTTTGGTTAAAAATTGTCTTAGCTCAGGCTGAGCTCTTCATTTTCTTTGTTTAGTTAACAATCTGTTTTCCATATTTGATTTGAAGTGAATATAAACTATCCTTGTGATCATCCGATTTGAATTTTTGAAACCTGCTTCACCTAGCTAAATTTTTATTTCTAGTTATTAACAAATTCTTATGTTTTTTTATGCACTTGTGTTCCTCTTGTTGGACTCATGTGTACCTCAATTATATGTAAACCTTATAGTTAGTTCTCCACTTTTCTACTGGCTTCCTAGGATTTAGAATTAATATCACTCATTGGTTCTATTAAGATTAACTTCCATTCATGTCCTCACCTTGCAATTATCAATGGCAGCCTTATGCACTTTGACAGGTTTATCCACATGTGTATGCACGTTGCTTGTTTCCTTTCTTATCTCGTTTGTTATGGTTGTTTTCTTAGCATCATTTGGACTTGTTTTCAAAATCATTTATCTCCCCCTCTAATTCATATCTCCAAGTAGTTCATTTTATCCCCGTTTTGTTCAGGATGCTTGCTATTAGTTTATTGTTCAATGTGGCTCATTCTCTTTTCTGTTGTTGATTGCATGGTGAAATTATTTCACCAGAGGTCCCATGGACTTCGTTCCCCATCTCTTGCACTTCCTCGGTTAGCCATAAAGGCTCGAAACATATTCCCTTCGTGTCGTAAGACTCCTCAAAAACTGGCGTACGGCTAATATGTCAAACGGCTGCGGAAATTACAGTTTTAATAATTATATGCAGAATCACTGCATTTTTTTGGAAGCTGTAAACCAGCTAATATACATCTGATATACCTGGTTACATGTCGAAAATGCACAGGAAGTCCTAACTCGAATCTGTGTCGATGGCAGTGAAAATATGCTGCTGAAAAGGATTTTTTCACTCATCGAAGTTGAAAACAGCTGATATACCAGCCTGTAACCTGCTATACTGAGACGTTCGACTTAATAGGTGTAAGAAAATATGAATGGCAGCTGCGTGGCAAAATTCCGAACGGCCATTAAAATCGAAGGACTTGAGAATGCGTAGTTCGAAGATTTTTATTTATTTATAAGTTGTATTTATTTTGGGCATAACCCTTCTTTTGTTTACTGTTCCTTGTATTATTCTTGTAGTTTAGATTTAGGACAGGTACGAACGAAAAAATGGTCGAAACCCCAAAAAAAAAATCAACCTGTGGGTCCAAAACTCGGTCAAGGCGACAGAACCCGAGGTTGGACCCAAATCTCTCTCTCTCTCTCTCTTTCTATTGTTTATATTTTGCTTTGATTACCTTTAGTCTAGGATTGAAAACTCCAACCCCACCCTAACGCCTTCACTTTATCGAACGGAAAAAACTAAAAAAATGAATTTAACGATAGAGGTTTAAATTTTAAAGTTGCTTAGAGTTAAGTTTGACAAGGTTTTTTTTTGATTCTTAACGAATCCAAGCGGTAAATTTTTTATTTGTCTAAATTTCTAGATAGAGTTTACTAATACATAAAAAAATAATAATAAAAAAAAATGATAATATATCACATTTTACCATTGTTGTGGAATATAGTGTCTTAGTCTTAACAACGCTTTTGCAAAGTAAAATATTCAAAACTTATAAGTTTGCCTAGATATTCTTAGAAAGTTCAAATTCGCAAGTCTTTAAAGAAAAATAGTCAAATAAGTTAGTCGTTGGAAAACCGTAATTTGTAACGGAGTGTCCTTAGGTGCCTTAAACACCTTCTAAGAACGCTAATAGAATCCCGAACCCTAAAAAAAATGTTTTTTCAAAACGATTTTTCTGTTTGAAATTGTTTTAGAAACTAGTTTCTTGATTTTTTCTTAAAATTAAGTGGCTACTCCTAAAGTCGAAAATACCTCTTACATCAAAACGAACTCTTTTTCAAAATCACCCTTTTTCATAAAACCGAAATGGCGACTCGCTGGGGAGATTTAAGTTTCTAACCATAAGATTTTACTGTTTGACTAACTGTTTTTGTTAAAATGTTGTTGGTACTGAATATGTTTAAATTGTGTTGATAAATTGTCGTTGGCATTCATGGCATATTTCCATTTATGTATACGTAGATTTACAGGACGTTTTGCGGAACCGCCCGGCTTTGTTTTCTTACTCACCCTTTTTCGAAATATCGCACTATTTATTTGTTCGTCAGCGTCCAATGGTTGTCGCGAGTTTCACCCAATTGTCCGTTTGGGTTCCCTGTCCTTTCAAAAGCCACTCTTAGTCAAACTGCGTAACCGAGCCAAATCCCGAACGTAAGAGCATTTGAACTAAGACGACCCAACGCCAAGGCCGTTGGGCCCATTAGAAGCCACCTTGTGTCTATTTGGCCTAAATTGCCAAAAAACAGACAATCATGCTATATGTGTTAATTGAAGGATGTATAGGCATTTTATAAACGATTTATTGTCTACGGGGTGGGGTGACTAAATTTGTTCGCTATTTTTTCGTAGGATGAATCCGACACACAAACCTTTGAAAACAAATGGTTACTGTCCCCGACCCTTTCCTCGAAAGTATGGTGGAAGTTCATGACCCCGAAGAAAGGGATTGTTCAAAACACATAGTCATCTTCCGTCTTTTTTTTGTTATAAAAACCATAGCATGACTTGCGTGGCTGACTTAATTGGTGAACGATGGTGAACTTCTGGATATCGCGCGAATCTTGTTTTTCGATTCGGAGAGGTAGAATTGACGCCGACTATAAGAAGAATTCTTATCAGTATATGAAAGTTTCTCCATGTGCAACAAAAGTAAACGCCTCCAGATACAGATCTCCTAAATCCTATAACATTGGATTTTGCCAACATTAAGAGAGTTGTCGTTGGAGTTAAAGCCGATTGGATGGACAAGCTCCCGCCTCGAACAGACCCTTTTCATAAAATTATATTATCGAGTTTGGGCGTGCAGGCTTATGAGAAACATGAAGACGAGTTCGTCTCAAAAAAAATGGAAAGAGCCCGTCCCCTGGCATTCGCGATAGTTTCCGTCCCGATGGTTTTTCCTCAAGGCCAATACACTATTCATCCTAGCGTATTTGATGGTCACTCATGCCTTTTTTATGGAGTGGATTACAAAACATCAACAAAGTACTACACTTTTAGCGCCCATGATTCTGGCCGCATCTACAGGGCCTTTAGACAAGGGTCGAACGGAGAACGTTTCTTCAAGGGTGTCATTTGCGACTACAGTGGTGGATGATGCGGTCATTATCAAAACTCATACCCAAAAGAGCCATGGATTCCCTCAAGACGATCCGACGAGCTACATGGTCATGATTGGTGGTTGTATCACAATCTTTGCAACAAGACTGGAGGACAAGAGTTTTTTTTATCCGAGGCTTCGAGGGCTGATAAAGAAGACGTCATGTCAATAGATAGTTTGGTGGTAATAAGAACAGGTGGTTCGAAACGAAAAAAGTCCCTTATTTGGGATTTGCTGGAGTAATAGGAACTAGACCCATATGCTCCCGGTCGAGTTTCTGAGGCAACGAGGATGGAAACAAGATTGCCCTCAATTGCATGCTATGAGAATTCGTAACTGACCACGAAATGGGCAGTTCACTTTCTGAAGACAGCGTAGGATTTGGAGATCTCGAAGAGTGTTGGGTGACCTGTACCAGATAGTGTCGTCAGAATGTTTCGATGGAAGTACAAAGAATGGTTAAAAAAGAGTCTTCTGGAACAATTTGAGCCTGGTCTGCAACGTTTCTCACATTTGCCGCTTTTGGAGCCCAACATCAAGTCCATACTCACCGCCTTTCAAGAGAAGTTGATAAGAGTGATTAGAGCATCAACGTCCGACCCAAAAAACAAAAAAAAATTTTCCGAAGATGCCAGTCATAGCTCGATTAAAGCCAAGAACTACGAAGTGCCAGACAATGCATTACAGATTTAGATTACAGCATTGATCGACAAATTCAATCGATAGAGGGGTTCAGACATCAAGAAGGAGCTCATTGGCGAGAGATCTCTCCTGGGCGAGTAATATGCCAGGTGGGAACCCCCGTTTTGTTCAGGATGCTTGCTATTAGTTTATTGTTCAAGTGTCTAATTCTCTTTTGTTTGTTTGATTGCATGGTGAAATTATTTTCGAGGTCCCATGGACTTCGTTCCATCTCTTGCACTTCCTCGTTGAGCCATAAAGGCTCGAAACATATTCCTCGTGTCGTAGACTCCCTCAAAAACTGCGTACAGGCTGAAATATGTCAAACGGGCTGCTGGAAATTACAGTTTTTTTTTGCAGAATCTGACTGCATTTTTTTGGAAGCTGTAAACCAGCTATATACATCTGATATACACTGGTATACATGTCGAAAATGCACAGGAAGTCCGAACTCGAAATCTGGGTCGATGGCAGTGAAAATATGCTGCTGAAAAGGATTTTTCAACTCTCGAAAGTTGAAAAACAGTCTGATATACAGCCTGTATACACTGATATACGGAGACGTTATACCTTAAATAGGTGTAAGAAATATGAATGGCAGCTGGCGTGCAAAATTCGAACTCCATGAAGAATCGAAGGAGCTTGAGGAAGGCGTGTTAGAAGATTTTTTATTTATTTATTAAGTTGTATTTATTTTGGGCATAAGCCCTTGTCATTTTTTTTACTTTCCTTGTATTTATTCTTGTATGTTTAGATTAGGACAGGTACGAAAGAAAAAATGGGTCGAAACCCCAAAAAAAAACAGGTGGGTCCAAAACTCGGTCAAGGCGAACAGAACCCGAGTTTGGACCCAAATCTCTCTCTCTCTCTCTCTTTGCTATTGTTTATATTTTTGCTTTGAATACCTTTTAGTCTAGGATTGAAAACTCCAAACCCCACCTAACGCCTTTCACTTTATCGAACGTAAAAAACTAAAAAAATGAAATTTTAAAACGATAGAGGTTTAAATTTGAAAGTTGCTTAGAGTTAAAGTTTTACAAGGTTTTATCTTAACGGAATCTCAAAGCGGTAAATTTTTTATTTGTCTAAATTTCTAATAAGTTTATAATAATAATAAAAAAATAATAATAAAAAAAAAATGATAATATATCAAATTTTACAAGTTTGTTTGAATATAATGTTGACACCCAATTTTTTGACTCACGGTTGGTAAATAAATTTATCAACTTCGGTAAGTTATTAAATTATTTTAAAGTTAATAGTTTTATAAAGCTTGGAAAGTAGGAATATATGTATATATGTATACATATTATGTATATACAGATAGTATATTGTTGATATGGGTGTATATTAAGTAGCCTTCCTCAAGCCCCACTCCAATCCTATCTCCCATTCCCAAATAAGTTACCAGCCACCGTTTCTCCCCTCTTACACGGCCCAAGCCATTTCCTTCAACAGCCCACTCCACTACATTTCAGCCCAAACTCCAACCCTTGTGATTTTTAATTCCCAGCCCAAACGTCTTCACCGCCAACACATGTAATTTTTCAAACCAAATAATTCTACATTATCCAGCCAAAACCCCCCTTTATTTCAGCCCAAACCAATTACCCCTCCGTTGCCCCATTCCTCTCCGAACCCCCAAACCCTCGTACCGCTCCAGCCCGACCCCGTACAACTTTTCTTCCCCCAAAATCAAGCAGTTCCCAGAAAAAAGAACAAAAAAACGAGCATATTCCCCAGAATCACAGCGAGAAAAAAACAGAGAGAAAGCCAGCAGCAACCCCAGCGCGTCTTCCCCGCGTCTCCCTCACGTCTCTCTCCTCTTTCATCCTCATCCCGCGTCTCCCCCCAAACCTCTCTCTCGATTCACATCAGCCACGCCCTTTCATCTCCCCACGCCATCATCCTGAAAATGGCCAAACACACCCGCCAAGACAGACCCATACCCTGTAATTAGGTCTGCGAAAAACTCGATGTCGCCCTCCCAAACACGCGATTGCCTCGTGAAGTTTGTTGTAACCAACGGGGATCAAATTTGAATTTCAAAAACAATTGGGGGGGGTGGGCCTGTCTTATTCTCCTCTATAAATACCCCTTTTCTTCATCCGAAAGGGGTAGGAAGATTATCAGGGGCAGCTGGAGGGTTAGCGATTTTGATCAGAAAAATTCGAGAAAAAAAAACAACATGAAACCTTGGTTGGACGATTTTGGAATTTTTTTTTTGCGGTTCCTATCACAAAAGAAGACCTGGAAATCGTGTTCAAAGGACTTTGGAATTGGACGATTTTTCTGTTAGGCTTTGGAGGGGGTTAGAAAAATGGTCCGTCCGAAAATGTGGTTGTGTCTGCTTTTCTGAGTGGAACATTTCGTCGATAGTGTCGGTGAGTGAACTGCTTCCTCTGCTCGTCGTCCCGCTTCGCTGCTTCCGAACAGGTAACCTCTTTGCTCATTTTATACCCGTCATATTGACGTATATGCTTCAATCACTGATGGCTGATTATATCTGCTGTTTTTTTTGTTCTGATTGTTGAGTTCAATGTGTTGAGAATTTCTATGTCTGAGTGGTAATTACATGCCTGTTTGCTGTACACATATAAGATGTTGAATTTGTTGGGGTTTGGGATCGAGGCGAGGAGCTATATCGCAAGTCGGTTACGCTATGTTTTGCAAGGCGGTGGATTGACAAATTGATGTTGGTCATCATTTATCTTAGGGAGTTAGCCGATGAAGCAAGACAGCTTAGTATCGCTTGATAGATTGTTATGTTGGGATCTTAGCTGACGTGTGTGAAGTTGCCTATAGTTTCTGTCTTTCTGTTCATCAGTTGATGGCTTGCGTTGTTTAGTTATACATTGGTACATGGTTTGGTTGTTTCTTGTCATGTGGGGTGTTATAAAACTTCTCATCATGTTCACTTGAAATTCGAAAAGAAGAGTAGTTTAATTCTTAGTAATTTGATGATAGTAGTCACTATATGATATCGTTCCCCGCCCCTGTTCGCATCAGCTTCTGGTTCCTGTTCTGCTTTCGAAACTTTGCTGCTAATGGTATTATCGGCTTGTCATATGGAATAATTCGTCTAAATCCAGAGTTGCAGTTTGATACTTTCTGTGGTTTAAAAAATTGTCTTAGCTCAGGCTGGTCTCATTTTCTTTGTTTAGTAACAATCGTTTTCATATTGATTGAAGTGAATATTAAATATACTTTGTGATCATCCGATTGAATTTTTGAAAACCTGGCTTCACCTGCTAATTTTGACTCTTCTGTTAGTAACAAAATTCTTATGTTGTTTATGCACTGGTGTTCCGCTTGTTGGACTCCATGTGACCTCAAATATATGTAAAACCTTATAGTTAGTTCTCCACTTTTCTACTGGCTTCCTAGATTAGAATTAATATCACTCATGGTTCTATTAAGATAACTTCCATTCATTGTCCTCACTTCAATTATTCCAAATGGCAGCTTAGCACTTTGACAGTTTATCCACATGGGTATGCACGTGCTTGGGTTTCCTTTCTTATCTCGTGTGTTATGGTTGTTTTCTTAGCATATTTGGATTGTTTTCAAAACAATTTTTCTCCCCCTCTAATTAATCTCTCCAAGTAGTTCATTTATCCGTGGTGTTAAGGTGGATTGCTATTAGTTTATTGTCAGGTGCTTAATTCTCTTTGTTGGTTGATGCTGTGAAATTATTTTCGAGTCCCATGGACTTGTTCCCATCTCTGCACTTCCTCGTGCGCCATAAAGGCTCGACAACTATTCCTCGCATGTCGTTTAGACTCATCAAAAATGGCGTACAGGGCCTGAAATGTTTGAATATGGTCCAAACGGGCTGCTGGAAATACAGTTTTTTTTTTGGCAGAATCGACTGCATTTGTTGGAAGCTGAAAAACCAGCTATATACATCTGATTACACTGGTAACATGTCGAACATGCACAGGAGTTCCGAACTCGAAATCTGTGTCGATGCAGTGAAATAGGATGCTTGGAAAAGGATTTTTAAACTCTCGAAAAGTTGATGAAAACCAGTCTGTATTACAGCCTGTATAACTGATATACGGAGAGACGTTATACTTAAATAGGTGGTAAGAAATATTGAATGGCAGCTGGCGTTGCAAAATTCGAACTCCATGACGACGAAGGAGCTTGAGGAAGGCGGGTAGAAGATTTGTTATTATTATTAGTGTATTATTTGGGCATTAAGGCCCTTGTCATTTTTTTACTTTCTTGTATTTATTCTTGTTGTTTAGATTAGGACAGGTACGAAAGAAAAAGGTTCGAATCGAAACCCCAAAAAAAAACAGGTGGGTCAAAACTCGGTCACGGACGAACAGAACCCGAGTTTGGACCCAAAGCTATATCTGATTATCTCTCTTGCTTGTTATATTTTTGCGTTGATACCCTTTTAGTCTAGATTGAAAACTCCAAACCCCCAACCTAACGCCGTTCAATTTATCGAACGTAAAAAAACTAAAAAATGAACCTTTAAAAACGATAGAAGGTTTAAATTGAAAGTGCTTAGAGGTTAAAGTTTACAATGTTTATCTTAACGGGAATCTCAAAGCGGTTTAAATTTTTTATTGTATAAATTTCGTAATAAGTTTATAATAAAATAAAAAAATAATCCATAAAAAAAAAATATAAATATATCAAAATTTTACAAGTGTGTTTGAATTATAAAGTGTCTTAGTCTAAAAAACGATTTTGCCAAGTAAATATTTCAAAAACTTATAAAGTTTGCCTAGGATTATCTAGAAAGTTCAAATTCGCAAGTCTTTAAAGAAAAAAATAGTCAAATAAGTTAGTCGTGGAAAACCGTATTGTAACGGAGTGTCTTAGGTGCATTAAACACCTTCCTAAGACGCGAATAAGAATCCCGAACCTAAAAAATGTTTTCAAAACGATTTTCGAGCGCCTCTCACCCCTACACCCCATGTTTTTAGAAAGGTTTTCTGATTTTTCTAAAATTAAGTGGCGACTCCTAAAGTCGAAAATACCTCTTTAAATAAAACGAACTCTTTTCGAAAATCACCCTTTTTTCGATAAAACAACCGATGCAAGACTTCTTATCTTAAGTTGATGCGTCACAACTTTCTACCTAAACTATCATTAGACATTTATCGAAACGCATCTCAACTATCAATTATTCATAACTAAAATCCGTAAAATTTAAATTTTGAATCTCCTCTAACTTAATATTAATTGGTTGATCTCCCTAATCTAATTGGTCGAATCCACTTGGTCTTCCTATCTAGTTAACCTTAAAAGACAAAAAGAGGAAGAAAAACAAACTTTTACGTGGAAAAAATTTATCCGCATTGGGTGTTTACACCAAACTAATTTAATTTCTAATATTATGTGATTTTATGAAATAAAATATATGTTAATTAATTATAGTTAAATAAAATGAACTATAAGTTTAAACACATGACATGCACGTATTGGATTGATGTAAACACTCAGGCGTGTAGTATCCTTAATTAAAAAATCCTACGCAGAGAGGGTTAACTCAATTAATACAGTACATGCCATGCATTTAAATTTATGATTCATTTTTATTTAACTCAGTAATTAATAACTATAAACACTCGGTAGTTAGTAGGTAGAAGTTAGTAGTATGAATTCAATTTGATTCATATTATCTAACTTATTTGAATTTTTATCCCTATATAATACCTCAAACACGTTTTTATATGAATACATAATATTTAAATCGAATAATTCATGTATATCATAGATCAATAATTTTCCTCAAGATTCATATAAATGGCTATTCTAGTTTGGTACCCAAGTTTTTGTGCCATTTTTATTCTTATTCTTGTAACAGGTTTGTTATGTTTCTCTTATGTATTTTTTTTTCCCTTTTAGGTTGTGTTTGGTATGAATGTAATTTTTATTTTTATATTCGATTAGTTAAAATATTTTCTTTTTAGAAAAATAAGTTATTTGACTGACTTGTTTTATATTAGTAAAAACAAGTTTTATAATTAATAGCATTTCATATAAGTTGTTTTATCACACTGTGGTGTTTGTTGATGATTGTTACAATGACATTGTGTGAATTGTCTTGAGTTTATCACTCCGTCAATTATTTTTATGATTTTATATTTTTATCCCTATGTTAGTTTGGCACGAGAACTTATTGTATAAAAAGGGTTGTGTTTGTTGTGGAATCAACGTTTTTTTCACCGTAAGAAAACAAGAAAAAAGATTATGTAATTGAAACTTTTAATTAAAATCCCAAACATCTATTAATTCTGATTACACCATATTAAATTGTCCAAATACTCTCATCTAATAATTTTTATTTTTTATTTATTTGTTTAGGAGTGCAACACACCCTCTTTCACATACATGCTTGATCTTTTTTTCATTATTTTTTGCGAAGCTCAAACATTAAAAAGATATAGTTTCACTTAAAATTTGCGAACGCTTTTATTCCGTCTTTCTAAATCTCTTTTTTTACATTGCTTAGGTGGCATGGGAGATACTCCAACAAAAATGGAGAATATTATGAATGGTGGAGATGATTTAGATTATGTTTATCAATGTACAGCAAATTTGGGTCCATGTAATTATGATATTTGCCAAGATGCTTGTTGTATTAAGCTATGTAATAATTATTATAGTGGACTTCACCCTAGTCCAAAGTGTGAGGATTTGGGACCTAAATTTCAGGATAAATTTTGTATTTGTAGGCATGATTGTTATAAAAACTAATACAAATCTTATATTATAAAAATTATACTTAATTGGGTATATATCTATCTATATATATATATATATATATAAAAATTATTTACTAGTCCAGTTAAGAAATCCAAAAGTATATTTGTTTCACTTGTTTATTATTTTACCTTTTTTTAAAATAAAGTTAATTTTTTTAAATATTAAATTAATTATATTTGAAAAGTACTATAAGAAATTTATCATTCTATTTAACTTTTTAAAAAAATATGCTAAATTAATATTGAGCAAATAAAATACGACAATGAAAATGAGGTATTGTTATAGAGATGTTTGATTGAAAGACTCATTTGGTACTAGAAATAAGAGATGATTAATTTTAGATTGAATTTATTTTATATTTTGATTGAGATAATATTACATGATAATTTATATCAGGATAATGTTATTTTAATTTCACACTGAACTTAGATAATAATTTTAAAATAATTACTTCTAAATATATAACTTAGTCCCGACCAAACGTATCCGATTCTTACCCCTCATAAATCGGATCTCTACTTTATATATTTATTAAGAAAATAATATAATTACTTGTAATTTGTATTACTTTTTTTAAGAAAAAAAATTATACACGCGCCTGAATTTATTCTTTTGCCACCTCAGCTTTTTTGGATATAATTAAATTCACTTGAAAGGTGTTAAGGGTGGTATTTAAACACTCGAATATTAAAATGCTAAAGTAAGTTATGCTGCCAAGTTCAGAAATATTTTTTTTATGTATTTTCTCAATAAAAAATATCTTAAAACTTTAGTTTTGTAGTGCTATAAAATATAATAAAACTACTCCATGTTATTATTTTGATTGGTTCTTTAATCGATTAGTTTATTTTGAAAAAATGACTAGAGTTTTGATCAAGCTCCTTAAAATAATTTTTTATTTTTAAATAATCGTTTGAATATGATTGGTTGTATTAAAAAAAAATGTTGAATACTTAAATGATTAAAGTTGGGTTTTCTTTTGCGAAAAAAAATATGTGAGTGATTGATTTTACCAGTTAATAGAAATTCATACAAGAGGTGTTTACACCAATCTAATACGTGCATTTCACGTGTTTAAATTTATAGTTTATTTTATTCAACTCAGTAATTAATAACTATAATTGGTCACCAAGTTTTTGTGCCATTTTTGTTCTCACTCTTGTAACATGTTAGTTATGGTTCTCTCATATTATTTTTTTAACTTTTGCGATGTTTGTTTTATATGAATTCAATTTTTTTATGTTCGACTAATTAAAAATATTCTTTTCATCAAAATTTCAAATATCCACTGACTTTAATTACATACATAGCATATTAAATTGTGTGAACTGTCTAATCTGAAGAATTTTTTTTTAAAAAAAATAACTTTTTTCTATCTTGCTTAGGTGGCATAGGAGATACAACTTGGGTTCAACACAAATGGACAATACTATGGATAATGGAAGACTAAATTCATCAAATAATTTGGATTATGATTATCAATGTTCATCAAATTTGGGACCATGCAATTATACATATTGTGATGAAGCTTGTTGTTATAGCAAATGTAATAATTATTATAGTGGATTTAACCCATTGTTAAAATAAAATAATAGAGATGTTATATCATATAATAATAATACTTAACTTGGATGTTGTTTATTTAATTGAGTTGTGTGAGTTTTTTTTTTTGTTTTTGGTATGTTTGATAATTACAGACATCTTTCATTGAGTAAAGGTTCATGAATCACGATAATACTTTGAGAATCAATCATAAACTTTTTTGTTTGAATGATTTTTACGGCTATTAACTTTTTATATTATATTTCAGAAAAAAAAATAATCAAACAATAACAGTACTTCCAAAGCTATAAAAAATAATTTTTATATTTCGCATTTACTTAAAAATGGTGAGAATATGAGCATTTTTTTTCTGTCTTTGCCCTTAAAAGGGATGTCCTCGATTAAAATACCAACCAATTTATCACTATTTATGTTTAGAAAAAATATAATAATGGTATTAAATTAATTAATGTATTCCTAATATAAGGAAAACAAAATTGGGATTGAGAAAAAAATATATGGTAAAAGGTACAACGAGGTTATCAAATAATATGTAAAGCATAATAAGGAGACGAGAAAATGAGATAAGGAGTTAATCAATTTAAACCACATAAATGAATATAATTTAACATTAATGTTAAATAGACATCGCATATAATATAACGATACAATCAATAATAACCATCCAAACAAATTATATTAAATCAAGTAATTTTGATTCAACAATTATGATTTAAAAAAATAATAACACGTGTCCTTTGATTATAATTATTATATATTATTTGACCATAATAAGTCCACCTTCCCATATAATATTTCTTTTGTCCATCAATAAAAGTAAAAACAAATATCTAAATATTTTATTTTATTTTAAATATATTCACAATTAAGTGTGTGAATTTTTTATTTAAACTATCAGTATATATTTATCAAAATACATCTCAATTAACAATTATTCATAGTTAAAATTTACAAAATTTAAATTCTAAATCTTCTCGAATTTAGTCAACCATATCTAGTTAACCTTAAAAGAAAAAAAAAACTTTCAAAGAGTCCTAATAAATTCAATTTGATCAGTAAGAGCAACTTACTTAGTCAACAACATCATTTAATTAAAAGAGAAATAAAATCTAATAAAAACAAATTATAAGCAATTTTGATTAATTACATATTATCTACTTGTTTGAATTTTAAGATCCCTTGAATTTTCATCCCTATATAAAACCTTCAAAGACATTTTTATATAAATACATAATATTTATAATGAGGAATTTATTTAAATCATAAATCAATAATTTTCCTCAAGATTCATATATAATGGCTATTCTAGTTTGGTACCCAAGTTTTTCTGCCATTTTTGTTCTTACTCTTGTAACAGGTTTGTTATGTTTTTTTTTTTCCTTTTTACAATAATTTAATTTTTTTTATATGTTCGACTAGTTAAAATATTTTATAATTAGTATTTGTTGACGAACGTTACAATGAGATTGTGTGAATTATCTCGAGTTTATCATTTCGTCAACTGTTTTTTAATGATTTTACTTTTTATCCCTTGATTAGTTGGCATAAGAAAATCATTTGTATAAAAGTGAATCGCGTCTTTTTCTTTGACTCGAACATAAAGAAATATTATTATTTTTCATTAATAATTATTGATAATGAAACTTTTAATTAGAATTCTCAAACATCTATTAATTCCAATTATACCATATTTATCTTTAACTTTAGGAGTGCACCACACCCTCTTTCACATATTTTTTTTTCCCATTATTCTTTCGCAAATCAAACACTAAAAAGATATTCTTTTCATTAAAATTATTTGAAACTATATATCCTGTTTAAAAAAATTTATTCCGTCTTTTTTTTTTACCTTGCTTAGGTGGCATGGGAGATTCCAACTTGGTTCCAACAAAAATGGAGAATATTATGAGTGGTAGAGATGATATAGATAATGATTATCAATGTTCAGCAAATTTAGGTCCATGTAATTATGAATATTGCAATGAAGCTTGTTGTATTAGGCTATGTAATAATTATTATAGTGGACTTCACCCAAGGCCAATGTGTGAAGATGTGGGACCTAGGTATAAGTATAAATTATGTATTTGTTGGCATGATTGTTATAAAAATTAATAGATAATCTTATATTATATAAATAATACCTAATTTGGATTTATATTATATATATATATATAAATATCCAAAGTATTGGGAGTAATTAACTTGTAATTTTGACGTGATTAACTTATATCAGGATAATGTTATTTTAATTTTATATTGAGCTTAGGTAACAATTTTAAAATAGTTATTTTTGAATATATAAGTTATTTCTCGATCAAATGTGTCCGATTCTTACACCTCATAAATTGGATCTCTACTCTCTTTGTCTCTTTCATGTTTCCTTTACTTGATAAATTATCATTTTAACCTTATCTAATATATTAAAAAAAATATTTCAAAACTTTAGTTTTTAGTGCTATAAAATATATAATAAAACTACTCCATGTTATTATTTAATTGGTTCTTTGATCGATTGATTTTTTTATTTTGAGAAAAAATGACGGTGCAAGCTCCTTGAAATTATTTTTAAATAATCAATCAAATATGATTGGTTATATTAAAAATATTTTTGTTAAATATTAAAGTGATTAAAGTTGGATTGTAAAAAAAATTAAGAGCGACTGATTTTTATGACAACAACTACTTGTTCAACATAGTCTTACAAATCAAACTTTGGAAAGGGTAAAATGTATATACAATCTTACTTTTATTTTAAGGTTGAAAAATTAATTTCGAAAAAGTCTTAATAATCGATATTACACATAACAAAGCTAATAAAAAAGAAAAATTACAAAATTAAAGAGGAAATATTACTACTCGAGATCAAACTAATTGAATCAATATGTTCTTTCGTAAAAATAATTCATTAAATTTTCTTATTGTCATACTTAAATAAAGTAAATTTTTTGAAAATATTATATTTAAAATACCAAAATACACATAAATAAACAATTTTGGCTTAAAAACTTGTTATTATAAAAAAGGAAAATTTAAAAAACAAATACACTAAAAAAAAATAATTTACTTTGAAATATAACTTTACCTATTTTCTTCCTCTTAATTCATTTTTTCACAAACACACTCACTGTGTGTTCATCGGAATCCGCCATGGATGACGAAAACGAGAGCTCCAAATCAACCGGACTCAAAAATTCAAATCTAGAAGAAGAAGACAAAATCAGCAACAAAATCGAAAATTCCTCCGTACACAACGACGACAACGGTGACGATAGAGTAATTGACGGTAGCAGTGGAGCTGAGAGTTTACGAGAATCAAAGACGGAAGCTTTAATTTCAGAAACCCTAGCTCATCCTAATGCAGAATCATCCGTACGAATTGAAATTGATGGCCAATCCGAATTCGATTCAGAGTTTTCTCCCTCTTATCAACTTTCTGGTACTATTCAATGCCGTTTAATTCGTTCTTATGCTTTTTTTTATGTTTGTGAAATTGAGTAGTTCATGTTTCATTTTTTATGATCAATTTCTATACATTTGAACCATTTTTTTTATAATCTTGTATCCCTGTAACGACTCTACTAATTCCACGAGATATCTGTTTCGTTCCATGAGCGTATTAAGTAACTTGTGCACCAATGATAGATAACATGAGAAAAAAAAATACAATATATGTGACATGATATCGTTTTTTAGTAGGTTCTATAGAAAAGGACACATTTTTATTATTTAGTAACAACTTAATGTTAAGATATATCTTCACCCTTAGTGAGAGTTTCAAAAGTGTTCTTTTTAACATAGCGTAAATTGGGATGAACAAAGTAGTAGTATTTTGTCTCTGCTGGGAATTGAACGTGAGATCTTACGATGCTTAACATCTTCATTGACGGCTAAGCCACACACTTGGGTGCTATACATTTGAATTTCTTTCCTGTTTTATGTGTATATAAGCGTAGAATGTAGAGTTGATCAAAAGCACACCGAAAGTATTATGACTAGTTTCCGTATTAGGTGTTCACCTTCTCATTCGACCTATCACCAATTGTTCACATATGTGTTATGATAAATAGTTGATGATTGTTCAAATAGAAAAGGAAAACACCTCAACTATCATTTGCGAGTCTCATAGTCGAGGTGTGTTTTATACTAACGGACATACACGTGTCATAATATTATCCACCGACTCGACATTTATAAAATATTAGATCGATAGTGAAGATTGTGCCACGTGTCCCTATAAGTATAGCGGAGGGTATATGCATACCATTTATGATAGTTTGGGGTAGATTTGCCTTTTCCCTTAATAAATACTTGTTGGTAGTTTACGTAGAAAAAGTGAACTCCGAATAGTTCATATAGGGAATTTGCAAAAAGATCTTCAGGTGTGTTTGGCCATTATATCTAGAAGGCAAGTCCTTTTGATTTTATATTTTTGTGTTTGAGAGATTATGATCATGAGTTCTCCTTATCAAAAATAAATAAATTATGATCATGAGTTTTATGAGTTTTTAAGTAGAAAAAGGGAATAAGTTATACTTGAGATGTGTTTTGACAAATAGTCGTTAATAGATCAGATAGGAAAACTGAACATCTAATAGTTCATATAGGAAACTTGCAAAAATGTGATACTTCACATGTATTTTGACCATTATATCTGGAATGTAAGTCCTTTTGAGTTGTATATACATGCTTAATTGTCTACGAAAATTCTGTAATTATTGTGTTGAATAATCTGGCAGAAGTACCAGTGGAATATGAACTGCCCTCGTTTGGTTTCTCGGAAAAAATCAAGGTATGCAGTTCCTTTCTTTTGACTTGATATTTAATTTTGTTCTGATAGTTTATCTATTTCGAGATGTGGGAGATGGTTGAGTGGATTCGATGTGGTAGCATATTCTTATTATATTGTAGAGGGAGCATATGCACTACCCTCCCTAGACCCCACTTATCGGATTAGAGTGGTTATGTTGTTGTATTTTAATAAGATTTTCAATTCTTTGTCTTAATCATTAAGTGTCAAGTATCTGAATAGTCGTGTTGGTTTTTTATCTTACTCAAAAAAGAAAAAACAAGTAGTGTATTTGAATGGTAGCACAGAGATACTGAG
This sequence comes from Solanum habrochaites, assembly GCA_027704765.1. NCBI lineage: Eukaryota > Viridiplantae > Streptophyta > Magnoliopsida > Solanales > Solanaceae > Solanum > Solanum habrochaites. The sequence continues at coordinate 640,565 of JAKWJA010002495.1, read as the reverse complement.
GTAATTTACGATAGGGGTGGACAACATGCGCAATTAGAAAATTCAAGGTGATTGCTCTGTCACTATTTGGAGTTTTGGACTGGAGAGCTCGCTGCTTTTGTTTAGTAGATATGTACAAGGTTGATTAGAATACAGAAGTTAAATTCTGCTAAAGCTGAAACTTAAGTGTCAGTACAAATCGAGCCAAAAATTTCTGCAATATAAATCACTGAGATTTCTGGAGTTAATGTGGTAAACAGGGTGCATGATCATCGGTTCTACAAGATTCTATGCACATTCCATGTTGCATAAACAAAGTTATTCTGAAGATTTAGAAGTTCTTGTTTATCCTCATTTGCGTTTTATGAAGCATGCGGCAAAGTAGTTTTGTCTTAAAAGATCAAGTTAGGTAGGAGTTGAAAATGGAGTAGAGTGTCCTCATCCACCTCCTTATTCATGATGGTTGATATTGGGAAGCGTTAGTAGGTGATGGGCAGTCTGTAGAAATAAGTTGAGCTGATATGTGGCAGGAGCTTGAGATATCACATACACGGTGATGGGTATTGTAAATGTAAATTTTAGACGTTTTCTCTGAGAGAGGTATATAAGCGTCTGATGTAAATGTAGTAACCCCATTATATTTATGAAGCCTCTAAGACCAGTGTTTTGGGAAGCGAGAAGCGGAAAAAAGCAACGAGGGCTCGCTTTACAGAAGGCGATATTTAGTATAAAAATAAAAAAATATTAAATAACTGAATAGAGATAATATATTCTTAGATTATAAGAAAATAGATAGTCAATAATACTCATAAATCATAACATATAAAGCAAAAAAATCAAAAACATAATTAAATCACAAAGAATCAAACTCCTATTCTTCAACAAGATCCTCAAACTCTTTAAAATGCAGCAATAAAAATATAAAAAAACACCCAGCAGCAACCAAAAAAAAACAGTAGCAGATCGCAGCAGCTTCATAGAGAAGAAGAGAAGAAGAAAAAAAAACTTACAGAAGCTTGGCAGCAACCAACCAAAAAGAGTATGAAGAAGAGAAGAAGAAGAGAACTTACATAAAAAAAGTCTGAAGAGAGAAGCAGTCGCAGCTGTGAGTGAAGTCGCGAAAGACGGAAAGAATATGTGAAGTCGCGCATCTTTCTGAAATTAAAGAAAAAAACTCAGAGATGATGGCCTAGGCTCGAACTTGTGACTTAACCGGGGGTGGGTGGTGGTGGAAAGGAGACTATATCATTACTATACCAGTGTGAGGCATAGTTGTTTTGTGCATTAGATTTTGTTTCCTAAATGAGCAATGAAGTGGGTGCAAACCTTGGAGACCATGCTTAAAATACCAGTAGAGACAAAAAAACAGTAGGTGTTTTCCCATCTGTCTGAGCCTTAGGGTTATAGTTATCCGGTACTCATGTTGGTGGATAATACTCAAGTAGCAGGTACCGCTTGAGGAATCGTCATGATCCTTTAGTTTTGGATAAATTGAAAGCAGATGCAAGAACCTTAACAATTGTCATATGCTGACCGTCACATGGCCACTCTAACTCATAATATCTCATATTGCAACATTATTTTTGACGTGATGCTATAAATAATTAATAGTCAAATTATGTTTGTAGGTTAATACATTACATTTTCCAGAGTATCTGGTTTCGACTTTTCTGTTTATAATAATGTTATACTTTTTACTGAAAAGTTTATACAGAATTGCTGGAACTGGATATGTATATTTGTGGGATGAAACAAATGAGTCATTTCATGTTGTATGCAGGATAGAATTAGTGTTACCAAACCTGGAACTTTGAATGCTCAAACACGAACAGAACATCAACGACGTGTTCCTGATGCAGCATCCTCATTGGAGCTGTCCTCTTTATCTGTTGCACAGTCCATTTCATCAGTGACAAGTGCAACTCTAGCAGAAAGACGATCAGCAGCAGCAGTAAATTGTAGTACAGGAGAAGTGGTTAAGCAGAGTTCTGACGCCCAGGTTCTAGCTCTTGTACCAGTTCTAAAGAGACCAACTCGCGATGGGTACAATTGCGGAGTAGTCAAAAACATTAGTGTTAAAAGTCGCAAGGTTCTGAAGTATTAAGATGCAATCAGCTGAGTGTTGTGCCAAGAAGATTGAGTGCTCTGATCACACTAATCGTGTTATGGAGATTATTTATAGAACTCAACACAATCATGATCCACCCCCAAGAGTAAATTGCCCAAGGGAAAGCAAGTCTGCAGTATTGTCTTCACCTACCAATGGCAAAAGTATAATAGCTCATCCAAGTAGAAATTCTATTGAGACCGTAGTATGCTCCTTAAAAGAAAATTTGCAAGAAAGTTTACCAATTGCTGAGACAGCAAATCAGGATTCCGGTGGGTCTGACACTGACACTGAAATCACTATTAGAGAGGAGCACCGTGACGAGGCTGGACAAAAGAAGAGGCAAGTTCACTTTTGTATTCAATTTTAGTTATTTTATTTTTCTGCTTTTCCTCTTACAAATGTTCAAAACCATATGATTGATCACAATTCTCACCTATGATTTTCAGGTCAAGGAAAAGTGACACAAGTTGTTTGGACTCTGTTTCTAAACCTGGAAAGAAACCCAAGCTTGTGGTGCATGCTGCTTGTGATGTAGGAATCTCAAGTGATGGCTACAGATGGCGAAAGTATGGACAAAAAATGGTGAAGGGAAATCCCCATCCAAGGTACTGTATTATTTTCTGCCGTACACTTGATAAATCGTTTGATTGTTCTGCCTGCCTTACGCTGAAATTATAAGAACCAGGAGGGAGTGATGCCACATTAAACACATTTCTTGAATCATACTGGAGTTCTTTTTTCTATTTTCGCTGCTTTGTTTCCTTTTGTTTGGATTGTGCTGATGGATGAGTTCTATTCTTCATGCACCCTATTCTGCTCTGTTAAACTAAGTTGCTCGGACTCTTCAAAAATGTCGATGGGTGCATGAGGGATACTCCAAAAGTAGTGCATTTTCAGAGAATCCAACACGGGTGCAGCAGCATTTTGGAGACTCCGAGCAACATAGTTGTTAAATTCTATGGATGAGAGTGTCACTCATCTTACACCCTTTTCTGTTCTGTTAAGACAATTAGGTTTTCTTCAGGTAAATAATTCCTGCTAGTTTTCTGTTTCAAGTTAGAATTTCTTTTGATTCAACATCAATATTGACAACTCTTCTCACATATTACTTGTTTTTATCTACTTTACGTTTTAACTCATATCTTGGTCAAAAGTAAACTTCATTTTGCTTCTTTCATTCTCCTGTTCTGTCCTGAGTTGTTTCCTGGTTGACCTTTAGGAACTACTATCGCTGTACGTCAGCTGGATGTCCTGTTCGAAAGCACATTGAGAGGGTTGTAGATACCACAAGTGCTTTAACAATAACATACAAGGGAGTACACGATCATGACATGCCAGTACCCAAAAAACGTCATGGTCCACCGAGTGCACCTCTTATTGCTGCTACTGCCCCTGCTTCCGTAACCAGTATGCATGCTAACAAGCCCGAACCGCTACAACATCAAAAATCGACCACACAATGGTCCGTGGACAAAGAAGGTGAGTTGACTGGTGAGAAATTGGATGTTGGAGGAGAAAAAGCAATGGAATCGGCTCGAACTCTGTTGAGTATTGGATTTGAAATTAAGCCTTGCTAAAATTGCTTAGCTGCTCTGATTTTATTTTTTTATGCACTTATTTAGTTTTCCTCCATAGGGCTTTCTTGTAGAAATTTAGAAGAGTATACCTTTTTTTTTTAGTCCTCCAATATATAGATGGTCTATACTCAGTTATGTACATATGTGATCAAAAATAAGTAAACATGAACTTTAGAAGAAACTCTTGTAGGTTGTCAATTTGCGCTGTTTCTTTATTAGTAGCAAGTTTTAGGAGAGCTAGATTGGACATGAATCAGTTTTAGCATATAAATTGTTCTTTTTTTAGTATGCTTTCTTTCGTATTTTGTTGGCTGCTTGGTCTTGTTCTTTTTTCGAACTACTTTGTCATGCTTTGATTTCAAGTCACGGGTCTATTGAAAATAACATTTCTACGTGGTGAGATTACATTGTTGTATACATCATATACACAAGCATCTTCTTGTTGGCTTTGACAGAGAACAGAGAACACAACAGGTGATAAAGGAACTCATCTGAAGCAACCAAATGAGGTCAAAATACAAAACATCCATATGATTGCGATAATGAAGTATCGTCCAGGGAAAACATGTGTGTTGTTAATAAAACGAAACAGAAAATTACACGAGGTTAAGAAAGACTGCGGATGAATCTTCATATCAGCTTTGTGACAATCATTGACCAAACTCATCATAAGATCGAAAATTGCATCTGCAGACTGGAAACGGGATTACCAGGTAATGAGATTACGTTGAGTTAAGATGATACGATATAAATGAGGGGGAAAAAGAAAATGAAGCAAAAAGGGATTGTTCTGCTCATGGCAGTAAAGAGTAACAAGGAAGATGACATTACCCAAAGGAAGGAAGCGCCCTGCAAAAATAGTCGGTGTCACTTGTACGTTAGTTCATAGCACTTCCTCAGAACTTGTCATGGTAACTGCAAACCATGGTTGACTGGCTTCAGCAGCCCAAGCGTTGTAACAGATTCTCCACCCGAACTGGACATTCCAAATCTTTACAACCTGATCTCTCCAGTTCGGTTAAACCGTATCTGCAGTGGAGATGCCACGGTTATTTCATCCAATCACCTCAAAGGGTCTGCTGAAAATACATCTATGTCCAGGCGGGCGACTTGTGCAGATTGTCACAGAGTAATTGCCTGGAGATGATGAGGAACCAATATTGACAGCAGATCCTTGAACACCTATACCAGCAGAAGCATCTTAGAAGAAAGAAAAGGATATATTGTCATGATGTCCTACAAGAAAATGCTCTATTAACTGTAAGCTCGCCAGGTTTCATTTTATACGAAGATGTTTGATTCTATGGTGCACAGGAGAGAAAGAACAAATTTAGGAACACATCTTAAGTACCCTTAAAACGTGCGGTCTTAATCATGGCATCTCTATGGCTGTATGTGCATGTTATTAAGAGTAAATTTAAGAGCTCAAATATTGATAAATGTCATTCTATTTTAAGAGACTAAAAGGGAAAGGCTGGAACATACCATGAGATGGAGTAGATATTTTCAGTGAACTTTAGAATAGCTTATACCAATACGAGACAAGAAGATCAATATCCTATATCAACTACAACTTCAACTTCTAGAAAATGGTTCAACGTACCAGTACCCTTATGTGTAGTGATGCACATGACTGTTTTAAGTAAGAATTCGGAAGTAGTATAACTTGAGCAACTAATACCCTTAACCTATTTAATTTGGCTGAAAAAAAACCTTCTTCTCCTATTAGATCAAAAACACCCTCATTGTTATTTCTTGGCCTTACAAATGCCCAACCTATCTGTCAAAAAAAAAAAAAAAAAGGCCCTAAAAACCCACCCCACAACCTTGCCGCAACACTCCACCCACTCCCCCCTTCCCCTACACCCCCCCCCCCACCAACCCACACTTTCGCCACTCCCTCCACCCCCTTGCCCCAGAGTCCTCACATCCATCCGAATCCTCCCGCGGAATCAACTTTACTACCGACACACCCCCCTTCACAAATCATTGCTAACTAACGCGTTCCCCCGTTGAATACCCCTCCCCTCTCACCAATAACCACACCCCAGCGCGTTCACCCCCCCCCGTGTCCCCCTTAAATCACCCTTTACCAAACGCCACCCCACTCCCCACCTCTACAATCCCCTTTTTCGTTCCCAACTTCTGCCCCCCTCTTTTCTCCATTTTTGAATGCCTCATCCCCCATTACTAATCCTACATACTTCCAGCTTCCTCTCAAAACGGTTTTTATGGCAGCATCCTGCCCTATGAATTCGGCTAAATAATATCCTCCTTCCATCTATTGGACCAAAAATGCTCATCACTATTTATGGTTCAATAGGAGAGAGGAGCGTAATGTTGAGCCAAATTCAATAGGTTAAGAGGCATTTCAATAGATGAGGTAAATGTTTTTAAGACAGTCAATAGGTTAGGGACCTTCTAAGTAAACCAAATAGCAGGATGGAATGAGAATTTACAAGCAAACAAAGGAGTTGATGCAAAAGAATACACAGATGAAATGATGTTTCAGTTGGATAAGCAAAGATGATGGTTAAGCATGAAACATGCAAATCAGCTGGAGAATCAACACATGTACCACTGAAGTCGGCTCCACTAAAACCAACTGATGCATAAGGAGAAGTATTACTATTGCTCATGCACCTGTCTCTCCCACTTGCTGATAAAAATTTACTGACCTTTCTCAGACAAAACTATAGATCCTTTTAAGTAGGACAGTATGACAATGTTCTTATCAAAAAGTTGCTTGATGTGATCCACCAATGTCACGTACCTGAATCTTTGACAGAAGAAGGTGAAGAAGCAAGCCGTGCCGAATGCAAAACTTGAATATTTTGGTCTATTTTTTCTGTTATAATATTGTGATCATTACGCAGCTCTGCAGTGTGGAAACACAATGCGATTTAAGAGAGGACCAGATATAATTTACTATATTGCTGCTGAAACATGAGTAGTTCTGGAAACAATAATAACAAAGTATACAGCATTACAGAATACAGATGGTGAAGTTCTGATGTTGCCACAATCGATGTGCAAAACATCGCATGCTCAATCTCTGCTAGAAAACTCAAATGCTAATTTTTGGTACCTACAGAAACACCTACAACTTCCGGGTAGGATAAAATTTCCCTACACTTGTGTTCACACATTTACCTGACACGTCAACTCAATACAAAAATGTCTCATTCCCCAGTTAAAAGCAAAGAATCTTAACAAAATAACATCTTCCATGAGCACCTTATTTCTGAACATTAACATGTTCATTCTCTACTTCCTTACACTAAGTAAACATGTTTTGGAGGCACAGAACCAAGACTTGGGACAATAAAATTGAGAGATTACAACTTTGGTTTAAATTATACTTCCTGAACATAAGGTCATGATCTAGGGGATGATGAGGTGGTATGATAATCATAGGAGACCAAGGTTCAAGCCCCAACAGGGTGATCCTTCCTATCATCCAAAGTTTTGAGGACAAATATACCAGGATACCTCTGCCGGTCAAAGTTAGAAGGTATCCACTGGATTAGTTGAGGTTCATTCAAGCTGGTCCCAATCACCATAGCTATAAACAAAATAGTACTACCTCAAAACATACTACAGGGATATCAGTCAGAACTTCACTAAGTTATGACATCAAAATCAAGTCCAAAGCAACTTCATTGACTAAAGAATCAGAGGGAAAAAAAGACAGATGCTTATATCACAAACCCCAACAAATCTAAAATGCAGAAACAACTAATAAAACAGATGTTTATGAGCATTACCAGCTAGCCTACGCCGGTCAGCACGCACAGAGGGAATATCAATATCAGTTCTTGGGAACCCCTGCAATTAGCTTCAAAGTTTCAGTCTTTATAATCAAAAGACACATCAAATCACAAACCCAAAAGTAAAAAAAGAAAAGATCAACCACTCAAATAAATACAGTTCCTTTCAACATAAATATAATAAACATAAGAGCACAGGGGCAGCCTGATGCATGAAGCATCAGGCTTTCACACGGGGTTCGGAGAAGGACCAGCCACATCCCCAAGGGGCATAATTAGGGCACTTCACCAATATCCTTGCATCAGTTAGACAGACTACACAGCTCAAACCTTTAACTTATAGTTATAAGTCACACGGAGACAACTTTACAGTTGATCTACGACTCCCTTAACCAGTGTAGATTTAGCATACAGAAAAAGATCAAAGTCAAAGAGAGTTAAGGTAAGGACACAGCACACCCAAGGGGCTTAATGGGTCCGTCTACCCATATCCTTGCATCAGTTAGACCAACTAGACAGCTCAATCCCGTAAATCTATAGGACACATGGAGACAACTTTACAGTTGATCCACAACTCCCCTTAAACATCAATTAGACTAACTACACCTCACGAAGCGTCCAACACTCACACGGTGTTCGGGGAACAACCAGCCACACCCCAAGGAGATTAATGTAGTCAGTCTACCCATACACTTGCATAATTTAGCTAACTTCACAGCTTAAACCCATAATCTAACCTATACATCACAAGAATACAACTTTATCATTGCTCTATGCTCCCACTCAACACAAGAACACTCAGGAGCAGCCCCATGCACAAAGCATCCATGTTCACACAGGATTCAAGAAAGGACCAACAACACCTCAACAGGTGTTATGTAGACCATTGACCCCACTACTCGAACTCATAACCTATACGTCACCAGAAACAACTTTATGGTTCCTCCATAACTACCCCTTCAACATAAAAGCCACTCTAAAATCCAAAAAATTAAACACAAAATCTAAAATCACATTAAAAAAAACCAGAAAACAAAAAAGTTAAAGAATTACCTCAGAATCAACTAGGTTCCCTGAAAGTCCAGGACCACCAGGTTGGCAAAGTCGCTGAATAACAACATCCATCTCAGCTTCAGTATTAGTTCTTTCATCCATTAACTTCATAGTTTCTGCTTTCAAATTTGTACCCACCATCTTTTTTCAAATCTTATTATCTGGGATTTGCTCAAAATTTGATTTTTCTCAATTTTTCTTCACAAATTCAACTAGGGTTTATGCTGAAAAAAAAGGTAACATAGAGGCAATGAAATCGAATTGGTGAAGGTGAAGGAAGAATAAATTGTAGAAAGGTCCTGCAATGTTTCAAAAAGTACAATTTAGTCCAGACATAAATTTTTATTTTTTGATTTTCCTATCTCGTGTCTGAACGTGAATTAGAGTTCGACTATTTCAAATTCGTGCCGCGTTGAATCCCATTCGGAATATCAATGATTTTTTTCATATTCAGGATTCAACATCCATAAATATTACCAATACGTACACTTGCTCAAAAACGTTAAATGATTTTTAAAAAAATATTCTTTCTAAGTGTTGTTCGATTTTATTTTTATATATCTTAAATCTCCTGAAATTTAATGAAGCTCCATGTTAAAAATACTTTTATAATAAGCTTCTTTTTTAAAAAAATTATTATCGTGTTTAAGTCAATTTTCATATATTTCGACTAATTTAATGATATATTTACCAATTTTCATCTATAATAGGTTATTAGATAAATTTCTTTAGGATTTTCATTTTTAATTAGTTTGACTATAATTTTCAAATTAACCATATTATTTTTTAAAAATAATTATTATATATCTACCTTTGAATAAGTTGCCTTTGAATTGTACAACTTCCAAGTAATTTTTTTTTTCTATGGACTTTATTTACAGTAGTAGGAATATTGTTACTTTCATAATGAGGGATGAAGAAAATTAAAACTTTGATTACTTCAAAAGTTTATCAAAGACTAAGTACTTTTTTCTTCCAATGCTTATCTAGTTGACATTTTTAACCATCGAGAACTAGGATGAGATAAATAGAATATTTTGATGTCTAATTAGAGGTTTTGAATTTGATTTTTGCTTATGAAAAAATTCGATAAGAAGCGTTTCGTTTTTTAAACTAGTCTTATACGATGTGAATTCAAATTAATCAGGGCTTCAATATAGATGTCCATAACCAGATAAGAAATCATAGAAATAAAATCTAGTTGATTTCTTTGACATTTTCCTTATCTTGTATTTGAGGTTAATTCATACCTAATTTAGGAAAAAATATTTTAAAATTATAAAATATTATCCTTGGATCACTATAAATACACCCTTGGATATCCTAAGTTTTCACCACAAAATTAAAGTATTTCAAAGTATATCTTAATTAGAAAAATGGCTAGCAAAATAACTTTATGTGCTCTACTCTTTTGCTTTTTCCTCATGTTTGCTTCTGGTGAGTAATTCTCAAATATTTTTTTCTCAATTTTTGTTACTTTTTTTCAAACATTATTAAGTTGAGTTTTTTTTTATCGTTTATAAGTTCATTCTGAGTTTTACTTTTTTCGCTAGTATCACGTCTCAATTTATGGTCAAAAGCATATTTAAATATTGTCAAAAAAAGCAAAAACAATTCTCAACGCCCTTACGAGGTAGTGATGAGTTAAACTACTCGTGTTGGCAAGTCATTTCCAGCCTTTTTCCTCCACGAACTATCATCATATACTCAACTAGGTGTATTTCAATACTTAGATAGCGATAGTTCAAGTAGGAAAAGTAAACAACTGATAGTTAACATATGAAACTCACGAACAGTGATAATTCATATGTGTTTTTGACCATTATCAATATTTTAAAAAATTACTCAAATTAACTTTTCAAAAGCAAAAACTGTCACATAAATTAATACTTAAGAGTAATAAAAACCCATGAAATGACATGTTTTTTTAATTATTATTATTTTATTTCCTAATTTTTTTTTATCCTATGATTTTTAATGCAGAGATGCAGATAACAGAAGCAAAATACTGTAGAAAGCCTAGTAAAGGGTGGAATGGGAAATGTTTTGAAAAAAAATGTGATAATTGGTGCAAAAATAAGGATCATGAAGATTATGGAGATTGTTACAAGGGTTATTGTTATTGCTATTATAAATGTTGAAAAAATAAATTAATGAAGCACAATATATGGCCATAAGACTTTACTTATGGCACAATGTGTCTTATATAATGTATGATTTGAATAAATGTTTGTGATTACATGTTTAATAATGATCATAAATTATTTATGGTCAAAATATTTGTAATTTGATGTTTTATCTATGAAAGATATGGTATTAATATGTCTTGGTAATATAGTTAATATTGTATGCATATTTTTGTTTGGTATATTTTTTCATGCCAGAAATGAACGGAACAAAAGGTGATTATAGTTGAACATAAATAGTTTTGAATAATATCACACATATTTATAATGATTCTTTTCAGTTTTATTTCAGAGATGATAATCGAGACATATACAAAGTTAAGGGTTGTTCAAAATCGAACTAAATCGATAAGCTGAACCGATAAAAAAGTTATTGGTTTATAGTATTGGGTTATTAGTTTAGTGGTTTTGATAACGATTTTGATTTATTTTTTTTAATCGGGTTATCGGTTCTTAACGGTTTGAAGTTTTTTCTTAACGGGTTAACCGATAACCCGATAGTAAATTAAATAATTATATTTATACCATTCTGTATATAAAGTCCTCGACTCAGAGTTTAATTTCCTACTTTTATTTTTGTTTGTCTCAAACAGTTGATTATTCTGCAATGTAAAAGTGTTTGCTTTTGAGAATGATGTAACTTGTGAACTCAAGTGCATGTTTATTTGGTTTGTCACCTTGTTTCTAAGTGATTTTCAATGTTTTTTCTTTTGTGTCAAATCTTAACGGTTAAATCGATAATGATAAAAAATTGATAAATCAATAACCGATAATCCAATATCTTAATGGTTCTTCAACGGTTTAGCATCTCTACAAACCGATAAACTTCATACCGAACCGAACCGGCCGATACACAGCCTTATATAAAGTAACATCTAATCAAAAACAATCTTCTTAACATAATATTTATCTGCAACCGATATTTATACATAACATACCAAATTTCATATAAATATTAAATACAGATAAATTTTACTCTCTTATTATATTATATTATATATTTATGAGATGGAATTTGATTTTTGAGTCTTAACAACTATAGACACACATACAAGCCATTCCTGTAAAAATGCCTTCCCACAAACATTCCCCTCCAAAAATATACCCTTCATTTGTACATACATTATCACAATGGTAACCATTGTAACATTGTCCCTTAAAGTTTTTACTCCATGCATCACAAAAACCAGCACTAGCACCCTCCACAACTTCAATTTCTGCAAATAATTACAAAAATAAAAATAAATTACGAAGCTGACTAACTACGTTCGAGTAAAATTCACATTAATTTACAACAAAGGAATCATGACATGACAAGAGGATAGAGTATATTTATATATCATCACATCATAAAGCTAATGTTGTCAATACAAACAATCATGTGCTTTAACTTGAGTTTATTTTATTGTTCTTCTACTATGATGAATTATTATACATATGAATATATCTGACACGATAATAAGAAGAAAGAAATTATGTAATTTTTATGGGAAAATGCGCAAGTACCCCCTCAACCAATGTCCGAAATTCCAGAGACACACTTATATTATACTAAGATCTCCCTAAACTTATTTTATAAGTAATTTTTTTTACTCCTTTTCGACCTACGTGGCACTAGATTAAAAAAAAATCAACCAACATTAGGCCCACAAGATAGTGCCACGTAAGCCAAAAAAGTGTAGAAAATTATTAATAAAATCAATTCAGGGGGATAATAGGACCTTAGCATAGTATAAATGTGTCTCTGAGATTTCGGGCGTAGGTTAAGGGGATACTTCTGCATTATCCCAATTTTTATTATAACAAGTTAAATTGCAATATTAATATAAAAAAAAAATTTAAACTATAAGTATATACTTATACTTAAATCTTTTTCATTACTCACCATTTGAAGCAATGAGGAACAAGCAAAGAAGTATCAGAAGAAACTTAGAATAACAAACATAATATTCAGCCATTTTATATATTTTGATATCTTTTTTTTCTATATGAAATAATTTACAAGAAGTTTAATTTGTTACAAGAATTAGGTGTATATTAACCTACACTAACAACATATACTTATAGGGACAATACATAAATTTGGGTATCAATAATTGATATATTATATTTATTCAATTAGCAATAATAATTCTTGTTATCTTCAAAATCACCAATGAAGACAACAAATTTACTTTGATAAATAAGAGATAAAACTCATGACACTTTTTATTTTTTTTGTCAAACTTTTTCTTAATCACTTGACTTTTCTTTTTGTTAGTATTGGTTGTTATATTCACTATATACCAATATTACCTCGATTTGGTTTTGATAATTATCAATTCCAACATACATAAAAGTCCAAAAGCAAAACATAAAAAAAACAATAAAAAAAAACACATGCGTAATTAATTTCTTGTAAAATATAGGTCAAATATAAAGTTTAAGTTATGCATTGACAATATATAAAATAATTCACATGATAAGATCGTAAGGTAATTATAGATAAATTTTTTGATAAATACGAAATAATAATTTGATAAAAATTATAATTAGCTAATCTGGTATAACATGTTAAAATTTATTGATAGTTCTATAAAAAAAATTAATTTTGGTTCATCGATATAGGTCTATTATAAGCACTAAAATTACAACAATGATCGCGTAAAAAGTATTTAAATCTGTCATTTTATTACAATAGTTGTATATAAAAAAACCCTTTATACATTCGATATATGTAATTTAAATATAAAATATAAATATGGAAAAAAAAAAGCTTATTGGATGTTGTTGCTTAAAGGTATCAAGATTAATATTTCATTATTATGAGATAGAAAATTACAAATTTAATAAAACAAAGACGAAAATAGCTCAAACAATTCTTTTTTCGATGTTTTTCATGTTGATTTTGGAATTAAGATTCCAAGAATGTTGCTTTTAGAAGCAACTATTTAATTAATTTTTAATTTTGGTTTGATTAAGAATCCAATTAGTTCCTATAAATATCTTGCCATTTTATTCCAATTTTCATATAACTCTTTGGCCTTTGCTATTTAATTAGATATAATTAAGAAGAAGTTTGAATATGGCTAATTTTCATATTTGCTTCTCTAAGTTTCTAGTTACACTTTTTTGTGTACTCCTTGTGTCAAATGGTGAGTTAAAAAAATAAAATAATTTTGGATGCATAAATTGTTAGAGATCTATATATTTATTATTTATGTTAGGTCTACAACATGTTTTTTTCATATACATTTGAAAAATTCTTTTTAATAATGTGTAGCGATGAGATTTGAATAATTAATCTTTGTCTGCTTTTATAATAATATGTTGAATTGTGTAATCAATATTTCATCTAAAATTATACTATCAGAAAATCGTTATCTCCTATGTAATTCAATTCATCAGAATTTCGGTTCATCAATAATATTTCAATAAAATTTTGATCGAGAATCTCACTAAATTCCATAGAGACATCTGTCGAAAATTAGCAATTTTCTAGTAATGAAATCTAAACTTAGTTCTACAAACTTTAAAATGCTCTAATGTGAACCACATGTTTTCAAACGCCTTTGTTTCTTTCTTAAATTCTGTATTATATCAAATAATATCACATAAATTGAGACTGACAACGTAATAAATTTCATGATATATATATATCTACTCTTTTACTCTTCTTTTTTTTATGTGGATGTAGATATTGAAGGTGTGAAGGATGGAATTTGCAAACAATTTAGTTCAACATTTAGTGGTCAATGCTATGTGTCATCTCATTGTGAGGAAACATGCATTAAAGAAGGAAGTTCAACAGGAGAGTGTGAGTGGAAAGGAATACATTGGGGATTTGTTTGTATGTGTGAATATTTATGTTGAGTGAAATTGAAATCATCATCAAAATGCACACATATAAGAAAATATAAAAGCTTTGTCTTGTTATTATGTATATAAAATATAAAATATAATAAGATAAAAGAGAGTTTTAATTGAGATGAAAAATAATGTTCTAATTGAGTGCAAAATAAGAAAAGAAAGTGTTGTGTAATTGAATAAAGTGTTCTTGATGTTACTTCTATTGTATGATATTGAAAATAAATAATTCAATGTATAAGAGACATCTTTCATCTATTTTGTAGTTTTGCTATATGCTTGAAGTGTGCATTCGAAATGAATCCTGATTCTAACTCAATTTCGATAGTATGTCATGAGGAAGGGATTTTAAGTTCAATTTTTTTCTCATTCTACCGACTTAACATGACTATCTCATGATCTTAGAGTTTAAATTGTTGAAGAGGTCATACCTTTAATTATGTCTTTAGTAAGTTCTGTCACGTGAGAGTTTGATTCTTTTAAATTACATAAATCAAGCGTATGAAATTTTTTTTTAGTAATGAATGGTGATAAGACTCGAATTAAACCTATCAACGTTCACACATGTTATAGTGTGTGATTATATTATCTCAAAGTTCAAATTATTAGAGATCACCATACACTTTTATTTACTCATTTATATATTCAAATAATACGTAACAACCATCCAAATATAGCGTTCAAGAATCCTGCAATACTATACTATGAGACAAACATAACAAGGATGTAAACAACTCAAATAATTTGTTTAATGTTGATTTTGAAGATACCAAGAACATTGTATATCTTGAATAAACTAAATCTAATTAATTTGAATTAATTAAGTAACCAACTTTTTTTTTTTCTCTCCTTATAAATATTTGTTATTAATTTCAATTCATATAAAACTCTTTGCAATTTGATATAAGGAGGAATTTGAAATATGAGTGAATCTCAAGTTTGCTTCTCTAAGTTTTTGGTCATACTTTTCAGTGTACTCCTCATTGTATCAAATGGTGAGTTTTAAAAAATGAAAGCAAATCTTTGTTACCATAATTTTGATCTTTTCGTTAAGTATAACGTTTATCTGATCAACTTATCTAAAAGTAAAATGATATACATACATTTTTGAAAGTATGTCAAACTGTATAACAGTCTCACTTAAAATTCTGACAGTCTCGTTTAAAATTCAAATTATTTGAAAAGACTTATACTATTTATTCATTTATTAATTTACTAAAGTACTAAAAATAAATTATTATTTTTATTTTTATTTTTATTTTTCTTCAATTTTGCATGCAGGCCATTTTCCTTTTGTGGGTGCAATTTTGGGGTGCCAAAAGTTGAGTTCAACATATAGTGGACAATGTTATAATGATGCACTTTGTGCCACAAAATGTTTTACTGAGGGATATTCCAATGGAGTTTGTGATTGGGGTGGACTTATTTTGGGATTTGCTTGTTATTGCCAATATTCATGCAATAAAATATGAATTTTTAAGTTATATATATATATATATAATTTTTTTAATACATATTATCGATGAGTTTTAATTTATGATCAGATTGAATCATCACATCTAATAATAGAAGGTGATTCAAGCCCATCTAGTATTGATCTTTTGATTGATTAAATAAATTACAAGTTCATGATTTTAAACAACATTTGATGAGAATTATCGACTTGTTTTGAAATTATTATTTTATTTCTACGATATATAATCATTAAAATAGTAATTATACAACTTAAGTAATTTTTTCACATGACAATTATAAAAACATTTGAAATTAGGCTACGAATAAGTTTTGAGAACAACGAAAGAGGTTTCGAGTTCATATTGACTAAATCTCATCCATTCTTGACCTTCAAAAGGGTCACGAAACTTTAAGGTGGCGGGAAGTTTGAAATGAAACCTCGTCTTGTAGATATAATGAAGGAAACATAAAATCTAACTTTCACAAAAATATCAGTGTGAACACTACGAGTAAGACAATATAATAAAAATATTATATAATGATATTTAAAAAAAATTTAAATCTAACTAACGATATTAATTCTTCTTTAAAAACAGTCTAAAAAGAAGAAAAGTACATAAAACTCACAAATTATATATTTTATAATAGAACTACATCTAGTATACATACACACACAAAACTAGATACACCTTTATTCTTTAATCATGAATAAACACAAAGTATTATTAACCTGTTTTATTATTCATAAAATAATATAAACAGGTTTCATTTATACATATATATTATATTTGATTTTGATCAACATTGTTATTTGATGATTTTATATATTATATAGTATTATTTTTTTTCAACAAAAATATTCACACATGCAAACATATCCCCAATGAACTCCTTTCCATTCACATTCTCCAGAGGGAGATCCTTCCTTTACACATGTTTCTTCACAATGAGCAGATTCATAGCATTGGCCACTAAATGTTCCACTAAATTTCTTGCAAATTCCATTTTTCATACCATTAACATCTGCATAAAAAAATAAAAATTTAATATAAGTAGGTGTTTGGACATAAAAGAGTGTGATATATACTAATTAACTTTTTGTTTTAAAGAAATAGTTTCTTAATATGGACATGTAGGGTAAAACGTAGAATCTAATCGAATAGGGTAAACGATAAAATATGATTATCATCGAAAATATGTTTTGGAAAGATTTGGAGAAAAAAGATGGTCAAAAATCATATCTATGAAAAATTTATTGACTAACGCATACGAAAAACTGAGAAAATCGATTAATTCATGTTGAGTGACCCCTGAATGCTAAAAAATATGACGTAGATGATGGTGAGACTTAAACATATTGTTCCCTGTATCGTTACGAATTAGTGTAAAAAATGCTTGAAAATCATATCAATCAAAAATTTTATTGACTTAACACACACACAAAAAAAAACTAAGAAAATAGTCTAATTCTTGATGAGTGACCCCTAAATGCTAAAAAAATGACGTGGATCATGATGAAACTATACATATTGTTCCTCCAAATCATTACGGAGGATCGTGTAAAAGTTTTGAAAAAAAATGCTTGAAAACCATATCACCGATAATTTCATTGACTTATACACGAAAAAACTAAGAAAATAATCACCTAATTAGTGTTAAGTGGCTCCTAAATGATAAAAAAAAAATAATGTGGACCATGATGAAGCTTACGTATTATTCCCTCAAGTCATTACGGAGAATCCTGTAAAAAAATTGAAAAAAAAAATTCTCGAAAATCATATTACCTAATTCCTGTTGAGTGGCCCCTAATGATATTATAATCTTGTTCTAAACAACATAATTTGTTGCTAATTTTGTTCATCAATGGATAACTAAATATTCTATTAGCTACGAGCAATATAGTAATAAATTAGTGATACATTAGTATATAATTCCAATTTTCTTTTATAGTGCCACACATAATAAGGATCAAATTAAATTAATTATGGGAATAAAAGTAAAATTTCATCTAATTCTTTAAACTCACCAGTTGATGCAATGAGGAGTACTAGGCTAAAAAATATCACCAAAAACCTAGTAAAGCAAATATTATAACCAGCCATATTAAAATTCTCTTTTAATTATATATCAAATGTGACAAAGAGTTATATGATTAAGTGGGATGAATTAAGATATTTATAGGAAGAATAGAAGTTGGGTTCTTAATTAATTAATTAAGTCAAATTCAAAATTAATAATATATTCAAGAAAAAAAAAATACAATACAGATTGTGATGGGATGATTGAAATTCCTCTACTCTTACTCAGAGGTATCGGGGGTTCGAGTACTTAGGAATGGAAAGAATTTTGTCGAATTTCAATACAGATATCGAACATCAAATAGGAAAAATCTCGTTCTTGGTATTTTCAAAATCATCGTTTGACTTGTTTCTATTCTTCTTGTATTTTTTTTTTTTGTCTCATTGAAATGGATCTTTTGATTCCTCTAGCTAAGTTACTAGGAGCCATCAACAAGGTATTCTTCGATAAATAAGATGGAAGTTAAATTGTGCATGTTTTTTTTTCTATTTTGTGTTTAGCTTTTACTATGAATTTTATTTACAACGTATAATAAGTTATAGAATTTTACAAGTGAGATATAATATATGATGATCTTATCCTAATCTCTAGAGGTTATTTTCGATATATCCTCAGATTAAATGAAATGTCATCGAAGTAAACTTGTAAAAATAATATGAAAACGAAATAGCAAGATACAAAGTAAATGAAACTATGTAAATCTAGACCTAGTAATACATAGTACTAAGAATAAGAGACTACACGACTATATATTTTTTTGTATGTCTTTTAAAATGTGAACGACTTATATAGAAAAATTTTATTTCCAACTTTGATAGTATAAAAAAAAATTATTTTCAGGTTTGTTAGGGCAGGGCCTTAGTTTATTTCTAAAATTATTTCTTCTTTTAAATGAAATTTTTTTATTTTTTCTATAGTCTTAATTTTTTTTTATTTTTCTATCGTCTTAATTAATTTATTTTTTCAACTGTTCATAGAGATGAACATAATAGTTTCATAAAATAATTTACATCTTTTTTTTACCCTTCTTAGGAGCTTCCACCCTTTTTGCCTCGCAACCTTCGGGTTAAAAGTGAGGGGTGCTTATCATCGAACAATTCTCTTTCGTCTCTTAAATTAATATATATATCAAAATACTTTTAATCTTGTATCCTTAAATATGTCACATGAAGTTAAATTTATAATTAATAAAAAGGAAAAAAAACATTCTTTGTATTTTGAAATGAACTAAAAGAAAGACAAAATATAATTTATTTTTTTATTAAAAAATTAATTATAATAATTCTATTATAATAAACCATGGTCATTCCATACAATGATGTTTTTCTAACTCGACAATGGAAATTTGGATATTTTTTCTTCTCAATACTCAATATCATTATATTTTAGTTGACAATTTTTAAATCAAAGACGCTATGATTATTGTTAATTTACTGCCATTAAAAATTCTTCTTTGAATTGAAATTTAAATGGAAGATTCAAGAGGGGAATAATACTTAATAAAATGCTAAAAAGATTGGAGAATGGAATACAATGTAATATAAAGAGAATTCATCTTCATTTATCCTTAATTAGGAAATTTGTCCGCGTTTCACGTGGCATTACTATAATTTTTAATAAATCAAGTAGAAATAAAAACATAATTTTTATTTTGATTAGAGTCGAGACGTGTGTTTTATCTTTAAAAAAAATAAAGTTTTCACATTAAATTGACATTGGAAAAAACAATAATTTTTTTTAAAAAAAGTTGACAAGATGATCCTATAACATTTTAAAAAATCAAAAATCCAATTACCAAATTAAAATTTTAATACAATAGAGTTCATTCCCAATTAATTACCATGATTAGAAGGACCTATCAAAATCCTAAAACTATTGGGATTCCTTTTTTTTTTTTAATGATATATAGGAATAAAACCATATAAAAATATTAAATCTTTCCTAAAAATAATTAAAATGATATAGAGGATCATGTTGAGATATTGGTTATGAAAGGAATATGGTGAGAAGAAACCATGGACATTTTTATATTTCATCACTAGTTTTTTTCATGGAATGGAAGCACCTTTTTTGGTGCATAAAGAATCATTATTGCCTACGTGGAAAGCTTAATTTCGCCAACTCAGTATCGGTGGAGTGACAAGTGGCACAAAAAATTTACACGTCACTCTTGTTTATAGCGGTTAAAAAGGATCAGTCCGGCCCAAGCCTCACGGGCTAAGGAATTTGAAGGTCTATGGCGGGCTGACCCTTCATTTAAAAGGGCTTGAATGTTCAACTCGAGTCAACTCTAGAAGGGCCGGAGCGGGCTAGCCCTTTCTTTGACGGCTCTACTCGATAACAACAAATAATATTCTTTAGACTATTTTGGCCAAATAATTATATGTACTAATTTATTTAAATAACTTTTTTTTTTAATATTTAGAAGCTCGAACTCGAAAATAATTATGAACTCAACAAAGATATTGACACATGCAAGCAAATCCCCAATTAGTTCCCCTCCATTCACATTGTCCAGAGGGATATCCTTCTTTATTGCAATTTGTTTCACAATGAGATGATACATAGCATTGCCCTCTAAATGTGCCACTAAATACCTCACAAATTTCATTTCCCACAGCCTCAACATCTGAAATAATAATAATAATAATTGTTATACATTTTTTAATAGTTTGAATTTTAGATGAGATAATCAGATAATACAAAATCAAATAATAGAGTATAAAAGAATTTCAGTATAGTTTTACGAGTGGAATTCAGAGAAGAATAATATAGTATGTATTCAAATCTTATTCTTATACCTAGGATAGAGGAATTGTTTTCGATAGATCTTTGATCCATATACTAAGGAGAAGAAGAAGAAAAAACAAGGCCTCACCGGATGAAGGGTGACATATTGTGTGATTAATAAATATGTATCGTGCATAATAACTTAAACTTTCAGATGATATATAAATATTGAGAGAAAGAAAATAGACTCACCATTGGAGGTAATTAGGAGTATGTTAAAAACTAATACCATAAAATTAGAAAAGCAAATATGAGATTTAGCCATATTCAAATTTCTCTTTCTCTAAACTAGCAAAGAGTTATATATTAGAATTTTGGGTATTTATCTAACTCAAAGTTAACATTTATAATTTTAAAAAAAATTCAAGAAGCAATGTTCTTGGTATCCTCAAAATGACCAAGAAAAACATAGTAAATTAATTAATTGTTTTATATGATGTTTTCATCCTTGTTATCATCAACTTTTATTATACATGAAAATTGAAAATACCATAATTAGTTAATTAATTAATTAGCAACCAAATGTACAAATGCAAACATATCCTTTTTCAAATCCAGTCCAAACACAAGCTCCTTCAATACCCCCTTCTTTTAACCTACATGTTTCATCACAATCATAGGGAATAATACATTTGCATAAACCAATTGAATATTTCTTTTTTAAAATAAATTAAATAAAATTATGATAGATAATTTTTATAGCTAAACAGTAAAATCAGTTGACAATCTTATTTAGTAATGAATTATAAGAAAAAATCATACTACTAGTTATGAATTATTTAACAAGAAGTTAGTATTTTTTTTTTAACTTGTAGTGTATTGGATTTTTATTAATATTCAACTTTAAGTGACTAGTATTATCAAGTTGCCCTAATATTAGTTTCACTTGTCCTATTTTTTTAATTCGAAATCTCATTTTTTCTACTGACGATATTATATTTATCTTTTTTTTTTATATATATATATATATAAAAATAAATTCTATATTTAATTCAAATCTAAAAGTTTATTGAATGATAATAGTAAATAAAACCAACAAAATGAAAAATAACTCAACTATAAAGTAGAAATGTAACTAATTGGAAGAATTTTTTTAAAAAACAAAAACATTTACTTACTGTTTGATGAAAGAAGAAAGAAGGTGAAAAATACTAGGAAAAATGTAAAATAGAAAATTCTAGATTTATCCATTAATTAAAACTTTTATATTGTACTAGCATAATATTTTCATATTTATAGGCAAAAGAAAAGGATAATGAAACAATAATTATTCTCAATTACATCAATTTTTCTTGGGATCTCCTAAATCAATGATGAAATATAATTTTAAATTAAATGCATTCAAATTTCCTCTTTTTTTGTCTGATTATATTAACAAGCATCTAATCCACCAAGGGTTAAAAATTGAAATTTTTGGTCCTCTTAAAATCACTTAAATGTCATTTAGTCAATAATTAGCATCTGCTTATAACAATTTTAAATCTCATTATATTTTTGCATACACAATTGAAATAAAGGTTATGATCAGTTCAAAGAAAAATATTTTCTAAAAAAATAACGATTCTATGATAACTTGTAGTATATATAATTGAAGTAATGTTTCTACAATTTAGAATTTTGTTACATTTCCATCACGATTGAGTGTGATATATGAATTTGTAAAAATGATATAATTAAGCAAATAATAGACAAATAAAACAAATTTTGTTGCTTCAAGTTATAAATCTTCCCCTCTAGCTTTCACTTTGATGTGATATGTTTCAACATTATCGTCAATAATATTTTTTATATTCATATTGAGATCATTTAAATTTAAATTCATATTCTTTTAATAAGAATAGTTTTATTTTCAAATATTCAAATTTAAAATCTTTAATTTAAAATTAATATATCATAATTGTCATTATATAGTCAAAATAGTTTCAGAAAGTAATCATAGCCTTAAACTATTTTTTAAAAACAAAAAATAATCTTGGACTTTACCTAAAAGTCAAACCAAACTTGTCTTGTTTAAACCAAAACATTATTCAATTTTCTCAAAATAATTATATGAAATGGGCTTTAAGTGCACATATAACTGATTTTAAAACTCTATTTAAGGCATAGTCTAAATTTACAAAATATTTATAACTTTAATTTCCTTTTAATAACTTCTATTTAAAATTATACACATTAATTCTATAAGCAATATCAACCGGTTAATAGTCACTACAATGAAAACAACACCACTACAACAACAATAATATACATAGAGTATTTCTATGACTTATGAGTAACGATTTGAGTAAAATAAGATATACGTAGATATTATATATTTTCAGTAAATTTTCGATTCGTTAAAAGAAATATTATCAAAGCAGAATTGCAGTAAGGAAAAAAAAATACTCTCTTTATTAACTTGTTATTCATTTGATTCGAATTAGAATCGGAATCGGAATCTATACCCAACCCTGTCTTCTTCTTTTTTGAAGTTCTACAACTTATAATATTTTCAATTATTTTTCATCAACTTTTATCATGCATGAACAAATTACAAATCACTCTTCGTGAAGTTCCTAACTATGCCACTTTTAACCATTATTGAATGCTAAATACAATTATAAATTAATTAGCAACCAATTATACAAATACAAGCAAATCCTTTAATGCCAGTCCATTCACATTCTCCATGAAGAGCCCCTTCTTCTAACCTACATGTCTCATCACAAGAGTAGGGAACTAAACATGGCCCTTTGAATTTTCCACTCCATATCTTACAAAGACCACCACCTTCAACTCTTACAATATCTACACAAACCAATAATTGAGATTTTTTAAAATGTGACAGATAAATTTTATAGCTAAAAATAGTAATTTATCGTTAATTTTATTTTAGGGTGAATTATAAAAGATTCTTTTCCAATGATCTAATGAATCTAGCTGAGTACATATTCATTTTTTGAATCAATAAGTAATTTTAAGTCACCAATATTGTTTGAGTCACCCCTTATAATATTAATTTATCCTAATATATGTTTAATTAGTTTTATAAAACTTGGGTAAATAGGTCAAGCACATGTAGTTCTAACTAGTTGATAGTATATAATAGCATTGGTTTCTTTTTGTGAAAATCTTTGTCTTATATGATAATTTATTTAAAAAACGGTGAAAGTAATTCAATTTTAAAAGTTAACAACGCTACTTATATAACCATTTATTAGGTTTAAAGCATAAAAATAACATGTATAATACGATTGGTCCAATATTAATAATAAATTTTATTCTAATATCATGTTTTAATTAATTCAATTCCAAAAAAGTTGGTTGAATGATGATAGAAAACAAAACCAACAAAAGGAAAAATAACAATAAAGTAGCAAAGTAACTAATTGGAGAAATTAAAAATAATAAATTACTTACTGTTTGATGAAAGGAGAAAGAAAGTGAAAATTACTAGAAAACATATAAAATATAAAATTCTAGATTTGTCCATTAAATTAAAACTTTTCATATGTGATGAAAACTTAATAGCACAATATGATCGTTTTATAGTGAAGAAAGAAGAATAATTAAAACAAAAATTATTCTCAATTACATCAATTTTTTCTAGGGATCTTCCCAAACAATGATGAAATATATTTTTTTAATTAAATGCATCCAAATTTTTGTTTTTTTATTTATTTTTGGCTTATTTATTTTTCTGATTATTATATTAAAAAGTATCTAATACTACAAGGGGTAAAATATTGAATTTTTTATCCTGTTTGATACACTTAGATGTTTATTAACCGATTATTAGTATTCGTGTGAAATTACTTACTTGCATTAATATTATTGTATATCGTGATGAGATATATGATGTTATGTTTAAGGAAAATAATATTGATAAGTGACATGATATAAAGTCGAAGGAAAATGATTCGACTTGTGATATGATACGAAATTGAAAGAAAATAATTTTGACTAGTGATAATGTGCCCAAGGGAATGGTTTCTGCAACTAATGTGATTAAAGCAAAAGGTAAAGGTTCTGACTAGTGATATGATATAATCGAAGAGGAATGTTTCCGGCTAGTAATATTGTGCCAAATTGAAATGATTCCGGCAAGAGTTATCTATCGTGGTTTTTATTGCATTTATTTACTTGTGATTGACATATTGAATTGTGACCATTGAACTGTGATTGTTAAGCCTTGTGAATGGAGTATTGCGAAATTGTCAGGATGAGTTGATTTATATGCATGTTGTAGTTTGAGAAGGTTCGTTTGGGATGAAAAAGTACTCATTTTCTAGCTAGTTTTACCTTGTTTATTGGTTATTTGTGTTCGTCGGTCTAACTCCTTGCTTCTACACTTGTGAAAGTTCCGAGCCCAACACGGTGTGATTGTGCTTCTTCTTCTCCGAAAATTCTCTTATTTTCGAAGCTTGTCGGAGGACTTTTGAGATGTAGCTACTTATCATCCCGACGGACTCTCTTGTTCCTTATCTTATGTTTTGTTCAATTTGAGAAACAAAGCCATCGAGACTTGTAATCATTTTTCATTTTCATAGTTTGTGTATTAGTGGCTTTATACGTGACTATCAAATTTTGGGATTATAATAAAATTAACAAATTCTCGCTTTTATATTCTTGTTTTACTCTCCACATTTCTTTCGTTTCGTTGGTTGATTTGAATTATTTTTTTTTTACAATAAATAGCAAAAAAAATAAAATTAACCCAACTGTTGTTGATCCATTTCACACGTGTGACTTGGCACGTGCGAAAGTTGAAAATGGCCACTGTTTTCTTCTGGGTTTCAGACACGTCTTTGATTGATTCTGTCTGCTGCTCTCTTTAGCTAAAATTGAATAAAACTACATTTCAAAAGTTTACAACTTTCAGAAAATAATTTAAAAAAAACAATCTTGATTTTTGTTGTTTTGTTCTTGAATTTGTATGTGATGATTGATTCATGAACATGTAGATAAAGGGTGTTTGATTATATAAAAAAAGATACAATTTTAGTTGATTATACAGAAAAAGATTCAGTTTTTTTTGGAAAAAATGAGTGTTTCTTTGAGTGTAATGACTTTTAATCTTCTTGAAGATCAGTTAGAGGACAGTCCAAACTCATGGGAAAAGAGGAAAGATTTGTGTATAAGTGTTATTACAAGTTATTCTCCTATGATTCTCTGTACCCAACAAGGTTTGAATAAAGTTTCATTTTTTTTTTGGTTACTTTTCTGTATTTAGGTGGATCTTGATTGGGTTTTCTGTGGTTTTTGTTGGAATGGGTGATTTGGGGTTGCTTTGATTTGTGATTTGCTTTATGGGTTTTGTGTCTTTTTTGCAGTTCTTTGGATTTGTGTTTTGTTTCTGCAGCCATTTGTTAATCAATGTTTGGTTGTGTTTGCTTTTTAGGTGTGAAGTCACAGTTGGACTATATTCAGCAGTGCTTGCAAGGTAAATCTTTTAGATTGATCTTATTTTAAGTTAATGGTAAAAAAACTCACCTTTTCGCGAGTTTTATATCTCAATTATCACTTCCATTGTATTAAAACACGCCTCGATGCTGAGTTGGCGTACACGGGTTGTTGTTGATTGGGAACAAATATTTGACCAACTCAGCATCGAGGTGTGTTTTAATACAAATCGAGTGAGAGTTTAGGTAGGTAGAGAGAACCATGGGTAGTTGAGGTATGAAAGTCGCGAAAAAGTGATAGTTTCGGTGCGCTATTGTTGTTAGTTGTGAACTATAGCTAGCTTAATTATCTCTGCACATTGTCTGGGAAGAATAGGTTATTTTGCTTTTCTGAAGAATTGTTTCAAAGTGCTCACATGCTTGTGCTCAGAATCAATTGGCTATGAGAATTTGGGTGGGGGTGTAATGTTGTAGCCAGTATAGCTAAGTTAAATTGAAGATGTTTGTTTTCAACTTTTCTGGTTGTTCTTTGTGTGTGACATTCCAGAAAATGGTTGCTGGAGAGATAGATGACAGTTTGAGAGTCGTCTTTACTTTGAGTTTATGTCATATATGGAGTTATGGACCAGAGTTTAGTGTTTGTTCAAAATATGCTATGAAGAGTAAGACATTGAGCATTTCGTCAAGAGGGAGCTTCTATTGTATACAGTTATAAGTTCAGCCTTCTAGAAATATATATGTTGCTTAGACTCTCCAAAAATGTTGCTGCCCTCATGTCGGATCCTCAAGAAAACGCACTATTTTTGAAGCATCCTACATGGACACTGCAACATATTTGAAGAGTCCAAGCAACATTGTTAACATTAAGTAGGTTGGTAGGCAAGCACAATTGGCAACTCAAATAAGTATCTTACAATTCTTGTAGGTTTTACTGTAAAAAAATGCATTAAGCAGCATATACATTAAACGAGGGTCATAATGTTCAATGAGGTGGTGTAAGGAATGTGGATGATGGACTACCATAAAAAGATCTCCGATTAGAAGACACGGGGGATGGTATATAGAAGAATTACAGTTTATAGAAAGCTGTTTGGGGATAGGAGATACCTTTGGCTTTTACTTTCATCTTCTTCTGAGGATTGTTGTACCATTTCTTGAAGATGGTTTTCCAGAAAATAGTAACAAAGGCATGAACTGCAGAGTGGTATATATTCACCCTATATCCTGGTAAACTAGTTTTTCAGATAACCATTCCACTCCCACTAAACTTAGACCTTAAAACTGTATAACCTCAACTTGATTTTCGTAAAACAAATATTGAAGAGTTGTCTCCAGATCAGTCGAGCTCGAATATATTATAGCTTAGTTTAGCTCTACTCCTTATTATAGCAAGTTCGGTTGAACTCAGCTTGACATAGTATTGTAATAAACTCTGTCTCTAATTCGATTTGGCTCGGCTTGTTCAACTCGATACCCAAACAATGACTATGTTTTAGTGTTTGGTCCACCAGAGAGAAGGTTAGTATATGTAATGAAAAATAGGCATTAGTGTTGTACATATCCTATTTCTGGACTTGTAGGAACTAACATGTCTATGACTTAGAAAGTATGAGGGAATATGTAGAGAGAAAAAAGGGTTGAATCAAGATGGTTCTACATGTTATGATGCAAATTGAGGCAAAAACAATGAAGGTAATAGGCAAACAAATGTTAAAGCTATACATAATTTTCTCCTAAGAAATGTTTGTGTTCATTCTATTCACATGGGATAGATGAAGTATCTGCCTCCATCACCTGTTCTTATCATCATGACCTCCCCAAATGATCGTTGTGTATGATAGATATGAACCTTAGAAATTAGAGTAACTTTAAAGAATTTGTTAACGGTAAAGTAGTACAGTGGGATGTAGTAGACACACATTATGAGCTTGAAACATGGTTGTCTAGTATTTAAGTGGGGAGGGGTAGAGGGATGAGTACATTATCCCCGACTTTCGAAGTTGAAACAACAGATTCCTTGGTCGTCAAAAAAAGACTTTTGAATACCTTCTTCCTTCTTTTTTTGATTGCTGAATAGAATGTGTAATTTTACCAAGTTTACTTTATTCATGGAAAATAAGATGATGCATTTTACAATACACTGTTCATATTCAGTCTAAGGAGTTCCTTTTTCTGTCTTAAGAAATACAAGGATGTATTTTAGTAATTTATTTTATTTTATTGGTAAGTATTATATGACAACATTTATGATTTCCCTTTTTCTTTTGGAGTGTTAGTATTCTTGATCATTAAGCCGAGGGCCCATCAGAAACCGCCTCTCTACCTCCCAAGGTAGGGGTAAGGTCTGCGTACACACATGGGATTACACTAGGTATGTTTTTGTGTTAGTATTCTTTATGTTGAATATCTAATGGCTGGTCGTTATTTGTATCGTTTTATTTTTACCAACTAGGTTATGAACAGTTTGGAATATCAAGAAAAGGAGCTGAAGACACTTCTGATCAGCACTGTACCATATTTTACGACAAGGAAAAGGTCTTTCTCCCCCCTAAAGAACCATGTTTTCTTTTGTAATGTAACTTCAGCATCTGGCTTAGAGAAAATCAAACAAAATTATTTTATACAAGCTATCTTAGATCATCTGGTTTCGATTGAAGGTCGAGCTTTTAGAAGGGGGAACATTTTGGTTGTCTGAATCACCTTCGGTGCCTGGAAGTATGTCTTGGGGTTCTACAGTACCGTGCACCGCAACATGGGCAATATCCTTTTGATCTATTTAATTTTAATTGTCTTTTCACCTTCATCTTTGTTCTTTAGGAGTCATTTGGTTGCCGGCTAGGAAGGGAACTATCCAAAAGTAGAAGAGCTACTACCATGTTATTAGTTGCTTTGTGCCATGAAAATTGTGAAATTTGAAAAAACTCGTTTTTGTTTTCAAAGTGAAAAATGGTATTTGGAAAATGGAGTATTACAAAGGGGAAGGGGAATGGAGGAGGGAATTGCAATGATGGGGAATCAAGCCCTTAGCGAACCAACTGAGCTACTGAGATTCCCGGGTTGTGTTTGGCCATGAATACAAATTGGAATTGTTTTGGAATTTTTGTGAGTGATATGGCCAAATATGACTTTTAGAATTTTATGGCCAAATATGACTTAACTCCGGGAGAAAGGTAAAAAAATATTCATGGATTATTGAATAACTAATATCTGCATAACTTTCACCGGCAACGAAATGACCCCTTACTGCATGGATTATTGAGTGCTTTGCTCCCTTGACATAGACTCTACACATTCCAGCTGAAAGGCGTTGAGCCGCCAGGTTTTTCATTTCAGATTGTTAATACAACCATGGATGAGTTCAGTCCCCGTGCTCGCAGGCGAGGTGCTTTGCTCACTTGGCAGCATATTGCATCCTTGCCCCCTAGCTTATCCGTTGTGTACTGTGGGGGATTTAATACCCAAAAGGAATCCACTACAGGTCGTTTTCTTCTTGGGAGATCTAGGTAATAATGCCTCTGGCATTTTATTTTCTATTGTATCACTTCTGCAGTCTTACCATTATAGTACCTTGCTTACTATATTCAGTTATTCACAAACTCGACCTTGCAGTGGCACTACTTAACTTGCTAGTTTTCCTGTCAGACCACGGAATATGGCCTGATTTTAACTACTCAAACAAGGGATATATTGCCTTAAGTTGTGATTTGACAACTGGCAAACTCGTAGGCTGTTTCTACTCGGCCAGGTTAATCTATCATATAGAATAAGCAAATAACTAATTGTCGTCTTCCAATATAACATTTGGAATATACTGATTACAAAATGTAGTTTGAAAATTGTTGCTATTCAGACATAATCGAGTTTAGAAAATCATTAACTACTGTATTTGTATTATTAGAACATTAACCCCAGAGGACACATTTGTCCAGGACTTGACAATATTCGTTACTATTCTGCGCCGTATAGATTTCAAAGCCTTGTCATACTGTGCCGTGTGAATAAATTCGGGAGACATTATTGATCAATGTTGTTTTTTCCCTTTGCCAAGACTTCTTCACTTCCGTTATTTCTTTTTCTGACCTTTTTTCATTTGTTTTTCCTTGAGCCGAGCATCTATTGGAAACAACCTTTTTCCCTCGCATTTGAGCTATGATAACTTTTGCTTTCTATGAACATTGATTATTCCACAGAAAAAGAAATAACTAAACTAGTAGCGCGAGCTATAGTAAATTATGATTTACATTTTTGTCATCGCCTAGATTGCATACCTGTCGGTGATTACCAGGAGCGCAGCCAGGTTTGAAAATTACATTGTTTATACATGGTTAAAATTATTTTTTATGTATATATAGTAGATGATGAATACCTTCGGGTTCTTCATGTGTTTACCTTTCATATTTTGAGCCCCTTAGTAAAAATCCTGGCTCTACCACCGGTGGTTACCGCTAAAGTGTGAAGCGAAATAGTACACCATGCTTAGTTCTATATATGAGCTAAAATGCTTGATATAGCTGACATGTTGTATTTCTCAGAGAGCACGGAGTTGTCGGTGATATGAGAGATGTTTGGCCAAATGCTCGTGTGAGAAAAAACGTATCCCTTATACGGACGTATCATGGATTCAAAGGTTGTGTAATCCTCCAAAATTCCATTGCTATATTGACTTACCGATATATGATATGATGAAAATGACTGTTTGATTATATCAGGTACCAAACAAGGTCCACTCGAGTTCTTCAAGTTAATATTCCGAGCACTTTGCTTGTGCTGGGATCGCCAAACTCAGGATCTACATGTTGACTGGATCCTTTTCAGAGGCAGATCTCTAATACCCGTCTCGTGTGAGGTGGTAAGCGACAACATTGATGGCTTTTATCCTTCTTCTCATTATCCTGTATACGCCGAGTTCATGCTTCCTCGTTCAGTAAGGCTAACCGAAGCATCCCCTGAAAACGGAACCTAAACTATACTTGTTGAACTTTTCGCCTTTTCGCTCTTGTGCATTGTTATTTATTGATTGATTTTTTTTCTTTTGTTGCTGGTATATGGCTCAAAGATGTTGTTTCTGTGAATTCATTGAGATAAGTTGAAAGATTTATTTGTTGGTTAACAAATGGAAAATGAGTGGTTTTGTTGGTTACAATACTGAACCATGTTCTTGTTTTCAGTTTGAATTCTTATTCAGTCAAATTAATATTAATGTTTTCTTTGAAGCGTGTAATAAAGAAACACGACAGATAATTTGAACTGTATAACTAATTCCAAAATAAATTCCAGTAATGGTTAATACCATTTTGTGTTATTGTAAGTGTGTATAATTTTGTTATATATAATATATGTATGTTTTAGGAATTAAACTTACCTGCATTTTATTTTAATGTGTCATAATAATTTAGTCATATACAAGTAGGTAGTCCTAATCTAGGTAATTAAATACTCAAATTATTTCTTGTTTAAGTACTCTTACAGCTGGAATTTTGTTTATTGCTTAGTGATTCAATTTGCTTTCTATCAAATTTTACTATTTTTAAAGTCAAAAGTAATTGTCATGAAAAAGACTTTGGTATGACCAAAAATATTTTTTGAAAAAATATAATGTTGTACAAAAGTACTTTTTGATTGCTATGATACAATAATATAAGTAAATCAGTTATAGTAAAAAAAATATGTTATAGAAAATAATTGTTATATAGAAAAAGTCTGATTATATTATTTTTTTGGTGTTTATTTACGATACCATCAAGGATTATAATAAATGGAATGAAAAAAATAAAATCAACCTTAATCAAAGGTGCCGATTTGAGTTTGATAAATGAAAAAAAGGATCATGATTAGAAATGCTTTGATTTTCTCGTATAAGTTCGATTAGTAAATTTTGGATATCGAATATTTATTATTAAAGATAAGTGAGAGAGAAAAATAACTTCATATATTAAGTTGCAAAAATGTAACATGAATACACACGAATTTAAATTTTCATTATGTAGATTCGAAAACTATTAATATAAGTAAAATTTGAACTTAGTACCTCAAAAGTGAATTTTGAACTCCTTAAAGTAAATTTTTATTGTTGTGATTTAAAAAAAACATTATAATTTTTTTTATAATCAGGTTCGGGTGAACATCCTAACTCCCTTCAGATATGCTCCTAATTTTAAGATGCATCTTTTTAATCATATATTGATATAGGTATAATTGCATCATATAACATTTCTTTAATAGTTTTTGAATTTCTAAATTTTACTTTAATATTAAAATAATTTAATTTATTTAACTCCGAAATTAATTAAATCAATTCTCAAAAAACGAAACATGACAAGTATTTTAAAATAGGAGAACGACTTCCCTACATAATAAAAAGAAAAAGAAAGAAAAAAATAATTTAGAAAGTAAGATGATTTTATAAACAAAAATTATGGTAAGTAAATACAAATTAAATTTAATAATCTACCAATAATAATCCATTAGTACTTCATTAAATGTTTTTAGTTACTTAGATATATGACGGCAGTCACTCAGATCCAATCTAAACCGCTCATTATACAACAAACGCGTCATAATTAATCTCTTAATCACTTCCTTAATCCACATTTTACCCCACTCTTCACTAATTAACTTTGTGTGTATCATTTAGATATATATATATATATCATCAAAGCTTTGAAGAAAGATTTACATATAGAGAGAGAAAGTTTGTAGAGAGAGAAGCGGAGTTTGTACTCTACCGCTCTCGGATTTTGATTTTCAGTGCGTGTCGGTGTGTGTGGATCTAGATCTCAGTGAGAGAGAGCTATGGAGGTCGTAAGGCCTCAGTTGATTCACCGGTGGATCTCGGTTTTTGTGCTGATATGTTTGTTTTCATTTGAAGCTCAATGTTTTTATCTACCAGGTGTTGCTCCGCAGGATTTCATGAAGGTGAGTTTTTCCAGCTGTAGTGTAGGATTTGTCGTAATTAGATGATTATGTTGAGATATTGGAGGTTTGAGATTGAATGATGAGGAAAATATTAGCTCGATGCTGGTTTTTGTGCTATTTATGTGTGTATTGTGTGCGATTTGTTGTATTTGCATGATTATGTGGAGATATTGGAGGTTTGAGATAGAATATTGGAGAAAAAATGAACTTCCTTACTGATCTCGTTGCTAATTTATGTGTTATGTGTGCGATTTGTTGTAATTACATGATTATGTGAAGATATTAGTGGTTGAAGATAGAATGATGGAGGAAAAAATGAGCTTCCTTTGCTGATCTCGATGCTAATATTTTGTGCTATTTATGTGTGTTTATGTGTGCGGTATGTTGTAATTACATTATTCGGTGGGGATATTGGAGGTTAGAGATAGAAATGAGTGTACTTTGTTGATCTCGATTCTAGTTTGTGTGCTGTTATGCAGTATGTAACTGGATTCTATTTTGTTGATACATGTGCTATTTGGTGATATAAGTTTAGATTTGGATATTTGGCGGCTTATGTGTTAGATCTGGTGTAGATTAGGAAGTTTGAGAGTGGAATGATATAGATTTAGTAAGATTGACCGATGGTATGTAGCGCTCTATTTCTGTTAGATCTATGCAAAGCACTAAATGTATTTTAGTGGTTTTGGTCGTTTAGTGTCTATAGTTTTTACTTTTTTTTCTGTTCGATTGGATGGGTTTGTCATGGTCTGAATCAACTCCCCCTTGTACAAGATAAACACATGGTTTTAATTAGGTATTATCAATATTCTATTCCTAAAGAGAAAGAAGTATTATCAACATTTTTATTCTGAACGTACTATACAAATCGTTGATCCCACTATCCAACATTTGTTGAGCACAGGAGTTTATGGGCGTTTCGATTGTCTACGCCTGCAAGTTGGACCAATGGTTTCAATTAGGATGTTTTTGGTGTTTCATGTATTGTGTCTTTGCCGTGCATTTGGCTAATTACACCACTAACTTTTCTTTGTGTTTATTGGTTTTACTTCTAGTCTTTGGTTGATATGCTATATCAAGTGTTCATTGTGTCCACATAGGATCAGAAAATTCTTGAATATTTTATTTTTATCTCTATAAAAGATATAATACAGAGTTAATATCATCAGTGTCATTTGAATATCGGAATGAAATGGGACCAAATTGAGCTAACTGGAGACTAAAGATTCATATAGCTGACCTTAGCTAGCTTGGAATTGAGGTGTATAAGAAGTTGCCCTTGTTGAGAGTTTTAGTAGTTGATTCAGATGTTTAGTGAGTATACTCTTTAGATTGATTATAATGAAAAAGGAATTTTTTTGTTACTAGTATTATTAGGAGCAATGTCAGAGAGACATTCTTGGTAGACAGAATGCAGGAAAAAGCTTTAATTTTATTAAGCATTTCTTGTTCTTGTCCAAAGAAATTATGTACAGGTTTCTTTAAGTTAAATGATGATTTTGTCCTATCCACATTTGAAAAGCTCCTCAACACGCTAAAATTTCTTAGTCAGTCTGGTAAAAAATGTTCTTTTGTCTAAATTGATTTCTTTGACCTTTCTTTTTTATGGGGCAGGGTGACCCTCTGATGGTGAAAGTCAACAAGTTGACCTCTACAAAAACACAACTTCCTTATTCCTATTATTCCCTTCCTTACTGCACACCAAAACAAATTGTTGACAGTGCAGAGAATCTTGGTGAAGTTCTTCGTGGTGATCGTATTGAGAACTCTCCTTTTGAGGTTAGTTACTTATCTCAGATATGCTTTTCCCCTTGCTTTTTGTTTGTTATCTTCTTCTTGTGGAGGGTTGTGCTGGGTTGCTAGTGTGCAGTTGTCTTATTCTTTGAACAAGGGGGAATTTGTTTTGACCGGAAAATGTGTTATGCAGTTCCATATGAGAGAACCACAGATGTGCAATGTCGTGTGTCGTGTTGTTCTTAATGCAAAGAATGCCAAAGAGTTAAAAGAGAAGATTGAAGATGAGTATCGGGTCAACATGTGAGAAATCTCTTGTGGACTCTGCATATTAACTTTTGTTTCCTTTTTTTCTGGTTCTACAGTATTGGGTCTGACATGAGATGTGACGTTTAACAGGATCTTGGACAATCTTCCTCTTGTTATGCCTATCAAAAGGCCTGATCTGGACACTACAGTCTATCAGCATGGTTTTCATGTTGGTCTTAAGGGACAATATGCTGGAGTATGTATCAGATTTCTTCAATGTTCTTTTGGTGAATTTGGTTTGTAAATACTCTGGAGGCATTGTGAACTTATTTCCTCTGCATTTTTTTACTCTTAGAGCAAGGAGGAGAAGCATTTCATCCATAACCATCTGACGTTCACTGTCAAGTTTCACAAGGATCCACAAACTGATGCTGCGAGAGTTGTAGGATTTGAAGTGAAACCATTCAGGTAATTTTGTGTAGTTTATATGCTTCAACTTCAATTATTGTTTCTATGTCATGAATGTTGATTTGTAAATTGTGTTTTTCTTTTCCAGTGTGAAACACGAATATGATGGGGAATGGAATGGCAAAAATCGATTGACCACTTGTGATCCCCATGCCAAACGTACTGTTACAAGTTCTGATTCTCCCCAAGAGGTTGAAGATAAGAAGGAAATCATCTTCACATATGATGTTGAATTTGAGGTATACGACATCTAACTTTGGAGATAATGTTTTATCTTTTTAAGTCTCCGTGTTTGACTCTTTTATGCCCAAAAGTACCTCCAATGTCCTATTGAAACTTTACTGGTGATGCTGTTTATTTTTCTTGTTGCACTCTCTTCCTATGCAGTACTTGATGTTGAATTTCTCATGAAACTTTCTCAAGACAATATTTTACTTTTAACAATCATGAACAATTAAAAAGAAGTTTGTTGCAACATAAATAGCACATGCAAGCTAGTTGGTTGTGATGAATTTGCAACTCTCGTGTCTGTTCAATTCTCAGGAAAGTGACATCAAGTGGGCATCAAGATGGGATACATATCTTTTAATGGCTGATGATCAGATCCACTGGTTTTCAATTGTTAACTCATTGATGATTGTTCTTTTCCTCTCGGGTATGGTAGCAATGATTATGTTGCGGACCCTCTACCGTGACATTTCCAAGTATAATCAGTTGGAGACCCAGGAAGAGGCTCAAGAAGAAACGGGATGGAAATTGGTCCATGGGGATGTTTTTAGGCCTCCAATGAACTCTGATCTGTTGTGTGTTTATGTTGGTACTGGTGTCCAGTTCTTTGGTATGACAGTAGTTACAATGACATTTGCTGTCCTCGGATTTTTATCCCCTTCAAATCGGGGAGGATTGATGACAGCAATGTTGCTTCTCTGGGCTTTCATGGGTGTTTTTGCTGGTTATGCTTCAGCCCGCCTTTACAAGATGTTCAAAGGATCTGAATGGAAGAAAATCACTCTCAAGACAGCACTCATGTTCCCCGGAGTTGTTTTTGTTCTTTTCTTTGTGTTGAATGCTCTAATTTGGGGAGAGAAATCGTCAGGGGCAGTGCCTTTTGGAACCATGTTTGCATTAGTTTTCTTGTGGTTTGGCATAGCTGTACCACTCGTTTTTGTTGGCAGTTATGTTGGTTTTAAGAAGCCAGCTATTGAGGATCCTGTGAAAACAAATAAGATCCCTCGACAAGTACCGGAGCAAGCCTGGTACATGAACCCAGTGTTCTCTATCCTTATCGGTGGCATACTCCCATTTGGAGCCGTATTCATCGAGCTATTCTTCATCCTCACCTCAATCTGGCTACAGCAGTTCTATTACATATTTGGTTTCCTCTTCATTGTGCTCGTCATCCTTATCGTCACCTGTGCCGAGATCACCATTGTGCTCTGCTATTTCCAGCTATGCAGTGAGGATTACCTTTGGTGGTGGAGGTCATACCTCACTTCAGGGTCATCAGCTCTCTACCTTTTCCTATATGCAGCATTCTATTTCTTCACAAAGCTCGAGATCACAAAGCCCGTATCTGGTATGCTCTACTTTGGCTACATGTTGATTGCATCATATGCTTTCTTTGTCTTGACTGGCACAATCGGGTTCTACGCTTGCTTCTGGTTCACAAGGCTCATCTACTCATCTGTGAAGATCGACTAAAGTGTCGTATTGCAGTTCCTCAGAGCTCAGAGAGACCGCATATATCATACTGTGGACCAAGACTGTTTGTTGCTTCCAGGTTTTGATAGTATAAAGTTGCTTCCTGTAACCTACCCTACACGTTTCCACGAATCCATTTGTTCTTTTTAGTTTTATTTTTTAACTTCTGTATGGAGACATTTTAAGAGGATTTTAGGCCAATTCAATCCTCATTTACGGCATGTTTTAGTTGACAATATTATTCTTGTACCAAAAAAATCGTAAAGGATGGTTTATTTGTTAATCTAGTCAGTTTATATTTTGAAGTTTTGTTAACCAGCTATCACGTATTCTAATTTACCCATAATATAACACAAAATCTTAGCACTATCGATGACCTACAAAGACTAGCATATGTTAAAGAATCACCAAAGTTGTTTTCTTTTTCTCTAACATCATATAAATATTTTCATAAATAGCTATGATTCAATAAAGATTTGAATTAGAGGTCATACTAACCATATTTAATTACACAATATTGTTGCAGTAGCACTCTAAATCATAAAATTATACATTAAAGCCTCTTTGCAAACTCACCAAAATCAGAATGAGCATATATTCAAAAACAAAATCAATCTGCATCTGCACTAAAATCTGGTTCTGGAGGCTTTTGTAGTTTCACCAGCTCCCTAGCACTCTTGAGATTCCGATTCCTATGAACGCCTCGGAGGGCATTTGCTGCAAACTTCGATGCCAAGAATGTTGCACGGATACTGTAAGTAGGGCCACCAGAACTACCACTACCTGCAGCTAATGCCTCGGCTTCTTCTTCTTCCTTCCGTTGGAGCTCCATAAGTTTTCTCTTTGTGTACCGCCTCCACGCTGCTTGGATAAAGCAAGCACCCCAAGTCCGCCATTGTTGTGAGTAGAAACGGAATGTGTGCTGAACTTGCCTACTGTGAAGACGTCTGAACTGACTGGCAACGAATTTCAACTCATCTGCTGTAAGAGCGAAAGCCTCCACTTCTGTCAGAGCTTTCACCGTACGAGTGGAAGATGGGAGGTTAGAGCCAGATTTTGGATCCAGTGCCCAGGTTAGAAGTTCCTCTCCACAAAAGTCGCTGTCTTTCAACAAACTACGGTTGAAGAAACCACTTCTCCCACCATCAGTTGTCACACTCTCAAGGCGCCCGCGAATGATGAAGAGCATTTCATCCACTGGATCTCCTTCTCGAACAATGTGAGTGTTCTCAATATATAAACATGGTTTCAGACGCTCGCAAATAGCATCAAGTAACCTTTCATCCATATTCTCAAATAGAGGAACCTGAAATCAATGACAAATAGATTATTAGTGAAACACAACCAGATAGAATCCGACTCCAACAACAGTTAGTAACAAGACGACGCCTGTTGTGGAGTGAACATTTTCAACTAGTTCCCATCATCTCATTAGAATGTAGTTGTGAAAAAGGGAAACCATGAAACAACAGAATTCGACTTTTTTTTTATGGCCGTGGTGTCTGGGCCAGCTTACGCACCTCGACTAATTCCCCGTAATACCTGCTACCTCCCATCAGCAACATGTATCAGATAACACTCCCCACCAAAGCTTAGACAGATGGGAAGAGATCACCTAGTGTTTTATCTTCGTAAGGATCTAAAAATCATACTTCAATCTCCGCCCAAAGACAAGTGGATAAAATGTGTAAATGTAACAGAAGCACAGAAATATAAGAGTTGGTTGGTTACCCTCTTCACTAAAGCCAGACAAAGATGACGTTTGATATCCCTCCTAAGATCCTTGGGCAAGCTCTGGACTATATTCTCTTCATCCACTCCACGTGTTTCCTGCCACTTATACTGATCATAGCGCCTAACCCGTTCCCGGAGATCTTGTGGGAGTAACCGATGATGCATCCACTGTTCTGAGTCACGCCTTTTAACTCTCATCTCTTCTAGTCGAATGGTAAGAGATTGTAGATACGTCTGTAACAGAACAGCACCAAAATCTGAGCGCAGGTTTCTCAAGAGATACAAATGTCATTACCAAAAACACTGCACTGCGAA
The DNA here is from genome assembly GCA_027704765.1 of Solanum habrochaites. NCBI lineage: Eukaryota > Viridiplantae > Streptophyta > Magnoliopsida > Solanales > Solanaceae > Solanum > Solanum habrochaites. The sequence continues at coordinate 601,223 of JAKWJA010002495.1, read as the reverse complement.
GAACGTAAATGCCATAATATAGATATCTTGCAAATAGTAACCATGTGATTCTACATCTCACTTTTTAGCTTTCCACACAATTCATAATTTGATAAACAAAAAGTGTTGCTTTATTTCGAGCCAACTCTTAACGTTAAGCTTCAATGTTCCTTCATCCTTCAAAATAACTATTAATTACATACTTCTCCTGATGGTAGTTCCGTGATATCGACAATAACTACTGCCTAAACTCAAATTAAACTGACAGAAAGAAACGTACAATTCAGTCCATCATTACCTGCATGTTACCAATCAATAATGCAAAGAGAATGAGCCCAAGTATAGCCAATCCTATAGAGAAAATAGACTCCCCGGGATATGTGCTAGTTTGAAGTCCCTGTCCGAGGGTACTGCATGGACAGAAAAGAACAAAAAGAAAGAAAAAAAAAGAGATTATCATTAATACAAGTTCAGCAGAGATCAATTGTAAATCAAATAATACAGCATTTAACAGATATGCAGCGTATTATATATCAAAAGAGTCCTCAATTCCATTGGTAATGCTACGTTTTACAAGTATTTATGCAGTAGATTATGCAAAATGTCAGAAGCGGGGGCTATCAAGCAAAAATAATGCATTTCAGCATTCCATAAAAAGGATCATCGGTTTCTAATTTTGGTAAATTTTCTGTTATAAAATCCAACTTTTGAGCATACTACTTAACAATGTGTGCCTATGACGGAAAGGGATTCGAAGTGGTCATGGTTCTTCTATATTATTATTCTTGAAGTATGATCCTGTGATAGAAAAAATTAACTAATACTCCCTCCGTCCATGTTTCTTTAACTTTATCAAAAAAACACTTGTTACCAATTTAAACAAAGGAGAAAAGGATTACAGTCCAGAGCAACATCAAAGTTCTCCACCAAAGTAGACTTACTGTTTGTTTTACGTAATCAGCAACCTCAGACATATTACCATGATAAACTCCTTAAAGAACTGAGTCTTCACGAGAGAAATCATTCGAGTTTTCTTGAAGAAATTCATGGCGTTGTATTGATGTTAAAGTCTAAGTGCACATTCTGCTATTGAAGTACAGACAAACCGAGTATAATTGCAATTCTGCTTCATACAATTCTCTTCTCCCATTTCGTAACTAATGACAGATAGTTTCACATCCTAATACAATATACTTTTTTGTCGAGGTTTCTCTACTCTGATATCATTCGAGAATGTGAAAAAACATCACCCCCTACCACCACCTGAATGCCTAGGGTGAGGAGATGCAGGTGTCCCGAAGGTCATTTGCACATTGTTATTTCAGATTGTTAAGAAAATAAATCTTAGGCCTAACTCTACCCAAAATCTAGCTTACTAGGTGAAGATTTCCCGAAATCAAATGAAAAGACAATATCTCATTCTCTTAACCAATGTGAGACATTCTAACCAACCCCCCCAAAAAAAAACAGACACACACCAAAGCTGGAGATCGCATAATATAACGCAGGAGCCCAACATTTCACAGATCAATAACAGTAGGGATGGGTCTGAAGGCCATATTAAGAAAATAGAACGTAGACCTAACACAATCCCGAAAGATTGCTCCTGAGTTGAGAATTTCCTAAGACCATATGAGGAGACAACTCTTTCTAGAAATAAAAATGGTAATATGGGGAGACAACAACTCATTTACTCAACCAATATGAGACATTCTAACACACATGATAAACATTAAAGCCCGTGAGTCAAAAAATGCAATATTGGACAGGGAATATGAATCAAACTTCATGTACCAGTCATTCTCAGCAGTGAATTTATACTTTAAACTAAAGATGGAAATATTAACCAAGGAAATGAAGACTGAAACAACATAGCAATCCAGACAACCACACTGAGCGTTAAAGTAAGCTCACCTTAAGTTCTGCAGCCCCCACCACAGACAATAACAATATTTAGCCACGAATTTCATGGAATAAATGATGCCAGATGATAAAGCCTGATCAAAAATCCCGAAATCAAATGGTGAGTTGTCACTATCTGCAGGGCAAGCATTGTTTAAAACTGATTCACTTATGCTGCTCCATCTATTATAACCCGTCATGTACTGATTCCCACAGTACAAGAAATCAGTGTTGCACGTTGCATTGTGTTTACAAGCTTGCTGCCAGCATGTATCATAGCGTTCCACAGCTAGCAAGTACCAAAAAGACCCAACTATCTGCAAAGAATACATGAAAAGGGAAGTGAAAAACATGGCTAATGAACAGAAAGTAGATCATGATCATACATTTGGACCTAAAAGTTTAGCCTGTCATGTTTCAAAAGTAATAAAATAAGATGTGAGTCAAAAAAGATGAACAGATAAATGAACGATGTTCACGTGCTCCATGCAATTGACAAATGTGCATTCACTAGACTCATAGATCTAAAGAAGCCACCAACATGACTCTTAACACATTCTAAACTTTCAACTTAGAATAATCATACCTACACACATGGTGCAAGAATATTTTCGCAAGTGAAAAAATCCCAAATTTCAACTCACGAAACAATGCAAATATATATTAAAAGTGACCCATTGTGTCACTATCACCAACAATTGAACTGGAACCACAAGACTGCCTTTTTTTCCAATCTTTTACGATAATAAAATGAAAAAAATCTAGGCCTTTTAACCCTCCTTCCCAAATCTATACTTAGCTAGCCCCACTTCCCCTGCATAGACAAGAGGAAAACAAAAGGAAGTGACATACAGACCGACAAACAGAACAAAAACACAAAAATATCATAGAGAGTAAAAGAGAATGCTTGTGAGCTTACATGACTAGCAAGCATATACAATAGCAAATAGGACGCCGCACCAGCCCATGCGGTTTCAGCAAAGACACCAGTAGTTCTTTTCAATTCCGAAGTTAAGGGTACAACTCTGGCAAATCTGGGGATGTACTGAAGTAAGATGATGTAAAGCAAAGCTTGCTTTGTAGTGAAGACATCAGAACCTGTTGAGCTCTTCAGGAATCTCCAGACCACAATCTGCATAGATGCATAAAAAGAAAAGTAAGTTAGAATACACAGATTCACCTATTGATAAGCAGTACTGTTCTCTAATTCAAAAAAAGTGTTTACGCAGAAGACTAAACCCACATAAAACATTTGATGACTGCCCTAACATATAAAGAAACAGGAAACACATAAGATTAGCAAGAACCTTTAAAAGAGGGTTTATGATGTAAAGAAGGAAAACCATAGTTTAGTATCTTTATTCAATCTGTGACCATCAGAGGCATGGTAGACTACTAAAGCAAATAAAACTTCCATATGGAGATATGTATTTCTTTTAACCTGCGGCAAGGGAAGCACAGCAAGAAAATCGATGATAAAATAGAATCGCAAGTATCTTTTAGCAATCTGTGCAGGATCTATCACAAGTTCACCCCGTCCAAAAACTCGAGATGACGGTGCAATATAAGCTGTGCGGAACTGAAGAGCCATGTGAATAAGATAGAAAGCATCAATCACTGTACGTAGGGTAGTGGCTATGACAGCTAGCTTCCTATCGATCTGAAGGCAATTTGACTTGTTATCAAAAACTGGAAGGTAGAAAAACAGTGGATCCACAGACACGGCTAGAATACATGATACAACAAACAGTTTGTTCCATAACAGAAGGAATTTATCTTGAGGGTCAAAAATCTTCTTCTCTGAAACTTTCAGATCTTCCGGAAATACAGCCCGAGAGACACCAAATCCCAGTGATCGACCAATTGATTTAAGTCCTTCGGATCCTTTTTTCACTCCTCTCTTAAAAGACCTTGACGGACTGCTAGTCGCATGGCTTGAACGTTTTAAACCCTCAATATTGAAGCCACATGTATTTGTTGTTAGTGATGCAGAAGGAGAGGATAGTCTAGAATCCAAGTCATCCAACCTAAACCAAAATGTGAAGAAGCAATATTAGATGCCAAAAAGAAGATAAGATAATCAGGGAAGAACAACAGTGAAAAAACTGTAACAATCACACTGTTAATGTTAAGTCTCCTCGTTCATCAGAATTAAATTTCTATACTGCAAAAATATCATATGTGCTTCATTGGTTTTAACTACTAGGCCTGAAAATCCTTCAAATGTGAAGTACAATAGTAAAAGCCTACAATAAACATGTAAGCCTACAATACTCATTTGGTAAGATTATATAAGAATAGGGAAAATTTGATAGTTTTCACAACTTGTGGGGTTCTTATGTTTATGAGGAAAAAAAGTACAACTCACGAAATCCAAATTGCATGTCCAAACAAACCTTCAACTTCATTTCAATCTGATTTCATATTGTACGACCAAATGGGTCCTTAGACTAAAAAAATCAAGTGAAAATAAAATAAAATTAATAACCTTAAATGAGAATGACTTCCAGTACCTTACAAACTTCTCTCGCTGCCCCCCAACATATTGGGACTTGGAACCACAGTCGAACATCTTGTACTATCAAACACATATACAGTCACTGCAGCAAACCATAACATTTAAAGTTAATCACAGAATAAAACAAAGTTCTGCACCCAAAGTTCTGCATTTGAAATGCTATTGCTATTTCCAGAAGAAAGTTCCAATCCCAGGATTCTTACACCAACAAGACAAAATCCTTCTCATCTGTACACTAAGTGATACATCCCCATTGGATGTAACCAAGATTGAATTTTTAGTCAAATCCTTTAAGATTTTAATCCATCAAGATTGATTCTTTTAGCTCCATTGACCACTTCAGATCAAATTTTGCACATGGATATATAAATTAGTCCAATAAAGGAACAGATTGTAGCATAATGAACAAAATAGTAAAGAAACTAGTCCCAATATGAAACCACAGTTGATAATGAAAAAATATTGAAAGGGGTCCCTTAAATTTTTTGGCTCACCTTGACCTCAGACACACTGAGCTACTACTTCACAGTGCGGTAAATCCACTAGAAGTTAGACTTTGGAAATTAAACCAGCTTAGCTATCGCGAGAAGCACACAAACTTCAAGAGAAAGAAGAAGGTCTGCATTGTGGATATAGCAATAGCATTTCAAGATGCAAAATCTCCAGATAATAGCTCAAATACCCGATAACTAAAATCGCTTAACTCATACTTCAATTTCCTACAATTTAGTACTACATCAGTAAGCCTGACCACCCTACTCTCCCCCCCCCCCCCCCACACACACCTTCTCCTCTACCCTCTTTTATTATTTACTACATAAATTATCCAAATTTGAACAAATTCTAAATCTCAATATCAGTATAACAAGTTAAAAAATTTCTGAATAATTTCAGCATACTCATCATGTTGACTGAATCCAGATGAATCCCATATTTCTACAACCAAGCTCCAAAATCCAATGATTTTAACATCAATAAGACAAAAAAATTCTCATCTATACACTAAATTACACATCCCTTTTAAGATGTAACACATAAAGATTGAATTTTTAGTCAAACCCCTTAAGATTTAATCCTTCAAGATTCAATTTTTAAGCTTGATTGACCACTTTCAGATCAATTTAGTCCAACAAACAAACATACTGTAGCATAATGAACAAATATGAAACCACAGTGGATAATTAAGACAATATATGAGTATAGATCAGAGTAAAAGGACTTACAGTTGGAAGTCTTGAAAAATTAATTCTTGAAAATAGACATGAAGAAGATGATGATGAAGAAAATGGTGAGTTGTTTTTGTTAGGGTGGTGGGGGTCAAGAATGGAACATAGATGAAGTCAAAATAGACATATCTAGACAAAGGAACTGAAAATGTAGTAATTTACCGAGAAAGGAACTGCAAATAGTTTGTCTCAATATTTTTTGATTTGTCATATAAGTATCTGTTCTATATAATATATATAAATAGTTTTTAAACAAAATTACTACAGAGATATTTATATATATAGCCTATATTATATATATATATATATATATATGTGTGTGTGTGTGTGTGTGTGTCATGGTCAAAACGATCTATTTTAAAGGTCAAATGAACCCAAAGCAGGTACAGCCTATTTGATCAATTTTTCATGTGTTAGAGTCCATTAATTTTTGGTGATTCAAAATTTCGACGTTATTTTTGCCAAAATTTTTTGTCGACGTCCATTAAGAACATAGCTATGGAGCTAGTTGATTACCACGGTCAAAACAATCCATTTTCAAGGTCAAATGAGCCCCAAAACAGGTAAATCCCCCATTTTGCAATTTTTCGTATGCTATAGTCTATAAATTTTTGGTGATCTGAAATTCTGACGTTATTTTTGCCACAAATTTTCGACGTTCTTTAAGAACTTATCTATGGAGTCATTTGGTCAACACGGTCAAAACGACTCATTTTCAAGGTCAAACGAGCCTCAGAGTAGGTAAACTCCCAATTTTACCGATTTTTTGTGGGATATACTGGTTCCATTTCTGAGGTGATAACGGATGTCCATGAAAAATTTTGGTCATTTTATTTCACGATTTTCGAAAAAAAATCCATGGGCTATAGACCACGAAAATTAATAAAATCCGTCTTTGCCTGCTTTGAGGCTCGTCTGAACTTGAAAATGCACCAATTTTCCTCGCAGAACAAATTGGTTCCATTTTTATGGTCTTAACGGACGTCCATTAATAATTTCGTCTATTTTATTTTTGAATCTCCAGATTAAAAATAATATATAGGCTATTAGCACACAAAAATCGAAAAAATATGTCTTTATCTGGTTTGGAGCTCGTTTGAACTTGAAAATATACCAAATTTCTTCGCGGGACAAATTGGTTCCATTTTTAAGGTCTTAACGGACGTCCATAAATAATTTCGTCCATTTTATTTCAGAATCTCCAAATCAAAAATAATTCATGGACTATTAGCACACGAAAATTTGTAAAATGTGTCTGTCTTGTTTGGGGCTTGTTTGAACTCGAAAATGCACTAGTTTTCCCCTCGGGACAAATTGGTTCCATTTCTAATGTCTTAACAGACGTACATGAAGTATTTTGGCCAATTAATTTTGGGATTTTCGGATAAGAAAATCATGGCTATAGCATACAAAAATCGGTAAAATCTTAATTTGCTTGCTTTGGTGCTCATTTGAACTTGAAAATGCATCATTTTTTCCTATGGGACAAACTTGTTTCATTTCAAAGGTCTTAACGGACGTCCACAAAAATTTTGGCCATTTTATTTTGAGATTTCCGAATCAAATAAATTCATGGGCTATAGTACAAGAAAATTAATAAAATTTGTCTTTGCCTGCTTTAGGCTCGTTTGAACTTCAAAAAGACTCATTTTCCCTGCGGTACTATTTGATTTCATTTCTAAGGTCTTAACGGACATCCATGAAAATTTTTGACAATTTTATTTTGAGATTTCTTGATTAAAAAAGTTCTTGGGTTATCACACACGTAAATCGATAAAAGTAGCATTCGCCTGATTTAGAATTCGTTTGAACTTGAAGATGCACCATTTTTCTTCACGGAACGAACTAGTTTCATTTTTAATGTCTTAACGGACATCCATAAAAAATTTCAGTCATTTTATTTTGGATTTCCGAATGAAAAAATTCATGAACTATAGTACACGAAAATCGATAAAATCTGTCTGTGCCTTTTTTGGGGCTCGTTTGAACTTAAAAATGCATTATTTTCCCCATCTGGATGAACTAGTTCCTTTTCTAAGGTCTTAATCGACGTTCATTAAAAACTTTAACCATTTTCATCAGGATTTTTGGATCTAAAAAAATCAATGAGCTATAGCACACGAAAATTGATAAAATCTGTCTTTTCCAACTTCGGTGCTCGTTTGAATTTGAAAATGCATTATTTTTTCCAGCGAGACGAACTGTTTCAGTTTCTAAGGTAATAAATGACGTCCATGAAAATTTTCGACCATTTTGTTTTGGGATTTCCGGATAAAAAAAATCCATGGGCTATAGCACAAGAAAATCGATAAAATTTATCTTTGCTTACTTTAGGGCTCGTTTAAACTTGAAAATGCACAAGTTTTCCCCATAAAATGAATTGGTTCCATTTCTAAGATATTAAGGGACGTCCATGAATAATTTCTTCCTTTTGGTTTCAAAATTTTTAGATTAAAAAAAATTCACGGGCTACAACACGCGAAAATCGATTAAATCTGCTTTAGCCTGCTTTGACGCTCGTTTAAAATTGAAAATGTAATTTTCCTTACTGGACAAAATTATTTAATTTCTAAGGTCCTTATAGTCGTCCATAAAAAAAATTCGGTCAGATTGTTTTAGGATTTTTGAATGAAAAAATCCATGAGCTATAGCACACGAAAATCGATAAAATCTATCTTTGCCTGCTTTGGGGCTCATTTGAACTTGAAAATGCACCATTTTTCTCCGTACGTTGAACTATTTTCATTTGTACGGTCTTAACGGACGTCCATGAAAAATTTTGGTCATTTTGTTTCAAGATTTTCGGATAAAAAATTCACTGGCTATAAGCACACAAAAATTGGAAAAATCTACATTTGCCTACTTTGGGGCTCATCTGAACATGAAAATGCACCATTATTCCCCGCGGGATGAACATGTTCTATTTCCAAGGTCCTAATGGACGTCCACTAAAGATTTCAGCCATTTTGTTTCAGAATTTTTGGAATAAAAAAAAAAACGTGTGCATAATAGCACACGAAAATTAGTAAAATCTGTCTTTTCCTGCTTTGGGACTTGTTTGAACTTTGAAATGAACCATTTTTTCCTACGGAATGAATTTTTTTCTATTTATAAGGCCTTAACGGACGTCCATGAAAAATTTAGGTCATTTTATTTCGGGATTTTAGGATTTAAAAAATACATAGGCTATAGCGCATAAAAATCAGTAAAATTTGTCTTTGTCTGCTGTGAGCTCATTTGAACTTCAAAATGCACAATTTTTTTGTACGGGACGAACTGCTTCTATTTCTAAGGTCTTACCGGACGTCCATGAAAAACTTCAGCCATTTGGTTTTTGGATTTTCGATTTTAAAAAAAATCCATTGACTATAACACATGAAAATTGGTAAAATGTGTCTTTGCCTACTTTAGAGCTCGTTTAAACATGAAAATGTACCATTTTTCTCCACAGGTAAATTGATTCAAGTCTTAATGGACGTTCATAAAAATTTAGGCCATTTTATTTGAAATTTTCATATCAAAAAGAATTCGTGAGCTATAGCACACAAATACCGATAAAATGTGTCTTTGCCTGCTTGGGCTCGTTTGAACTTGAAAATACACCATTTTCCCCGTATGTGAACTATTTTCATTTCTATGATCTTAACGGACGTCCATGAAAAATTTCAGACATTTTGTTTCAAGATTTTCGGATAAAAAAAATCATGGGCTATAGCACACGAAAGTTGGAAAAATCTGCATTTGCCTACTCAAGACCTTGTCTATGCATACGGTTGGCCATCACGGCTTGTCCGACCCATTTGAAAGGTCAACGAGCCCGCCTCCCGACGCGAGCATACCCCCTCATTTCGACGATTTTTCATGTGGCTAGAGCACACCAATTTGTTGGGTGATCCGGATTCCCCGATGTCAAAAATGGGCCAAATTTTTTCTTGGACGTCCGTCAAGACCTTGTCTATGCATCGGTGGTCCCATCACGGCTTGTCCGACCCCTTTGGAAGGTCAACGAGCCCCGAAGCGAGCATCCCCCTCATTTTCGACGATTTTCGTGTGCTATAGCACCCATTTTTTGGGTGAGCCGGATTCTGACGTCAAAATGCCAAATTTTTTCTTGACGTCCGTCAAGACCTTTTCTATGCAACGGTTGCCCATCAACGGCTTGTCCCCGACCCATTAGAGGTCAAAAGAGCCCCGAAGCCGAGCATACCCCTTTCATTCGACAATTTTCGTGTTGCTATAGGCACAACCATTTTTTTGGGTGATCCGGATCTGATGTCCAAAATGCATTTTTTTCTTGGACGTCCGTCCAGACCTTTTCTTACATATGTTGGCCATCATGGGCTTGTCCGACCCCTTTGGAAGGTCAAACGAGCCCCGCATCGGCAATAACCCTTATTTGATGATTTTCCGTGTGCTATAGCCAACTTTTTGGGTGATCCGGATGTGGGCCGACGTCAAAAAATCCAATTTTTTTCTTGGACTTCTGTCACGACCTTGTCTCCTGCATACGGTTCCCATCACGGCTTTTTCCCGACACCTTTTGGAGGTCAAACGAGCCCCGCAGCTGAGCATACCCCTCATTTCAAACTATTTTCATGTGCTATAAAACACCATTTTTTTGGTAATCCAGATTCCCGACTGTCAAAATGCCAAGATTTTTTCGTAGACGTCCGTCAAGACATTGTCTATGCATACTGTCTGTCATCGCTTTTTTCCGACTTCATTTGGAAGGTCAACGAGCCCCCGAAGCGAGCCTACCCCTCATTTCGCCGACGACTTTCCGGTCTATAGCACCAGTTTTTTGGTGATCCGTATATCCGAACGTAAAAAATGCAATTTTTTCGTGGACGTCCGTCAGACCTTGTATATGCAACGGTTGCCATCAACGGCTTTGTCCGACCCCATTTTGAAGGTCAAACGAGCCCCGAAGCGAGCATACCCCTCATTTTGACGATTTTCGTGTGCTATAGCACAACCATTTTTTTGGGTATGTCCCGGTTCCGACGTACAAAAACTTGCCAAAATTTTTTTGCGTGGAACGTCCGTCATGACCTGGTCTATGCATAAACGTTGGCCATCAACGTCCTTTCCGACCCATTTTGAAGGTCAAACCGAGCCCGAATCCGAGATAACCACCCCTCATTCAACGATTTTCGTGTGCTATCGCACAGCCATTTTTTGGGTGATCCGGATATCCCGAATTCAAAAATGCCAATTTTTTTTCGTAACGTCCTTTAAAAGACCTTGTTTATTGCGTACGGTTTGCTATGCCCACTGGCTGTCGACCCATTTTGGAAGGTCAAAGAGCCCCGAGCGAGCATACCCCTCTTTCGACTATTTTTCGTGTGCTAGTAAGCACACCAGATTTTTTGGATGATCCGGATTCGACGTCAAAAATGCCAATTTTTTTTTGTGTACGTCCGTCAAGACCTTTTCTATGCATACGTTCTGTCATCACTGCTTGTTCCGACGCATTTGGAAGTCAAACCCCCGAAGCGAGGCATACCCCTCATTTTGATGTTTTTTCGTGTGCGTATAGCACCCATTTTTTAGGTGAGCCGGATTCCGACGTCCAAAAATAATGCCAAATTTTTTCTGTCCGTCCTCAAGACCTTGTCTATCATACGGTTGCCCATCACGCTTGTCCGACCCTTTGTAAGGTCAAACAGCCCCGAAGCGATCATACCCCTCATTTTTCGTGTGCTATAGCACACCATTTTTTTGGGTGATCCGGATTCCATTAAAAAATGCATAATGTTTTCGGGAAGACGTCCGTCAAGACCTTGTCTATGCATACGGTTGCCATCCCGGCTTGTCCCCACCATTGAAGGTCGAAACGAGCCCCTGAAGCGAGCATACCCCTCAAATTTTCGACAATTTTCGTTTGCCTATAAGCATACCAATTTTTGGCTGATCCGGATTCCCCGTCAAAAGTGCCAATTTTTTCGTGTACTCCGTCAAGACCTGGTCTATGCATACGGTTGGCCATCCACGGCTTGTCCTGACCCATTTGGAAGGTCAACGAGCCCGAGCGAGCAACCCCTATTTTCGATGAACTTTCATGTGCTATAGCATACCATTTTTTGGATGATCCTGATTCCGACCCAAAAAGGCCAATGTTTTTGTGGACGTCCGTTCATGGACCTTTTCTATGCATACCGGTTGGCCATCACAGCTTGTCTGACCCATTTGGAATGATCAAACGAGCCCCGACGCCAAGCATACCCCCTATTTCGATTCGACGATTTTCGTGTGCTATAGCAACACTTTTTTGGGTGATCTGGATTCCGACGTCAAGAAATGCCAAATGTTTTCGTGACGTCCGTCAGACCTTGGCTATGCATAACGGTTGGCCATCACGGTTGTCCGACCAATTTGAATGTCAAACGAGCCCGACTCGAGCAATATACCCCTCATTTCCGACGATTTTCGTGTGCTATAAGCACACCATTTTTGGTGTTATCCGGAATCCGAACGTCAAAAATGCAAAGTTTTTTTAGTGGACGTCCGTCAAGGACCTTGTCTACGCTACGAATTGCCATCACGGCTTGTCCAACTCTTTGGAAGTCCAACGAGCCCAAGCGAGCATACCCCTCATTTCGAACGATTTTCGTGTGCTATAAACACCATTTTTTGGGGTGATCTTGATTCCACTTTCAAAAAAGGCAAATTTTTTCGTGGACGTCCTCACGACCTTGTCTCAGGCATATACCGGTTGCCCATCACGGCTTGTACACCCCATTTGAAGGTTAAACGAGCCCCAGCGAGCAATACCCCACATTTCAACGATTTTTCTGTCTAATACACACCATTTTTTGGGTGATCCGGTTACGACGTCAAAAAATGCAAATTTTTTTCATGGACGTCCTTCAAGACCTTTTCTAATGCAACTCTTGGCCTCAAATACAACGGCTTGTACGAACCCTTTTGGAAGGGTCAAACTGCCCTGAGCGACATTACCCCTCCATTCGACGATTTTCGTGTGCGATCGCACACCATTTTTTTGGGTGAATCGGCTTTTCCGACGTAAAAAATGCCAAAAGTTTTTTATTGGACGTCCGCCAAGAACCTTGTCTCTATGCAATACGGTTTGCCCATCACGGCTTGTCCGACCATTTGGAAGGTCAACGAGCCGCAAGCAGCATACCCCTCATTTCGAAAAACGATTTTCGTTGTGCATAGCACACATTTTTTGGGTGAGTCCGGAATTTCCGACGTCAAAATGCCAAATTTTTCGTCGACGTCCGTCATAGACCTTGTCTATGCATACGGGTTGGGGCCATCCCGGCTTGTCGACCCTTTAGAAGGTCAAACGAGCCCAGCGAGCATACCACACTCATTCCGATGATTTTCGTGTGCTATAGCACACCATTTTTTGGGTGTCCGGATTCCCGATGTTAAAATGCAAAATTTTTCGTGGAAACGTCGTCAAGACCTTTTTATCTGCATCCTGTTGGCCATCACGCACGGCTTGTCTCCCATTTGGAAGGTCCAACGAGCCCCGAAAATAGCATACCCCTCAATTTCGCGAAACGATTTTCGTGTGCTTAGCCCACATTTTTTGGGTGCCGTATTCTGACATCTAAAAAATGCCAAATTTCTTTCGTGGACGTCCGTCAAGACTTTTTCTATGCATACGGTTGTCCATCACGGCTTTGTCCGACCCATTTGGAGGTCAAAACGAGCCCCGAAAATAGCATACCCCTCATTTCGACGTTTTCGTGTCTATATGCACCCATTTTGGGGTGCTCCTGATTCTGATGTCAAAAAATTCCAATTTTTTCGTGATTCCATCAAGACCTTCTATGCATTAGTTTGTCATCACGGCTTGTCCGAACCCATTTGAAGGTCAAACGAGCCCCGAAGTGAGCATACCCTTTATTTCGACGTTCGACGATTTTCGTGTTCTATAGACACCATTTTTTTGGGTGATACGGATTATTCCGACGTCAAAATGCCAATTTTTGCGTGTACATCCCTAAGAACCGTGTCTATATACAGTTGGTCCTTCACGGTTTGTCCGCCCATTTGGAAGTTCAAACGACCCCGAAGTGAGCAATACCCTTTCACCTTTCGAACGATTTTTCGTGTGTATCGCACACCATTTTTTGGTGATCGGATCCGACGTCAAAACTGCCAAATTTTTTTCGTGGACGTCTGTCAGACCTTGTCTAATGCATACGGTTGGCCATCACGGCTTGTCCGACCCATTTGGAAGGTCAAAACGCCCGAGGCATCAATCCCCCTCCATTTCGACGTTTTTCATGTTCTATAGAACACTATTTTTATAGTGATTCCGGATTTCACTTCAAAATGCCAAATTTTTTCGCGTGGCGTCCGTCAAGACCTTGTATTAACCAGTTGGCCATCCACAATGTGTCCGACCCATTTGTAAGGTCAACGAGCCCGAAGCGAGCATAGACCCTCAATTTCGACGATTTTCGTGTGCTATACACACCATTTTTTGGGTGATTCGATTTCGACGTCAAAAATGCAAAATTTTTTTCGAGTGACGTCCTCAAGACCTTACTATGCATACGGTTGGTCCATCACGCTTATCTAACATTTGTAAGGTCAAAACCGAGCCCCGAAGCGAGCATCACCCCTCATTTTTCGACGATTTTCGTGTGCTATAAGCAACCATTTTTGGGTGATTCCGATTCGACGTCAAAAAATCAAAATTTTTTCGTGACGTCCGTCAGACCCTATCTATGCAATGGTTGTCCCATCACACGGCTCTAACACTGTGTAAGGTCAAAACACGGCCCCGAAGTGAGCATACCCTCATATTCGAAGACGATTTTCGTGTGTCTATAGCACCCATTTTGTTGGTGATCCGGATTCCGACGTCAAAAATGCCAAATTTTTCGTGGACGTCCTGTCAAGACCTTGTCCCTATGCATACGGTTGGCCATCACGGCTTGTCCGACCCATTTGGAAGGTCAAACGAGCCCCGAGGGCGAGCATACCCTCATTTCGACGTTTTTCATGTGCTATAGAAACACTATTTTTATAGTGATCAGAGTTTCGGCGCATCACAAATGCCAATTTTTCGTGGACGTCCGTCCAAAGACCTTGTATCTGCTACAGTTGGCATCACCCAAGATGGTCCGACCCCATTTGGAAGGTCCAAATGACCCGAACGAGCATACCCCTCATTTCACGATTTCGTTTCTATTATCCACCCATTTTTGGGTGATCCAGTTCCGACGTCAAAATGCCAAGATTTTTCGTGGACGTTTTCGTCAGACGAGGTCTATGCATCCGGGTTGGCATCAACGGCTTTGTCCGAGCCCTTTTGGAAGGTCAACGAGCCCCGAAGCGAGCATAACCCTTATTTCGAACTATTTTCGTGTGCTATATCACCCCATTTTTGGGTGCTCCGTAATCCCGACCAAAATGCAAAAAGTTTGTTAGTGGACGTCCATCAATAACCTTGTCTATGCATACGGTTTTGCCATCACGGCTTGTCCGACCCATTTTGAGGTCCACACGAGCCCAAAGCGATCATAACCCCGCATTTCGAACGTTTTCGGTGCTATATACACATCTCATTTTTTTGGTTGATCTTGAATTCCAACTTCAAAAATGCCAAATTTTTTTCGTGACGTCCATCAGAAAAGGACCTTGTTCATTCATACGGTTTGTGCCCATCACGGCTTTGTCCTACGCCATTTGGAAGGTTAAACGAGCCCCGAAGCGAGCATCCCCACAGTCAACGATTTCGTGTGCTATAGCACACCATTTTTTGGGTGATCCGGATTACGAACGTCAAAAAATTCAAATTTTTTCGTAAACTTACTTCAGACCTTGTTTTGCGTACGGTTGGCTATCACATAGCTGTCTGCCCATTTGGAAGGTCAAACGAGCCCCGAAGCGAGCATACCCCTCATTTCTACTATTTTCGTGTTGCTATAGCACCCATTTTTTGGATGATCCGATTTCGACGTCAAAAAATGCCAATTTTTTTTTTACGTCCGTCAAGACTTGTCTATGCAATACGGTCTGTCATCACGCTTGTCCGACCCATTTGGAAGGTCAACGAGCCCCGAAGCGAGCATACCCCTCATTTTGATGTTTTCTTGCGGTGCTATAGCACACCAATTTTTTGGTGATCATCCGTATTCCCACGTCAAAAATGCCAAATTTTTCGTGGCGTCCGTCAAGACCTTGTCTATGCATACGGTTTGCCCATCCGCTTGTCGATCCATTTGAAGGTCAACCGAGCCCCGAAGCGAGCATACCCTCATTTCGAAACTATTTTCGTGTGCTCTAGCCACCATTTTTTGGTGATCGGATTTCCGCGTAAAAAATGCAAAAGTTTTTAGTGGACGTCCGTCAAGACCTTGTCTATGCATAAATACGGTTTGCCATCAAACGGCTTGTCCGACCCATTTGAAGTTCAAACGAGCCCCAAAGCGAGTATACCCCCTCATTTCGACGATTTTTCGTTGCTATACACCCATTTTTTGGTGATCCGATTCCGACGTCAAAATGCCAAATTTTTTTCGTGAGACGTCCGTCATGACCTGTCTATGCATAACAGTTTTGGCCATCACGGCTGCCGACCTATTTAGAGGTCAAACAGCCCCGAATCGGCATTACCCTCATTCGATGATTTTCGTGTGCTATAGCCCACATTTTTTTGGGTGATCCGGATTCCGATGTTAAAATGCAAAATTTTTCGTGGACGTCCGTCAAACCTTGTTATCATCCTGTTGGCATCACGGCTTGTCCGAACCCTTGAAGGTCAACTAAACGACCCCGAAAATAGGCCAGACCCCTCCATTTTTCGACGATTTTCGTGTGCTAATAGCACACCCCTCCAAAACCATTTTTTGGGTGATCCGGATTCTGAAAAACCATAAAAATGCAAATTCTTTCGTGGACGTCGTCAAGACCTTTTCTCTATGCATACGTTGGCCATCAAACGCTTGTCCGACCATTTGAAGGTCAAACGATCCCGAAAATAGCATATACCCCTCATTTCGAACGATTTTTCGGGTGCTATAGCACACCATTTTTTGGGTTGATCCGTATTCTGTTCAAAATTTCCAATTTTTTGTGTACGTCATCAAGACCTTGTCTATGCATAATACATTTTTCATCACGAAGCTGTCCGACCCCATTTGGAAGGTTCAAACGACCCCAAGTGGAGCAGACCCTTTATTTTCGACGATTTTTCGTTTGCTATAGCACACCATTTTTTGGTGATAACGGATTTCCGACGTCAAAAATGCCAAATTTTTTCGGAACATCCATGCAGAGACCTTGTCTATGCATACAGGTTGGTCTCACGTTTGTCCTACCCATTTGGAAGGTCAAAACGAGCCCCGAAGTGAGCATACCTTCATTCGAAACGCTTTTTCGTGTGCTTATAAGCACACCATTTTTTGGGTGTCCGGATTCCGCGTCAAAAATTGCCAAATTTTTTCTTCGTGGGACGTCTGTCCATAACCTTGTCTATGCATAGGTTGGCCATCACGGCTTGTCCGACCCATTTGGAACGGTCAACGAGCTCCCGAGGCAGAGATACCCCTCATCCATTTTCGACGGTTTTTCATCATGTGCTATAGAACACTATTTTTATAGTGGATCCGGATTTCGACGTCCAAAAATGCCAAATTTTTTTTCGTGGACGTCCGTCAAGACCTTTATAGGCATCGCCGTTGGTGCATCACAGATTGTCCGAACCCATTTGGAAGGTCAAACGAGCCCCGAAGCGAGCATACCCCCTCATTTCGACGATTTTTGTGTGCTATAGCCACCATTTGTTTGGTGATTCGGATGTCGCGTCAAAATTCAAAATTTTTTCGTGGACGTCCGTCCAAGCCTTATCTATGCATAGGTTGTCCATCACGGCTTTATCTAACACATTTGTAAGGTCACACGAGCCCCGAAGCGAGCCGCCCCTCATTTCTACGATTTTCGTGTGCTATATCACACAATTTTTTGGGTGATCCGGATTCCGTTGTCAAAAATGCAATTTTTTGTGGACGTCCGTCCAAGAACCTTGTCTAGCATACGGTTTGGCCATCACGCTTGGTCCGACCCATTTGGAAGGTCCAAACGAGCCCCAATCGAGCATACCCCTCATTTTCGACGATTTTCGGTGCTATAGCACACCATTTTTTGGATTGATCCGGATTCCGATGTCAAATCCAAATTTTTTTCGTGGACGGCCGTCAAGATCTTGTCCTATGCATAACGGTTGGCCATCACGGCTTTTGTTCACCCATTGGAATGTCAAACGAGCCCCGAAGAAGCATACCCCCTTATTTCGAACGATTTTCGTGTTCATGAGCACACATTTTTTGGGTGACCCTATTCCGATGCCAAAATGCAATTGTTTTTGTGGAGTCCGTCATACCTTTCTATGCATACGGTTGGCCATCAATGCTTGTCGACCGCAGTTTTGGAAGGTCAAACAAATAGCCCGAACGAGCAATTACCCTTCATTTCGATGATTTTCGGCGCTATAACCACACCTTTTTTTTGGATATCCGATTCTGAGTCAAATGCCAATTTTTTCATAGACGTACGTCAAGACGTTTGTATATGCCATACGGTTGACCATACATCGGGCTTTCGTCCGCTATTTGGAAGGTTCACACGAGCCCTGCGAGCTACACCCCTCATTTCGCGATTTTTGTGAGCTTAGCCAGACCATTTTTGGTGATTCCGGATTTTCCGACGTCAAAAATTGCCAAATTGTTCGTGGACGTCGGCAAGACCTTGTCATGCTACGGTTGCCATCACGGCTTGTCCACCCATTTGTAAGGTTAACGAGCCCTGAAGCGAGCGATACCCCTCATTTCGACGATTTTCGTGTGCTATATCAACACCATTTTTGGGTGATCCGGATTCCTACGTCAAAAAAACACAAAAAAAAAAAAAAAAAAAA